>CM070643.1:37218356-37818356 GCA_036346575.1 Dendrocalamus sinicus | reverse complement strand
AACCATGTGTGCATAACACTGCAGATCTATGGAGATCCAGAAGCAGTTGACATAGTTTTTACTTTAGGAGCAGATATTATTGTGGTGGACATTAATATAACAACTCAAGTCTGTTTTATATGTTGTTCCCTTGATACTCTCATTTGCATAGTTCAAGTTGTAGAGGTTAATTATTAATTCACCATGCGAAAATTTCTTTCTTACAGATGAGGACCTCTTTGAGCTAAAGAACTCAAAAGGGAAGCATGCATAGTTCTTATGTGACACGTGTAAGTTCTATAGAGATTAGTATGCCAAGTCTGACAGCTTTTATAGTATATCAAAATCCTCTAATTTTATGCTTTTGCAAAGTTACCATTGAGTTTGAAATAAATAGTTTCAAGTGATTACTGTAATCTATTCAGGAATTTTCCTCCATAATCCTGTGAGCTTCACTGCCCTAGTTCATCCCGAGTACTTCACATTCAAGAAGGGTGTCGTGAGAGTTGAGACGCAGGGCATTTGCACTGGCCATACTTTGATGGATCAGGGATTGAAATTGTATGACACCATACTATTTCTGAGTAAATCGCATCAGCTTGACCTACCTAATGTTTCGATGTTCTCATAAACACATTAATATGACTTAAATATCACAACTGTTACTGATTGTCCGTTCCTACTATGATGCAGGTGGAATTCAGAGAATCCATGGTCAGGTTACACACCGACTTTAGTTGCATGGACTGTTGATGTACCAAAGGTTCTTGCATTCGTGAAGAAGCTGCTTATGGCACTATGAGGGTGATATTGCGGTCATTTAACGATGTTCGTGCTTCCTGATATGCAAGCAAATTTGACAAATAGTCTCTCTCTCTCCCAGCCGCCTTGTGATATGCATCATATTAACAACAAATTTTCACATCTTAATCCTGTTGTTAGTAGCTCAAATTGGCCATAAATTCATTAATTATACACATTTTGCCCTCCTTTTGGACAATTTACAGTGTTTTGTAATTTCCATGCAGGTCGGCGCGAACTAGGCGCAAAAATGCACAGAAAATCAAGAAGTTGGCAGTGAGCTAGGGTTGCAAAACAGCACAAAGGGAGGGACTAAAATGCAAAACTGCAGAAAACCCTAACCTAGCCGTGCTCCACTGGAAGCCCTGGGGGCCGTCGCACTATATAAGCCGCCAGTTGCTCTTCCCACAGTGAGCCAGTCACCACCAAACACCCAGCCGCCCTAACCCCATCCAGATCCCCATTTTTGCTCGTCTCCCCTCTCCCAAACGCCTCCACCGAGACCGCACCTCCACTAGAAACCATCTCTTCCCATGGTCGTCGTCGGAGACCGGCATAGCCGGCGACGAGCTCCTCCTACCTAGCTCTTACATTTCCTGGCCTCCTCCCTTCCTCCTTGCCGAATCATTCTACCGCTCAAACCCGTGTCGAACCTTGAACCGCGCGAAGGAAGAAGAAGCTGCTGCGCTGGATCTGCTTCCCCAGTCCTGGATCTGCTTCCTCTACAGCTGGCCGGCGTCTCTGCTTCTTCATCTACGCCCAGATCTGCAACCTCTTCGACTTCATCGGCTGATCTGCTTCCTCTACACGGCACCGACTTCGCTGCTCTTCCCCCACGGCCGGATCTGCAACTCCCGCATCCTCTTCGGCCTGGATCTGCTTCCCCAGTCTCGGATCTGCTTCCTACTACCTGCGTCCACTACATACCGTCTTCCACAACGGATCTGCCACTCTTCTGGGTTGTAACATCTCAAATCTACCGTCTTTAATATTGAGATGCTTTTCTTAAAGATGCTATTGTTCCGATCTGTAATATGCGTGTGATATTGAGTGGAGATGGTTGCTGAGAAGTGCTTTTCTTATTTATGTGCATTGAGATGTTTATGAGAATCCTGCTTTCTGGTTTAGTTTTATGAATATTACTTGATGTTCTAGTAGTTCTTCTTAAGTCAGATGCTGCCACTTATAGGTATCTTTCTTATTGCGCTATTGATGTCATTTTCATGCTAGAATAGATCTTTCAATTAGATTTAATATTGTTATTTTTTTGCAGTCCTGTTTACTTCTGTTAGAAGAAAAGTAAAAAAAAGGGCTAGATGGGTTGTTTTGCTGTAGTTCATGTGTTAGATATATTTGCTTGCTCGCTGAAGTAGTTTAGATTGTTTAACAGTTGCACAGCTAGATTCATTTTCCCTCCCGTTATCTTACTCTTGATTGCTGTATTGGGTTTGCTATAGCAGTAGCATTTTACTCGTTCTCCTAGGCTCTTTCTAGCGTCCATCTCCTCCCTGCGATCTATCACTTCTCGGTAGCGCCTCTTCTCTGTCTAGCATTCTCTTCTTCTTTAGTCCCTTCCTGTCTTCTCTCTGCAGTGCGTTTTCTCTAGTTTCTTTCTCCCTTACTCTCTCGTTTCGTCTAGCTACTAGTCTTCTTGCCGTGTTTAGCCCCTTCTTTCTTTCCCTCTTTTCTCTAGTTACTTTCTCTTCTCAAGTGTTCTTCTGTTAGACAATCTCTTCCGTTAGTCTGTGAGTCTCGAGAGCATTCTTCTTTTCCCTGATCTCTCTCTCTCTTTCCCTTAGTTCTTTCGTCTGTATTTTCTTCGGTAGAGGTATTACTACAATCTTTTCTCTTCTCCTCTCTCTGCCCTTCTAGTTCTTGTTTTCTTACCTCCCTAGTTATTTCTCTCCCCTTCTCTTCTCTTAGAATTCAAGAGTTCATCTAGTAGGTTTCTGTTATTTTCTTCACGTCTGCAAGCAAAACTGTCTCCTAGCCATCCTCTCTTCTCTGTTCTTTCTCTCCCATTAGCTCAACTTCCCTTAGTTCTAGCTAGTCTTCCTTTTGTATTCTCTCAGTGGAGTTAGATTCTCTGGTTTCTCTCTTCTCTTCTCTTTTCCGGTCCAGACACTCGTTTTCACAGCACCTTCAACTCTTCCTTTCTCAAACCGCCCTTCTTTTGCTAGACCTGTTCACCAGCTATTAGTTTGTATAGGTGCTGTAGGTAAATTCGATTTCACTTTTCGTGCAACTTAGCTTTGGTTAAGGGTAGTGTCACCAGTAATTTAGTCCCTGTGGAGAACACGACTTTCACTGCTATCTTAGCGGCAGCCCGTACACTTGCGGGTGTGCAATTTTGCACGATCACCTTGTAACTAGGTTCAGGACTCGGGAAGCTTTCTGATCCTCCAAGAATAAGAGGTTTATTTTGATTGTTTTGAGTTTTGGCCTAATGGTTCAGATACCACACGAGTAGATGGGTTTGTTTGGACCAGCAGGCATCAATTCTGATGGTCAAAATAATCTTTTCTGTTCTTAGAAGCAAGCATAAGAGGAAGGGAAGCTTCCTAGTGAAAACAAACAATGAAGTAAATTCTGCATATGACAGACATCATTGTTACACATTGATTCAAGCATTTGTGCAATACCTTTCAAATCTGGAAACAAGTTTCTCATACGCATTTTAACTGTATACTTGTCTCAGGGCTCTTGTTTCTTGGTTGCGTGTGCTTGTCTTTACGTGTGTTTAGGCATCCTCGCATGCACGGCGAGTATGCATGCGAGGATGCGAGCGACCTCCAATGGTAGCTTGTACTTGAGGAGCATGAAGAGGTGGAAACTTGCGATGGTCTTGAAGGAGCGCATGTCCTTGGTGGGGATGACCTCGCTGCTCTTCCCCACGCGGGGGTTCTCCACGAAGTAACGCCTGCCGGACTTGTAGAGCACGGAGTAGGGCGCCGGGTTCTGCAGTGACGAGCTGACGTGGTACACCCTCTGCGCGCCCTTCTCCGTCGAGTGCGCCACCATCGCCACCATCGTCGCGTTCACCACCATGTCTCCGGGAATCTGCATGTACATTTGATTTTACACATGCATGTAATTGTCACCCACCCTGGCGTGCGTGTAGGCAAACCGATTTAACTTGCAGGACGGACGGACGTACGTACATACCATGTCCATGATGAGGTCGAGGTTGCCCAAGAAGCACGAGATGTTCTGCTTGGCGTAGCCGACGATGATGGTGTCGATCGTCCTGCACGATAAGAAATGGAATCAATCAACTTCATTGACCTTGACATCGATCGATCGATTGATTTGATTACCTTGTTCCTTGCATCCATCCGGGCAGGGGGTCCTTGTTGATGTTGGTGATGATGCTGCGGCGAATGATGACGATGGGGATATCGCCCCTGAGCTGCCCGAGCAGCATCTCCCCCATCGCCTTGGTGAACACATACGTGTTAGACCAACCAAAGTCCCTTCACCGTACCCCGACGGTCCCTCAGGGTCCCTTCACCGTACCCCGACAGTCCCTTGGGGTCACAGTTCATCAGGCGTTCACAACTAGTGTTTATTGGGCCAGAGATGTTAGAACCGGGCTCCGATACCACTTGTTGGATCGTAAGGGCCTTCTTACCCTAAAAGCTAGCCAATGAGGTGAGGGACTCCCCCACTTTTAAGTTAGGTCTCTTGCCCTTCCACAACCAATGTGGGACTATTCCAACAGCTCCTCTTCTAATTACAGTATGATCTCAAACTAACTTGAGTTCTGACCAGCGGAAACATGGAGGATAATCTTGAGATTGGCACACTTCTTGGCAAACTGGCACAGGTGCTTCACCCCCAAAACATTCACATCCAAAGCCGCATCATATCTGCAAAAAAAATGTCATATGCGTATCCATACTCCTTGAGACAGAAAAAGAGGATTAGCCATGCCTGTCAGTTGCCGCATGTCTGATGGAGAAGTACCTTTCGTAAAAGTTGGTGGTTGCAGCTCCATTGACAATGATGTCGATATCCTTGGCCAGCTCCTCCAACCTGGGAACCTCCAGCCCCAGGTTCTCGTACATGATGTCTCCGGCCAGAGGAACAATCTTTTCTTCGATGAACAGCTCGAATCCCTTGACATGCTTCTCTTTCAGAAGCCAGAAGAGCTCAGTGCCCGTCACCTGCACCATCATCCATATCTAGTCTTTAATTAACTATCTGGCTTGGCTGGCTGTATCAAAATATGAGATTAATTTAATAATTAACACACATCATCTAATGGTATACTCCTTTATTAAAAGTAACAATAGTAAAATATTGTACTAGGCGCCAAAAAAAAAACATCAACAAAAATGTTGCAAAAGTTCTCAGCATCAAGATGGATGTCTTTTCTTTTTTAAACAAAGGTTTTTCCTGCTTATACTAAATGTTTTTTTAAACAAAGGTTTTTCCTGCTTATACTGAAAGCGAATACGAGTGTCTTACTTCACGCTGGGATATCAAGATGCATATGTCTCACATCCACGGTTCAAAAATCCGGTGGGTACCAGTAGTGAAAATACCGGCCAGAATTATTCAAATGTAAATATTAGACCATGTGGCTAGGTCTAGGATTTTTATGACAATGAATAATTGACAACATTACTTAGTATTGTTGGTTGAGGGGTGTGCGTGTGTGCGAGGATTAATATTGGTCAAGTTGGTGGGAACTTGTGCCAGAAGAATTTTCTTTGGTCTTTGCATGTGCAGGTTGAGCGTGGAGACGGTTATGGTCGGTGACGAGGAAGACCGAGACTAGGAGGGGGTAATCTGAGGTCCAGGCGGTCGAGGATGTCACGAGGTGGTCGGGCTCACGCTGGAGCACATGGAGATCAAAGATGAATGATACATAGAGAAGATATAGAAGGTGCGGTTCTGGAGGCTTCAACACGCGACGAATTAAAAAGTCGGAAGTGTGAAAATCCGTGTTAGGAAGGGTTTCGGATCCCTTAAAAATTAGTGAACCAAAAGCTAAAAAGGTCCCGAGCTAGTTGGAGGAGTTGCTTTAGGGTTTTGAGTTGGGACTGATATCATATATATGTGCGGCGGCGCGGCAGGAGATTAGTTGCTGATATAGAGAAAAAAGGTGGCGGCGTCGTGCGTCGTTTTTGATCGAGCGAAGAAAGGGGCGCAGGCGTGAGAGAAATTGCGTGCGGCAGCCGGCTGTACGTGGAAAAATAGAGCGCGTTCTGTTTTGATTGGGAAAAGGGAAAAACAATGCATGCGTTGAGGTGATGGAGATATGCTGTTGGAGATTGGCACGGCTTTCGAGATCTGATGGTAATCTTTTTCTTTTGTTCTGTGCCTGCATGCGAGTAAGTTTTTTTTTGCTTTGAGTTGAAGGTTGTAATACGAGTATACATTGTTTTTGTTGATCGCCATCTGTGCTAAAAAATTCTCATCACTTGAGAGTCTAGGTGCTGCGCCGTGCCGTGATCGAGTGAATAGGAAAAACAAAAAGCGGCGGCTGCATGCTTGTACGTGAGATGAGTTGATAAGAGCAAGTTCAATAATAGAGTCAAGTGTTTGGCTATAAGTTAAATTATAAGAGCTAAGTTATACAATAATTTGTCTTCTATTTGTCTACAAAAGATTTTTTTATTATTATGTGGTACCATGTCTCACATTCTCTTTCCTATTCCGCCTCACATACATTTATTATCTTGGCCCACCACTGCATAGGCTCCCGTGCCCAGCTTGTTGCTTGCATGAGAGCCAAGCTCTCATCTGTCTCCTCTCTTCTCTCCACATCAGCAAAAATGCTGACTAGCTTGACTATAAAACCATTATTGTACTTGCTCTAATTGGTGCTTGCATGGGCTGATGGATTTTGCATATGCCGTGACTCTTTGCATGCAGCCGTACTATGCTTTGAAGAGAGAGGAAAATATGATTATGCTAAGTGATTAGGGAGGTTAATTAGGTTTCTGTTTTTTGTTTTTCTTGCAGTAAGTTTTAGCTTTGTGATTTATGCATGCATCAGAAAAAAAATATAGTTAGGGCATCAAGTTTGTGATCTGGAAAGTTTGGTTGATTAATTCCTTACGGATTTTGTTTAGTTGCATAATTAGGGCTTAATTCATTCTCGTCACTATCTGCATCAGCGATCTTGTTTATTTTATATCTCAAGTTCTAGACCTCCGATTGATGTAATTCCAGTTGGGTCAGTTCAATAATTCTCTCTAGTTTATTCTGACAAAGTTTGAGGTTAATCAGAGTTACGGTTTTTTATCGAGATCAGTTTTAGTAAGGATACAGTGTTCTGTCCAGAACTTTAAACAAGGCTTAAAAAGATTTTGTGTAAAAGGGGGTATTAAAATTTATTTTTAGCTTCCGCAATCATTCACCCCCCTCTGATTGCCTATCTTATTGTGAATCGATCCTACAATTGGTATTAGAGTAGGTTTATTTTTCTAATTGATATTAACTGGTGATTAGAAAACATGTCAACGAATAGGTATTCCACAAAACCTTGTGTTTTCAATGGTGTTGATTTTCAGTATTGGAAAGCGAAGATAGAGGTATATATTCAAGCTCAAGGCTTTGCAATATGGGAGAAGGTCTACAAGCCTTATCAAGTGCCCGATAACGATACTGTGTCAGCAGCAAATATAGCACAAGTGGAGGCAAATAGCAAGGCAAGGAATCTGATAATTCAAGGACTAGGAAGGAGTGATTTTGATTGTGTTGTGCATCTTAAATCTGCATATGAGGTATGGAAAGCACTATGTGATTATCGTGAGGGTTCATCTACTATTAAAGAGGTACGTCAAGATATGTACAAAAAAGATTACATGCATTTTGAGATGAAACCTGGTGAATCAATAGATGATCTATTTGCTCGCTTTAATAAAATTCTTAGTAATCTGCGTGCTGTTAATGTTACTTATACTGATGCTGAAAATGCACGTCAATTACTTGGAGCATTAGATATGTCTATATGGGAGATGAAGGTTACATCCAGTAGAGAATCTACTGTCATGAGTACACTTACATTAGATGTACTGTATTCAAAATTGAAAACTCATGAATTAGATGTTTTTGCTAGAAAAAAATAATGGTAATAAATCAATTGCTTTAACTTCACAATCTAGCAAGTCTAATGGTGATAATTCTTCTACTAGCTATGCTTTGTCTTATTTATCTTCACTAACCGATGAACAGCTAGAGCAACTCCCGGAAGATGATTTAGCACTCCTCTCTACACGCTTCACAAGAGCTTTGCAGAATGTAAGATCAAGAAAGAGAGGAAATTTTGGTCCTCAAATGTGCTATGAGTGTGGTGATCTCAATCATATTCGTCCCAAATGTCCAAAGTTTCTACCAAGATTTGCAAGGGAAGAGAATGAGAAGGAAGAAGAGATGGAGAAAGAAAAAAAAGAATAAAAAGAAGAGCTATATGAATCGCAAGGTGGTGCATCGTGTTCTTTCGGCTCTTGAGCAAATTAATTTGAGTGATGTGGACATGGACAGCGATGATGATACTCCCAAAGGCAAGAAAGATTTAATTGGGTTGTGTCTAATGGCAAGTAGCAAAAGCTTCACCGACAATGATGATCTTGACAGCGACAACTACAATGAGGTAGAACCTTCTTATGATGATTTAGCTAAAACTGTTGCTAAACTTGGTACTTTGTTAGAAAAGAAAGATAAAAATATTAAGAAATATGATACTTTGATTGAATCTCTAAATTCTGAAATTGCAAGACTTAGAGTTTTAATTCCTGATGATGAATCTTGTGAGTCATGTCAAATTTTACATTCTGAGTTAGAGAATGCTTGGTCACTTAATGCTTTAAACATGGATCAACTTAGAGATGTAACTGCTAAATTTGATGAATTAAGATTAGCATATGACTTTTGTGATGAAAAATTGAAATGTGCTAATGATGAAATTGAAAAGCTCAAGTTTAGCTCTCCTACATGTTTAGAGTCAAGTATTTCAAATGCTCAACCTAAAACTTGCTTTAAATGTGAATTGCTAGAAGCTAGACTTAATTCATCACAAAAAACAATTCAACAAATACTTTATCATGACATGTCTTCTTGCTCTAATTGTCCTAAGCTTAACATAGAAATAGAAGCATTGACTAGACAACTTAATAATTTCGCTGAAAAAGAAAGATTGACTCAGTCTAGTGCTTCTAAGAATTTTGTGAATGAACCTGTTAAATGCACAATTTGTCCCACTCTAGCTAAAGAGAATGAGTACCTGAAAGACACTTTAGAGAGATTTTCTTTTGGCAAGAAAAATTTGAATATGATACTAGACAAGTCAAAAACAAGTGTAAAAAATCGTGGTCTAGGATTTAATTTTGTTGAGCATGCCAAGAATAATCCTCCTAAGATTATTAAGCCTATTGAACCTGGAAAAATTGAAGTGAAACTTAAACCAAAATAAACTATGTTTAAATCTACTGGTATTATGTCATCTACTAATAAAGTGAATGCAAATGTTGCTTCTACTCCTCAAGTTAAACATAAAGTTAAGTACATTTGCAGTCATTGTGGTAAAGATGGATATCTTGTGCAATTTTGCTTTAGACTAGCCAGACAACAAATGAAAGAAAAGGCTAAGGCTTGGTCTAGTTTGAGGAATGCACGTTTTTTTGTGACTAGAAACATGAGTAATACTAAATATGAGTTTTTATATAAGAATACTCGTGTTGTGTCTACTCGTCGTGTGTCTCAGTACTGGATTCCTAAATGTTTTATTTCTAACCCCAGTACTGAGGCCTCGACATCTTCTGTCTCTATGTAGGCTTCTCGCGCGAGGAAGGAGAACATATGGTTAGTGGACTCCGGATGCTCACACCACATGTCCGGTGATAAAAATTGGTTCTCCTCTCTTTCGCATACATCTCGAGCTGAAAGTGTTACTTTTGGAGATGCTACTTCTACATCTGTTTTGGCAAAAGGTACAGTGAAGGTAAATGAAAAGTTTATGTTTAAAGATGTGGCTCTTGTTGAGAATTTGAAATTCAACTTGCTTTCTGTCTCACAAATGATTGATGAAGATCTTCAAGTATGTTTTAAGAAAGGCGAATGTAAAGTGTTAGATGCGTGGAGATGGTCATGATCGGTGACGAGGAAGACTGGGACTAGAAGGGGGAAATCTGAGATCCAGACGACCGAGGATGTCACGAGGTGGTCGGGCTCACGCTGGACCACATGAAGATCAAAGGTGGATGATGCGTGGAGAAGATACAGGAGGTGCGGTCCTGGAAGCTTCGGCACGTGATGAGTTGGAGAAGTTGGAATTTTGGAAAATCCGTATTAGGAAGGGTTTCGGGTCCCTTATTTGTTGTAATTGGATTAGAACTCGTGGGCTTAGGATAAGCCCAGGTTTTGGACCCTAGACTATAAATAGAGGTGGGGTTGGAGGCTAACCCTGTGGCTTTTAGAGAGACTAATTTTGTGCTAAAGTTTAGAGGTGCCAGGAGAGGGCACTTTGTAGCCACCATGATTCAGAAATAAAGTTTAGATATATTAAAAAAAACAATGGCGTGTTTTTTCTCCAGATTGTTCATCGGCGAGCGAAGCGAAGGAAGTCATCGTATCTCGCATCTTCAGTCGGTCGCGCGAGCGAGCGAAGGAAGGCAGTTTTCTTGTTTCGTGCGGTCCGTCGTCTACTTGTCCTTGCGTAAAACCATCAAGCGTGAAGGAATCAAGTGATCTGATGGATCATCAGGACATGCATGTGAATAGTTTCTTCGTTTTCTAATTAAAGTTTGTGAGTTTTTTAATTCGCATATATTATCCTTTTTTCTAGTTTTTTGATTCCTAGGGATTCTCCATACATTGATTTCTATCTATATATTTTTGTGCTTTCATTCATGAATTAGATTGAATTAAAAATAGATTGCTAGATTAAGGGAAAAATGTTGTTTCTGTTGCTCAGTTACGATCGGAATTTTTTGTTCGGCGCTACAATAATCGCTACAATAGTCACTGCAGTTATTGCTACAGTAATCTACAGTATTACTATAGTAACCGAGAAAAAATTGCCCTATTTTGTTTCCTATTTTTTGTTATTTTTATTTTTCAGATTGAACGATTAGAAAACAGAAAATTTGAGAAAAAGTTTCCGCTGTGCGCTGCAATCATTCACCCCACTCTGATTGCCATTGACGATTCTACAGTTAGCAGAAAAAAATACAACTCAGTCCTAGCCGCGGATCTGGAGTTCATTCCTCAATCACACTCAACAAATCTACTCATCGAAATCTACTCTCTCATTCTTTTTTACTTGACTCCCTAAAATCCGTACTGTCAAATTTTCTAAAGTTTGATCACCAATAGATTTAAAACTATTTAAATTGTCTATACGAAATTTATATCATTAAGTTTGTCATTAAAAATACTTTCATAATATTATAATTTTATTATTATATCTTAGTGTAAAGTTATAAAAAGTATCAGTTAAAGTACTATTTTGAAGACTAAAAATTAAAAGATCAAGTAAAAAAAGAATGGAAGGGTACTTCTGTACCGCTTGAGAGCAAGGTCAACTCCTTTTATGAGCCGCCGATCCCACGATGGACGGCACGCTTGTCTTGTCATAGTAGAGCTACAGGACAGCACTACCTACTCTTGAGAGAGGAGGAGATGTCAACAAGAATGAGTTGATGAGATCTGCTGCTGTCGCTCGCACGGCCGGTCAGAAAATCAACGAGCTATATACGACACGAAACATTCACAGATACATTACCTGGCTATATCTTATTGCGAGGCAACAGGTGTAGCACTAGTATGTAATTACTTGAGATGGGTGCGATTGTGTTGAGACTTCAGAAGACAAAGAAGAGCATGCAACTTGGTTTCTTGGAAGATTGAGCATATGGCAACACACTAACACACACACACACACACACACACCCCTTTCTGTTCTTCTTCTGAAATAACACTAACTGACACTGGAGCAAGCAAAACTTAACAGTGGCAAAAACTATCACATGCAGAAATAGGTTAAGATCGATCAGTCTGGTGCATGCGTGTTTAGTTGGAGATAAGACCAAGCTAATTAAGAGGAGTCAAAGTGTATACTATATGCGCGCGTATTAATCACTAGCTAGCATGCACGCGCGCGCTCACCTCTGCTTCCATGCGTTGCTTAGCCGAGGCTGCGTCGATGCCTCGCACCAGCACGTAGATCCTCTTCACATCAGGCTGCACACGGAGTATCTTCTCTACAAAAACTGCACGTGCGCAGTTAACGCCACAAATTGAACAAATTAATTAAGCACAAGGCATGCAAGGTGAGATAAGCATACTAATGTTAACTAATGCAGTCATGAAGTTGTTTGCAAGAGCTAGCGAGCGACAAGCCAAGAGCCCAAGAAGAAGGGTGGTAACTAGGAACGCAGCTTTCCTATTCCTTTCTTCCTATTCCCTTCATGTTTCTGTGGACGTGGCAAAGATCTAGAGTACCAGGGAACGCGAGGGGATAGGGAGAATGCTCTGGATCTTTACCACGTCGACGGAAACACGAGGGGGACATGGAGAAGGAAATAAAGAAGCTGTGTTCGGTAACTAGGTACACTACATACTCTTTCCAAGAAAGCCAGTTGAGCCAGTGAGGAGGATGCTCTTTCCCTTGAAATACCCTGATATACTTGCTGCATCCATGCTATCGATCATCATCTTTCTTCTTCTTCCCGTCTTCTCCTCTTCCTCCTCCAGGAGAGAGAGATGGTGTGTGCGTGTGAGAGAGAGACTTGTGAGGTTGTGTGTGGTGCTACTAGCAGCTAGCTAAGAGTAGTAGCCAGTGAGGCACACCAATGGGGTACATATGCACATATATTTTTACACGCATGGTTAAGCAAAGGCAAGCAAGGCATGCAGTGGGGGCAAAAGTGGGGTGTAGCTATAAGCTTGTTGAACTAGCTAGGTAGGAGAAAAGGACGCTTACATAATTACATAATTGCAGCAGCACTGTACATATGCACAGTAGCAGTGGGCCGGTTTGTACGTACTGTTATGAATATTGTGTGTATATTCATAAGGCCCAAAGGACAATATATATAGAGTACAAGGGGATATACAGAGGAATATGTCATATACAGATAAGGAAACTAAGGCATATAAGGAAACGAATAACAATCCTATTCTATCCTTAACACCCCCTCAAACTCATGGTGAATCACACATACTGAGTTTGGAGAGAAAATACAAATGTTGTGCTCTAGTTTGGGACTTCGTGAAGAAGTCAGCAAGCTGTAACTCTGATGGCACAAACTGTAGAGCAAGTACTCCCTCTTACACCTGTGAGCGAGTGTATGAAGCATCCACTCCAATGTACTTGGTGAGCTCATGCTTCACTGGATCACAAGTAATACTGATAGCACATGTACTGTCAGACATAAGTGTCGTAGGGCCCCTTACAGGTACACCAAAGTCTGCAAGTAACCACCTCAACCAAGTAATCTCTGTTGTCACTGCTGCCATAGCTCTCAACTCAGCATCTGCACTCGAACGGGAAACTGCAGTCTGCTTCTTTGTCTTCCACGCAATCAAGGAGGAGCCAAGAAAAATACAGTAAGCAGAAAGAGAACGACGATCAGAAGGATCACTAACCCAAGTCGCATTAGAGTACGCCTGAAGCTGTAGTGAGGTGGAGCTAGGAAAAACAAGCGACGAGATATTGTCCCACGCAAGTAGCGAAGAACACGAAGGAGGTGACTGTAGTGAAGATGAGTAGGACTAGCCATGAACTAACTCAAGATATGAACAACATAAGCAATATCAGGGCGAGTTCTCACAAGATATACCAGACTCCCGACAAGATGGCGATAACAGGTAGGATCCTCAAGAAGATCACTGTCAGTAGCACGAAGCTGAAGGGAGAGCTCCATAGGAGTCTCAGCAGTGCGAGTGCCAGTTAAACCAGACCGATCAAGAAGATTCTAGACATACTTCTGCTGGGAGAGGTAGTAACCCTCAGGCGTGTTAGAAACCTCAATACCAAGGAAGTACGTAAGCAAACCAAGATCAGTCATCAGAAACTACTCACTAAGATGCTTCTTCACGTGTGTGATGAATGAGGAATTATCACCAGTAATGAGCATATCATTCACATATAGAAGAAGTAGTGTCCTACCTCAAGGTGAGACATGGACAAAAAGAGCAGGATCGTGGGCACTGACAGTGAAACCAGCAGCGGTAATCACTGAGGTGAAACGCGCAAACCAGGCATGAGGGGCCTGTTTGAGGCCATATCGACGAAGACGACAAACATGGCCATCTAGAATAGAATACCCAGGTGGTGGTTGCATGTAAACCTCCTCATGCAAAACACCATTAAGAAATGCATTCTTAACATCCAATTGAGAGATAGACCACCGGCAAACAGAAGTAACCGCAACAAGAGTGCGAACAGTGGTCATATGAGCAACAGGGGCAAACGTCTCATCGTAATCACGACCATACTCATGCTAAAAGCCACGAGCCACAAGACGAGCCTTGTATCGCTCAATAGTACCATCAGACCTGGTCTTAATCTTGTACACCACTTGCACGTGATAGGATGAGCATGAATAGGTATCGGTACAATATCCCAAGTCCCGTTTGTCTGAGAGAATCAAGCTTCTCTGCCATAGCAAGCTGGCACTCAGAATGAGAAGCAGCCTCACGATAAGAGGTGGGCTCAATGACAGAGAGAGCATGGGCGATCGAAGTAAAACCAGGACGATCAGGAGGTCTAAGGGATGTTCGATCACAAAGGGCGTAACGAGGTGCATCATCAGAGGAAACAGAAGTCGATGTCGGCAAAATACCAGAAGATGAGTCTGGTGAAGGACGAGGACGTCTGGAGTAGTGCACCCTAGAGAAACGAGATAGTGGTGCTGTAGGAGCAAGAGGTGGTATTGTAGAAGGCAACACAGGAGGTGAAGGTACAGAAGGAACCACTGGAGACAGGCTAGAGGAAGGTTGTGAAAAAGGAGAAATAGGTGAAGAGTCAGGGAGAGACAACCAAGAGATTGTCTCGATGGTGGAAGCAAGACGAGGAGCTGACTCTCGATAGAAGAAAGGTCGAGATTCATCAAAGACAACATCTCGTGAGATCCTAATCCGTCGAGTAGAAGGATCATAGTAGCGATATCCCTTATGCTCAGAACTGTACCCAAGGAACACACTCTCAACTGACAAGGCTGACAGTTTGGTGCACTCACGAGGTTGCAACAAGACAAAAACAGGTGCAACCAAAAACATGAAGGTGGATGTACTGGGGCTTTAGATTAGAGACACTCTATAGGACTGACATCCTTAAGAGTAGTGGAAGGCTTCATATTGATGAGATATGCAGTCGTAGAAACAGCCACTGCCCAGAACTGTGGTGGAACATGAGAAGAAAGAAGAAGAGTGCGAGCAGTCTTAAGTAGATGACGATACTTGCGTTCAGCAACCCCATTTTGAGCATGAGCACCAGGACAAGATGACTGGTAAAGAGTGCCCTGCTCAGAAAGAAATTGTCTAAAAGAACTAGAACAATACTCTCCTGCAGAATCACAGCGAAAAGTACGGATAGAGGAATCAAATTGAGTACGAACCATCATGGCAAAGCTACGATAGATAGCAAGAAACTGACCAGGATTAGACATAGGGAAAAGGCAAGTGAAACGGGATTAATCATCAATGAAAACTATATAGAATTTATGCCTGTCTTTTGAGATAATAGGCGCAGGTTCCCATACATCCGAATGAACTAAATCGAAAGGACGAGAAGACATGGACTCACTAGAATGATAAGAAAGTTGTAGCTGCTTGCCCAGCTTACAACCCTGACAAAACATTGAAGTGTCAACAGTAACACATCCAAGAACACCCTGACGAACTAATGAAGAAAGATGGGATCCACATAGATGTCCTAAACGATGATGCCACTGCGCAAAAGCTCCAGAGGTGGTGGCAGCAGTGGCGGTAGAAGCAGATGTAGCAGGAGCAGCTGAAATGGACAGAAGGTGGAGGTGGTCGAGAATGTAGGGACCCTGATGATCCCTACGGCGCCGGCCAGTCCCAAGTACCGTTCCTGTTTGTCGATCCTAGACGAAACAGGTGTGAGAGTCAAAAACAACCCTACAACCAAGATCAGTGAGTTGTCCCACCGAAAGAAGCTGCATGGTAAGCTGGGGAACATGAGAAACAGTTGGAACAGAAAAGTCAATGGACAAAAGAATGCCCTGACAGCTGACAGACAAGGAAGTACCGTTAGTTGTCTGTACAGAGATAGGAAAATCAGGAGGTCCTATTGAAGTGAGAGATGTGGAGTCCGGTATCATGTGAAAGGAGGCTCCAGAATCTAGAACCCAAGAGGTACCTGGAGGAGACGTCTGAGCTAGACTGGCAGAACCTGTTGAGCTATGAGAAAACTGTTGAAGTAAAGCCTGGCAGAGATGCTGAGCAGAGTCACCTTTCTGAGCAAAAACTGATGAGCTGGTCTGTTCTCCTGTGAAGGAGGGGCCTCCCTACCCCCTTGGGTCGTCCACCCCCACATGCCTTGTTTCGCTTTTTCCACACCGCACAACTCTGGTAGTCATACTCGAAGTTCTTACAATAGTTGCACTAAACTCCAGTTGGTGCAAGAACAAAAGCGGAGACAGGCACCTGGGGAGAGGCCGTAGTCGAAGAAGGGGCAACAAGCACAGTCGAGTAGACTGTGCTGCTAACCCGAGATGAATCTCTTCAGCCTGAAGCATTGAAAGGGCCTCTATAACGGTCGGCCGTGGAGAGCGGCTCAGCAGTTGAGCTCTGACAGGCTCAAACTCTGGGCGAAGACGGCAAACGAAGTCATAAAGATGAAGGCGATCATGATCCGCCTTCTACAATTTGTGACACTCTTGACAAAGTAGAGATGCCAGCTCATCTAGCTGGCGACAGAGACTTGCCAGGGCCCGATAGAAGTTGTCAACAGAAGAATCTCCCTGGCGAAACATCTCCAACTCATGTTGAAGAGAAAAGAACTGAGCATCACTACCCTGCTGGTATCGCTCACGCAAGTACTCCCAGATCTGTTGAGTAGACCATAGACCAACATTGTCTGGCTGGATGGAGTCGTCGACGCTGACCACTAGGATGGCACGAACACGGGCCTCGTCAGCACACCAACGCTCGAAAGCATCAATGATATACTGAAAAGCCTCATTAGCAGCCTTTGCCTCTTTCTTGGTAGCCTCATCTGCTGCAGGAGGTGCAGAAATAGATTGCATAGGAGGAGGCTGAACCGGCGGCGGTAGAAAAGGGCATGCACCGGTGACATGTCCCTAAAGGTGGAGACCATCAAGCGTGATCTCCATGAGAGAAGACCATAACCTGTAGTTCGTTCCATGGAGCTTTGTTCTCTAGAATGGAACCACAGCAGATGGAATGGAAGCCATCGGTAGGCAGCGCTGGACAGCACGGCGACCAAGGCAACAAAGTCTAACAGGCGGCGCTAGACGGTGCGGCGGTTAGATCAATGTTATATTTTTTTCTTTTTTCTTTTTTCTTTTTTTGGAAAACTACAAAAGGACCGAAGCCCACTTCAGCCGAAGAACTACAAAGGGTTGAAGCCCACTTCAGTCGAAACGCTTCGGCCGACGCCCACTTCGGCTGACTGCCAACTCACTCGGGCGGACGGCGGAGTGGGCAGTTGGTGGAGCGACAGCCGACAAAGTGACGGCCGGCTGACGGAGTGGCGGCCTGCAGCGATCAAGCGGATCGGGTGGAGACGACGGCAGCGGCCTGGCGGTGGCGACAACAATGACAGATCGGCGCTGGACGATGCTAGATCGAGCGAGGAAGTGTCAAATCTGGCGGCGGCTCAGGCGACAGCGGCCCGGGTGCCGGCAGCGACGGCTCAGGAGGGACGGCCTGGGCAGCGGCGGTGGCACGGGTGGAGATGGCTCGAGCGGCAGCGGCACTCGGGCGGCGACGGCCTGGGCAATGTCGGAGCAGTGGAAGAACAAGTCAGAGCCCTAGTTCTGTTACCATATTATGAATATTGTGTGTATATTCATGAGACCCAAAAGGTAATATATATAGGGAGTACAAGAGGATATGCAGAGAAATATGCCATATACAGATAAGGAAACAAAGACATATAAGGAAATAAATAATAATCCTATTCTATCCTTAACACATACTAGTACTCCTAACTACATAGTACAAACTGATGAGATCGATGCAGCAGCAGTAAATAATTACCCACTAAGACCATGTAAGGCCAGTCTCAGTGGTGGGTTTCATTTCCCAGTTTTCAAGACTGCCACGTCAGCTTTGCAGACTTGGATTGAGAAATGAAACTGGCTCTCTCAGTGGGGGGGTTTCATTTCACTGTTTCATAGACAAGCTGCAGCAATTACTGTATACATGATGTTGTGATCCTATGTGCCATGTAAACTATGTAGCCGTTTGAAAATATATCTAAACTAAACATAGTCACTTTGGTAACTACAATATATCTCATGCCAACAAATAATCATGGTCAAATAAAATATATTCAGACGTGTGAGCTTGTTTTCACACTAGAATTCCCATTCACAGGAAAAAAGTAATTACATGTAGTCATATCTCCAGTAGGACATTCATGACCAACGAATCCAAGTGCACACAAGCATCAGGTTCACACAGTAGATCCTCGCGAGCACCTGAGAATGAAACGACCCGGTCTCAGTGGGGTTTCACTGGGTTTCATTGTATTGGTAACCGGGACGGATGGGTTTCATCCTGATGAAACTCAGTTGCTCTCTCTCCTTATAAATTTCTTGCCAACTCAGCAAATTTGCTGATGTGTCACTGCATTAAATGAGAATGAAACTCCTTTGAAACCCCATTGAGACTGGCCTAATGTAGCATCAGCTTCGTGCTCCCTCCATCCTTAAATCTCAAATGTAAGTTGTTTTAGACTTTTGATGGTTTTAAAACTTTGACTGTAATTTATTATCATAATATATGATTAAAAATAATAGAAAAATATAAATTATGAAAGTTTTTTAAAGACAAGTTTAATGGTACTATTTTTATATAGTCAATTTATATACTTTAACATGATTGAAGCTTAAAAAGCTTGGCCGCACGAAACGTATGGTGACCCGTATTTAGAGACACAGAGTAATTTCTATCTTCCAATAATCACTACGTCAGTCAGTGACCATGCAAGCATTGCATGCCGCAAGATCACCACAGTCCAACGCAGTGTTCAGTGGTAACAGCGAAAACTTATGTCCTACTCATTTCAGAATGAGTTTTTAGTTTGACTTATTTTTTTTACTATTTTGAAATTTCAGCTTTTTCTACTTTTTTGGCTTTTTTTTAACTTTTTTGCCGGTTCGTTTTTCATGTATTAGTTTGCATTGTCCGTGATGGGCTAACATGTTTTTCTATTATTAATTCTTTTAAAATTTAATTACGCAAAATAAGTCTACATCAGCTATAGTGCAATTTCAGTCAGCTATAGTGGAATTTCAACTATAAACCACTTTTTTCAGTCCAAATGAGCGGCGCATCAAACAAGCACACAACCTTCAGTTTAACAAATACTAAGGAGTACCAGCTGATGAATTAATCTGTGCTCTAGTTCCATTGATTTTGATTGCTCAACTGCCTAACTTAGGTTTCATTTATTTCGGCTTGAGCTTTTAGCGTCTGGCTTATTTTTCACTATTCATAAATTTCATCTTTTTCTAGCTTTTTAGTTTTTTTGAGTTTTTTGTCAGTTCTTTTTCCCGTATTCGTTTATATTGTCCGAAATGGGCTAATATGTTTTTTTTCTATTTTTAAAATTTTAAAATTTAATTATGCAAAATAAATCACCTTCAGCTACAGTTTATTCAGCTACGATATAATTTCAATCATAAGTCACTATTTTTTAGTCCAAATAAACGGCACCTTAAATCTATTGACTTCCGTCTATGGCCTAATTGATCAGTATTGTCAGAATCAATCAATCAGTGTGTATTAATTGATGACACTGGGAATCTAGGAAGGCTTGCCATGCTGGCTCAAATTATTTGCACAGCTCATTGTACATTTTCCTTCCTTTCATACACGACAATTGATTAATTGAAAACAGTGGTATTATGTCACATTTGTCCAAGCTAATCAGAACAAAACTTAAGGTAAAGAAGACAGGAGGAAGCTAGAACTCCCTCCGTCCTAAATTGATGTCACTAGCATACACATGTAAATTTTTTTGAATTATCATGCGGAAATAACATTGGTAGATTTTTCATTAAAAGCATTTCCATATCAATATGTTTTTTAAATCTTGTAGCAACATATAATTGAAACAAGGTAATAGTTAAATATGTACGTTGAAGACCATATCAATATCTGCACGTACGTCCATTCAGTAACAGAGCAGTAAGTGACAAGAATATGGTACCGTTCGGTTGGACTGAAAAAAGCTGGTTTATGGCTGAAATTACACTATTGCTGTCTGAAATTACACTGTAGCTGATGGTGGCTTATTTGGCGTAACTAAATTTTAAGAAAATTTAAAAAAAATAGAAAAAACAGGTTAGCCCATCACGGACAACGCAAACGAATATGGAAAAAAGAACCGGTAAAAAGCTAAAAAAAGTTAAAAAGTCAGAAGAAACAAAATTTATAAATAGTAAAAAATAAACTAAAAACTAAAAGCAAGTCAAAATGTGGTGAAACAGCTACACTATTCAATGTAAACATGTGCAATTAACCTTGCTTATATGAGAAGCAAGAGCGGTGGCGTCAAGGATGCGGCTAGCTTGTCTTCCTATGAGTTGCGTGGGCCTGTTATCCCCACTGTTGGTCCTGTGTAACGGCCTCTCCGTCCACGATGTTAACTGCAGAGTATTGAATAGAGTGTGCATCAAAACTACCTAAACTTTAAACTTCGAAGCCAAACTTTCTTGCAAGAGATAAAGGCACCAGCCGAGTTCTACCGTATAAAGAGCATCCAAGCTCAAAATTTATAATACATCATAAAAAAACTTTAAGAAATCTACAGGCATATCTGAGTACGGACAAGATCTAAAACTAGTAATCATCTCCAACAAAAGTATCACCACAGATTTCTTCGAACCTTCATTATTTTTTCAGATTTCTTCTATTGATATTGAACACAATTATACCCAACAAGTTACACGGGAATGTCTAATAATCTACTTACCAATATTTTAATGAAGTGAAATATGTTAGTTTAATTACTGTATTTGTGGATGTATATTTAGTTGTAAACAATTTTAAACATGAAAAGTAAAACATTATCTTCTTAAGAGAAAGGGGTATAACCAACTTAATTACCAACTTGAAAATCATACTAAAACTACTTATGCCTTGTTATTGAATTCACCTATTAAACACAGCTTCTGTGAATCCGGGTGCTAACCCAAATGTAATAAACAAATGAGTCCATGCTCCAAAGAATACGAGCTGGAAAACTAAAATAAAACAAAGGAGGAATAAAATTCAGAATAGGTTAAACATGGGTAGGTTTGGATAGTTATGGTTTAAATGGAGTCTGGATGGGTCGATCGGATCTAAAAATGGTTTAATGGTGCTCAAAACTATCAAATATGTATAACCATGCTAAATGGGTTTTAGATGAATAGTAATAGGTTGACACTATTCCTAACGGGCCAAGTTAAATAAATAATAATGGGTTTGGGCTGGTTTTAGTAGATTGTATAGTAGTGGATTGGGCTGTGAACAGTGTCAGGCTAAATGTAAAGAGTGTTGGGCTGTGAATAGTACTTGGCCCATATGGCCTACTAGGCTTACCTAGGCTATGGGCCAACTTGACCAGCCTAGCTATGTGGCCTACTCGGTTTGAGCTCGCGCTCATGGCCACCCAAGCAGAGGCGAGTGGCAATGATGGCAATTGCACGACTGTGGTGTCAATCGATAGTGAGCGGTAGTACGGTAAGGGTTAGGGTGATCTAGGTAGTCCATTTTGGGTATGTGCAAGAGTAAAGGGGCGCTAGGGACGGCTAGCAGTGGAGGTGGCTCACCGGAGTAGAGCCATGGCACGGTGGCGCTCCAATGGGGTCCCAGTCAAGCCAAGGTGATTTGAGCATCTATGGTGCCTAAGGAAGCTAGCGGTGGTGATGGTCTGGCTGGGATTGGTCTGTACATGATTGTTCACAGTGATCGTGCATGGTCGGTGGTAGCGCATAGCACCGGCGGCCTAGGGGCGACGAGGTAGGTTAGCATGGATGAGGATGGCTTCATGGTGTCCAATAAGTGGTATAGCTATGAGGAATTGGTTTGGGATCAATGCTAGAGGGAGAACTGTGTTTTGAGGCACACCAGCGTGGGCTCGACAGTGGCAACGATGCTTGGCCGAAGGTGGGAGAGAAAGGTCATGGCGTTGCAATTGGGTGCTGATGGAGGCTAAAGAGTGGCTTGGCTCGGTGTTATAGCTCTTCAAAGGTAGCGCTGACAGTGGGATGGCCTCAATGTGTTGAGTTGCTTCATCTATATGGTGGTCTTCATCTGCTTCTGGCTGTGGCACTAAAAAATTGATGTCATTATGGAAGTCTTGTGGAATCATGTGAAATGGCAAATTGTCAAACCCCTCATCATAGTATCCCTGGAGGTGTAATACTGCCTTCCAATTTGTGTCTCGGATGGCGTCCTTCTCTTTGGTTCTGTACACGATAAATTTGCGTCATGTATCGGGTCTGATGTTTAAAGGAGTCAAGATAACCCAGTCCTTTAACAAATACAGTCTCCCTAGAATAAATTTCCCTTTAGCATGGAATACTGGACGATGCCAATTGGTTTCATACAAGAACTGTTGCATCCTCCAAAGTCTGGCTGCCCATTCTCTCAGTTGTTCTGGCTTCAAGTAGATGTAGTGCACTATCAGCTTAATAATGTTAATTTAAGATTAGACAAGGAAGGATATAAATATTTTGCAAAATGTAAAAGTAAATTTAGATAAATATAATACATTATTTAGAATAGAACAAAACTATTAATACTTATGGTTTTCAAAAATTCTTGCTATTATTTTTGGAATTAAATCTTATAAAATTGCCTATCCTAACCCAACTTATGGTCTCATCCAATGCTCAAGCGAGGTGGCTCTGATATCACTCTGTAATGGCTCCATTTTCTAGGGAAGTCGGATTTCTGCACACTTGCCTAGGGTGTTCAATTGCAGAGTTTTGAACATAAGTGAGTGTCAAAACTACCCAAACTTTAAACTTAAAAGCCAAACTTTATTACAGGAGATTAAGTCATATCAGCCGAGTTTTATAGAATAATTAAACGACATCCAAGTCCAAATTATATATTATATCACAAAATAGCTTTCAAGAAATCCACAGGCATGCCTGAGCACGGACGTGACCTAAAACCAATAATCATCTTCAACCAGGGGACCATCACGAGTTTCTTTGAATGGTTCTTCATTGCTTCCCAGATTTCTTCTGTTGATATTTTAGAAAGCCTGAGTACAATTGTACCCAACAAGTCACATGAGAATATCAAATAATCTACTTGCTAGTATTTCAATGGAGTGAAATATGTTGGTTTAATTACTGTATTTGTGGATGCATATTTACTTGTAAACAATTTTAAACATGAAAAGCAAAACATTATCTTCTTAAGAGAAAAGGGGTTAACTAAGTTAATTACCAACTTAAAAATCATATCAAAACTACTTATGCCTTGCTATTGGATTCACCCATTAAACACATCTTTGTTTACCGGAAGCACAGTGTATCTGAATACTAAATGTCTTACTCTATAGAGTTGCCTAGTTTTACCTACAAGATTAATGAAACTCACAATGTCATGCAATATACACGCAACCTTTCAGCGGTGCGACTGAGTTAATGTTTAAAATAGATACAAACAAGCTACCTACATGTCAGTCATGTCTGAAAAAGGGATCGTTCGCTGCTCTATTTTATCAAGCTTCTATCCGGTAGGCCCCGGACCATTCAATCTATATTGGGAATCCATAGGCTAGGGTAGAAATCATGACTTGATGTTGAGTGGACCTACTGCTGTAAATAATGATAAGTGATCTTACCAGTCCCACTACCATTTCATCCCTTGTTTATGGCTATCTTAAAAATCTAGAATAGCTAAACTTTCTGTAGACATTTGATCGAATTGAGCAGTGTACTAGACCTGGCTTGACAAGTCAAACGTGTGATTGAGCAATTCATATGTCCTTTACTTAGCATAAGGGTCCAGTCCTTAATTTTTCCAAACGAGGTCAACATCCACATCCCATGTGCACCACAGCATAGAATCACTGAACCAAACCAAAGCCTCCAACCTAGGATGAGGTCATGAGTTCCAACAATCTAGTGGCTTCCCACTAATAAGCCTTAATCCTAGTACCATTTTGAAATCTAATGGCATAAAGCCAAAATGTTCTTAGTAGTATAAATAAAGCATCTGATTGACTAATTCTATAGTTAATTAATTATATAGTAACTAATAACTAAGTTTGTCAATGTGAATATGGCTTACAAAATTTAGACATGGCTTTCTATTTGGTGGTAGGATTTAACTAAATATCATGTCATCTGAAGCTATTATTTTATGTAAATAAAAGTGTGTAAATAACATAAATGAAATTAAATCTTAATTAAATAATATGGGTTCAACATGATTAAAGACATGTGACTTGCTTTCTTGTTCGAACTCTTCAACTGGACTTATGTCTCCTGCGTCTTGATCTACTCCTGTGATGGACTACTATGCGAATGCAGGTGCTAATGCAAACAAAATAAACAAATGAGTCCATGCTCAAAAGAATACAAGCTAGGAAAATAAAATAGAACAAAAGAGGAATAATATTCAGAATAGATTAAACATGGGTGGGTTTGGATGGTTATGCTTTAAACAGAGTCTGGATAGGTTGAACAGAGCTAAACATGGTTTAAATGGGCTCAAAACTATCTAAATATGTATAAACATGCTAAATGGGTTTTCGATGAATGGTAACTGGTCAAGCGAATAGTTGTAAGTTCACACTATTCCTAATGGGTCAGGTTAAATAAACAGTAATGGGTTTGGCTGGTTTTAGTAGGCTGCACAATAGTGGATCGGGCTGTGAACAGTGTCCGGCTGAATGTAGATAGTGTTGGGCTATGAAAAGTGCTTGGCCTACTAGGCTCAACCAGGATTTGGACTGACTTGACTGGCCTAGCTATGTGGCCTATTGGGCGTGAGTCATACTCGACTTGTGCTAGTGCTCATGGCCACCCGAGCAGAGGTGAGCAACGATGATGGCAATTGCACAGCTATGGTGGCAATTGGCGGCAAGTGGTGGTGTAGTGAGGGTTAGGGTGATCTAGGTAGTCCATTTTGGGTATGCACACAGTCGAAGGGGCACTAGGGATGGCTTGTGGTGGAGGTGGCTCACTAAAGTAGAGCCATGGCACGACAGTGCTCTAGTGGGTATCCGATCAAGCCAATGGTGATTTGAGCATCTACGGTGTCTATGGAAACTAGTGATGGTGATGGTTTGGCTGGGTTTGGTCTGTACATGATTTTCCACAGTGACCATGCATGGTCGACGGTGGTGCACAGCGCCGGTGGCCTAGGGGCGACAAGGTAGGTCAGTGTGGTCAAGGATGGCTTCATGGTGTCCAGTATGTTCTATGGTTGTGAGGAATTGGTTTAGGATTGATGCTTAAGGGAGAACAGTGTTTTGGGGCACACCAGCATGGGCTCGGTAGTGGTGGCGGTGCTTGGCCAGAGGTGGGAGAGAAGGTCGTGATGTTGCAATTGGGTGCTAATGGAGGCTAAAGAGTGGCTCAGATCGGCTTTATAGTGCTTTGAAGGTGGTGGCGATAGTGGGATGTCCTGGGCATGGTTGGCGCGTGGACAACGGTGCTAGCAGTTGAGCTGCTTCGAAGAGGTGGCAGCAACGCTAGCAGGTGCGGTGGTGTCTTGGGCGTGCAACGTCCCTCTAGCGCAGGTGCGCATGTTGGTAGGGCAGTGCAGCGTCCCTCTAGCGTAGGCGCGCATATTGGTAGGGCAAGTCAAGGCATTGGGCAGGTGGCGAGCAGGCGGCAGTCAAGGTGGCAAAAGTGAGGTTGACGGAAGCGAAGGCACGGTGCATGGCCAGGAAGTGGTGTGACTGCCATTTATGGCTCGGTCGGTGAGGTGGTGTAGGGTTGTGCCAAGTTTGATTACCTATAGTAGTGAACTGCGTGGCAAGCTGGCATGCAGTGTGCGAGTAGCGAGCAACCGCGTGGCAAGGGAAACAGGTGTGAAGGTGCTCGGGCAAAAGGGTGCCAACACTGGCTAAAGGCGGAATTTCTAGAAAGGAAAGCGTAAAAGCTTGGAAGGTTTCTGAATTGGGAAAGTTTCACAAATTCAAGCAAATTCAAATAAATTTCAAAATTCTGAAATTGTTGGACATTTCATGCTGGGTGCTGGCATCTGTGGCTCCCATGTACGTTTACAAAGGAGTATGTCATGCTTGGACTCAATCATGGTTGGGCTGGATTGGTTGGTCAGCTACATAAATTAAAACTGGTGACGGCGACACATGCAATTTAGGAGTACCGTGGTGTATAGATTTTGCCAGAAACCTCACGGCCGTTGTGCGCGGTTATGGCTTACATACAATATTAGGGTGATGTGGAGCTAGCTAACATCCGATGTAATGTACTATCCATAGATACAGATTTGGTATTAGAAAAAAAGAGAAGATGATGTGTGGCTAATAGATGCCACCCTTTGAATACTATGCGGCTGTTAAAGTATAATCATATTTCGTCATCGTGTCTGCATCGAACGTGGCACATACATCGACTAGTATCAGATATGATGTCGAGTAGGGGTGCAAACGGGTCGGATTCGGACGGATATTGTTGTTACCATATCCTAACCCATATTTTTTCTCCGGATTCGGTACTAGTCGGATTCGGTACCAATCGGATTCGGTGCCGGATCGGTCGGGATTAACCCGTTTGTAAGGAATGCATGCAGTACAGCAAATGGAGTAGGAGGACGTACTGTCAAGAACTTGATATTACTACTTAATAGTTGATGTGGAAGATTTTATTTTACCATTACAAAAGAAAATGAAACGTCAAATAGTAGCACTAACCTAAAATCAAACTTGAAGACGTATCGGATTCGGACGGATATTGCTGTTACCATATCCTAACCCATATTTTTTTCTCCGGATTCGGTACCAATCGGATTCGGTACCAATCGGTCGGGATTAACCCGACCCGTTTGCACCCCTAATGTCGAGTGGTGCAATCGACTTTGACTTAGTTTTCTTCTCTATTAGGGACTCTTATTCCCTAACCTATATACGTAACTTGTAACCACATGGTTAGATGCATCAAAGTTCCTTATGCTTGTAAATACTTCTCGTATAGTGAAATCCACTTTTGTACATTCGTGGTTTTTCCTGCAAGTGTTTTTTTTTGCGTAAAATCTATGTCTCTTGATCTTCTATTTTATCGTGCATTTTATAACAAGTGATACTAGAGCTCCTAGTTCGAAACTCTAGCTGCTACCCCTGGGAGGAGGTGACTCCTGCATAACATCCATGCAAGATTAATTATTAGTGATTTGTATGACAATCCATACGTCTTTTTTAGGTTATTGTGGTAAGATCCGCACAAGGTGAAGTCTAATGTGGAGTCAAAGACTTTATTTATTATCTCCAAATTTCTTGCCAAGTAAGTTTGCATACCATCAATTTTCGTTGGGGATATTGGGATATTCAAGATGCTATTATTTTGTTGTTGCTATTGAATTAATTTGGGATGGGTTTAATCGGGGAGATTTTGAGGCAAGAAAATAAAGGAAAAATCCTTTTCAAATTGGAAGTTATGTAGTTCATGCATATGTTTGGATTTAGTTGAGGGGGAAAATTGATTTAGTTTTTATTCATCGTTTTGACACATTACAATTTGGATCACTTATGTGACTGTTATGAGATTTTGGACATATTAATTCTCAGTGATTTGATGACACCCTAATGGTAGATAACATGGTACTCTCCCTAGTTCTACTGTTTAATAGTGAATGTTTTGCTCCAATTTCAGTTAGAGATCAAGGATTAGGTGCAAGAAGGGGTTGTTTATTTGCATTGATAATGCAATGTTTGTTTAGTTGTCATAGCTCGATATAAGGGGTATACTGCAGTTTCTATTCCATTGAGAACACAAGAGTTCCTTTTATCCAGATAGTTTTACATAGCAGTTTTCACCGTATCATGGATATCAGTTACATTTGAAGACGACAGTTTGATGCGCGTGATGGCCACGTGTGTAAGTTGCTCGTTTAGCGAGCATTGTTTGCTGAATTTTCTGTTCCAAGTGGAGCATACCATATTCCATGACATGAGTTATTCGCCATCTATCAAGTGCTACAGGTCATGTTTTGATTTATACCGTTTGATGATTGAGCATTTGTATCAAGTGGTCGATAGAACAGACTCAGGCTTTACTGGGGTTATGAATTGTTGAAGATCCAAATTTATTCGTCTACTTTTTTGATAGTTTTGTATTTAGACCTGCTGCTGGTTCAATAATTTGGCTTTGTGAGAAACATTTAGAGAAGATTGTTCTAGTCCACTCGCACAATTTAACTTCATAAGAAGTGTTTAGATAAGATTGTTCTAATTTTACTCATTGAGATTAGTCCTATAGACTTCGAGGCACAAGGTCTATTCATAAAGGGTTATTTGGAGGAGTTTTTTATACTTCGGTTATAAAAGCGAATTTGTTTCAAGGTGAAGATTGTTAAAGTATGATCTGATTACGTCATTGTATCTATACCGGACATGGCATATGTGCCGATTGGCTCCAGACATGATGTCGGTATTCTTATTTCCTAGACTATATATGTATCACTATAGTCACATGATTAGATGCGTCAATGTTCCCCATGTTTGTAAATACACCTTATATAATGAATTGCTTTTTCGTACGTCTGACTTTTCTCGCAAAAGGTTTTCACAAAAAATCCGCCTCTTGATCTTCTATTTGTCATGCGTTTTATAACAGCGACACTACAGTTTGAGATTTACCTTGTCCATGGACGAGAATATGCGGAAGGAACCATATATCTTTGTTTAAAGAGAGTACGTGGATTTGAACCTATATATGGCCGATAGTAGCATTACAGCCCCCTAGAGTCATCGTCTTCGTCTTTGTCTTCGGTGGAGCTTGTGGATTCAGTCCTTTTCCATTCGTTTTCTTCGGATTCAACGCTCGAAATCTGACCGTAACTCCAGATTAGTATACAATAAATCCTGTGATATCTGAAGATCAGACAGTGTAAAGCAGTGAACTCTTGTACTGTACTGGAGTTAGCTACTACTACTAGTGTTAACTCTGATGCTACTTTATGAAACACTAGGTAAATATTGACGATCAAAAGGACAAGAGATGCGAATTTTACGTAAAAAACTTCTATGAAAAAAAAAACTGTAGATACACAAAGACGTAATTCATTATATGAAGAGAGATTATAGGTATAAAAAATCTCAACGTGTGTCAATCATATAATTACAAGGGTATATATATAGAGACTAGGGATCAAAGTCTTTAACGATGAAAGGAACATTGTCCTAGTTGACAATGGAATATAGACCTATCGAAAGCTGGAATAGTAATCTTCTTAGATACAGAGTATCAGAAGATAATGGTGAAGAGTTGTAGTCAGAAGACGCCTCGAATAGTCACATCTGACTCCAGTTGGTGCACGCACCTTAGAGCACCACATCTAATGCAGGTCGGTGCACAGTCCACCAAGGACATGAAGATGATTCTAATAATAACATCTGACTAGTTCTCATTGTTTAAGTAGATACTAATCAGATTCTTTAAGTGGTCGGAAAGATTAGCAGTGGCCAGGCCTGATTAGAAGCGGTAGGACCCGACCAGATTCAAATTATAAAATATAATAATCTCCACTTTGAACCGAATTCCCCCGGTATCCAAAAGAATGCAATAAACTCCTTCATGATGGTCATGTAAGCGATCTGAACTGCAACATATCTAACTGATGAACGAAACACCAAATTCAATTGTCTCTGGAACTGATATTGTTCTTTATTTCTTTAAAGTATCCTTGATTAAGCGTAGCCTAAATTAATTTATTATGTTGAAAATTTGCAACTCCACCTTAGACTTTATATGTGTGAATCTTGTCACACTAACCTGTAGTAGACGACAATCGTCAATGAAATCGCCAATGATTAATCCCGTATAGATGTCTCTAATAATAGGCACAACCGTTTGAATTACAACGAACTCTATCTCCAATAAAAAAAATGTCTCTAATAATAGGCACAACCGTTTGAATTACAACGAACTCTATCTCCAATAAAAAAATCATGCAGAGCTGACGATATAGCTTCTTGATGAAAATGACTATTGACAAAATGGGAGATCGTCAGCAGAGATGGCGCAGGCAATAGTGCTAGCGAATTTGGTATTGAAATAGTCGCCGAGGTAGAACACGGATTGATGTTTAATATAAAGTCGAGTTATGGCACAGAGTCATGGTGAGTCCTCGGTGGTGCACATCGGTAGCATGTAAGACAACCTTGTCCATGCGAAGGCCGCCCCGGGTGTCCATGGTAAAGTACACAGACTGGAGAGGGATGGATGGAACGGAAGGGGGTGGGTGCGTGCAACTGCAATCTGCAGACCAGATTTTTGTTGCCCTTCAATGGATTATTACTGTTCTTCTAGTACTAGTACAGTAGTACTACACTTTGCCCTGCTTTGTTAATCTTTAGGGTTTAGGACAGATCACATTGTTGTATCCTTTGGTGTGGAAATGGTGCTCTTGTTCTTGGCAGCAAGGATTATTGTTCTACCTGTTGGTAGTTTACCAACTTGCATAAATCAATCTACATTTGGTGAAAAGAGTTCACAGGAAGACTGAAGCAAAATAAGCTAGCTAGGAAAGGATTACTTGATGTGTTGGACGCGTACGAAACCATATTGCTCTCTCCTCCACGGGGTAAGAGTTACGCCAACTTTTTGGCTTGGTTTGTGGTTTTTAACTGTGACTTATAATTTTTAGATTGTTTATGTGAGAGATTATAGAGTAACAGAAAGTTACGTCTATTTTTGCCGATATAAATAAAGTCGGTACAGTATATACTATAATTAATTAGTAGATAATATCTTGAAAATATACTCCGTTTAAAAGTTAGTTACTGTAGAAAAACAAAAAAACAATTTTTAGAAGCTAAAAAGAACTATCTTTTCTTCCGTACTGATCGATCGATCGACACCAAATCACACTAGCAACTTCAGCTCGATCATGTATTCCTGTTCAGCTTTGCTTCCTAAACTTCAAGACTAGGATAAGGTCAAGAATTCAGCCCCTTTTTTTAACATCTCTATTTTAGGACTCAGCAACCGAAAGATAAATTATAAAGAATCAACAAATAAACCCACCACCGCACAATTAGTGGGAGTCGAACACATAGCATAGGTGCTACAACAATTGTACTAGCCACCGATCCACAGGGAAGAATTCAACCTCTTGATTTTGTAGAAAGAGCACACTTCGATATATCGGCCCTGTTCTTTTCAGCTTCTAAAAACTGTTTTTCGATTTTTGTATAGTAACTATCTTTTAAACGGGGTATCTTTTTAAGATAGGATCTACTAGTTGTAGTACATACTGTATCGATTTCATTTATATCAATCAAAAGTCATAAGCCGCAGCCAAAAAGAATAGACCCATCATTTGGAGGAAGCTTCTTGCTTGCTTGTCTCAGGCCAACTCACAGACAGACATGGAAACTCTTTATCTGTTGTCCAAGAGTGACTATTCATTTCTGTGGACACAGCTCGGCCGGCCCCAAAATCAAGAAGAAACCAATTTGATGATGCTTACCTCGAAACTAAGAAGTCTAAAAGATTTAAGTCAATGGCAACAGCTGCCTAGCTCCATTCTTCGCCTAATTGCCCTGAATTTATTGCGAATGCCTAGAATCATCCCTCGGTTGATGCATTAGCCTACGGTTTGTAGCAATGCTTTCCAGAGTCGCTGACATCAACCGAAAGAGGTGTAAGATGTGAAATCGCACCTGATGATGGAACGTCAGAAATGTCGATGTACTGTTGATCGGTTAGGCCATCACCAACAGGTGTCATCACTCTTTGCTGCGTCTTTGTAGATGTCAATCTGAAACTATGCTGTAACTTGACCTGAGCAACGATATGATCGATTTCCAAACAGCAAAACTATCAATATTAACATAATACTACTATGTTCTTCACAATATACCAGCCACCACATTCAACCAGCAAGATGCAATTTCGGTGAAATTGCACAGCTGCCGCATTTCCAAAAGATAGACAAACCAACTAGAATGAGTCACCAGATATCCATTGATATTCTGCAAACGATTGCAGATGATTGTTTTATCATGACAGAAACTTAAAAATGACTACAATAACAAAGGTGTCAAAGCTAGATGATCAGCTTGTTGCTAAACAGCTACAGATTTCTCAGAAGCAAATGACTTCAAGCTATAGCTAAGTGAGCATGTTCTACAACTTGAAAGGCGCAGTCATCATGTGAACATGCAGCTCCACTCGGTTGCTCCAGTTTACTGTTTAGGGTAAAAAGCCTGGATCTGCTGCTCCAGCTGCATTGGAAAACAGAACAGGTCAGTTCCATAAATGAGTACGAAAAAATTGCACTGTAAGAAGATAAGATTACTAAGATTTGATGGCCCAAAAAGTTAAAAAAAAGTACTAATGATTATGTCCATCCACAAAAGAAAATGACCAAAATCAGTCGAAGCAAAACATGAATTCTATTAATACCCCTAGAAGTGAAAATCCAGGTTGGGACCCAAACAACTCTTGGCCCCTTGAAACTATCCTATAGATCTATCCTTACATGAAGCTAATATTCACTAAACACTGATCAACCAAACAAGGTTTCCAAAAGTCCTAATTACTGCTCTAGACACCAAGTGGTACCTCTAAGTACAAATTCAGCACTGGACATGCCACATAAATTCACCAACTCTGATAGAAACATAGATACCATGTCCATACTTGTTCATCTTCCGCCGACTGCCATTATTACTAGTGATTTAATGCCTGAAAACTACTAAGGCCATGCAAACTAATTGTATTCATTCAGTTAATATACTCGTTCATTCTTCACTGTTTCTGTAGAAAGCGGAGGAACAAATGATATTCACTCCATTAACATCCTATCTTCTGTACAATTTAATATTTTGCATAGCAAGGAAACTTTACAATAATAGACTTCCTTTGAAGATGGCTACTCCAGTTCATTGGAACACGACAAAGAGTTTGCGATGAAATGAATTCAAACACATAGGTAATACCTGAAGCATAGTCTGAAACTTGTTGCGCAGATCGTAGAATTCATTCCTCACCATATCCAGTGTCTTCAGGCACCTAGCAGCTCATGAAAGGCACATGTTTAGTAACTATTGACAAATGCTCAAGGCCAGTACAATTTGTTTCCATAATAATACAGATTTTGCATTGATAGGGCACTATCGTCTTAACGGTTGCTCAAGCGGGAAATTTATGAATGTCACCGTGGACATACTTCCCTACCAACATATACACTTGGGTCATGGATGCCAGTAATATTGACACATCGGTGTTAATATCATAAGCAGTTGCCTGAAGCAGCTAAGCAAGTGATTCCACTGACAATAATCCAACACAGACAAGGGGGTAATTGTCACAAAAAGAACACCTTTGTTTTAGAATATTACAGAATGAAAAGGCAAATCGATTAGCAGATTGAAAGATAAACATGTTCTAGATTTATTTACTTCATGCAGTATACGGAGCAGATGGGCGAACTTGGTTCTCCTTCTACATATCTGAATGTTATAATATTTGGGGCATACTGGAAACCCTGAAAGTTCTGTATAAGAATCCGACTGTTTCATTTCAATTGAACGCAGGTATGGCATAGAGTTGTTACAAGTACTGGAAACCCTGAAAGTTCTGCCCAAGAAACCAACTGTTTCATTTCAATTGAACACAGGTATGGCATAGAGTTGTTACAAACACTAGAACTTGTTTTTTAGAGGAAACATTTAACTAAAAAATTGGACTTGAGCGATTACAATCCTAACTCAACAAGCTGAGCGGAGTCAGCCAATTCTTACTTCCCTATGAAGAATGAACCAATTCAGTAATGGCAAAAGCGATGAACATGCAATTTCATAATAACTATAGACAATATTAATAATAGGCAAATATTTTACAGTAGAGCACACCAGGCCATCACATTCAGTATGACAACTCAATAAGACAATGATACAAAATGGCAATACTGGGGCATAGCATTGCTAGGTACCAACCCATCTCTGCTCTTATGTTGACAAAACTCACGGAACTGAATACAAGTGTTCTTCACCTTCTGAGCACCAACACTGCGTCATGCAAAAATATACAATCAGGAAGGTCCCACCAAATTGCTTTAATGAACACAAAAAAACAAATCAGTTTTCTGTAATGGATGGGGGCAGTTCTCAATAAATAACTCCTGAATAAGTTTTAAAAATCTGACATGAAGAACCATAGTGACTCATTCGCATACAAACCTTGATTCTATAAAATAATATACTGATACCACAAACATACGTGAACCTAAATTGATTAGGCAAAAGGGGATTCTTTGTCTATAATACATTGAGTTTCTAATATAACATGTCTTTTGAGAATTATTTAATGTTTAATTGCAGCAAATTTTCTGTATGAAATTCCGGATATCCCGCCCAAACAAAAAGGGAAAAAATGGTTTGCTGTTATGCTTCCAAACGAAGGTGAAGCATGCAAAACTACTGCTAACCTGTTTGAATGGGTTGGATTTACCTTGATGTCCTTATAAAATATAGCTTAGTTATTCCATTGTGAGGATCTGCTCTACCCACATAAAGTAGGATCTGCATTGAAGTCACTATTTAGAGCTAAAACAAGAGGCTTTGGAATGATAAGACCTGGATAATTTTTTCTTAATCAGCCAACCTTCCTAGCAAGTTTGATAATATTTGCGGATCTGATTCAATAAGGAAAATTTCCAAAATTCTAGAAAAAGAGCTGGCATCAGCACATTTTCCTTTGTGGGCCTTAGGAAGATCTGTTTGAGTAGAGCTGTGTAGGGATCACGAGGAAGGAAGGTGCCGTCCCATGATTATACAAAAAGAAGGAACACAGGCATTTAAACAGGTGTGGTTGGCAGGGTGCCATGCCATCCTACTCCTGTTCGTGTGCCCAAGGCACAGAGGCCTTGTAGAACTGTCCCTAGTGGAGCAGTCTACGGCTTACATGCTTAGCGGTATTGCTGGACTGTTTTTTCTCCCTACTTCTCTACTTTTTTCATGACCTACTCATTTAAATGCAAGACCAGAGCTGCTGCTTATCTTCTCAAACAACAAAAAATCATAAGGTATGCTTTTATACCCATGATCAGGAAAACTATAGCATGCCTAAAAATGAACAATTTCCAATTTTTGGCACCAAGCAAGTAATCCAAGTCATTTCGAGTTGTAGGTACGGCGTGCATCCCCTAATCCCCATACTTTGATTCCTAAGATACAATGACTGTAGGTAAGCAACAACAGCTATGCCTTAGCCTTGGATTCCATATGTAAGACAACATGGGGTGCACAAGGCTACCTAAAATGGGAGGATGTGAACTAGTGCTCCTAATCAATGTGACGGAATGGAGCATGTTTTGTCAGATCTATGTCATGGAATGGTACGATTATCAAATGGATGATACCTATCCCCAAATGAATTTGAAGAGCCACTTAAAACGGGAGTTGTCCGATCAACGTGGGGGGAATGAATCAAGTTTGTTGGATCTATGCCATAAAACACTATAATGATCAAAATGGATGATAATTCTCCCCAAGATGATCGGACGCCTTGCACCATGTATTTAAATTCTCCCATTTTAAGGGGATCTAATACCCAATTTGTGCACCAAGACACGAAAACACAATAATTCCTACTATTACACATGCAGGAATTGAAAAGGACATGAAAAAACCATCACCTTGCACTGCTCCCCTTGAGCTGATGCACAAAAGCGTCCACCTTGTCGAAGTCCACACTTGGCTTGTCCCTGCACACATAGCAACCGAATCTCGCAAACAAAAATCAATACAATCCCTCTACAAGTATGATCCGGTGGCAGGACATGATAAGCAGGTGAGCAAGCATACGTACATGAGCTTGGCGAGCTCGCCAATGATCCGCTCGCCGTCCTCGCAGAAGAGCGTGACGACCTCGGAGACGAAGTCCGGGGCGCTCTCGTCCTGAAGCATCCGCAGCTGCTGGAACTGCTCGTCCAGCAAACCCTAACCCGCAAGCAAAGCAAACATCAAACCCGCGGGGTTAACAATCTCATCCTCCTCCCCCGGAATTCCACACAAATGACACCAGAATAAGAGCACACAAGAGCATCAGAGTGAAGTGCCTCACCGTGGCGAACATGTTAGCCATGAGCGTGTGGAGCTGGTTCACAAGCGCGGCCGCCATGGCTGCCTCCGGAAGCGAGGCGAGTGGTGCCGGAATGGGAATTGGATTCCAAAGCCGCCACCGCAGGGGACGGGAAGAGAGGAGCGGAGGGAGGCTCTACTTATTTAATGTCCTTTCTCCTAGGAAACCTTCCAGCTTTTCATCTCTCTTTTCTCTAATTGGTCTCACAAAAAGAGATAGTTTTAATTCCTGCTTAATTTTATCGATAATTTGTGAGATGCCTTTTTAATTGCATGCCTTTTATTTTATAGCTTTTATTTCTCTGGAACGTGAGTTTCCAATTATTGATAGGATAACAAATTGATCTGGTTTTTTATTTGTATTGTCTATAATGATTTAATGTTTTTATTTTTTTTTCTTAATTTCTTATTTTTTTCCGAAAAAATATCAACCACTATAGTGTAATTTTAGTCAGAAATTATAAGTCAAAACCTAAGTTGAGATAAAGCGACGCCACATATGTATTTCATATAGTTTATTTAATGTAGCCGGCAAGGCAAAAAGAAATACTAGACTAATGGCAAAAGGATCGTTACATCTGCCTAAGGGCATCTCCAATGGTTATAGCTAGCAACTAACTATAAGACTTCCACATCATCTATATAGTACACACTAAAGTTAGCATTCTAAAGAGCATCTCCAATGGTTATAGCTAGCAACTAACTATAAGACTTACACATCATCTATATAGTACACACTAAAGTTAGCATTCTAAAGAACTATCTATAAAGATAGCTATTTGATGCTTACATGCACACACAGAATTTATGGAGGCTGCCTCGTTTGGCGCTATAGACTATCCCTAGAGCTGTAGAGAGCTGCGTTCTCTTTCTTCATTTAATATCTTCCACGTAGGACAGTTGATGACGTGGATTCTCTTGTAGATAGCTGCTATAGACCCATTGGAGATGCCCTAAACAGTTTGCATGTCCTACGTCATATTACAAATTGTTCGTAGTAAATGTAGCTGGATCGTCAGGTGGTATCATTGCAAATCCGACAAATATCGTGACAATGTAGGTGCCACGTGGAAGGGACCGTTCCATATCCAATTGCCCTCCAGAACATTCTTATTTTTTTTCTATGCGTGCTACAAAAAAAAACATTCGAAATTTCAGCCATAGTACATTTATAAATATTTAGAATTGCTAAAAAAAAAATCCATATTCATTGTAAAATTCTAGCTTGGCATTACAAATAGTACATGCATTTTGAACATGAGATTTGCATCTATATGCGGTGGAGTGTTTTGTTTTAAAAAAAAATGTGTCGTGGACAATGTAAGTGCCACGTGGAAGAGACCGTACAATATCCAATTGCTCTTCAAAACATTCTTATTTTTTCTTTCAGTGCTACACAAAAAAAAACATTCCAAGTTCCAGCCATAGTACATTTATAAATATTTAGAATTGCTAAAAATGTCCATGTTCAGTGTAAATGGTAGTTTATAACATTATGGTGTTATACATCTTTATGAACATGTAATGGTAAAAATAATGGTGATGCAAGGGAGTAGTAGTAAGTAAGAGCCATATCCTTTCTCACTAATCAGGAATTATATGATTTTTCCAAGAGAGGAGCGAACGAGAGAGGGGTAGAGGCCCTTCATGGGCTCTTTCTTGTTTGGTGTTTTGCTTTCCTTTATTACATTCGAAATAGTTTATTATTTGTTTATTCAATTTTTTGTGTGGTAATTTTTATGTACTTTATATGTTTCATGGGCCTACAGATATATTCTCATTGGATTCGTTTTGTTTTCCAGCTATTGTTTCTCTAGTTTCTCTAGAGTGTAAGTTTCAATTATTGATATGATACATATATAGAACTGGTTTAATGTATCCATTTATTTTTGTCTTTAAGAGCATCTATTCCATCTTCTTATTAATGCGATCACATACTTATCTCTTATCATTAATGTACATATGGAAAATAGAGGTGGCAAAAATTGATAAGATGCCTTGGATACGTTTTATTTTGCCAGCTTTTATTTCTCTGAAATGTGAGTTTTTAAATACTGATAAGATACACAAATTGAGCTGGTTTTTAATGTATCTATTTATTTTATCTTTAATTCAAAGGGCATCTATTCCATCTTATTAATGTGAACACATACATATCTCTTGTCATTAATGTGTATATGGGAAATAGAGGTGGTAACCACTTTTTAGATGACAAAGCTTCCTGGTGAAAGTATCTAGATCCCTAAAAAAGATTTTGGCAATTAATGATAACAATGATTAAAGTGACTAATTTGTTTATTGACATGATTGCAAGGTGTGGTCCCAGACTTCGATGATGTTATGAAAAAAGCATGCAAAAGTGATCAAAGATCAATATGGATCAAAGCAAAGATATATTGTAGTCTAAGGGCATCTTTATAGCTTTTACCATTCTCAGTGTTTGGTTGAAAAGACTGGATTTGTAGAATAGATGTCGTACAATAAAGAGCAGTCATGGCTAATAGTACTACTACAGACAGTGTTATCACAGACGGTTTAGAACCATCATTACAGACGGTTCCTTAATCGTCTGTGTTTATATGTCAATGATAATAGGTGATTATCACAGATGGCTCCCACGCCGTCTGTATTTATATGTCAATGATAATAGGTGATTATCACAGACGACTCCCACGCCGTCTGTGATAACTTACAACATAGACAGTTTTTTTAGAAAAACCATCTGTGATACTCGACTATCATGGACAGTTTTTATAAAAAACCGTATGTGATATTCGACTACCACGGACGGTTTTTTATAAAAACCGTCTGTGATATTCGACTATCACGGACGGTTTTTGTTATTAACCGTCTATGATATGGACCGTCTGTGATATGCACCATATCATAGACGGTTAATAACAAAAACCGTTTGTTGTGGCTACGGGCCAAACAGAGAAGGAGGGAGACTAGTGGAAGGAGAGGAGGAAGAAGGAGCTAGATCTGTGGAGCTGGTGGGTGAGAATGAGGAAGATGTCCCCCTTTGCCCCTCCGGGGGGGCTTATATATATGTGAGTGGGGTAGAATGGGAAATCCCCATTCTACCCTTTATCATTTACAAAGGATGGGGTACACCGTATATTTACAACGTTATATTACTCTACACTATTGGGCCTATTACATGCTGGACTAGTTGCACGCCCGACCACGGGGTTGGGCCACCCTACAACGATACTTCTCGGCGGCAAGCGCTGAGGTCCCGATGGGCGAGCTGACGCGATCAACCACCCCAGCCCCCCGTTCCCTGACAGCAAGCACGAGGGTGCCGATGGAACTGATAGCTCGCAGACCCTAGAGGCAATGCTTATGAAGGAACCGGTGAGGCGCCGGAGACGTCGTCGAGCGCCGAAGACGTGCCGTCCCGCCGAGGCGATGCCTACAAGGCGGACGGCGGAGTCGAGGCCGAAGGCGCGTCGTCGAGCGCCGAAGACGTGTCGTCGAACGCCAAAGACGCGCCGTCCCGCCGAGGCGATGCCTACAAGGCGGACGACGGAGTCGAGCGCCGAAGACGTGTCGTCCCACCGAGGCGATGCCTACAAGGCGGACGGCGGAGTCGAGGCCGAAGGCGTGTCGTCGAGCGCCGAAGACGTGCCGTCCCGCCGAGGCGATGCCTACAAGGCGGAGTCGAGCGCCGAAGACGTGCCGTCCCACCGAGGCGATGCCTACGAGGCGGACGGCGGAGTCGAGGCCGGGCGTGTCGCCGAGCGCCGAAGACGCGCCGCCCCACCGAGGCGATGCCTACGAGGCGGACGGCGGAGTCGAGGCCGGCGTGTCGCCGAGCGCCAAGACGCGCCGCCCCACCGAGCCGATGCCTACGAGGCGACGGCGGAGTCGAGGCCGGCGTGTCGTCGAGCGCCGAAGACGCGCCGCCCCACCAGGCGATGCCTACGAGGTGGACGGCGAGTCGAGGCCGGCGGCGTGTCGCCGAGCGCCAAGACGCGCCGCCCCACCGAGGCGATGCCTACAAGGCGACGGCGGAGTCGAAGCGCCAAGACGCGCCGCCCCACCGAGGCGATGCCTACAAGGCGACGGCGGAGTCGAGGCCGGCGTGTCGCCAGCGCCGAAGACGCGCCGCCCCGCCGAGGCGATGCCTACGAGGCGACGGCGAGTCGAGGCCGGCGTGTCGTCGAGCGCCGAATCGCCGCCCCGCCGAGGCGATGTCTACCAGGCGGACGGCGGAGTCGAGGCCGATGGCGTGTCGCCGAGCGCCGAAGACGTGCCGTCCCGCCGAGGCGATGCCTACGAGGCGGACGGCGGAGTCGAGGCCGAAGGCGCGTCGTCGAGCGCCAAACACGTGTCGTCGAACGCCAAAGACGCGCCGTCCCGCCGAGGCGATGCCTACAAGGCGGACGACGGAGTCGAGCGCCGAAGACGTGCCGTCCCACTGAGGCGATGCCTACAAGGCGGACGGCGGAGTCGAGGCCGAAGGCGTGTCGTCGAGCGCCGAAGACGTGCCGTCCCGCCGAGGCGATGCCTACAAGGCGGACGGCGGAGTCAAGCGCCGAAGACGTTCCATCCCACCCAGGCGATGCCTACGAGGCGGACGGCGGAGTCGAGGCCGAAGGCGTGTCGTCGAGCGCCGAAGACGTGCCGTCCCACCGAGGCGATGCCTACGAGGCGGACGACGGAGTCGAGGCCAAAGGCGTGTCGTCGAGCGCCAAAGACGTGCCGTCCCGCCGAGGCGATGCCTACAAGGCGGACTACGGAGTCGAGCGCCGAAGACGTGCCGTCCCACCGAGGCGATGCCTACAAGGCGGACGGCGGAGTCGAGGCCGAAGGCGCGTCGTCGAGCGCCGAAGACGTGCCGTCCCGCCGAGGCGATGCCTACGAGGCGGACAGCGGAGTCGAGGCCGAAGGCGCGTCGTCGAGCGCCAAAGACGTGTCGTCGAACGCCAAAGACGTGTCGTCCCGCCGAGGCGATGCCTACAAGGCGGACGGCGGAGTCGAGCGCCGAAGACGTGCCGTCCCGCCGAGGCGATGCCTACAAGGCGGACGGCGGAGTCGAGGCCGAAGGCGTGTCGTCGAGCGCCGAAGACGTGCCGTCCTGCCGAGGCGATGCCTACGAGGCGGACGGCGGAGTCGAGGCCGAAGGCGTGTCATCGAGCGCCGAAGACGTGCCATCCTGCCGAGGTGAGGCCTACAAGGCGGACAGGGAGGCGAGACCGCCGTTCCCCTACCTTCAAAAAGGAGTGCCCGCGGATAGCGGGCGCTTGGGGCGTAGGCCGAAGGCACTACGCGCGCCGAGGTAGGGAGGCGAGACCGCCGCTCCCCTACCTTCAAAAGGAGTGCCCGCGGATAGCGGCGCTGGGGCGAGGGGCGAAGGCACTACGCGCCGAGGTAGGGAGGCGAGACCGCCGTTCTCTACCTTCGAAAGGAGTGCGCGGATAGCGGGCGCTGGGGCGAGGCCGAAGGCACTACGCGCGCCGAGGTAGGGAGGCGAGACCGCCGTTCCCCTACCTTCCAAAAGGAGTGCCCGCGGATAGCGGGCGCTTGGGGCGTAGGCCGAAGGCACTACGCGCGCCGAGGTAGGGAGGCGAGACCGCCGTTCCCTACCTTCGAAAAGGAGTGCCCGCGGATAGCGGGCGCTTGGGGCCTAGGCCGAAGGCACTACGCGCGCCGAGGTAGGGAGGCGAGACCGCCGTTCCCCTACCTTCGAAAAGGAGTGCCCGCGGATAGCGGGCGCTTGGGGCGTAGGCCGAAGGCACTACGCGCGCCGAGGTAGGGAGGCGAGACCGCCGTTCCCCTACCTTCGAAAAGGAGTGCCCGCGGATAGCGGGCGCTTGGGGCGTAGGCCGAAGGCACTACGCGCGCCGAGGTAGGGAGGCGAGACCGCCGTTCCCCTACCTTCCAAAAGGAGTGCCCGCGGATAGCGGGCGCTGGGGCGAGGCCAAGGCACAACGCGCGCCGAGGTAGGGAGGCGAGACCGTTCCCTACCTTCCAAAGGAGTGCCCGCGGATAGCGGCGCTGGGGCGAGGCGAAGTCACTACGCGCGCCGAGGTAGGGAGGCGAGACCGCCGCCTCTACCTTCCAAAGGAGTGCCGCGGATAGCGGCGCTGGGGCGAGGGCGAAGGCACTACGCGCGCCGAGGTAGGGAGGCGAGACCGCGCCCCTACCTTCCAAAGGAGTGCCCGCGGATAGCGGGCGCTGGGGCGAGGGCGAAGGCACTACGCGCGCCGAGGTAGGGAGGCGAGACCGCCGTTCGCTACCTTCCAAAGGAGTGCCCGCGGATAGCGGGCGCTGGGGCGAGGGCGAAGGCACTCACGCGCGCGCGAGGTAGGGAGGCGAGACCGCCGTCCCGCTACCTTCGAAAAGGAGTGCCCGCGGATAGCGGGCGCTTGGGGCGTAGGCCGAAGGCACTACGCGCGCCGAGGTAGGGAGGCGAGACCGCTGCCTCTACCTTCGAAAAGAGTGCCGCGGATAGCGGGGCGCTGGGGCGAGGCCGAAGGCACTACGCGCGCCGAGGTAGGGAGGCGAGACCGGCGTTCCCCTACCTTCCAAAAGGAGTGCCCGCGGATAGCGGGCGCTTGGGGCGAGGCCGAAGGCACTCACGCGCCGAGGTAGGGAGGCGAGACCGCCGCCCCTACCTTCAAAAGGGTGCCCGCGATAGCGGGCGCTGGGTCAGAGGTCAAGGCACCACGCGCGCCGAGGTAGGAAGGCGAGACCGCCGTTCCCTACCTTCCAAAGGGGTGCCCGCGGATAGCGGCGCTGGGGCGAGGCCGAAGGCACTACGCGCGCCGAGGTAGGGAGGCGAGACCGCCGTTCCCCTACCTTCGAAAAGGCGTGCCCGCGGATAGCGGGCGCTTGGGGCGTAGGCCGAAGGCACTACGCGCGCCGAGGTAGGGAGGCGAGACCGCCGTTCCCCTACCTTCGAAAAGGAGTGCCCGCGGATAGCGGGCGCTTGGGGCGTAGGCCGAAGGCACTACGCGCGCCGAGGTTGGGAGGCGAGACCGCCGTTCCCCTACCTTCGAAAAGGATTGCCCGCGGATAGCGGGCGCTTGGGGCGTAGGCCGAAGGCACTACGCGCCGAGGTAGGGAGGCGAGACCGCTGCCCCTACCTTCCAAAGGAGTGCCCGCCGATAGCGGCGCTGGGGCGAGGGCCGAAGGCACTCACGCGCCGAGGTAGGGAGGCGAGACCGCGTTCCCCTACCTTCGAAAGGGGTGCCCGCGGATAGCGGCGCGGGGGCGAGGCGAAGGCACTACGCGCGCCGAGGTAGGGAGGCGAGACCGCCGTTCCCCTACCTTCGAAAAGGGGTGCCCGCGGATAGCGGGCGCTTGGGGCGTAGGCCGAAGGCACTACGCGCGCCGAGGTAGGGAGCCGAGACCGCCGTTCCCCTACCTTCCAAAAGGGGTGCCGCGGATAGCGGGCGCTTGGGGCGTAGGCCGAAGGCACTACGCGCGCCGAGGTAGGGAGGCGAGACCGCCGTTCCCCTACCTTCGAAAAGGCGTGCCCGCGGATAGCGGGCGCTTGGGGCGTAGGCCGAAGGCACTACGCGCGCCGAGGTAGGGAGGCGAGACCGCCGTTCCGCTACCTTCGAAAAGGAGTGCCCGCTGATAGCGGGCGCTTGGGGCGTAGGCCGAAGGCACTACGCGCGCCGAGGTAGGGAGGCGAGACCGCCGTTCCCCTACCTTCGAAAAGGAGTGCCCGCGGATAGCGGGCGCTTGGGGCGTAGGCCGAAGGCACTACGCGCGCTGAGCTAGGGAGGCGAGACCGCCGTTCCGCTACCTTCGAAAAGGAGTGCCCGCGGATAGCGGGCGCTTGGGGCGTAGGCCGAAGGCACTACGCGCGCCGAGGTAGGGAGGCGAGACCGCCGCCCCTACCTTCAAAAGGGGTGCCGCGGATAGCGGCGCTGGGGCGAGGCCGAAGGCACCACGCGCCGAGGTAGGGAGGCGAGACCGCGTTCCTCTACCTTCGAAAAGGCGTGCCGCGGATAGCGGGCGCTGGGGCGAGGCGAAGGCACTCACGCGCGCGAGGTAGGGAGGCCGCACCGCGTTCCCCGCGCCAAAAGGAGTGCCGCGGATAGCGGGCGCTGGGGCGAGGCGAAGGCACTACGCGCGCCGAGGTAGGGAGGCGAGACCGCCGCCTCTAGCTTCGAAAGGAGTGCCCGCGGATAGCGGGCGCTGGGGCGTAGGCGAAGGCACTACGCGCCGAGGTTGGGAGGCGAGACCGCGTTCCCTACCTTCGAAAGGGGTGCCCGCGGATAGCGGCGCTGGGGCGTAGGCCGAAGGCACTCACGCGCGCCGAGGTAGGGAGGCGAGACCGCGTTCCCCTACCTTCGAAAAGGGGTGCCGCGGATAGCGGGCGCTGGGGCGAGGCCGAAGGCACCACGCGCCGAGGTAGGGAGGCGAGACCGCCGTTCCCTACCTTCGAAAAGGGTGCCCGCGGATAGCGGGCGCTGGGGCGAGGCGAAGGCACCACGCGCGCCGAGGTAGGGAGGCGAGACCGCGTTCCCCTACCTTCGAAAAGGCGCGCGCGGATAGCGGGCGCTGGCGCGAGGCGAAGGCACTACGCGCGCCGAGGTAGGGAGGCGAGACCGCCGCCCCTACCTTCCAAAGGCGTGCCGCCGATAGCGGGCGCTGGGGCGTAGGCCGAAGGCACTACGCGCGCCGAGGTAGGGAGGCGAGACCGCCGTTCCCCTACCTTCGAAAAGGCGTGCCCGCGGATAGCGGGCGCTTGGGGCGTAGGCCGAAGGCACTACGCGCGCCGAGGTAGGGAGGCGAGACCGCGTGCCCCTCGCCTTCGAAAGGAGTGCCCGCGGATAGCCGGGCGCTTCGGGGCGTAGGGCGAAGGCACTACGCGCCGAGGTAGGGAGGCGAGACCGCCGTTCCCCTACCTTCGAAAAGGAGTGCCCGCGGATAGCGGGCGCTTGGGGCGTAGGCCGAAGGCACTACGCGCGCCGAGGTTGGGAGGCGAGACCGCGTTCCTCGCCGAAAAGGAGTGCCGCGGATAGCGGGCGCTGGGGCGTGGGCGAAGGCACTCGCGCGCCGAGGTAGGGAGGCGAGACCGCCGTTCCCGCCGAAAAGGGGTGCCGCGGATAGCGGGCGCTGGGCGCGAGGCGAAGGCACTCACGCGCCGAGGTAGGGAGGCGAGACCGCGCGTTCCCGCGCCGAAAAGGGTGCCCGCGGATAGCGGGCGCTTGGGGCGTAGGCCGAAGGCACTACGCGCGCCGAGGTAGGGAGGCGAGACCGCCGTTCCCCTACCTTCGAAAAGGGGTGCCCGCGGATAGCGGGCGCTTGGGGCGTAGGCCGAAGGCACTACGCGCGCCGAGGTAGGGAGGCGAGACCGCCGTTCCCCTACCTTCGAAAAGGGGTGCCCGCGGATAGCGGGCGCTTGGGGCGTAGGCCGAAGGCACACGCGCCGAGGTAGGGAGGCGAGACCGCCGCCCCTACCTTCGAAAAGGGGTGCCCGCGGATAGCGGCGCTGGGGCGAGGCGAAGGCACCACGCGCGCCGAGGTTGGGAGGCGAGACCGCCGCCCCTACCTTCGAAAGGGGTGCCCGCGGATAGCGGCGCGGGGCGTAGGCGAAGGCACTCACGCGCCGAGGTAGGGAGGCGAGACCGCGTTCCCCTACCTTCGAAAGGGGTGCCCGCCGATAGCGGGCGCTGGGGCGTGGGCCGAAGGCACTACGCGCCGAGGTAGGGAGGCGAGACCGCCGTTCCCCTACCTTCGAAAAGGAGTGCCCCCGGATAGCGGGCGCTTGGGGCGTAGGCCGAAGGCACTACGCGCGCCGAGGTAGGGAGGCGAGACCGCCGTTCCCCTACCTTCGAAAAGGAGTGATACACTCCCTGGTGTAACGCGCTCGAAGGTGCGACATCCAGGTGCCGCATCACTAAGGCGAGGCACTCCCTAGTGTCTCGGCCATCACGTAATTTTTATACTCCGTAGAGTGCGTGAGGGTAACTGGTGCGTGCGGAGGCGGACCTCGGCGCACGACTTGCTTATAGTCCGCGGACTCCCGCGTGCGGAGGCAGACCTCGGCGCATGACTTTATTTATGGTCCGCAGACTCTCGCGTGCGGAGCTAGGCTCAACGCTACGTCTTCTTTATAGTCCGGAGACTCGTGCGTGCGGAGTTAGGCTCGACGCTACGTCTTATTTAGAGTCCGTAGACTAGGGCGTGCGGATCAGAGCTCGACGCTACGCCTTCTTTATAGTCCGGAGACTCGCGCGTGCGGAGCTAGGCTCTACACTACGTCTTATTTAGAGTCCGTGGACTATTGCGTGCGGAGCTAGGCTCGACGCTACGTCTTCTTTATACTCCGTAGAGTGCGTGCGGAGGCGTCCCCCCACACGTCTTTTGTTTATACTCATGCCCGTGTCTTTGACGGAGAGTGCACACGCGGACGTGTGTCTTTGGTTTATACTCAGACCCGCCCACCCTGGCTGCGGCGAGTGCACACGCGGACGTGCGTCTTTGGTTTATACTCAGACCCGCCCACCCTGGCTGCGGCGAGTGCACACGCGGACGTGCGTCTTTGGTTTATACTCAGACCCGCCCACCCTGGCTGCGGCGAGTGCACACGCGAACGTGCGTCTTTGGTTTATACTCCGTGGAGTACGCCGACGCTCGAGGCGATCGTGCGATTTAAACCAAAAGCGGGGACCAAAACAGAGGCACGAACAGAAAAGGCCAAAGCCTCGCGGCAACAAAACGCTCCAGGATGCGGCACTGGAAAAGCATGCGATACTACGGCGGCCCATAAGTGGCCAAAACCGGAGAAGCAAACACAACCAAATCGAATGTTCTTAGCATGGAACTGCCGCCGCAATAAATGAAATGACGCACAACCACTTCTTGAAGCTATGCACACAAGAAATGCAGCAGGGATTTTTAGCCTCGCACGTGATCATATGCGGCACGTACCGGGCAGGATGGTGGCGACGCGGCTTTTCACGTGAGGCTCCGGAGGCCTTGGCGGAGACTCTGGATGGTCTGGCGGAGACTCCGGGGAGGTCGGCGCAGTTTTCGAAGGGTTCGCGGAAGACCCCGGGCGATGTGGCGGATAACTATCCGCCCAGACGTATGGATTTCCTTTTGTCGCGCATGCATGCGGGGTAGCTCACTGGCCGATTGCCGGCATTGGGAATCTGCGGACACTCCGGAGCTGCCCCCGCGGAGACCCAGGGGACTCGATGGAGACCTTGGAGAGCGCAACGGTGACTTCAGGAAGCTCGAGGCTAGACTTCGGGATGTTGTGCTTGACGCGGGCTTCGAAGGAGGTGACCTGCATGGCGAAGACCCCTCCGGGCGCGGCGAAGACTCCGAAGACGCTAGCGGAGACCTCGGGCGCTCGGCGAAGACTCCAGGGAGCTCGAGCGAAGGTCGACGAAGTCGTCGTAGGGTTCGTCATGTCGAAGTCGGCCAAGACTAGGCTTCGGGATGCCGTGCTTGACACAGGCTCCGAAGGACGTGGGCTGCACGGTGAAGACCCCTCCGGGCGCGACGAAGACTCCGAAGACGCTAGCGGAGACCTCGGGCGCTCGGCGAAGACTCCAGGGAGCTCGAGCGAAGGTCGACGAGGTCGTCGTGGGAACCCAGAACATGTCATGTCGAACCGCCTTCGGCATCGCAGAGGCGAGCAGAGGTCGGTGAAGCCATCGCGGAGGTGGGGCGCTGGCTCTGCTCGGAGACCGCGGGACGGAGGCTCGACGGAGTCTGCGGAGGCCTGCGCGGCGCAGGCCTCGCCGAGGTCGTGCGAAGGCCAGGATACCGCCTTCGGCTGCGCGGAGGCGAACGGAGGTCGGAGACGGGGTCCAACGTGTGTCGGTGGGGCGTGCATGCGCGGAGTCCGTGCGGAGCCGCACAAAATGCGCCTCCTTAGGAGGCGCCGTTATTCCATCTCCTGCCGGACATGCATGTAGACGTCCCCGCCGGTCCTCAGCCGCGATCGAGACCAGTCGGCCGAGCATGCAGTGGCGCGCGCGCGCCGCGCACACGCCCAAACCGAACCGCAGACTCCGGCTTGCCTCCTTGCAGCGGCGGCCAGCGCGCAGTGCTCCGGGCTGTGAGGCTTCGGCAGCATTTTTTGTTCAGAATGCCCGGCCATGGGACTAGTCGTGCGGAGCCGCCGCCCATGGATAGTTGAATGCTTCCTGGCTGCATGGCTACCTGGGTGCGCGCCTGGGCGCAGACTTCACCTGGCTTGAGTACTTTGACGTATTTTCACTTCTTTTCCTTCAGGCATGCACGCGCATATATACTCCGCGGCAAAGGCTGCTCTCCGGCTGCGCGAAGTAGTCTTCGGGAAGCCCGGCGTCGCGGAGTCGGAGCGAAGTCCAAGACACGGTCATGTTGTCCGCGCGGAGGCCGGAGGCGAGGTCCCTCGCGCGGGCGCGGAGGTGACACCATGAACGCATAAAAGGATGGAGATGCATGCATGGAAGGATACACATGCATGAGTACGTGACGCATGAATGGATGCTTGGATGGGTATGAGACTCCGTCTCGTCCGTCGTCACGTGCAGTCATCGGGCTCGCACCGGCCCCTCGCGTGTCTTCGCGCGACTCCACCGAGACAGGCAGGGCCTTGCGGCGTCGCCTGGCGCTTGTCGGCTTTGCGCCCCGCACCTCCGCGGGCTACGCGAAGGGCCCATGCGGGGTCCAGCTCGGACAGAGCCGAGGACGCGCACACCCCCCTCGGATGGTTTAGGGTTGATCTTCACGATGCAGCCGATGGTCCAGTACGGCTGGCTCTTGCTGACCTCGTACTCCTTCCCGGCTGGCTCTTGGCGCAGTAGCTCTTCTTGAGCGGCTTGCAGTTGATGCGCCACAGCACGCTACCGATATCATGGCGAAGTCCTCGCGAAGCCCGGCGGGACCTCGCGAAGAGCACCGAGGCGAGGGGAGCACCGGGCGGACTCGTCGAGGCCGAAGCGACACCGCTGCCTGCTTCTTTGTGGAATTTGTCGAGCGCCTGGAGTCGTCGTCGCCAAGCTTGCCGACGAACGCCGCCTTGCTGCCAAGCTACGCGACCGCGATGGCGATGCTGGCCGGCGCGCCTCCGCGCACCTTGAGGAACGCCGGCGCATCGAGAGGAGGCACCTCATGGCGTGGAGCAGCTGAAGGCTTGCGCGGGGTGGACCTCGCCGCGGAGACGCCGTCGCCAAACCACAGTTGGTGCCCGGATGGGAACTTTGCATCCATGCGGACTTCGCGGGCGCGTGCATGGAAACTTAAATGCCTGCATGCTAACTTGGCAGATGGGTATTCCATGCATGGTTGGGTACGTAATGTATGCATGCGGGGTTAGAACCTACTAGTACGCATGCTATGGTACTGCATGCAGAATTACTTAGCCAACCACTAATCCCATGTATGCACGAGAGCTCACGTAGTGTACACACGCATGCGCTCATACCTAAATCTTACGCATGCGTGTACCATGCATGGGTGGATGGTTACGTACCCCGCGCCGAAATGGATGGTTACGAGGTATGTCTCCGCACCCTCGCTGAGGCGGAGTCGCGCCGACTTCACCGACGCGGAGCGTGGCGCGGAGACGCAGCTTGTTTCGGAGAAGCTTCGCTTGCTCACGCCGCGGGCCTGGCAGTCCTCCATGGCGCGGGCCCCGCACGGAGTCCGGCGTGAACGGGCCGAAGGTGCGCAGCGCGCGGACTTCATCGAGCGGAGGTCGAGGCAGGCAGAGGCTGCGGCAGCGGAGCCTCGCGCGCGGACTTCGTCGAGCGGAGGCCGAGGCAAGCGGAGGCTGCGACAGTGGAGCCTCGGCGTGCGCCGCGAGCCGCCGAAGACCTCCCGGAGCCGGTGGCGAGCTTCTCGTACTCCCTGGCAGCGCCCTGCGCGAACGGATGCTTGGATGACATCTCCTGTACGCGTGCTTTACTTGCGACGGCCACTCGACCAACTTCGTGGATCTGGGCTATCTGACTGGATCTGCGCAACACTGTATCTACAAAATGCAGCGAAGTTTGCAGGCAAAGCTTATACATGTCTACAATTAACATGGCTAAATTTTTAGCCAAAAAACTACTATCTTTCGTTGGATGTTGGAGAAACCTCTTCCATACGCAACTTCTAGTCGCTCCCCACGGTCGGCGCCATCTGTTGTGGCTACGGGCCAAACAGAGAAGGAGGGAGACTAGTGGAAGGAGAGGAGGAAGAAGGAGCTAGATCTGTGGAGCTGGTGGGTGAGAATGAGGAAGATGTCCCCCTTTGCCCCTTCGGGGGGGCTTATATATATGTGAGTGGGGTAGAATGGGAAATCCCCATTCTACCCCTTATCATTTACAAAGGATGGGGGTACACTGGTATATTTACACTGTTATATTACTCTACACTATTGGGCCTATTACATGCTGGACTAGTTGCACGGCCCAGTCACGGGGGGTTGGGCCACCCCTACAACACCGTTTGTGATATCATTCATATCACAGACGGTTCAGTGTTTGAAACTGTCTGGGATATATATCACAGACGGTTTGGAACATTGAACCGTCTGTGATAGCTGTTTCAACAATGATTTTATTTCCTCTTTTTTGGCTAGCCTCAGGATATGCTAATCATGCCCTCTGAAAATAAACAAGATCACATATATAGTACAGGACAATCATTATATAAATCATACGGATGAATGAAACAACACCAACAGATCACACACACACACACACACATATATATATATATATAGTATGACAATCGTTACAAAGATCTCACAAATGAATTAAATTGAATGAATTGTGTGATTAAGCACAATTGAGTGATTTGTACAATTGAATCCAATGTTTCAACATCTAATTATCATCATTGCCGGGGTGGAACTCTCCAGTCTTGTTTATGACCTCTATTAGCAAGAATTGGGAGAGCTTTCTACGAATTTCGATGAGTTTGTCAAGATCATATGCACTTTCGCCGAAGTCCACCCACTGTCACTAGGAGCAATGTTAAGTCATTAAGTAGCTTGTGTGTGTGTGTATACATATATATAATCAAAAAATAATAATTATTGAAAGGTTGACAAACCTCTGGATCATTCATCTTAGTGTCCGTGATTTCCTTCATATGGCGGCAAACGTAGAATCCACATACGTTGTCTTGTAGCTGTTGGTGGCACTACAAAATATATAGAATTACATACATAGGTATTGTCAATTCTAGAGGCATTATAACAAAGTTTGATATAGGATTGTTGTGTTGTAGCGGGTACCGAAAATCGCATTCTATGTCGCAGCGTGTCACTGGATTCGTTATGTTTCCCTTCTAGGGCAACATAATCGGTAAACGACCTACGTGATTCCAAAAAAGTTAGCCTTGGCCATTGCAAACGAAGAAAAGATTACAATAGAGTTATGTAGGGAGAAAATGAGTTTTCCTGTTAATTACTTCTTGCACACGATTGAAGTCGTGGTTGCTCCTAAATAGGGAAACAAGGTATATTACCTTGCTCCACTTTGGTACAATCACAATCAAAATCCAGTGAGACCTAGTCATGTGTGTTGCCATAGTGATTAATCTTAAGTTCATATTGCATATAAAGTACAAATGAAACTTGTGTGGCACCTAGTGAATCACTTACCCTTGGTTGAAGGGTACCATGATGTAGTCCTTGTCGTTGTGAGCAATCAATCCCCTCGTTATGTAATCTTGCACAAAGGATGCATTTCCGTTGATAGATTGCTCTGGGACCAAGTGTGGGTCGAGGAAATCCACCGGTTGTTGCTGTCACCGGACTTGTTGGATCATGTATCTATACATAAGGAAAGAGTAATGACATTTATCAATATGACATGAATGTAGAACTTCATTGTATAGTACACTTACAGTGTCCAACATCGTAGAAGTGAGGCGTCGAGTTCGTCGAGATTGAATAGTAAGAATAAGTTTTCGAATGTCACGACGAAGTAGCCTGAGTCGTGGAAAAAATACGCCTCCGTATATCTCACAGTGAATCCACTGTGCCGGTTTGGCTTCATGTTGGAGCTCTACATGTACCAGGTATGCAATGTATTGCAAACCAAACCAAACCATGGCAATTGTGACTCGGGGATCAACAACACTCCTAGAATGAACTTCCATGGCTCGGGACGTGCTTTAATTTTCTTCGCTTGAGTCTTAGAGCCTTGCTTATGATACGTTTTCGGCAGTGTTTGCATGGGAGCCGATGCAACATGCTTCAGAACCGGAGCTGTAGGTGGAGCCACCAGAGCCGATGTGACATGTCCAGGGTGATGTTCCTCTTAGGCCACTCAATCTGGAGATCATGGCACAGATGAGTCGAGGGCGATGTCCCTCTTGGGCCACTAGATGAATGTGTGGACGACATCCCCTAATGTCGTAATCTTTTCGTTGGGGGCTTCTCAAGAGGGACGGTCTTAAAAACATCATTAATTATGTCCACCTGAACCTTTATGACACTAGTCTCTACTTGTACACCGTGCACCAGCGTCCCTGACAGCCATGGATACGCCATCCCCCGCCCAGCGTCAATAGGAATAGAGCCAACAAGCCTGACTCTGAGGATGCAAGGTTTAGGCTCCTACATAACAATACAAGATGAGCTAAGGCGTCCACCAGAGAGACTATGTAGCATTCTAAAGAGGTACATTACCTAGATGTCATCGATAAGTAAGTGGGCATCGCTATATTCAGTAATTGGTGTGGACACGTAGCTATTGAGATGTTGAGGGGGACCGGGTACCGCAGTAACAGGGGTGAGTTGCAATTGGTAGAATCGGTTCTTCCGATAAACCGTCTGTGATAGTTCACTGCATCTAGAAAGCATGTTGGCCATGCAATATTATGAAAATGCAAGCATAATCATAAATATAACTATTTCTTAGTTCCCGAGTCATTTACAATTACAATGGAATATAGTTCCATAATTACATGCCGAGTTTCCTAATTATGATTACATTGCAACAATTTCCAAATAGGTGCTGGCTTTGTGGGATCATTTATTACACTTGGCTATTTCATTTTAAATAAAGCCCTTCATGATGATCGACACACATATAGCTTGCTTCATCGCATTGTTCTTCCTCGAACTTGATGCATCTCTGAATGAAGGTAACTCATCAAATTGATTGTACTCTTCCTCATCTACAACATTCTCAACTCCGACAATCCTTCTTTTTCCCTGAAGAACTACATGGCGCTTCTTATTTGCCAGGTCGGTTACATAAAATACTTGAACAACTTGCCTTGCAAGTACGAATGGTTCGTCTTTGTATCCTACGCATTCGAGGTCCATGGTAATGATGCCGTACTTGTCGACTTTTACACCCCGTGGGAGTTCGACCCAATGACACCGAAATAGAGGAATCTTGAAAATTACATAGTCAAGCTCCCAAATATCCTCTACAAGCTCGTAGTACGAGCTTGGGCCAGCAATACTGACGTGCGCATCATAGGCATCTATGCGGACACCTGAGTTCTGCACTGTGCTCTTTCTATCCTGATCTGTTGTATAACATGTGTAGCCATTAATGTCGTATCCTTTCCATGTCACAATTGTAAATTTTAGCCCTTTTGCCAACTATTGTAGTGTTTCACTTGACGACCTCCTAGTCAATCGCACCTTTAACCATTCGTTGAACTGACGCTTGTGTTGTCTCGTGATCAAACTTCTGACTAGCCTGCATTCTGATCTTGGCATAGCATGTCCTTATGCTCTTCAATATATGGGGGTCACTTCAGTCATATATTGTAAAACCATGAAATGGGCTTGAGCATATGTATTTTGATCCAGAGTTATTACTTTTCTTCCGATCGTCCCGATACCCTCTAGCCTCTCCTCGTGACGAGACAGAGGTACACCTATCGGCTCGACCTGAGCTATGTAGCCAATGCAGAATTCAATGACCTTTTCTATTGTATAACCTTCGATGATGCTACCCTCCGGTCGAGATCGATTGCGTATATAGGATTTGAGAATTCCCATGTACCTCTCGAATGGATACATATGACATAGAAACACGGGGCCGCATATCTTTATCTCTTTCACAAGGTGGACAATGAGATGGGCCATGATATCAAAAAATGATGGAGGGAAATACATCTCTAGATGACATAGAGTTGTCACCACCTTGATCTACAGAGCATCTAGTCCATTGGCATCAATGACCTTCTGAGCAATTGTGTTAAAGAAATAACATAGCCTTATGATTGTCACTCGAACCTTGTTCGGTAAAATACTTCTAATTGCAATAGGTAGCATTTGTGTCATTAGCACATGACAGTCATGAGATTTCATGCCAATTAATTTCAAATGTTCCATGGAAACAAGTTTCTTCATGCTGGTGGAGTGACCGGACGGAACTTTCACACCATGTAAGGACTGGTACAGTTGAAATCTCTTGGACTTAGACAGAGTGTAGCAAGCTGGGGGAAGGTACGTCCAGCCTTTATCGGTCTCTATCGGTGCTAACTCGATCCTGATGTTCATAGCGACCAAGTCACGCCTTACGTTGACACCATCCTTTGTTTTATCAGGAATGTTTAGTAAGAGACTAATCAAATTGTGACATACATTTTTCTCTACATGCATGACATCGACGCAATTGCAAGCTTCTAAGTGCTCCCAATAAACAAGTTCCAAAATATTGACCTCTTCTTCTACATGTTCTTCCGACAGGTCCTTAATTTACGTCCCTTTCCAAGCACAACGTCAATATCGTTGACCATACCATACACCTCTTTCCCGCTAAAAGGCCTTGGATTGAGTCATCCTCTTTTTTCTATCAAATTGTTTCTTCATCTTGCGGTATGGGTGATACTTTGGAAGAAACCTACGGTGACGCATGTATACAATTTTATGCGAGTTGTTCAACCACACATTATTGGTATAATCTTAGCAGTGCGGAGAGGCTTTGACTCCTTTTGTACTCAACCCTGACAGGTTACCAAAGGTAGAAAAATCATTAATGGTGCAGAACAATATGGCGCGTAGAGTGAAGTTCTCTCATTTGTCCGCATCCCATACATGTATCTGTTCATTCCACAGTATTGCAAAATCTTCAACTAATGGTGCTAGGTACACATCAATATCGTTCCCAAGTTGCTTCGGTCCTTGGATAAGTAGTGACAATCAAAATATACTTTCATTTCATACACAGCCAAGGAGGAAGGTTGTATATGCACAGAGTCACGAGCCAGGTGCTATGTCGGCTGCTCATGTTACCAAAAGGATTCATTCCATCTATACTCAACCCAAATCTTATATTCCTTAGTTCCACACTAAAATCTACAACCATCCTATCGATGTTCCTCCACTGGGCAGAATCAGCAACGTGTCTTATCATTCCGTCTTTCTTACGCTGCTCCTAGTGCCAACGCATCAATCATGCATCCTTGCAGTTTGCAAATAAACACTTCAAACGGGGAATTACATGAAGATACCACAACACCTTAGCAAGAGGTCCTTGCTTCACCTTGATGCCCTTCCCATCATCGGAATCATTTTTATGTTTGTATCAGGATGCTTTGCACATCGGACAAACATGTAAGCTAGCATACTCTTTACGGTGCAGGATACAATCATTCGGACATGCATGTATTCTTTCTACTTCTATTTCCAATGGACAAAGAATCCTTTTGGCTTGGTAGGTGGTTTTCGGTAATACATTTCCCTTTGAAAGCATGTCCGCTAGGAGACCTAACAATACCGTGAAACACTTGTCCGACCAACCATTGCTTGCCTTCAATTTTAGCAGTTCTAGAACTGATGACAACCTCGTGTATTGCGGCTTGCAGCCCGGGAACAAAGGTTTCTCTGAGTCCTCCATCAAGCCCTCGAATTTACCAAACTCTCTTTCACTATAGTTCCCTTTTGCATCATGTAGCATCTGATCCAGATTGTCATCCTATGACCTATCCTCATGATCAAAAGCACAGTCCACAACCGGCATAACATTGTCTCTCTCGATGATGCCATAACTACCTTTTTGTGTACTCTTCTCTTCACCGTGACTAGTCCAACATTTGTACCCCTTTCTGACAAATGTATTTTATTTAATGTGTCTGATAAATGTATCATGACTGGTCCAAAAATGTATCATGGACTTGTATTTTATTTAATGTGTCTGACAAATAGAAATATTAGACAAATGGCAGAAGACTATTACACAAGCCTAAACAGTTTGCATGTGTGTAACATCCTCAAAAAATCAGGGCATCTAAAAATATGTAATTTTTAAACTTTTGATTTGCATCTTATTTGAATTTAGATTTACTGGCTTTTGATTGAGGTTCCAATAAATAAAAGTTCGTGAGAATAAAATTTGGAAGAAAACACGAACATAATGAAATTTAATTTAAATTATAATTCAAATATGAAAAGATGATCTAACAGTAAGGTAGGAGGATTTACAGCAGCAATCAAAGAGGCAGATATGAGACTGATTTTAATGCAAACTGTAATTTATTAAAAACAAAATCCGAAGCATATCCCAAAATAATAAAATAAAACCCAAGCCTAAAACCCCCAAAATGAAGCAAAAGGAAGATATAATTGAAATTTAATAAACCCAAAACTTGGAATTAATTTCAAAGTCAAATCAAATTAAAACTTGAGCACGGGTTCAATTCCAAAATTTTAGCTCGAAGTGGAACCAATGCAATTTACAAGATCTTCATGGGAATTTTGCAAAAGCCTAAGAATTAAGAAGCCAATCTATGGGGGAACTAAATGCAAAAGCCTAAGACATTTCGGGCATTTTTTGGACTAAATGCAAAATTTGAAATTCAAAACCAAAAGTTTAGAAGAAAATCCTAGAAAGTACTAAATTCAAAAACGAGGATTTATAACCCCACTTCAATCTTAATTTAAATTTAAGCTCAAGATTTCCAAGGCCCAAACCCAAATCGCATTCAAAATGCATTTCTTTAGTGTTGATGGCTCAACCTCACTTGCTCTAGCTCATCTTGGCATAAGGCTTATATTTGTGAATGTGTTTTGCAAATAGTTGAAGCTCATGTGGTGAATCCTTGTGACATGGGACTATGCATGCAAATGGGTTTCGTAAGTGCTTGAAGTCTATGTTTTCATTCTTTATGATATGAGGCTTATATTTGCAAATATGTTTTGCAAATGGTTGAAGCTCATATATAAACCTTGTGGCATGTGGTTGGATTTGCGAATGTGTTTTGCAAATGTGGGAAGTCCATGTACCTATTCCTTGTGTCATGATTTCAAAAGTGTGTAAATGTGTTTTGCAACTCGTTGGAAATCATGTTGGACCCTTGTGTGCATGATATTATAGTTTGCAAATGTATTTTGCAAAATCTGTTGAGATATCTCCACCTGTTAGGAAAATTGGAAGTACCACGTGTTCAATGGCTGAACATCCGCTAGGATGGAACTTCCGAATTTCGGAAGCTCCGGTCCAACTGAGCGATACGTTTTTTTTTCCAGAGAGCATCTTTTGAAAAACTTAGCCTCATGGAAATCGGAAGTTCCAGGCCGAATATCAGAACTACCGAAAAAATGGCAAGTACCACATTTACAATGGCGGAAGTACTGCACCAACTTCCAACAACTATTTCTGACACTCTGACATAGCCGTTACTATGGCTACAATAGTGGAACGAAAGTTTTGATTTTTGGACAGCGGAACTGCCGACTGTCCTGATTGTTTTTAGGATTTGGCTCCAACGGTTAGTTTTTAGTGTGAGGTATAAATACCCCCTTGTGACCAGTTGGAGAGGTGGTTGATGGACTCAATTCTGTTGTCTTGAGGTAGGGTGAGGTTCTCCACTCAATAGTGCATGTATTGCACTTTCTGAGCAAGGAGAGAGGATCTAGATTACATGTGTTGCATCTAGAGGTGGACTTTGTGTCCATTTGAGCTTGTGCATTCATTGCACGTGGTGAGAGTCAAGCGAGGGGCTTGACTCGTTACTCTTGGAGTTTGCCGACTCCTAAACAGTGTTGAAGGCGTTGTGCGTGGAAATCTTCTCAGTAAGGTTGTGAGGAGACCCGGCAAAGTTGTGAAGGTTGGAGCTTACCTACCAGGAGTACAAAAGAGCTACCACTTGTGGATATGAGGTGAAAGGCTTAATTCATGAAGCTAGTTCAATTCGTTTGGGTTAACCTCAACGTGGACTAGGGGAGACCGGCCTCCAAACACCACGGTAAAAAGAGACCGTGCCATTTGTGGTTTATTTTCTTGTGCTCAATTTATATTCAAGCATTTTACATACATAGAATTAATTTGATTTGAGCTTCCGCATTGTTTACTTGGTTTAGATAAATAGAAAAGGTCTTGAATTGTGATTAATAATCAAAATAACTTTTTAGGCCGCCTACTCACCCCCCTCTAGTCGGCCTCCTCGATCCTGAAATTGGTATCAGAGCTTGGTCTCTCATTTATTAGGTTTCACCATCTAGAGAATAAAGGATAGCAACTAGTGGGATACTGCACCTAGATGAACCATCTCTATTTAATGGCTTAAATTATGATAATTGAAAAATCCGCATTATATGCTCTTTTAAGGCCATGAGCCCAAAAAATATGGCAGATTGTAGATTTGAGGAAGTGAAATGCTCACATCTCGACGCTCAAGCAACTAACGCTTTATTTAGTGCTTTGAGTTTAGAGGTGTTCAATACAATATGCAATCTTGATAGTGCTCATGATATATGGACAAATATTCAAGATAAATATGAAGTGTCCACATCAACCGATGAAGATTGCATACAAGAGTGTATGTCGGGAGATGAATGCTCAACTTCTAGCTCCGACGATAAAGAATCCACTATTCCCTCCGCATCAACTCGATGTTTTATGGCTAAAGGTAACAAGAAGGTAAATAATGATAATTACAATGATGCACCTTCTTATGATGAGTTGATGGATATGCTAGTAGAGCTTAATGAATTCCTTGGGGAGGACAAAGCTAAATATAAGATTTTGAAGAATGAGTATGTCTCTCTTCAAAATGATTATATAAGCTAAAAGGAGAACATGAGATTCTCCTTCTCAAGGAATATTCTAGTCCTAAGGTGGATATAGGAATCACTTGCAATTTAATAGATAATATGCCATGTGTAGCTCCTATCTATTGCATTTTATTTAAAGTTAATGTATCCATCTCATGTGAGGATTTAATTGATATAACTTGTTGCTTAAAAATAGATGCTTCTACTTCCTCTATGCATTGTAACACTAACATTGTAGAGGAAAATAATGAGCTCAAGGCCCAAGTCTCAAGTTTGAGAAGACTTGGAGAAAACCTATAAAGGGAAGGCCTCTCTTGACAAAATATTAGGTAGTTAAAGGAAATTAAATGACAAGAGAGGTATTGGTTTCACCTCTAAGAAAAAGGTGAAAAGCATCCTAAAGTAACTTGAAGAACAATCCAGCAAAGTCAAATGCTTTGGATGCAACAAAATAGGTCACTTTGCCTCTAAGTGCCTCAACAAGGTGGAAAACAAGAAAAATCTATCAATGAAGAGGCAAACCGGCAATGAGCAAGGCAAGAAAATAAGAAGAGGTTCCAATTTTCAAACTTGCTACAATTGCCAGGAAAAGGGACATTTCGATAAGGATTGTCTCAAAGGTATCATTCCTAAGCCATCTCTTTTTAATGAACAATATTTGCTTAAGAAGGATAGATATAGCAATGTGTTTGCTAGAAATGTTAGTTCACATAAATTTAATATTAGGGCCATTTTGGGTGCCCAAATCAATTGTGACTAACATTCATAGACCCAACCAAGTTTTGGGTACCAAAATACGCTTAAAAGCCTAATAGGTACTTGGAGAGTCATTGGAGGCTTGGTTTATTCATGAAGAGGTGATCTCCACCGTGTACAAATTTGAAAGCCAAGTTTGAGGATAATCTTACCACATCATGAACCAATGCCATCTCGGTAACAAGTATTTACATTTGAATTTATTTAGCCCCTATCCTTGTGTAGGTTGGTTTGCTTGAATATCTTTTTAAGGGGTGCTCTTGCTCTTGTGTTTAAAGTTCTTTTTTGTAATTATGAGCAAGATGAAGTGGCACATTAAGGAGGAGTACTAAATCATATTCTTGTATATCACATCCCTAAGTGTGCCTAAATATATTAAGTGCTAGTATTGTTTTTTTTCAAAAGTGAGCCATTTAATCAAAAGTCAAAATTTTGAAATTATTAATGTATCTTCGAAAAACTAGTTGAAAAATATATACAAATGCATTTCAAAAATTTTCCAAAGGTTTTGGCTTTAGAAAAACTTGTTTCAAGCAAAATTAAGTTTCTAACCCAAAACTAGAAAGTCTAGTGTCTTATTTTGACTTTAAACTCAAAATTGGCAAAACACAATTCTAAAAAGAATTTGAAAAAGTGTTCAATACCAAAAACCTAGAGTCGACTATTTGAAACATTATTTGTATTCAAAAGTTTTTCAAAAAGCCAACCAATCAAAAGTTATTTGGTTTTGAAATTCATCCAAAATATTGTGTCGACCTAAGTGGTCACAATCTAGCACTTAAGTAAGTTTTGCCATTTGAGCTCAATCTATTGACATACATGTCTCATAAGGGTATTTACAATTCATACATATAATTGAATGCTTAATATACCCCCCAAATGCTCATTTTTGCAATCATGAGGATATTAATTGAAAATTAGTTTGTCTTTGAAAATTGAAAGCTTAATTTGTTAAAAACTATATTGAAAAAGGTTTTAATCTTGGCATATAGTTGGAATTGCTCCACAAGTGGTTTGTATCTCTTTGTGGAAAACTTTGGAGCAAGGTACAACACTATATCAAATCTCTCCTCAAAATTCTTGGTATGCTCCCAGAAAAATCGGAACTACCGGCAGTCATTCTGCGATACTTCCGGTTTTCAGAACTACCGGCAGTGAAAATGCGGTACTTCCGATATTTCTGGAGAATGGCTAGTTTGTTGCAAAATTTGATTTCCAATTTTCTCAGCCATTTCCTTTGCTCCTCACCGTCAAGTTGATCCTTATTAATCCTTGTTAGCTACCCTCAAGTATTTCTTGACGTCATATGCCACATTAATCCTTTGATTTTTCATAAATGGCATTATCTCTAAAAAGGTGGTAGACTTTTGATCATCTTGACCTCGGCATGGATTTATCTTTGTCTTTACAAGTGATATCATCCCCTCTTCATGTGGTATCTCTTGCTAGTGGAAAATAAGTGGTATCATTGTTCCTCCAAGTGGTATCTTTCAAGCGATATCCTTTTCCTTTTTGCCGAGCAAATCTCGTCTTTACCAAGCTCTTTCACTTATATGATATCATCTTTTTTAAGTGGTATCCACCCTTACAAGTGGTATCTCTTCTATATGATATCATACTCTTACCACAAGTGTTGTTACTTATGAGTAATCTTTCTACAAGTGGTATCAAGACTCTACACATGGATTACATTATAGTTGATATCCTTTAAGCTCATAAGTGGTACCAAGTTTTCTACGATTGGAATTTAGTATACTTGATATCATTTATGTTTACAAGTGGTATTTTTCACAAGTGGTATCTAATGTCATCTTAAATGGTATAAAGTTCAAAGTGGTATATGCTTTTGGAAAAAGCAAAATAACCACAAAAGGTTAAAAAGCACCTATTATGGACAAAAAGCTTACAAGGGGTATCCTTGATTCTTGGTGCTAGATGACATATGGAGAGAGCTTTAAAAAGAAGAATAACGAGAAAAGGAGGAGGATCCTTTGTGCATCAAAGGAGAAGAGAATGCCAAGAAGATACTTTGTGTAAGGGGGAGTTTTTCTTTGTTAAAAACATATATAATACTTTTGGGCTTACTAAAGCAAAAGGGGTAAAATATTATTATTAGGAAAACTATTTTACCTATTTTGCCCAAACATGGTTTATGAATCTTGTGAATGAATGTGTTTTATTCTCATTTGCTTCTTTTGGAACTCATGGAGTAATAATCAATGATATGCAACATTACCTTTTCAAAAGAGCCTCTTTAGTCAAAAATCAAAAATCTTGTTTACAAGGCTAAACGTTGTGAAAAACTAAATAAAAGTACTCAACTATGTATTTAAAATGTTTTCAAAGCCTTTTGAGTAAAAATTTCTATTTTAGAAATTAAAAGGAAGATTTGGCCCCAAAAGAATCTTATATAATCTTGATTTTGGATTAAATAACATATTTCTCTAAATTATAATCTATTGATTGTTTGAAAAAGTGGTCAACACAAAACTCGAAGGGTTGGTCATTTCAAACATTTCTCTAGTTTAAAACTTTTGTAAAAGACCAATCATTGAAAAGTTATATTCACTTGAATCTCATCCAAAAACTACAATTGATCCAAAATGACCTATTATTGCATATAATGAGTTTATCTATTTGAGCAAAATTTCTTAATGTATCTTGGCATAAAACAGTACCTATAACTCATATGAAGCTAAGAAAACAAAATACTCCATGGAAATCCAATTGGTTTGGATTTTAAGCTTTCGATGCAAAAATCAATTTATTCTCTTGCTTTCATTGTGCATTTTGCCGTATCTTTCGAAAGAAGACTCCTTTTTCAGAAATTCTTATTAGAAAAGTTTCTTAGGAGTCCACAATTCATTTCTACAAAATTTCAAATCATTTCAACTTGTTTTGAGAAAATTGTGTACTTTTCTCACCTTATCAAAATGCTGAAATTTCAGAAAAATCATATTTTTGAGCTGATTTGTGATTTTTGTACCTTTTAATGGGCTCATAATCTGAGATAGTTACAATTATGACCTTTAATCGTAAGATATTAATCTATATTGACAAATTTTCTTAGATTTATTGGACTTTTGGAAGTCATTTTTTCAGGTAGTTTTTGAAGGCCACTTGGAATGCAAAATATGGAAATGATCTAGATGCTACAAGTGGTATTATATCAAGTGGTATCAAATACCAAAAGGAGAAAAATTCAAAATTCTTCAAGGAGCTCCTCATAATGGTATCCCATTGGTCATTTGCATCAAGTTTCATATTTCTTTATGGCGATATTAAATTAAATTAATTGGTATTAAGCTCCTCATAATGAAAAATCTCCTTTAATGGCTTAACTTGTTTTCTTACCTTGTGTTTACAATAATCAATGCTATTTGGTGATAATTGCCTCTTTTTGGTGCTTAATGCTAAATGGAGGGAGAAATTGTGATAATAGTTTTGGATAATGGGGAAGAAATTAGAATGATAATATGGGTGAGAAATTAGAATATTAATGAAGAAATTTGTGATAAAAGCTTTGGATATTTAAGAAGATACTGGATAATTGCGAAATGAAAGTGCTAATGCCAATAAAGGAGAAAAATGATAAGTGATAATGCTTTCATCTTTTCTAATGCATTTGCTTTGTGACATGCATGATTGATTTAATTTCCTATTATTTAGTCATTTTCACCCAAGTGCTATTATCATAAATGGATTTGTCATCAATCTCCAAAAGGGGGAGATTGAAGGATCAAACTCCATTTAAGTTGGTTTTCGTGATAATGACAAATACTATTATGATGTTTTGGTGATAATGACAAATGTATATATGAGATTAATATGTTTGTTTGAGTTTATTAATGCTTAGTCTCATTTGAATGAAAAGGTGAAATCATTGATAACTGCATTTGATATCTTTCTTATAATCCTGTTGCATTTCTCACATCCAAATATACTGATTAAATGATAAATTTTTCATGGGACTAATATGTTGTGCAGGTATAGTATAGCTTAGTCTCATTTGGATGAAAAGGTGAAATAAAAGAGGTATGCATTTGAAATAACATTTTCTCATATACTAGTGCATTCCTTAGATTCAAAATATAGATTAAACTCCACAAATAATACAAATAAATATGTGCATATGTCTTCACTATACACAGTTGTATGCACACTTCTATGTTTTGAGGATTCATAAGTATTGATCCATACTTTCTTTAATATGCATATTTTAGGATCTTTACATTGAAATACATTCTTGTGTATATATAGCTTGTGTAGTTTATATATACTCATGTGCAATCGGGTTGTCATCTAACTTTTTCATTATGTGTTAATGGTTGGACGATTAATGACAACCGGATAAGTAAGCTTTGTTTAAAGCTTATCTTAGAGTATACAATTATTGTGTACAAGTTGTATACTCGCAACTCATTATCTTTATCTCATTATTTGTTAAGATTGTCATGAATTATCAAAATGGGAAGATTGTTGAATCTACTCCCTCCATTATGTGTTAATGAAAAAGTTTGGTAATGACAATTGTTTTGTGGACTAACATTTTCTATGAGTTGAATGAATAGGTTAGGCTCCACAAATGAGGATGACTTGGGATGACTTCATGTGTTGAAGATCATCAAGTCAAGATGAGAGAAGAAGATAGCTTCATGTGTTGACAAAGGGGCGAGGTAATTTGAAGGGTCACTGTGATGATCCACTCATCTGCATGACCAAGTAATCATGTGGAGCAATGAGCTAATTATCTCTTGTGGATAAAGTGTGCAGAGTGTAAACTGTTGAAATAGCCATGCCCACGGTCATGGTCGGGCATGAGAACTTACATCAATATAGTTTTATTTCAAAAGCTTTGTGGGTGGGGATGAAGAAAGGCATCAAGCAATAAAAGCCATGATTTGTGTTGCCCTGGAACGTCAATCCTAGTGATGGAGAAAACTAGCATGAGGTGCAGAGACCATGTAACGGTGGATGAGATCTGTACAATTATTACTATTGAAATCTTTCATACTTTAGAAAAACCTGTTTTAGTTAAATTTGCTGAGTCTCATAAATTCTTAGTTATTGTAAATTTTTAAGGCATTTGGCAAATAAAGTAGCCCATATTTCGAGGACGCGGGACTTTAGAAGGAGTCAGAGAGTCTTGGATCATGGAGGTCTTTATCTATGTTAGGGATGGCGACCACTACCCCACACCTTTACGAGCCTACACAAGAGGAGTACTGTGCCAATGCACTCTCGGATGCTACCCATTTGGCCTCCGCTTGTTTATGTGAGATTCATAGGGTTACTCTACTATCATCCCCGTTCTGCTTCTACCCAACCCGCTAGGAGGGAGCACACTACAATGAGACGTATGTTCCAACAGTAGTGGATGATCCGACTAACTCATCAGGTCCAGCTCACGCAAGCTATGGGGCCACCTACACCAAGACGCTATACGAGATCAATGACCTTCGCTAGCTCCTAATCGCCAGCAACAATCGAGTGGAGGCCCTTCATGAGCAACTCGTCAAGTGCGAGAAGGCACTCCTAAAGTGGAGAAGTAGAGGGCTGCCACCCTCATCGAGCTTTAGCGGACAGCAGTAGAAGCTATTATACGTGCCCTAGCACCCGCTGGACCTGCCATCGTCTCCGTCGATCCTGCTTCACCCTGACTCTAGGCTAGTGGACCTTGCTTGAGGGTCACCACTCGTAAAAGCGTACGGCACCCTAGCCCGCCCATGACTGTCACTCTTGGAGGGACTCGCAGTGGCCGCAGCCGCTCTCATTCCCATTCTGACTCATCCGACTTCAGTGGCAACCGTTCTCCCTCCTACTCTCTAGACTACAGTCCTACATGCCTAGGAGCAGTTTTCATGGAGGAGTAGACAGATTAGGCTAGTAAAGTGCTTACAATATCTTAGTAGTAAGCACTAGCCCCTGTAGTAGTAATGAGCTTGTAATATCTATGGTACTGTATTGTAATAGTAGTGGATGTTGTGAAGTCTATCATTGTACTGTGACCACATGGCTCAACATGGCCTAGAGGCCATGTGCCTGAGTCATGCTATCACTTATTATAAATGACTTATGACCATAATAGGCCTTGTATTGTATTTTGTTTTGCCGTTTATTTTATTCGAATGGATTTTCCTTTGCATGCTTGCAAGGGTTAATTGACCCACTTGACTAGAATTTAGTACTAAGTAAGAATAGTCTCTACAGATGGCCACCAGGAGAGTCACTAGGTCCCAAGCTAACACCAACCCTGAGATGCAAGCCAATGTCAATGCCAACTAGGAAGTGCCACCTGCGGGTCATTGGAGAGGCTGTGTTTAAGGGGTCAACCTCCCTCCACCCCTCCCCCACCAATCCCGCCATGGCATAAGTCATGGCACAACAAACGCACATCCTGCAAGCCATCTACGCTAGCCAACAAGTGAATGCCAGCAATTGTAGCTCCAACTAGATAATTTCTTAAGGACTTAGCCCTTGACCTTTTCTTCTGCTGACGAGCCACTTGAGGCTGAGGACTGGCTTTGGGATACCGAAAAGAAGCTATAGCTCACCAAGTGTGCCAAGGAGGACAGAGTAGTCTTCACCACCCACCAACTCAAAGGGGTAGTAGCAGCTTGGTGGGAAAATATATGTCTACCCGAAGTAACGAAAGCCCCATGACTGAGAAAGAATCTAAGGAGGAAGCCAAAGAACAAGGTGGAGCTGCAGGAGAAGGTGCAGAAGTAGAAGGAGAAACCAATCAGGCCATTCCTTGGAGAGAGAGTTCAAGGTGGCCTTCATAACCAACTTTGTTTCTGCAGGGATTATGTGGATAAAGAAAAATGAATTCTGCATCCTAAAACAAGGAAACATGTCAGTTCATGAATATCTCGCAAAATTTAACCAGCTAGCTCGCTACACTCCAAAGGATGTGGTGGATGAGGAAGAAAAGATTGATCATTTCTTTGAAGGCATGAATGAGGAAAAGATTGATCATTTCTTTGAAGGCATGAATGAGGATCTATGTGTACAGCTAATCATCTAAGACTTCTTCAGTTTCCACCATCTTGTTGACAAAATACTTATTCTAGAGAATGAAAGGAAAATTTTTGGAAGCTAGCTACAAGGAAGGTTCATTCAGTAGTTTTTCAGCAACCCTTCCATTCTAAGGCCAGTTCAACCCTAAAAAATTCCAGCCCCAGTACCCTGTCCAAGCAGAAGCTCATTCCAAACTCCACACCCTATATGGCAGTCTACTGGGACAAACCCTACTGCCGATCTCAATTACTTCAGCTATGGAGAAAAAGGACATTTTTCCAGTCGATGCCCACATAAACAGATTACACCTGTGAAGTTTAATCTGAGAACCACTCCAGTTTGTGGTCAGACTTCAGCATCTGGTAAGGGATATCAGACCCCCTCCGGCCAACAAGGCAGCCTCGACTCCCAATCATGGCTATGTGAACCATATCACCGCCGAAGAAGCCCAGGAAGCCACGGGAGTTCTGATGGGTACGTTCTCTATCAAAATAGTGCATGCACATATTCTCTTTGATTCTGGGACTTTGCATTCTTTTATAGCAAGGAAGTATGTTGATAAACTTAAGTTGCCCACTTATAAGTCAAAGAGACCAGTGATACTTAGCTCATCTGGAGGAATTGTTTCTGTTGTGGCTACAGACCAAACAGAGAGAGAGATGGTAGTGGAGAGTGGTGGAAATGAGTATGATGGCCTACCTTCTCCCCATGGCCGGTATTCTATATATATACACATGGGGAGTGCCTTTACAATTATGCCCTTACAGCTAATCCTCCCCTTCAGGGGTATTTGTGTTATTACACGTGGCCTATTCTGGGCCTTATAACTTCCTACCAGGCCTGCTGGGTTTAGGTGGGGGCCACCCCTACGACAGGAGCCTCTCATGGTGAAGGGCTTCACAGGGCCGAAGCCATGTCGCCGAGTCCTTTGGCCCCCTCCGTCCCCGCGGCCTGTGAACCTCTCCAAACTTGACCCGGAGCTGCGCTGTGGCCGAAGCAGATGCGTATGCTCCGGCCCTCACCCTTCGAATTGGGCGGCGGCGGAAGTGGCCCCGGCCGAAGCAGACGCGCGCCGGGGGCGTTGCACTGGCATAGGCAAGCGTGGCGGGCTCCTGAGCCGTCGCGCGGGCCTTAAACGATAAGGGACGCGCTGTGACGCTCGCTCTTCCGGCCGTCCACGTGGTGAAGCGTGCTTGGCGCGGTGCAGGCCTTGAGGCGTCGTGACCATCAATGTGGCGGCGGACTCCCAGCATTTGGACTTCTGGGGCGCGCGCGCTCCGTAGTCGCTGCGACCTTGCCGCCTGGTGATGTGCTTTTGAGATGGCGGTTGGCTTGTCAGGGGGCGGCCGTCGCATCGTGCGAGGCGCCTTCGTGAGTGGAGCGTGCGACGGTTTCCGGTGTGCACGCGGTGGGGTGCGACGGTTGCACTCACGCACCTCGTAGCTGAACCGCCCGACGCCCCGCTTGTGCTTCCACCGGTTGGCGTGCGCCGATTGGCATCCTCCACGCCGCGGCTCTTGCCCTGGTGAGGCCGAGTATAAATATGTTGGCGCCGGGGCGCTCTCTAGACATCCCTTGCTGCACATCCCGCACTGCTCATGGTTAATTTCTCATATGTAGGGAAAATTTTGTTCATCTGCGTTTGATGACTGCGTCGACCGGCGTCAATGCCCGCGAGCGCCGGTGAACAAGATACGTGCTGTTTGTGGGAATGCTTCACAGCTTGATGCGGAAATGGCAAGGCCTGACTTGCTCTCGTAGACAGATATGAAGTCATCCATACGCTCTGATCGTGTGAACGAGCATATGCTGGTGTGGCGACGCATATCTGTTTACGAGATCACGTCTGCTCTTGCCGCAAATTGACCTTTGCATTTTCGAGTTATGGTGGTCGTATGTGCTGTTCTCCGTTCTTCAAGCTCGCTCCATCCCCTATTCTTCGAATGGGTGGCAGCGGAGGCAGGCGCCGGGGTCGAAGTAGACGCGCGCGCGCTCCGTCCCCTACCCTTCGAACGGGTGGCAGCGAAGCTGGCGCCTAGTCGAGGTAGACGCGCGCGCTCCGTTTCCTACCCTTCGAACGGGTGGCGTGGAAGCGGCGCCTAGTCGGGCGAGGCGCGCGCACCGCTTCCTACCCTTCGAACGGGTGGCGGCGGTGGCGCCTGGTCGGCGTAGGCGCGCGCGCTCCGCCCCTACCCTTGAACGGGTGGCGTGGCTGGCGCCTAGTCGGGCGCACGCGCTCCGCTTCCTACCCTTGAACGGTGGCGCTGGCCGGCGCCTAGTCGGCGTAGACGCGCGCGCTCCGTCCCTACCCGCCGAACAGGTGGCGTGGCCGGGCGCCTAGTCGGCGTAGACGCGCGCGCTCCGCTCCCTATCCTTCGAGCGGGTGGCGCGGCTGGTGCCTAGTCGGCGAGACGCGCGCCCGTTTCCTACCTTCGAGCAGTGGCGGCGAAGCCGGCGCCTAGTCGACGTGACGCGCTCCGTCCCTACCCTTCGAACGGTGGCGCGGGTGGCGCTAGTCGGCGAAGACGCGCGCGCGCTCCGTTCCCTACCCTTCGAACGGGTGGCGCGCGGCCGGCGCCTAGTCGGCGAGACGCGCGGCGCTCCGCTTCCTACCCTTCGAACGGGTGGCGGCGGCCGGTGCCTGGTCGACGTGACTCGCGCGCTCCGTCCCTACCCTTCGAGCGGGTGGCGCTGGCCGGCGCCTAGTCGGCGCAGACGCGCGCGCGCTCCGTTCCCTACCCTTGAACGGGTGGCGGCGGCCGGCGCCTGGTCGGCAGACGCGCGCACTCCGTTTCCTACCCTTCGAACGGGTGGCAGCGAAGCTGACGCCTAGTTGAAGTAGACGCGCGCGCTCCGTCCCCTACCCTTCGAACGGGTGGTAGGGAAGCTGGCGCCTAGTCGACGTAGACGCGCGCGCTCCGTCCCCTACCCTTCGAACGGGTGGCAGCGAAGCTAGCGCCTAGTCGAAGTAGACGCGCGCGCTCCGTCCCCTACCCTTCGAACGGGTGGCAGCGAAGCTGGCGCCTAGTCGAAGTAGACGCGCACGCTCCGTCCCCTACCCTTCGAACGGGTGGTAGTGAAGCTGGCACCTAGTTGAAGTAGACGCGCGCGCTCCGTCCCCTACCCTTCGAACGGGTGGTAGTGAAGCTGGAGCCTAGTCGAAGTAGACGCGCGCGCGCTCCGTTCCCTACCCTTCGAACGGGTGGCAGCGAAGCTGGCGCCTAGTCGAAGTAGACGCGCGCGCTCCGTTTCCTACCCTTCGAACGGGTGGCAGCGAAGCTGGCGCCTAGTCGAAGTAGACGCGCGCGCTCCGTCCCCTACCCTTCGAACGGGTGGCAGGGAAGCTGGCACCTAGTCGACGTAGACGCGCACGCTCCGTCCCCTACCCTTCGAACGGGTGGCGAGCTGGCGCCTGGTCGGCGTGACGACGCGCGCTCCGTCCCCTACCCTTCGAACGGGTGGCGGCGCGGTGGCGCCAGTCGGTAGACGCGCGCCCGTCTCCTACCCTTCGAACGGGTGGCGCTGGCCGCGCGCCGCCGCGCGAATACCGCCACGCGCATGGCGACTCGGGATCTTGCGATGCGGTCTTGCGCTGTAGAGGTTCCTGGAATCACGCCGGCCCCCGGCCTGCCATGGTTAGGTTCCCGTACCGTGCGACCCGACGCGCCCGGGCACGTGGCGCCTACGATCAAGGCGGCGGGATGTGGGCGGTTGCGTGCAGCGCTGCCGCCGCCTCTTCCCTAGGCAAGGGGACACGGGCGGCGATGAATGGCACGCACCGAGCGGTTGTGATCCTCGCCCATTAATGCGCCTTTAACTGCGGCTAGGTAGCGTCGTGCTGTGACGGTCCTTGGCGCTTGTGGTCGTGGCCTTCCAGCTTTGGGTATGGGGCATTGCGCTGGACGGGCGCTTGTACGACTGCGGTCGCACCCCGACGCGGACCTTCGCGACACTTCGCTTTCCGTTACGGGGGATCGTGCGGGGCGGACCTTTACACCTCTGCGGCTGCATCCGGCACGCGGATCGTTGCGACGCCGATAGCAATGATGCAGGCGAGGTGGCTTGAAATAGCCCCGTGAATGGCCCCCGCACCTTTACGCCCTTTTTCCTGCCTGCTCCGTTCTCGACACTTTCGCGATATCTTCACCGCTTTAATCTCTCCATGGGAAGCAATGGCCTCTAGTAGCGAGCGCGGCCAGATGGTTGGTGGCTCTGTCGTTCGCCGGCGGTCCTCGTAGTTAAAGGTGAAATACACGCTCCAAGAGCGCGACCCGGCGGCGGCTGACAAGGAGTGGCTGGTGGCGGAGGAGGAAGGCACATTCTCTGGCGAGCTAGGCCCCTCGCTCGTGACTGAGGAGATGATCCAAGGGCTACTGCGCGCGGGGAAATTGTCCGAGCTCCAGGAGGTACGATTGCCCGCTGCCGACGAGACGGAACCACATCCCGAGAGGTCGGAGGCGGTTGTGTTCGTTGCCTTTTTCGACGCGGGGCTCCGCATCCCGCGGCGGGTGCCGTGTGGGCGACGTCTTTGCGGACCTTCGGCCGAGTGGCGCAATCGACCGAATGCCGTGGCTCGCTCGCGGTGTACACCGGGCCTTGCGCTCGGGGCGTGTTGGCCCAGCGCCTCGTTGTTCGCCTACCTTCACGAGGCACGATGCGGCGCAAGGACGGAAGGACGGGGCCTTGTCGAGCCGTAGCGTCACCTTTGTCCTTCGTCCGTCGTGCAAGAAGCTCTTCCCCGCGAACGCAACTCGTGGGAAGTGGGAGTCTTACTGGATGAAGCGGTGGTTCTACCACCGTGTGGAGAGCGGAAGCGGCCTTAAGTGCACAGGCCGACCGATCGCGTTCAAGCCCTCGCCCGGCCGAACGCTCGATGACGAGGACAAGCGGAGGGTCCAGCGGCTCGTAGGCGTGGCCGCCCGCTTCAACATGCGCGACCTCGCCGAAGAGTTCGTGATGTACGGCGTGGCGCCGCTTGCCCGCAACTGGCATCTTGCCGCCGAGAGGCGTCGAGACGACAATGTTTTGCCATGGGTTTGCTTGCTGCCGGCGCCCGGTGATCTCCGTAAGCCTTGCTCGCGTCTCTCCTTTGTTCATGCGGAATGCGTTATATGCTGATGGTCCTCTCCTTTGTTTCAGGGATTTCCTTGGAGGAGGCGGAGCAAGCCACGCGCGTATTCCTGGGGCCGTACACCGGCAGGGAGCACGAGCAGCGCGCGGCTGCTATTGCCGAGGCGGGGCTGGGGCGAATCAACCGCGTGTGCGAGGCTCTGGGCCTTGCCGTGCCGGACCGTGTCGCTCCAGACGATGGTGCAGCGAAGAAGAAGAAGACCCCGTCTCGGAAGAGGGGCCGCGGCGGGGCGCCTGCCGCGCTTGGCGCGGCGGCTGTTGCTGCTGCTGCTAGTGCGTCCGAGGGTGCGGCGGACGCGGGGTCGGACTCGGCGAGGTATGCCGATTCCGGTTTGGGCGGCGTAGACGTCGAAGGCGAGGTATCTTCGCCGAGCGTCCCGGACGGCGGGTTTGCCGCGAGCGGCCGAAGGGGGGAAGCCTCACCGCCTGCCGAAGTCGAGGCGGCACCGTCGCGACCGGCGATGTCGAGGTGGAGCTTTCGACCGTGGCCGCCGTGGTGCCGAGGCGCTTCGCGGGCGCACGGAGCCGTGCTACCTTTACCAACAAGAAGCAAAATCGAGGTGCCCTCGCGACAATCGCCATCAGAGAACCTTCGCCCCGCGCGCGGCCAGGGGCTTCGCTAACCGCGGTGCGAGGCGGTGTCGCCGGCTGCCCGGCTAAACGGCCGTGCGTGCGGCGAGCTCCACCGACACCGCGGGATTCGCGTGGCCACGGGCATCGAAGCTTGTGGGACGCCGGTGCAAGCGCCGAGACCTGCGGCATACGTGCCTTCGCCTCGCCACGCCACGCCGCGCGGGACAGCCGCCGCCCTCCCGAACGCGAGGCTTACGCGCTGGCGGGCCATTCTTCACCGAAGGTAGGGTGGCTTAGCTTACTCGTGTGTGCTTTTATGCCTTGGGGCACTCACCGTATCCTCGTTTGCAGCGTTGCTCGTTCGGGAGGAGCACTCGGCGAACGCGGAGCCTCCGAGCGCGTAAGCCCCGCCGACTTCGTGCCGCCTCGGATACGCCGAGGGCGTGGCGGGATTGTGAATGACGCGCCACGAGCGCCGACCGCAAGTGCTGCAGCCTACGGTGCGGGACGCCGAGGACGCCGAGGTGTGCGGGTGAGGTAAGTACTCATGCAACAACGCCGATCTAGCCTGAGCTTGCCGAGTCTTCTCCGTCTGTAGACCCTTGTGCTGGGGCAGGCCTTGCAAGCGGTCCATACTCGTGACCGAAAGGCGCTCGAGGATAGACTGCGGGTCGCCGAGGAGGAGCTACGCGAAGCCTTCGGAGCCCGCTCTGCCCAGGACGCCCGCATCCGCCAGCTGGAAGCGGAATGTGCCGAAGCGAGGGCACACGCCGAGGGACTTGTTGCGTCGGCGCAGGAGTCGGCCGCGGCAGCTGCTAAAGAAAAGTTTGCGGTGGAGCGGGACGGGCTCCTGGCGCAGGTCGCCTCACTAGAGAGGGAAAAAGGCGAACTTGCCTTGACTCTGGCGGAGCGTAACCAGACGCTTGGCGACGCCTCGGTGGTTGCGTGGGACGCCATGCAAGCGCTGGAGAGCCATCTTCAAGAGCTGGTAGCTGAGGTGCCGGACCGCGCTTTCGGCCCGGAGGAGTTGTCTCGGACGCTCCGCTGGATCGGGGATGCCGCCAATGTTGCGCGCGACGTCCTTTGGCACCCACTGTGCGTACATGTCGGCATGCTTGGTGTGTGCGCTCCTGCAGCACCGCGGTTGTACGCACGTCACCGGGCTGGATGACCCCCAGCTGGAGATGTCCGGCGGGGCCGGAGTAATGTCCGGTGCCGTTCGCTCCGCTCGCCGTGCCCTCGGGCCCTTCTTCGACCGGATCTGGGCTTAGTCGGGCCGGATGCTACACGGATCGAGCTCCGGAAGTCGCTCTACGGGGCGGGGAGCCTCGGCCAGTTTCTGGACGGGGTCCCTCGACGCGACGAGGGCGGCGCTGGGCCCTCCGAAGGCGCCGGGAACCCGTAGGTCTGACACCGTGGTACCTAGATGTAGGCGTGTGTTGTACTGCTCCCTCTTTTTGCGAATGAAGTACACACTTGCGGCATGCATTCGACTCGCCTATATCCCGGCGGCCGTTGCGGGGCCGACTTCTTGCGGCCGACCTTTCAACCCGGCGACGCCTTCGACGCTCGCGAAGGGCCGAAGAGTCGCTGGACTTTTGGGCGGGCCGGCCCTCTTTGAGCGAGGCCCCAGCTTTAGCGCGTGTTAAGGACGAACCCGTGGGATAGCGGCTTAGAGCGGCAAGGATGTTGCCGGGCCTTTGTACTTGTGATTTTTCTGGTATGCAGATTTCCTAACATTTTAGGATATGCGCTGTGTGTTGATGCCACCGTTGGCGAAGTAGCGGCGCAAGGGTTCCTTAGAATGGCGCTGCGGGACGATCGCTGGCATCTCACCTTTACGGCCGTGGATGGCGTGGCGTGTGCGAGGCGGACCCCGCACTTTGCCTTGTTATAGTCCGTAGATCGGCGTGTGCGAGGCGACCTCGGCACTCCGCCTTTCTTTATAGTCCGAGACTCGCGCGCGTGCGAGGCGGCACTCGACGCCACGACTTCCTTTCTAGTCCGGAGACTTGCGCGTGCGAGGCGCACTCGACGCCACGCCTTATTTAAAGTCCGTAGACTGGTGCGTGCGAGGCGAACCTCGATGCTACGTCTTCCTTTATAGTCCGGAGACTCGCGCGTGCGGAGGCAGACCTCGACGCTACGTCTTATTTAAAGTCCGTAGACTGGTGCGTGCGGAGGCGAACCTCGATGCTACGTCTTCCTTTATAGTCCGAGACTCGCGCGCGCGAGGCGCACCTCGACGCCACGCCTTATTTAAAGTCCGTAGATCGGCGTGCGTGCGAGGCGAACCTCGACGCCACGCCTTCCTTTATAGTCCGGAGACTCGCGCGCGCGAGGCGCACTCGACGCCACGCCTTATTTAAAGTCCGTAGATCGTGCGTGCGGAGGCGAACCTCGACGCCACGCCTTATTTAAAGTCCGTAGACCGTGCGTGCGAGGCGACCTCGACGCCACGCCTTATTTAAAGTCCGTAGCCCAGTGCGTGCGAGGCGGACCTCGACGCCACGCCTTATTTAAAGTCCGTAGACCGTGCGTGCGAGGCGACCTCGACGCCACGCCCTATTTAAAGTCCGTAGACTAGTGCGTGCGAGGCGACCTCGACGTTACGCCTTATTTAAAGTCCGTAGATCGTGCGCGCGAGGGCGTCCCCGTTGCGTCTTTTGTTTATACTGCACCCGTCACCTTTGGCTACGGCGAGTGCACACGCGAACGCGCGACTTCCATTTATACTCGATCCCGCACCTCAGCTACGGCGAGTGCACACGCGAACGCGCGTCTTTGTTTATACTCGTGCCCGTCACCTTTGGCTACGGCGAGTGCACACGCGAACGCGCGACTTCGATTTATACTCGCCTCGCACAGCTACGGCGAGTGCACACGCGAACGTCGTCTTTGTTTATACTCGTGCCCGTCACCTTTGGCTACGGCGAGTGCACACGCGAACGCGCGACTTCGATTATACTCGATCCCCGCACAGCTACGGCGAGTGCACACGCGAACATGCGTCTTTGTTTATACTCAGCCCGTCACCTTTGGCTACGGCGAGTGCACACGCGAACGCGCGACTTCGATGATACTCGATCCGTACGCACAGCTACGGCGAGTGCACACGCGAATGTGCGTCTTTGTTTATACTCGAGCCCGTCACCTTTGGCTACGGCGAGTGCACACGCGAACGCGCGACTTCGATTTATACTCACCCGCACTTCGCTACGGCGAGTGCACACACGAACGTCGTCTTTGTTTATACTCGGGCCCGTCACCTTTGGCTACGGCGAGTGCACACGCGAACGCGCGACTTCGATTTATACTCATCCGTCCCGCACAGCTACGGCGAGTACACACGCCGAACGCGCGTCTTTGTTTATATCGCGGAACGCGCACGTTGGCTAAGCTGCGCGCCGCCGCGCGTTTTGCTGCGTGATGAAGAAAGATTAGCGACAAACGGCGATCTTCATTACATCCCCGTTTGCGCGGGTAAGCAACTACAAGGGGTGGATATACTAACTGTTTGCCCTTGGTGCGGCCGAAGCCTCTAGTCGCTAGACGTCTGCAGGGCCCGCCGGGGCGCCTCCGAATAGCCCCGTGGACCTACGCGCTGTGATGCCAGCTCTAGGAGCGCCGTTGGGCTTCGCGATGCGGACACCTGGTACCTGGCTCGATGCGCCGGGCCATATCTTGGTCACCTCGGACGGTGATGATGGTCCGGGGACCTGGGATCTTCATGCATAGATAGCCGTGATGTGGTACCGCGCCGAAGGAGTTGAGGATTGGGCGCCCTAAGATGGCATTGTAGGGGTACGGAAGGTCGACCACGTCGAAGGTGGCATCTTCGGCCCGCACATTGTCACCTTGGCCGAAGGAGACTAGAAGACCTATTTGGCCCAGCGCCCGCAGAGGCTATCCCCCGAAGCCCTGCAGTGGGGTTCCCGAGGGCCCTAGGCGGCTTCGAGGGATCCCCATCTGGTCGAAGGCCCCCGCAAACAATACGTTCGCGGAGCGCCGCCATCCACCAAGCGCGCCCACGCCGCATCCCGCGATAGTGACCGGATGACGGGGTCACGATGAGGGAAGTCCACGCCTTGGGCGTCGTCGGATGTGAATGTAACTTCGTGCTGCGCCCAGTCCGGGGGTGCCTGCGCTGGGTATGCCGCCACGTGATGTAGTCTTTGCGCATAGGCCTTCGCTGCCGCGTCGAGGCGAATTCAGCGCAGAACCTCCGGATATGACGTTAATGATCTGCGGTGGGTTGCCTCGGGGCTGCGGCGGCGAAGGCCCTCTCGAGGCTCGCCAGACGTGAGCTTGGATCCGCAAGGTGCCTTCCGGGTTGCATCCCTTGCGCTGTACCGCATGGGGCCTCGACGGGGTGGGCGTGGGCCACCGCAGCGGACGCGCGTCTCGGGTTCTTGTCCCGGCGACGCTATCGCGGAGCGCCGCGATGGAGGTGCAGGTGCGGGTATCATGATTGCCGCGGCCGTGGACCACACACCACAGTCCCTGGTGCTGGTCGTCGTAATCTCCACGACCTTTATCGTCGCGGCCCCGGCCACGGCCGCGCCCCTGGCCACGACGCCCCCGACCGCCTCGGCCCGCAGGAGCGCCCTCGTCGGAACCGCCTTCAATGTCGAGGACGCACGATTTCGCCTCGACCTCTGCTGCCGCGCTGGGCTGATCGGACGACTCCTTATGCGGCGTCCTCGCGGTCGGCGCGTCTCGGACGACTCGCCACGTTTTCCTTTCAAGAGCCGTTCTTGGGGATCTTGGCTTTTGCCGAGGCTCGGCTGGTTGGTGTCTGAGTCGCCCCTTGCCTTCGCCGCGCCTTCTTCCGCCCGGCATATTCCTCCATTTTGTCGAAGAGTTTCGCCACCGTCTTGATTGGCTTCGCGCGTTGTACTCGCCATCGGCCCGGACGAAGGCCCTGTATGGCTGCGCATTAACGATGGTGGTTTCGTTAACGTCTTTCACTTGGCATCGAATCTTGGCGGCGCTTGAAGTAGTCCCGAGCTTTTCCGAGGGTTTTGCTTGACAAACAAAGAGTTGGTCCGCGTCGACTCGGTCGACGTAGTTTCCTTGGAAGTTGTTGTGGAGGCGGACGCGAAGCTGCTCCCACGCGTAGATGGAGCCCGGCTCTATGGTAAAGAACCAAGAGAGCGCCACGCCTTGCAGCGCGAGGGGGAGTCCCTTCGCCTTCGTGGTGTCGTCTCCGCCCGCGGCTTCGATCGCGGTTTCGTACACGCGCACGAACTCGCGGGGGTCCGTGTCGCCTTTGTACGAGTCGATGGCGCTAGGAAACTTGAAGTCTTCGGGCCATGCCGCTTGCTGCAGCCCCGCCAAAAGCGGGGATTCTGGATCTACGCGCTGCAACAGCACGCGGCTAGACGTGGGGGCTTCGCGACTATCCGCCCTCTCCGGCGTGGGCTCGGGCGCGATTACTGGCGCGTCTTGCTGGCTCCGAGCCTCTTGCATATATCGGACGGCTCCGCGAAGGTCCCCTAGCTCCCGCTGGAACGCGTTGAGGGCCGCCGCCAGGCGCGCCGCCGCTGCAGCGGGTCGTCGGTACTCCCAACGGCGGATCGGCGCGGCACGACCGCGTCGCGAGGTCCCGAGCTGCGGTCACTCTGTCGTGGCTACTCGAACCGCCGGTCCGCGCCTGCCGGCGAGGTTCTGCGCGGGGCGGCGAGGTCGGTATCGTTGCGTCGCGGGTCATTGTCGTTGCGTCGGCGGGGCGGTGCCGCCGCACAAAGATCGACATCTTCGATCGCGTGTCCGTCCCGCGCGCCCGGTGGACGGGTGGGTCGATTTGTCCGTAACGGGTTGGTCGCCACGGTGCGGTGGCGAGGTTGGTCGTCGCGGTGCGGTGGCGAGATTGGTTGTCGCGGTGCCGGTGACGAGGTTGGTCGTCACCGCGCGGACGTCGACGTCTTCGGCCACCGCGCCTACCGCTGTCGAAGCCCTGGTACTCATACGACGCTCCGGCCCGGCCGCCTTCTTTCCCTTCGCCGCCGCTGACGAAGCTTTTTTCGGTGCCATCCTTCTTCTTCGGTCTTCAGGCTTGTCCTTGTCCTCCCCACGGACGGCGCCAACTGTTGTGGCTACAGACCAAACAGAGAGAGACATGGTAGTGGAGAGTGGTGGAAATGAGTATGATGGCCTGCCTTCTCCCCATGGCCGGTATTCTATATATATACACATGGGGAGTGCCTTTACAATTATGCCCTTACAGCTGATCCTCCCCTTCAGGGGTATTTGTGTTATTACACGTGGCCTATTCTGGGCCTTATAACTTCCTACCAGGCCTGCTGGGTTTAGGTGGGGGCCACCCCTACGACAGTTTCTAACACCCTAGTAAGCCCTGGGGTAGAAATTACCATGGATGAATTTTGATTCCTAACAGTCTTAATAGTACTGAACTCCTAAACCTTAGATATCATACTCGGAATGGATTGGCTGGCAAGTTATCAAGGAGTGATAGACTGTGTTGCTAGACGAGTGTACCTAACCAAATGCCCAGGGTTAATAATAGAAGTAAGGTAGACCGACCCTGTTGTTGGTGTCGTGCAGTCCATCATTTGGAGGATGTGCCCTTGGAAGGAATGGTAGTGGTACAAGATTATCCCAAACTATTTCCAGAAGAGTTGCTAGGCATGCCACCAAATAGAGGCTTAGAGTTCATCATCAATTCGATGCCCGGCACCACCCTAATTGCCAAGAGGCCTTATAATATGGCCATCGACGAGCTTGAAGAGCTAAAGAAGCAAATCCAAGAGTTGCAAGATAAGGATTTCATTAGGCCCGGTTCCTCACCTTAGGGCTTCCCAGTGCTCTTTGTTAAGAAGAAAGATGGCATCGTATGAATGTGTGTGGACTATAGGTCCTTGAATGAGGAACCATCAAGAATAAGTACTACTGCCTAGGATCGATGACCTATTTGACCAGCTTGGGGGAGCCACAGTATTCTCCAAGATTGACATGTGATCGGGTTATCAGCAGCTAAAAATTAGGGCTGAAGACATCCCAAAGGTAGCCTTCACCACCATATATGGACTGTACGAGTTTACATTATGTCCTTCGGCTTAACCAATGTCTCGACCTATTTCATGAACCTCATGAATAAAATCTTCATGAAATATTTAGACAAGTTTGTATAAGTATTCATTGATGATATCCTAATCTATTCGAAGAATGTTGAAGAACATGCCGAACACATGCTATTAGTGCTAGAAAAGCTAAAACAACACCAGTTGTACACCAAATGCAGCAAGTGTGAATTTTGGATAAAGGACATTAGCTTCCTTAGTCATATTGTGTCTACAGGGGGAGTATCCATGGATCCAACCAAGATAGATGCCAACCTAGAATGCAAGTAGCCCACCACCGTAACCGAAGTACAGAGTTTCCTTGGATTAGCTGAATACTACAGGAGATTCATTGAAGGATTTTCTAGGATTGCTAAGTCACTAACACACATCCTCAAGAAGAGAAGTTTGAATGAATAAAAGCATGTGAAGAAAGCTTCCAGGAGTTGAAGAAGAAACTAACCTTCACCCCTATGCTAGTCCTGCTAGACATACGTAAGGACTTTGAGGTATTCGGTGATGCATCATGTCAGGGCCTTGGGTGTGTACTAATGCAAAGGGAAAAGTCGTGGTATATGCATCAAGACAGCTTCGTCCCCATAAAGCAAATTACGCAACCCGCGACTTGCAATTAGCTTCAGTAGTTTATGCCTTGAAGATCTGGCAACACTACTTAATTAGTAACCATTATGATATATATATACCGATCATAAAAGGTTCAAGTGTATCTTCACACAATTGGATTTCAACTTGAGCCAAAGGAGGTGACTGGAATTGATCAATGATTATTACAACTTAGGAATCCACTACCACCTTGTAAAGGCTAATGTGGTAGCTGATGCCTTGAGTCACAAGCCCTACTGTAATAACATTATGGTTCTAGAACAATAGCCTGAGCTTCATAGGGAATTGAAGGCACTCAACCTAGAAATAATAGAGCAAGGTACCATAGTGGCCATAGAGGTATAGCCAAGCATAGAAAAATAAATCGTAGATGCACAAAAGGAGAACCTAGGTGTTCTGTGATTCAAGCACCTAATGACAAAAGGGAAGGCTCCTAAGATGATTGAGGATCAGCAAAGTGTCCTATGGTTTAGGAAACGTATTTTTGTTCCCTACCAAATGGAACTTAAGAAATTAAGCAGTGGTATTGGTGGTCATGTATGAAGAGAGACATCATGGATTATGTTGCATGTTGCGATGTATGTCAGAGAATTAAAGCAGAACACCAGAGACCAGCAGGGTTGGAATGAACTTCATCACTAGGTTACCACGAACCAAATCAAGATATGACTCTATATGGGTCATAGTCAACAGACTAAGAAAAGTCACTCACTTCATCTCCATTAGAATTGCCTATAGAGAAGACAAACTGGCAGAACTGTACATGTCACACATCGTGTGCTTGCGTGGTGTACCAAAAAGGATAATCTCAAATTGGGGTTCACAATTTACCACATATTTTTGGGCTAGCCTTCATGAAGCACTCAGTACCTATTAGGATTTTAGTACAGCTTACCACCCTTAAACTAATGACCAAACGATGAACTAAATCCTTGAAGATATACTTCGAACTTGCACTTTAGATTTCACCAAGGATTAGAAGAAATGCTTACCATACGCTGAATTTACCTACAATAACAGTTACCAATCCATCCTAAAGATGTCCCCGTTTGAACTTTTATACGGGAGAAAGTACCGAACTCCTCTGCTTTATCCTAGATCGAGATGAAAGTGAGGGGTGAGGAATCCGATTTGGGAAGTCGAATATTCATACTAGCTTCTAACAAATTTCAAGCAAAGAACAAAAGCAAAAGTCAATACGATAGACCCTTAGTAAGCAGTGTCATCCATTCACCCCTATTACTAGTAACTTACTGAACAGCCATCATGGGAACACCACATCGACTCCACCGTAGTCCAGTTTCATCATATCAAGGCTGCAAACAAAACAAGAGTACCCACCCCGCATTCGACGGCCGGCGGCCAAAGAAAGCCCCTTCATATCCCTTTACATTTGCCTAGCAAGGACAAGTAGTTGTTGTTCAATTCAACATCAACGTGTCGAGTAGAGTACAACGGAAGATGATGAGCCACTCTAAAAGCTGCCCGACGGCTAACATGATGCCTGTGACAAGGCATCGTCAAACAAGAATCGTTCGTCCTCACGGCAACTCTGATGTAGGTAGGTAGTACATGTCAGTAGTAACCCGGAACAATTTTCTCAACACTCCAGTAACCCACGAAATAAAAGCTACAACCTTACATCCATCCATGGACAAATCTTCCTCATATCCTCATCCAACAAAGCCCTTACATTTTCCCTATTAACTTGCAAAACTAAAATGTTACAATCCCTTTGCCCCATTATTCTGGATGGAAGGCTGAATACAACTTTGACAACACACCATACAGACAGAAGTTGCATGGTTCTAACGAGACACTTCTCCCTCCGATGAAGAACAAGGGTAAACTCAATGCACCACAACAGCAGGAAACAGCTCTTCTAAGAGACTAGTAAAGCACATTTATCTTAGGCAGGTCAGCGAATGGTCGAGCAACCACAGGCATAGCATACCAACCCTGCAGAAGGTACATGATATGAGAAACACTGAAAGTAAAAGAATCGGAACCGTTCCTTGAATGAATTACATGACCACAACAGTTCGCAGGAGAAACAAGTAAAATAAAATTCTATGGTAAAATTGAGATTAAACAATGCAGTAATGCACACGATTTTTTTTATTAAAAAATTCGTCACCACAGGCCGCTTTGTTTTCTTGCAAGTTGTCTACATCCAAGATGATTTTATTTCCTGCAAGTTGCCTACATCCCAAGATGCTTTTGATTTGCTAACACATGATCTGCTAAAGTAAATTTCCAAGTATTTTCATCTACCACAACAAACTATAAAAAGAGCTAAATTTAGATGAAATCCATCCAAGGAAAAACCAAATCAACATTAATCAAAGCTGTCCTGTGCATAGTGGGCACAATATACTATCAACAGGAAGAAACAAAAAGATGGTCTCATCCTGACATAAGCTATCAAGCCACAACACTAAACCAGGATTGTATCAGAATTTACTAATCAAGATTAAGAGTTTTGTATCAGAATTTACTAATCAAGATTAAGAGTTTTCTATCAAGCATTATCACGACTGATAGTCCAATCTTTACGTATGTAGAAAAAAAAAAGGTTCATCTACCTCAGCTAACAGCCAATTTGCGTCGCAAGTGTTTCACAGGAAACTGTTGAATTCCTACAGGACTACGAGTAAAGTCACGTGTTCTAAACAAGCCCTAAACAGGTAGAATTCGAAAGAATAATCACTGGTTGAATCTGCAGGTCAGATTCATGAACTGTGCATCTTGGTCACAAGAGAACACTAGATCTAGCTTTCCAGAAAAGCAGGCTGCTAACATCAAATATCTTTTAAAAAGTGGTCAAGTCTGTCTCCATATGTACCAGGAAACAAGAAAATTTAATCCAAAATGTGCCAAATTCCTGAGAGAAGAAAAACTAACCAATTGATTAAATGGGAGCTTATGTCTTGGGAACTGTAACGTTCAAGATCTTCACATCCTGATATGGCTTGTCATTCTTGTCGGTCTTAACCTTCTCGATTTGCTTTAAACACAAAATGTAAAATTAGGAAGATAACATAAATGAAATGAAAAGACAACATTAAGCAACTAAGTGAATATGCAAAAGTCCAATACCTGAACAACATCCATTCCTTTCACAACTCTACCGAACACTGTGTGTTTGTTATCTAGCCATGGAGTTGCCACAGTGGTGATAAAGAACTGAGAACCATTGGTATTTGGTCCCGCATTGGCCATTGAAAGTGTAAAAGGTCGATCATGTCTCAAGCTGCAAGATAACCACTATAGTTGTCACTATTAGCCAATAAGGGATAAGGATATCCATAAAAGATAGTGCTCTCTTTAAGCAACAACACAAAGGACAGTGCATACAGAATTTACACGACCAAATAGAGAATTTTTCCTAGGTAACAAACTTACATAGCCACTGATTTACTAAAAGGAACATTATTACATTAATACGAGCAAATGCACCCACTTGTGCAAATGAGAAAAAGAAAACGAATGAAGCTCAAATACCTTTTATGAAATTCATCTTCAAATTCCCTGCCCCAGATTGATTGCCCACCAGTGCCATCCCCCAAAGGATCCCCAGTCTGAATCATGAACCCTTTAATTACACGATGAAATATGAGATTATCATAATAACCGTTCCGACAATGGGTGGTGAAATTCTCCACAGTTCTTGGACACTCTTCTGGATATAGTCTCAAGTGAATGTCACCCATAGAAGTATGCATCACCTGAAATTGGAAATACACCTATAAGTTCAGGTGATCCAGAAAAGAACAATTGAGACTTGAGAGACTAACCCTCACGCACAATTCAGAATTTCAGATATCAAATTTCCATCCAACAAAGGAGAAACAATCACTACACAAAAATGATTGAGAAACCATACCAAACTATCAGGTAGTGATGTTGTAGCAGCCTTTCCTAAATCTGATACAGCCAAAAGCTCTTCTGGTGGCGGTTTTTCATTGAAGACATCCCTACCCTTAGTTGCATCTTCAGGCTCCTCCGGTTCTCTACGACTGTATCATGTAAATGAATTGAAAAGCAGGGTGTTAACACTTTTAAGAAACAACATATATGAACAAATTTCTGAAGAGGAAGCCACTGTGCAGAAGCAGCAGTGAGCAACCAGCCAATGAAATGTTCTCCTGAGATGATTGAACTGGCGTACCTAAACAGATATATTCGATGTTTCTTGAAGGCACAACATAGCAGCGTTGGGTCTGATAAAGGCTCCTTGCTGTCATTAACATTGGCAGCTACTGAAGGAATTTTCCTAACCTTCTTATTGCCTTTGTCACCTTGGTATAGAGCAATTCTCAGAAACCTCTCATTGTTCTCTACCTTTCCCAGGATACAGGAAACCTTATTTGTGTGCAAATTTACAATCTACATATGTATGATAACAACAATAAGTCTTACAGAAATATTTACAAACATAAGATGCAGACAAAATTATATATCATCATTATTTGTATATGCACACCATGATTACTTACTTGGTGTGATAAAAGTTCAAAAGCTCAACATGAGCGACTACTAAAATACCTCAGTGACACAAGCTGCTATTACAGCCATGTTGTTTGACTAGCTGATTGATACATATAAGAAAATCCAGGAAGAACAAGTATATTCTTGATATCATTAAGGAATTTCCTTGAGAAACATTTATCATCCCAAATGTAACAAAAACAACAAAAATGGACCAGTAATACTCAAGTACACAAAGCACCAAATATATAAAGGAAAAGATGGGAAAGAAAGAAACTATGGCATACCTTTATACCCAAAAGCGTAGCATAAATAAGAAAGTTGCAGCTCTCATCGAAGACAGCATTAGGTTGTGGAACATTTTCAGTCTTTTCTATTTCCTTCTCAACAGCCATTCTTCGCCCAAAATCAATAGCGTCAAGATGATACAACGGAACATCACTTCTCTGCAGATCTTGTGCGACCTACGAGTGATAACATTCAGTTGGAAATTACTATCAAACATATTTACCTGTGCCTCAAACATTAGACAGCAATATTCTTACCTCGAGGGACTCATCATATACTCGTCTTAGTTTGCCAGTTTTGAACCAAAATACCCGTATCCTACGATCAGGGGATGTGACAGCAAATTGAGTGCCATCATTGCTCACCTGGACAACACCAGCTCATTCAGCAGAGTTATTCAATGTGTATAATAAAAAGAATAACAGTGATCATTTCCAAAAAAAAAAGTATATCAGATTTGACAATGGATTAATTTTTTCCAGATGATTGGCATCATTTTTAGCTCATCATAGCGGTTCAGAATGAAGTGATTTAGCCCTAACTACTAATATAAGATGAATATGCCAAGTCTTACAAGCAAAACATGTTGTGTAACAGTCTATGCGCAGCAGGAATATATTTATTCTGCCGCAGAGCATTCAAGCTCCTTGTTGTGTCATTGTATGGCTACTTCTATGAATGAAGAAGCAAGATACACAAATCATGTGAGAACCAAATAAAAAAGTACCTCAATAGCAGACACACTCGTCTTGCATTTTGCAATTTCAAATAGATTTGTATCTGTTTTTAAACGAAAGTTGACCCTGCATAAAGCAAATAGCAACATCAAGAATTGATAAGTCTATGAGTTGATGTGTTTACCAAGGGGAAAAAAGAACAGCTCTTAACACATATCAATATAGCTATGACGAAAGGAAGCTCATAGCAGCATGATGACAAGGTGGCAGGATTCAAAAAGATAAATTAGCAATTCAAACCAGAAACTAGGTAGGCGACCAAGCACAGAAGTGATTCAGTACAAGGTTTCAAGTTGGGGCACCTTTGCTAAACAGTATCTGATTAGATCTCACCGGATTGAACCATATATTATCTGCTGCATTGTTCCGGTTACAAAGTTTTCAGCAAAAGTAATGGAAGGTGGGTGCATGCACTCAAATTTGCAGTGGTTCAGGACAATGTTTTGGCAAAGACAAAATCAGAAGATACATGATGCTGAAAATAACTCCAAGGAAGCAACAACGTACACGTCTTCTGGAAACTTGAGGGTAGATGGAGACCAGTATTCCAAGAGTCCTCTGGCATCAGAAGATATCACAACATCATGGACATAGTTATATTTCATAACTTTTACAGGGCCAGCATGAATCTGCAGTTAAAGAAGAAGTTCATACAGTACATATCCATTGGTTACTTAAATTCACAGGAATTATAAAAAAACATAGAAGGCAACAACAAATTACCTCTTTGGAGATGATGGGATCATTTGAACCAGAATGAGTATCATATATGTGAACAGAAGGTGTATTTCGGTCACTAACAGCAAGTTTTGGTTTAACATCCCCTTGTCGGTAAACCCACTCAATCGCCCCAGGAACAAATGGGAGACGCATCATGAACATCATGTCATAGTTCACAACATCATATATCTTCACAGACCGATCGCTGGAGATCGTGCAACAAAGTAAGCCATCAACACTCACCTGCGTTACTGAATCACGCTATAATTTGCACTTGCAGTTGTCATATTATCACAGGTAGGAGCAATGACTGAGAGTAGCAACTAGCAAGCTAAATATACTTTATGTAGCATAAGTTAAGTGTCGTGAATGTAACAACTTTTTTTTTCTGAATTGAGGACATAAGAATGTGGGCACTCACAGCTAAGCCTTCAATGGGACTGAGATGAGACCGAAAATGTTTAGCAAATTCAATCCCAACCGGTTTCTTCTTCCAAAATTTCAGATGTCCTGGGAGACAAAAGAAAAGCAAGCTAATTAAGCTCCCATCACATGAAATGGAATCAGCCAACTTTCCCTAAATGCCCAATGAAATTGATCCCCTGCATAGATCTAAGCTCTTCAAGCAACATTCTTCACCAAATCTGGGACGCCCTAGCAATTACAAGTCGGTCCACAGGCCTAAGCCCTAGAGTTGAATACACAGCCAAACACAGAGCAGCTTGCCAATTCCACAAAACATCCCGCTAAAATTCAACACAGGCTGCAACTAGCTAATCCAACCACTAGCAGAAATCGCAACTGCACACGAAATAAGACACTGTACTGAGACAGGAGTGTGCGAGAGATCACCATCTGCGCTCCCGGTGATGAAGAAGTCCGCGGGGGAGACGGCAACGTGGGTGACGACGTCCCGATGCATATAGCTCTTCTCGTACCTGCAGAAGCAACAACTAGACTCAGCCACACAGATGCAAGAAGCGCCCCGCAAATGCTAGCCCTAAATGGCGAGGAGAAGACGCACATGGCGGCAGAGGGTAGGGCGTCGAGGAAGGCCTGCTCGAACTGGAGAGGGCGCTTCTGCCGCTGCCGCGCCGGCGCCGGGCCCGGCCCGATCATCTCCTCCCCCACGGAAGCGGCGGCAGCCGCGCCATTGCCGTGCTCGTGCTCGCCATCGCCCTCGGTCGTCACGCTCGATATCGTGGAGCTCGCCGTCGCCATCTCGAGGTCGAGCTCTGCTAGGGTTCTGCGGATTTGGGGGAAGCCGTGGGTGTGTATTTGTGTTTGGGGCTTCGATTCGAGAAAATTGAGGAGCTATAGGGGGTTTCCTAGCAAATGTCCAACTCGATGCTCCATCCGACGGTCACTGTGAAACCAGGGAGGATCCTATCGATAAAACGACATTTTATGGGGGTTCGTACGCAAGAAAACTCCCACTCTCCATCCGGACCGCGCGCCTCGCATCGGACGGCGCTCGCTTCTTGTCGGGGATGCTGCAGGCCACGCTGAAGGCCTAGGCCCAGCGTAGCACGGCCCAAATGTGGATAAGCCCGTGGGGCCAAATACTCGTACATCACCCGTTATTCTTGGCGACTGGGTTCTTTTGAGCTTTGACTTATGCCAAATAGTCATATGTGATTTTAGCCAGTACAATTGAATTCAGTATATTTTTTGCTACAATCTCCTATCGACCTCGCCTTCAAAAAACGTATCGTTTGAAAGATAGTTACTGTAGCGTAAGCCATAAGCTATAAGTAAAAAAGAAGGCACCCATAACCACTATTCATTACCGGAGTCATTCGTATTGGCTTTGGTTTCTAACTTCTGCGTAGGGAAGCCAAAGCCAATGCGAATGTCGCGCTTCTATAAGCTAATTTTATCATATACCACTTTGTATTTTTATATATTGTAGCGTACTTTATATTTTATTATGTTACAATTTCGTAAGTCGTATGGCGGTCTGAAGATTGTAGTGCCTTTTATTGCAACTCGGTTGCTCTCTTTCTTACATAATGCACTCAACAAAAAGCCAAAAACCATAAGCTAATACGAACGCCACAGTTTCTATAAGCCATTTTTACCACACACTACTATTCATCAACAAAAGCCAATACGAACCAAAGAGATCCAGAGCAGAACAGGCACAACTCATGAAACGTGTTGATTTTTATTCGTAATCATATTTTGTAGTTGGGTTCTTTTTGGCTTTAGCTTAGGCTTATAACTTCCTGATACAGTAATTAGCTTTTAAACGGTGTGTCTTTTTAAAGCGGTGTCTACAGGTAAATTATAATAGACATTGTACTGAGTTCAGATATGCGGCTAAAGTTGTATGCAACTGTTTTTCTCTACTTACTGTCTCTCGTGAACAGCCAGAATTCAAAAACCATAAACCAAAAGTCACAGCAACAGTCTAAAAGAACTCACCCAATAGCTTACTGGCAACATAAGTGATAGCTGATTATAAACAATTTGTTCGAGAATACAAGGGGTGTTCGTATTAACTTCTGTTTCTGAAGTTTATATAAATATCTAACTTCTCAAAACGACTTCTCTCACTCTCGTCTCGCTCCGAGGATAAGGCAGGGGGTCATGGGTGCATAAAACATCCTACTCCTCTTATTCCCATTTCACGCACACATCTTTTCCTTAGTTGTCCCACTATTCATGGCTTCTTCATGCTCGATGTCTTCGACTGCCAGTATTCGAAGCATAGTACTCGGGGCATTTGACTTCCGAGTGTGGCTTCGCCCATAGCTTCTACGACCACTTACAACTCATCAAGATTATACCCCGCAGCTACTCGTACACCATCCAATCCCGGCAACTACCCGGACACCATCCGATCTCAGTAGCAACTCACACACCATCCGATCATCGTTGACTTCGCACTTGACTACTCAGGAGTCGTTACAACCACGCTACGGTTTACAACTACATTGTGGTTTATGACCACGCTGCGATTTATGACTGCGCTATGGTTTACGACCACGTTGCGGTTTACAACCACACCGGATACTCGGTCTAAGTAGTCGTTAACTCAATTACAACCACGTCTTCTAGCTCCACAAACACCTTCGCTCGTGAGCAAGATTTGTGCCAATAGAGACCACCCGAGTACTCGTAGAGTTCTCTGAGTACGCAGCGACAACCCAATGAACAGTAAAACCCGTGATGAATAGTACCAGACCCGTTATTGTTCATAGAACCCTAAAATACATATATACATCTATTTCAATCATTTCGAACCTGTCTATCCATTCCTCAACTCTGTTTTCCCATACCAAACTCCTATAATCCCCAAACCTATTTTTATTTGATTTTCTAGATTTTATTTCTTTGTATTCTTTCTTTTATTCCTAGCTCAGTCCTTCGAGTATGGAATTAATTTGTTTCTTTTGTTTTGCGATAGTACACGATGTCATAAACTAGCCAACACATGAAGGAGAAGCTCAAGTACAAGCACAAGACTCGGAAGGATACGAAATCATAGAATACTTTGGTCCGTAAAGCAAGTCACATGTTTTTTATCATATTGAACCTACATTTCCTTGATTATTTATTTACCGGTATTTTCATTATATTATTTGCACACTGTTATTTCTTGTACAATAAATGTTTAGAATGACATGATATTAGCTAATATCCTAGAAAAAGCCTTGTTTAATTTGATGGTCATGCTCACCTTGGCAAAACTTAGTAACATTAAATATACTATTTAAATAATCATGGTAGATCAGAAACTCAACTGTTTTATACTACTAAAAGACTTGACACTTTGCCGGTAGAATTTCAAAAGTGGTTCTAAGATAAGGAGACATCATGGGAAGCCACGAGATGGTTGGGTCCTATGATCTTATCCTAGGGTGGAGGTTTAGATTGGAAAGGTGGCAGTGCGGATGGGCACTGAAACAAGGATTTGTGGATGGAAGTTGCCTCAGTGAAAATATAAGAACTAGAACATTATGCCAAGTAAAGAATATAGTAATCGCTCAACCACAAGTATTGATTCATCAAATCCAGTTTAGTAGCTACTCAAATTCGATTGAATATCTACAAAGAGTGGAGGGAGACTGGGGGAGTTTTGCTGGTATGGGAGGGGGGAAACCATACCTAACAATAGTAGATTCACTTCGATCGAACGAGGCCGCGGGCCACCTGAGTTTGTTGGGAAACAGTACCTACTGGGTAGAGGCTATATAAAGAATTGAGCAGCGAAAGGCTTTGTTTTCTTAACTCTATCGCGGGAGTTAGGGAATCTTATGGGTAAAGCTAGGCAACTTTGCAGAGTCATTTATTAATGGTATTCGAATACGTCGTACTTCCGGTAAATGAAGCTATGTTTAATGGATGATTCCAATAGCGAAACATAAGTAGATTTGGAAATGATTTGAAAATGTTGAGGTCTGGTAATCAAGTTTTGAAACCCCAATTTCTTAAAAAGTTACTGTTCATTTTTGTTTAAATATGTTTACAAATAAAATTGCATCCATAAATATTTTAAAAAATCACTATATTCCCATCCCTTGGAAATCCCTGGCAAGTAGTTATATAGCACTTCCCCATGTGACTTCTTGAGTACGGTTAGTTGTACTCAGTCTTGCTTTATTTTCCTCCAACATGGTGATCAAGAGAAGAAAGGATGTTATAAATTTTTGTATTAGGGTTATGACGCACTCAAGTGTTCCTGTGGAAATTTTCTTTAGATCTTCTGAGTGTAAGTAAATTTAAAGCTAATAAAGTTGGCCGTTAGGTTTTATTTTAATCAAACTAACTTTTTAAATATTCGTGAACAGGTATGATACTTCTTCTGTCTGTAACTAAACTCTTGGGTTGTTACGGAAGGTAACAATGTTCTTGTTCCCAAAAACAGGGGTGTTACAGTAATGTACTGTGAAGATGTCTTCAATTGGTCGTACCTCTATCCAGGGATCTCTGCTCCACTCCCACTTTCTCTCCTCCTCAAACACTGCATCACGAGTCACCACAACTTGTCGTGACTTTGGATCAAACATCCGATAGCCTTTCGTCTTCGAATCATACCCAATAAACACCATTAGTTTGCTTCGATCTGCTAGTTTGGGAAGGTGCGGCATGGTCATCTTCACATATGCAATTCACCCGAAAGTGCGAATGTGACCAATACTTGGCTTGCAGTCGTAGTAGGCTTTGTAAGGAGTTTTGCCAATAACGTTCTTTGTTGGTGCCTAATTTAGGAGATAATGCAAATCGATACTACTTCTCCCCAGAATTCTCTTGGGACTCCCATGCTCTTCAGTAGACTTCTTGCCATGTGTCTAGTTCCTTCTTTCAACCACATCGTTCTGTTGGGGAGAATAAGGTGCTGTCAAATAACACCTAATTCTTAACAGCTCACAGTAGTCCATAAACTCATTTAAAGTAAACTCACCACTGTGGTCGATGCGTAGAGCTTTCGGCCTTAGATTTTTCTCCATCTCGACTGCAACCTTGATCTTCTTAAACGCCTCAAATGCTTCATCTTTGCTTTGGAGTAATGCAAGCCACATATACCTTATATAGTCGTCTACCAATAGTGGAAAGTATTGATGTCCTTCATGCATGGACGGAGTGATTGTCCTGTAGACGTCACCATGCCATAGCTCGTGAGGAACGACTGCTCGGTAATGGGTTCCAATGTTGCTTGCCGACCAGACAACCATCGCAAATGCAATCCATGTGCTTGATCATGGGCATCCCATGCACCATTTTCTTACGAGCTAGATCCTTCAGAGCATGAAAATTCACATGCACGTACCTAGCGTGCCATCGCCACGCCTCTTCCATGCTTCTTGCCAGAAGACACTCTGAAAGAGCTGAATTGATGTGTAAGACATACATCCAGTTCTTGATCTGCTCACTTTGGCCAACATCCTGTGAGATCTGTCTAAGATTGACATCACTCCTCCTTCAACCACTATCTTTTAGCTGTTCTCATCTAGCTGACCGAGACTGATTATATTACTTCTCAGCTTCGGGATATAGTAAATATTCATGAGGATATGATATTCACCCATAGAATACTCTAGTAGTACCGAGCCCCTTCCTTGTATCTCCACAGCTGAAATATCTCTAAATTTGACTAAGTCTTTTACCGTCATGTCAATCTTAGCAAATTTCTCCTTGTAGCCTGTCATATGGTTACTTGCACCGGTATCAAGATACCAAGCCTTGTTTTGAGTGCCGCTAAACTTCGGCATCCCTTATCTTCATGTAAGAATACCTCCTCTTCAGGTGTCAGGACTGTATGGATGAGTTCACATGCTTCAATCATCAGCTGTTGAGGATCTTCATCGTTTTGCTTTGCTACGAGATTGGCCCTTTCTCTTCGGTTTAGTTTTGGACACTCTTTCGCAAAATGCTCATACTTGTTGCAACTGAAGCACTTGACCTTGGTCTTGTCAGTGTTACATGGCATTCGTTCATCGACAATGTGATCACCTTCACCTTGGCCTCTACCTTGTCCACGACCGTGTTCCCGACCTTTTCCATTACGACCTCTCTGAGCGCTACTAGAGCCCTCATTCTTCTTACTCTTTATGCTCTTCTCTTCCCACTTGTTTTGGGTAAAGAGTAACTTATCTCCTCCGTTCTTCGAGTGCCGTCGACCCTTAAGTCCTTCCTTGTAGGTTCTGAGGCGACCAATCACCTCTGTGAGCGACATCGTTGCGACATCGCTGAATTGTTTGATTGTTCCGATAATATAGAGGAATTAATAGGAACCGAACTAAATAGTTTCTCGACGATGTCGCTCTCTTCCAACTTCATGCCGAGCGAAAGGATCTCACCCACCAGCGTGGTGAGTTTCATGGAGTACTCGGTGATCATCTCCAAGTCCTCTATCTGCAACTTGCTTAGTTGCCGTTTCAGCACTTGAACACGTGCCTTCTTGACACGATCTTTGCCTACTCACATCTCCTTGCATGCAATGCAAGTTTCTTTTATCATCTCCTTCTCGGCGATTGACATCATCACGTTGTCTAGCACCGCTTGCGAGATGGCCACCATCGCGCTTTGATCCTTGTCGCCATCGTCGTCTCCATCTTCGACCGCCGACCATATCCCTAGTGAATGCAAGATTAACTTCACCTTGATAGCCCATATGCCATAATTCATTTCGTTCAGCATCGGGTATTGAATCGGGATCGAGGCGCTTCTTGCCGTTGACTTGACGAACACGCCTGACTTCGATGGATCAAACTAGTTGTCCGTGGTCTTGACGAGCTCTCTTGACTTTGACGAATCAACAACGTTGCCGGCCATCGCTTTGTTCTCGTAGGCTCTGATACTAATTATTTGAGAATTTGCCCAGGGCCTAAACGAGCGATGAACTTAAACTTTGAGATCACGCACATGAATACGAGTAAACACGGATTGATTTTTTTTCTATTTTCGATGCGATAAGTCCACGTCCTTTTCGTCTTTCTTATATAGAGAAGCAACATACAAAACTCTGTAACCAACACAACATCCACGTTGAGAGTCCTACACGGACACACCCTGACTTTAATTTAAAACCGCTCTGAATCCTATATGGATTCTGAACTCTTAAATTTACGACTACAACCACTACAGTACTTTTACAACTACAACTGCTACAATACTTTACGACCACTGACTGCTACGGTACTCGAACTAGTCGTATGGACTGCTATGGTCGTAAACTGCCTAGTTGTAGACATACTTTGATTGTGGATTTGACCAGACCACAAGACATCTAGTTTAACCCTATCAATTTCATGTGCCTCGTCTCGGCTCACCTTAATTTGGCTGTCATGTACATGGCATAAGAGGAGTGTTGCTCTTTGTCTTGTGCTGCTTCCCATTTTTGAGCTACAAACTCTTTACTCCATGTTTTGGTAGGAGGGGTAGAAGCAACAAGATCAGCTTGTTCGGGGGAAAAGAGAAACACAGGAACAACTCTTCATTTTTGTTTGGCCGCGTGACAACTATTAGGGCCACCCGATTGCTCTTGCACGGATTCTAGAACGTCACCTAAAAAAGAACAGGAGTATGGGCCTGTTTGGGAGAGCTCCACCACTGAAAACGTGGATCTGGAGCAGCAGCTCCACCGTGGATCTGGGATTCCATCATGGAGTGTTTGACTTGTACAGCAGCTCCAGATCCACGGAATTGAGGTTTTGGTGGGCATGACCACTTTTGGTGGGATGGGGTGTGTAACCAGTGGCATTGGTGGGTAATTACCACCCAACTCCACGGTGGAGCACCCCTTGAGGAGCTCCATGAAATCCATAGATCTAGCCCTCAGATCCAGGAAGATTTTGCGGAGCTGGAGTGTTTGGGTAAAATTTCGAAGAGTGAAGCTGTTTTTCGTGGATCTAGAGCTGGTGGAGCTCTCCTAAACAGGCCCTATATCTCAATCATACCCGCATCAGTGTGTGGCTAAGTGGGTGTACTCCTAACCTAATTTTCTAGTTAACTAATTTAGACCTGCCTTTCATTTTGAGTATCATTTACTAACATTTCATAAACTCGCACACATATTATCCAAAAAAATTTGACTGTAAAAAATTTCAAATTTATTTAATTGCAAAGAGTCAAACATTAAAACAGTTTGTGTTCACGCTGCTGCATTGCCGCCCAACATCCACCCATCCTCTACTGATGATCGTCGTGTTGCCGCCTTTCCCCTACTGAAATGACTTTCCATGTCATCAGCGGCGGAGGGAACTGGAAACACCGATCAATCAAGCTAATTTTGATTCCAATATGATTGGAATTGGAATATAATTTCAAGGATGGACTCTAATTTCTGGAACCACAGCAACGCACGGTAGGTAAACCTATTACTGTGAATTACATTAGTAATTACATACATCATGTTCACTCTCTCCCCCCAAAACCATGCTCACACAAACACCGCTAAGCACACATGCATCCGAGCGCCATCCACATCAAGGGTACATACAATCTGGGAAAAAACTGTCACCAAGAATGGGTTCAGTTACTCATGATGGCAGGTGGTCTATAACCTCAAGCATGCATATGTCCAACTACATGATAATGCTGCAAGAATCTGATATCCGCCTATAATTTGTCACAACAGTACCCATCCTATAGCATTCTATTCTCCTTTTGTACAGAACCACAACTTTAGCCGGTCATTTCTACGATAGTGCTGCTAATCCAATGTGATCATCTTCTTCAGCACTCAGTCCATGGTGTGCAGCAGAGCTCCGGTTTCGAGCTGGATGTCAAAAAAAGCAATGTTTGTTAGCGCACAGCAGCATAATCTAATTCCAAATCAACTCTGATTATTTGATAACCTAGCATGGCATCACAAGTTCTCAATATATATCGAATAAAGAAACGGGCTAGTCACAAAATTATCAAAAGGTACAAAGAAAAGCTCAAGTCTTCAAATTTAGTTAACAGCAAAATAACCTTTTTGCGTGGTGAATAACAGATATAACTCTGTAGAGGTTATAGGAAGTAAATATAGTTGATGGAAGAATGCAATCAGGTTCAAGTACAATGATCTCCATTTTGGTCAATTAAACCCCATTTTGAGAAACAGACTATGAAACAAATGTGGCTACAAGCAAAGTATACCATTTTGTTCACATTGCATACTGATGGAATGTGACTCATGCATCCATTATGCAATAATGAAATGAAAAAAGAAATGTGAGTCAGTTTGCTCACCTGTAACATTGGTAATAACATTAGTGGTCTTTTGAACAAGAGCTCTCAATTTGTTCCCTGTAGCTAGCAGAAGTAAGCTTCGCATATGTAGCTTTTGCTCTTTTGGACTAGCAGTTTTACTCAAAGACTCATCAAAGGCTAGCAAATCTTCCTGCTTCATTTGTGGGAGGGACAGAAGAACCTACAAGCAAAGCACTTTCTGTTAGTCTCAATGCTCAAAGGTTCCACCGTAGAAGGAAGCGGTTAAAAGATACTTGAGGAGTTGGAATAAATGCAAAGGATTAGCTTTGGATAGGAGCGCATGGAAATTCACGATCTACATATTGGAACTATGACATAAGAAGAAAGTTTAGAGACGGTGTTTTAGACTCTCTGTTTAGATGACAGGATGCATGCTTAGAATTTTGCCTTGTAAGTTTTATTATAAGACTCTCGTTTCTTTGACCTTGAGAATGTTCTATTCCTAACTCACCTCAACTTGCTTAGAACAAAAGGCTTTATTGTAGTTGTTGTTGAACTCTGAAGTTAAAATGATTATGATGATAGCATTACTAAGAAGTTGAACTGATTATGATGATAGCATTATCTAAGGCTAAGGGGATATTGATGTGTATGCTACAGGTGGGTCACGGGGCAAAAGAGTGATGTGCAGTATGTGCCACAAATGTGGTCGTGAACCAAATACAGGTGGCATGAAGTCAAACTTGCCAAACTAGAGTGTGGCAAATTAAGGAAACAAACCAAAACAAACCTTAAATCCGAAGCATAGATGACTAACACAGAATATTCAGTGTACTTCTAAGGCCTCAACAAAATAATCAGAATTCATATGATAACATGGTCAAAAGAATTGAAATAAATAAGAAATAATCCTTCAAAACTAAGACGATGATCTAAAAAATTCAACTTAGTACATATCATTCAACATATTAATATCCATACAAGGAATTGTTGTACTCAAAGAAAAAAGACCATAATAACAGTTGTATGGTACACAATATTGGACACGTTCATGTCTATGCAAGCCATTGCAGCTATATGTGGCATAGTTATTTATACTATTAGCAATTAGCTATAGATCTCAAAGTTGTAATAGTACATTATTTCTGTATAGCATAGGCATAGCTTTTGAGGTCTAAAAGTAACAGCACAACTATTGCAGAGATACAGGCAGTTATCTAAAATTGTGATATCTAAATCACATCTTTTCATACAGTAATTAATTTGACTAAATTATATATCTCAGAAAATTACCTCTCTAGGTGCAGGATCTCTATCTGACAGATAGACATATATTTCTCGACAAAGTCCAACAAGCTCTGCACTCATAATTGAATTCAACTCAATAGATAAGCCCTGTATTATAGAAGAAAATAGATCTTTTGCAACAAACTGCCTCAACTCAGCCTGGTTTGTTGCAACAGCAAGGTGAATCAATGCACCACAAAAGGGAATAACTTTAGTCACTGCTTCACTGTCTGTCCAACTGAACACTTCAACAGTTATTCTCAATGCAGGAAGGGCAGTGCCAATATGAAGCATAAGAAATCTGCAAAGGATAACAAATCAGTCTTTGTTGAGCTGCTATTCAATGAAATTAAGTAAATAAGTGGCTAGAAGTTTTTGTATTACCCAGTGAGAGAGCTGGAAGCAAAGGACTCGAGATCCTTAAGAGAAGAATTAATCCGGTTGGCAGGTCCAAGTTGTTCCAAGGATGGAAGTCCACTGTTCAAGACTGGTGATGCTAAAACCCAAAGAACAGAACATACTTCGCGAGTCAAGTCTCGAAGCAACTTCTCTTCCATTACCTCTACCTTCAGTTCTGACCCAGAAAGATTACCAAAGTTGTCTGGAACCTTAGCCCGGCCCTCACGAAGAAAATTGGACCATGAATAATCAAGAGCTTGCTGACAGTGGACAAATAATGGCTGCAAAAGGTTCACTATCCACATCTGCCAAAGTCCAGCAGGGCAATATTTAACCAAAGGAATAATAACAAGGTGGATAAGTTGGCGCAAATGCCGAAATTCCATAACTTGCACATTCTCCATAAGAGCAAGGGTGACTGAGGAACCCTCTATGCATTGGAAAAATGCTTCCCCAAGACTAGCTGCTAATCCTATAATATTGTACCTGCAGTATGGTATGTTCAGATGGGTCAAAGACAGATTACAGGAGAAATGGCTCTTAACATTTATGAAGTGCAAGATGCAAATTTTCTGGTTACTCAAAGTGTAACTCAATTATTCTTACATTATCAAGGATTATCAGAATATCAAACTGATGATGGGGTTCAAACCAAGGTTTGGAAAACCGGAACCGGGGGAAAAACCGCCGGACGGCCGGTAACGGTTACCGGCCGGTTACCAGAAAAACCGGCCGGTAACCAAGAAAAAACCGGTCAAATTTTGCGATCCAAAATTCGAATTTGAAAACGGTAACCGGAAAAACCGGTCCGTAACGGAAAAAACCGTGTAAAACCGGAAAACCGTGAAAACCGTTTGGGTGATTAGAAATTCGAATAATATAAATATTACATAGAAAGTGTTTAAGAAAGTAATAAGACCTGAAGTTGTATGTAAAAATAGCTCATTACTACCTTGATCACGTCATGAAGCCCTCTCCCTCAAGTGTCGTGACTCGTGAGGCATCCAAGCTAAGCTATGTTAATGTCATATACTCTACTATGGTCATGTTATGAATTTGTCAAATATATACTAGTATAGACTTACTATGGCTGTTTACAAGGCTATTTATAATAGTATAGCACTTTACAAGGCTATTTTTTATGAATTAGAAGTTGGCTATATCTTCAAGAGTCATTCAATATTTCTTTCTCTTCGGTCATCATAGTTTTGGTGCTATTGTTATTGTCTCTCAAATGAAGATAAATGTGCTTTGGTATAGTAACTAATAGCGATAATCGATCTAATTTTGAATTGGGCATTGTTAAATCAAAGAATAATGTTGTAAAGTCCTTAGATTTACAATAAGAGGTCCTCTGCTAAGTTTCATGATCAAGTTACTAACACCCTTCTTTATGGTAGCACCCTTTTTTTTTACTTCCTACAATAGCTAATCAACCTAATATATCAAAAACAATACCCAAACTAATATACCCACTGCATTAGCAAGTCAAAAATTCAAATCTTCATTTAAAATTTTTCGGCCGGTTTTTCAAAACCCGGTTGCCACCGGGTTTTCTGGTTACCGGCGGTTACCGGCCGGTAACCGCCGGTTTTCTCAACCCTGGTTCAAACACTTATATGGCATGAATAGTAGGACAACAAATCCATTCTAACAGTAACTCACCCATTTTGCTGCTAATGTTGCTACACAAACAATCCTGACAAAAAAAATTGCATTGCCCACTTCTTTTTTAGCCTAAAGTATTCATTCCAGTCTATAAAAATGGCACTAGAAACCCAAAAAAACATGTTGCTTCAGTACTTAACAAGTCTAATGGTCTTTCGAGATCAAACACTAGGGAAAATTTTAAAAAAGCATCTGCTAAATGGTTAAAGAGCTCTATTAATAATCCTTACCCACTGTCACGTATCCCTCGTAACCAGTTCCTTATGTTATTTTCCTTAGACTCTACCTCCCTTTGAACATCCAACAATCCATCAGCTGATGCAACCTGGCCCTTGGTGAGTTTGTTTGTCTCACCGAGAAGGCTGGTCTGTTCCGCAATAGTCATGCTTTTTGCTGCTTTGACTTCTCCTGTCTGAGACTCAGCAAATGGTTCGGCCCAAAGCGCATGTATACATCTCAACAGCTGAATATCAGGGAAAAGGGGGGGAAAGAAAAATTAAGTTAAAACTCTAATAAAACTCTAGTTAGCTATCAGCTTAGCCAATGCATAGTAACTACAGAAAAATAAAGAAGGATCCGGAATTATTATTACTTCCATCCTTGATGTTTTTGTTATTATCTCGGTTGGCAATAAAGAAGTGCCAAATTACCCTTAAGAGAGGGGGCAGAATCCATGGTAGATGTGAAGACATTGGATGCAGATAACCAGTTACTGCTGTTGTGGTGGGTGCTTGTGGAGCTGCTGTAGAATTTTTGGCCCCGCACCTCTTGAGTGCCCTCTCAAAGAATGTAATCGTGTGATAAATTGACCACATAATTTGGCTGTCGGCAAACATGTGTGTCAAACCAGATGGGTCAGACAAATATGCAGTTTGCCATTCCACTTGCGTCCACATTTTGTTAAGAGGTTCAAGTAACCAGGCCAGGACTTCCTGTTGCTGTTGAATCCTATAAATATGGTAAAAGATATAAAACTATGATGGAAGCAATACTGACAATACCATAGTCATAGGCATAAATGTCAAAAGGTGTAGCAGCCAAATACCCAGTGGAGGATGCCATAATAAGAAACGCTTCACATAGGTGATTATGCTCGGCACGTAGTAAGCGACCCTCTCCTTGAAGGTAAGCCATGGTGTCGGCAATGTTCTGCATCATTGGCAACGCACGTTCAGCAATCAAAAGAGCACAGATGCAATGGTGAACAGCACTCTGGAAAGCAAAGTAAATACATGATGCATGCCAAAAAAAATTAGAACAAGAGTCTCGATAACACACTGCATTTCTTGTCTTGTTCATGTACATCTTTCCCAGCTTAAGGTGAAAGCTGGCCACACTAACCACCCAAGTGCGCATCAACTTACGCATTTCTTATCTTGTTTACATAAATTGTAGAATTGTAGCAATAAATCTTCACAGACCCACTTATGCAACAGAAATTCTACAAAACATTATGTAGTTCAGAGGGATGGTAATTGGATACAACTAATGTCATTTGCATGTTACGGCCAGCAACTGGCAGTAGACGTTCAACCCATTAGGGCCCAGAAGATGGCGCACTAACGGGAGCAACAGCAGCTGCAACAAGCTAGAGATAGGGATAGGATCTTATCAACTAATGTCTAGCTGAAGATTACTTAGCTATCAAGTATGGTTAATTTAGCTAGAGAGAGCATAGGATACTGTCTATTTGGACTGTTATCCATATTAGTTGGAAAGATAAAGTTAAGTTGTCAAGGGCCAGCTCTATATAAGACACGTCATATCATCCCTTTTCGTTAAGCAAGAAGATGAATTAGTCTCAAGTCCCTCTCCCTATTCTAGTTTCTCTCTACCCCCCCCCCCCCCAGGCAAGCGCTCTCCCCTCTAAGCGTAGTTCTTCCTTCAAATCATCACCGTTGATCTCTTTTCTACAGTGTTTATCCCTGTTGCACTAAGGTACATAACAACTAATAGATTTTGATGTAGCATGATGTTATGAACCTTAGTTCATAACGGGTAAACACCACCAAGAAGATGGCCGGATGGCGTCGGCGTAGGGAGAGAGGACTATAGACTAGGAAGACTATTGTTATTATTCTGCTTCCTGACAATAGCATGCGGTAGCCCCTTTATATAGATAGCTCCCCCTAACAGATCGAATCTAATTCCAATCCTATCTCTAATAATATGGAAACCCATATCATATCTCTAATTATATCTCTAACAATGGAAACTAATCTCTAACTCAAATAGAAACCAATCTCTAATTCCTAATAATAACCCGACTGGGCCCAAGGCCCACGCCTATAACACTACACCCCTCCCGGACATGCAGCTCGTCCTCGAGCTGCTAGACGGCGGCCAATGGAAGACCTTCGACGCCGATGTAGAAGACGAACGGTGGCGGGGTGCTGCAGCGGATGGAGATGACCGGCCAAATCCAAACGGAACAAGGCGACGGAGTGTAGCGCCTTCGGTATATAATGCCTGCAAAATAAACTCTTTTTTTTCTGTTTTTTTTGGATTTTTTTTTACTCCGGTCAGGTTTTTTTTTGTTGCCTTGCCTGAACTAATCGGTCGGTTTTATAAACCGACCGACACCCACGACGCACTACGCGCCAAAGCCGGCCGTGGGATCCACGGCCAAGAGCGGCGCGGCGGAAACGTCTCGCGGAGCGGCGGCGGCGGCGGCGGATCGGCGGCGGCCGGATCGCGAGGCGGCCGGCGAGCGGGATCTCGCCGATCGCGGTCGAGACGGCGGCGGCGGCGCGCGACAAGCGGCGATCGGCGATAAGCGGCGGTTGCGGCGTGGCGAACCAGCGGCGCGACGCGGCCGGAAGGTCCGTCGCGACGGCGCGGCGCGCGGCTTGACGGATCCGACGGCGATGGCGGCCGGTGACTGAACGGCGACGTCGGCGGCGGCGGCGTGGATCCAGCGTCGAGGCGTATCCGTGGCAATCGCAGCGGCTTGGATCCGTCGCGTGATGATGACAGCGCCGCCCGCAGCAGAGCGGCGCCCTTGATGGACGGCCGCCACACACTCGCGCGGGCTTGAGCGGCGGTGGCGGCGGCCATGGAGGACGGCGGCGCGCGCAGACGCCGCACGGCAGCGAGTAGTCTTGAACGAGGCGCCAGAGAAGGCGTTGCGGCGACCACGTTGGCGGTTGAGACGCTGGACGGAGACGCTATGGCGATGCAGTCGACGGGAGCTGGCAGTAGCGGTGGCTGTTGTTCTTGTTTTTGTTGGAGATCTGATGATGTTGGATGATGTGGCGATGCAGTCGACGGGGCTGGGTCTTGGGTGATGGAGGGCGGAGAAAACACTGCGGCGGTGGAATCCTCCTGGCTTGGAGCTGATGCGGCCGGTGGGGCGTAGCCGGCGGCTAAACTCCTCCTGGATTCAAGTGCTGCAATCCTGGCGTCGGTTGCAATGCTTTGCCGCGTCAAATCTGCAAGTTGGGAGTTCATCTCGGCCTGCTGCCGCATGATCTCAGCCATTTGCTTCTTGATTGCTTTAAACGTTGCTCTCACAGAACTGGCCTCCTCGCCGGAAACCATGGTAGCAGAAGTCGTGTGGAAGGATCGACTGCTCTGATACCAAGTTGTTATGAACCTTAGTTCATAACGGGTAAACACCACCAAGAAGATGGCCGGATGGCGTCGGCGTAGGGAGAGAGGAGACTATAGACTAGGAAGACTATTGTTATTATTCTGCTTCCTGACAATAGCATGCGGTAGCCCCTTTATATAGATGGCTCCCCTAACAGATCGAATCTAATTCCAATCCTATCTCTAATAATATGGAAACTCATATCATATCTCTAATTATATCTCTAACAATGGAAACTAATCTCTAACTCAAATAGAAACCAATCTCTAATTCCTAATAATAACCCGACTGGGCCCAAGGCCCACGCCTATAACACATGACCTGCTTGTAAATTTTACAGGTCTTTACAATGGCCATAAAGTAAATACCACACTGTTTGTTAGACCCCGTCGAAGGTTGGAACCAATACAATTGCTTCAACAAGATCATACTGCAACATTTTGAAACAAAAATAATAATATTTTATTTAAGCTTAGTTTGGCACTAGTGGTTTATAATTCACAGTTTCCTTTTACTACTTTTGGATATCTTAACCATTTGAAAGCATCTTCAGAGCCATAACACAATCTTACTAGAATAAGTAACAGCAAAGATTCCACTGTGCAGCACAGCATGGCATTCACAAACTGACTTAAAATATCATGAAAACCCACCTTTCTTTTTCTAACTACTGGCTTATCCATAAATAGGCAAATAGAAGTCCAAAAAACACAACTGCCCTTAACGAACTTCAAGTAGTCTGCCGTACAATACTAGAACTTTGCTTAAAGCAATTCGATGTAAGATAAAGTGCCAATCGATTGTGAATAGAGCCTGACCTTCATATGAGGCAGAAGTGCTTTATCAGCAGCTCTTGATATACGAATGAATGATGAGCAAATCTGCAATCTAGCTTGGCGGGATTTATTTGATGGGTCCTGTTGATACAGCAAATGACACAAAAATGTAAATAAGAAACATGCCATTGCAACCAAATAGTTTAAACATAGCGATTAGTGAACAACAGAAGGAAAATAAAATGCATCAAATGATTGCACATGGAAAGATCTGCTGAGCATAATATTGCATCTGTATAATCATTTCTGTGATGTTGCCCATAGAATTGAATCAGGGTGAATGATTTCAAATTCCTGACTCACTGCATCATAAAATCAGGGTAGTTAATGCGTAGGTATTTTACTAGCAAAGAAAATGTACCTGAATTGTGATGGGGAGAGATGTCAATAGTTCAAAAAGCTTATTCACAACGCTGGCAACTGCATCTGGATAATGTCTCAAGAAAGGACCCAAAGAATCCAAATAATGACCGTGAATAACTGCAAGGCTCGGTTGTGTCCACTTTAAAGAAAGAAGCTGCTGCAGCAAGCCTGGTTGACAAGCAGAAGAAAGTAAAGAGCATTGTAGATCCAACAATAAATCTAAAATAAAGTAAAAGATAGGTGAAACCTTCGAAAATCCTGTGAATTTGGAATTTTGTCTCCTGATCAGTCTTTGCATAATCAGCTGAGCCATCGAATATGGAACTAACAACTGCTTCAAGCCCCAGTTGCGCACCTTCCATTGCATCAAGATCCTGGAATGAATATTCAATTCAAGTCACACAAAAACATGAATTAGAAGGTAAATTTTCTTTGAGAAAAAGTGGCAAGATGAATCATTAACTTGATGTGGTAAATGTATTCAGGTATCCAACCTGAGAGGATTTTGTTGCTTGATTAGCATCTCCAAAAGCAACATTTATTCTCTGTATAACGCTTGTTGCAGCAATAACAGGTCTTTGAGAAGCAATGACTCTTATGAGATCCAGCTGCAGGAAGAATTCAGGGTACTTGTTTAAGTAGTAAAAGAATTGTATACAGGACGATACACTTAACTGCATGGCAAACATCTTGCCATTGCACAAATCACATGTCCAAATGGAAAAGTTGCAAGAAAGAACAAGGAAGTAGGCAACTGCATGTTACATACACAAAGGTAAATGGATATCAATAACAGGATTTGGCATATGTACTAGACATAACTGATAACAATCATGTTTTTGTTCAGCGAGAATGCCTAGTACACAGGCGTCCGCTGGTAAGATTGCCAACGGACACATGAGATCTTCCACTGCTACCTCAATTAGCAGCCACTGCCCCACCGCCCACAGCCGCCACTGCCCCCACAACATTCTTTCAAGAATGAAGAACTTCAAAGTTTCAATTCATGAGGCTACACTTTTAACTGGGAATAATTTGCACTTGAAAGTCAAATAAACCAAATTTCAACTGTGGAAAATTTGCACTTTCAACTCAAACAAATCAACTTTCATTCCGGGAAATTTTACACTTTCAAGTCAAACAAATCAACTTTCAATTGGGGCATTCAGTTACCAACTCAAAAAAACGACTTTTAACTAAATATTTACGAAACTTTCAACACAAATTTCAGCATCCAAATGGACAAATTGGCATTTTCACCTGGCAATTTTGAACTTTCATAACCCCCAAAAGCAAAGTGATTGGCAACGGTGGCAATTAAGTGTGGAGAAGTTGATGATGTCGCTAGTTAGGAAGCAAAGGTGGATACGCGCATGGGTTGCATCTAGGGTTTGGAGAGGAAAAATAGAAGGGGGGCAGGGAAGTGGCAGAGCACAGCCTCGCCGATGGCAGGGCCACAGCGGAGCAGGAAGGATAATGAGTGGCAGAGAGGAAGATGATAGCAAGGATGACGAGTGCAAGAGAACTCTCCAAGTAGCAGGCACTCATGACGTCCCCTCGCTTGATCTGGACTGCTGAGATCATGTGGGCATTGATCGCACGCTGCACGTGTGTGTCTGCGGGATAGCAATCCCACTGACATCTGAATTTTGGCAATCTCCTTGTTTGACATACACATCAAGCAACCAAATGTGCATGAAGACAATCAACGACTGGAGCTGCAGATGCCAGATGGTGCATGCAAGGCTACATTAGGAAACTTGTTCGGATGCAGTTCTACTGACATTTGTCACATGATAAGTCAGATTTGCATGCCAACATGCCAAAAAAAGTGCCTCAGCAGTTTTTCTTTAATTTGTTCCAAATACATAAATTAATGGACAAGGCAACCACAGAAAATTGTTGAAGATAAAGCAAGGGGCAAGGGCAATTACAGTTTATAGATGTCAGAAGAAAACAAGACATACCAATTTAGTACGATAGTTGCAAAAGTCACTCTTCCCCTCAAGCTCTTCACTCCATAGTTCTAACAGCCCCGAAGATGCACTTGCACTTTTCTTAAGCATTCTTTTGAAAGTAACATCCAAAATTGTACTATATATTTCATCAGTAATCAATACTGACACCCCTTTCTTCTCCTTTTCAGTTGTACTGCCACCAGTGGATGTAGAATGACCAGCAGCAGGGGTATCACCAGAAACACGTGCAACAGACTTAGCTTTCGATGGTTCTCTCAATACCACCTACACAAAGTTTGTGTTAACTTATTCTAAGTTACAAAACGATATGACAACACATGCATTTCAACTATGCACGAAGAGAGACCAGGAGTATACCAGCCAAAATAACAAAGATTGGAAATGAAGCGCAATCCTGTAATGTTGGTAATATTCCAGCATCTGTAAGGAACCGACATAAATCAACACTAGAATGGTGCAAAGTAAGGAACCAACTAGCAACATGTGGAAATCATGGTGTTCGTGAAATTTTAGGCATGCAATTTTGCTAACATATCCAACTAGTCATTTGGTGTTCGTGAAATTTTAGGCATGCATATCCAACTAGTCATATTTAGCGGCAAACTAGTGAGCACGGGCCCGTTCAAATAGGCTTTTGGTTTAAGCTTATGAATAGTAACAGCTTGTAGAGAATCTTGTAGAAAGAGAAACACTCACGTGCGATTTTAACCAATATAAATAAAGTCGCTGCAGTGAGTACTACAATCAACTAGTAAACCCCGCATTAAAAAGACGATCCGTTTAAAAGTTATTTACTATAGAAAAACAACTTTTAGAAGTCAATATGAACATGGCCATAATTAGAAGGAAAGATGCTGCACAGCAGCCCTAGGGTCTATTCTTTTTGGCTTTGGATTATGTCTTTTGACTGCGATTTATGGCTTTTGGACTGTTTATGAGAGAGAGTACACAGTACTAAAAACTAGTGTGGTTTTGGCCGATATAAATGAAGTCGCTACAGTTTGTACTACAATCAACTTGTAGACCCCTCCTTGAAAAGACTCTCCATTTGAAAGCTAATTACTATAGAAAAACCGAAAAGCAGCTTGTAGAAACTGACAAAAAGAGGCCTAAGAATGTATTCTCGCATAAAAAAATATGGAGAAGTGTATTTGGAAATGCTCACTTGTTGCAGGAAGTGCGAAGTCCTAGTTCCATCAGCTAGTATGCACTGCATGTTAGAAGAACCTAGAGCAACCATTGTCTCGCAAATACACATTGCAAACACATATTCACTTTCATCAACAGCACTAGGCTGCCTCCTAGATCTGGTTAAAAATTCTTGGGAAATGTTCATCAACACCTGGAAAATGTTGCTTATTGCTGCATCATACTCAACAATTGCAGCATCGACGGGTCGTTTTCTGAGCTAGGTTGCATTGCAAAAGCCAAGAACACATCAGAAAAGATGTTAATAGAATGAAGTTTTAGTTAAAAAAATATCAGTCCCTCTGTACCTCTGACATATTACTTTAAAGAACTCACAAGCAGGGAGCCGAAAATCACTGTAAGAAAGCAAGGACCCACATCTGCAAATTGGAATTGCTTGTGAGATAAATGGGAAAGAATGAAATCAAAACTTGGGACAGAAATTCATGCCAACAGACCCATAAATTAAACCATATTTGGCAAGGTCTGTCACAGGAGCCCATTCAGCATATGCATTGACAGCATTTAGAACAGCTGTTACTGTCCCTACATGTTGTTTAGCCAACTCCATTTGCTGCTTCGTGTGCTCGCTTAAAGCAGCTACAAAATGTTTCTCAAGTAGCTACAGAATGAGACATTACAAGATGCTTATGTTAGTATGTTGCGTAACATGATGAGCCGCTATTTTTGGACAAAGTAAAGGCAAACTTACAGAATATAACAACGGCAGAATTTTTGACAGTGACTCGGTAAGGCCACGCAACAACGCTCTCCGTCTATCACCTATTGAATATAAGTAACAATTTAACAGAAGAGAAACAAATGTTTTTTTTCTATTTCATTTGATGGTTGATACTTCAAATAAATACAGTTTCAAGCAATCAGGACAGAGAGAAAAGAATCAAACTTACCTTCTAAATCCTCGTTGTGAACGGTGATATCCTCTGGAAGCCACCTTAGAATCATGGCAACTAACTCAGCCTAACAGTTATACAGAAAAGAGTTACAAATGCAATTGAACATATTGGGTGGTAGAAGTACAGATCTTACACTGCAAAGCTGTTGAGGAACATACCTCGATAGGACCATTGTTAGACAGAGAAACAATAGACGGGAGTAAGGTATTCCACAAAGTAACTCCCTCCCTTCTAACTACCTATGAAGATAAGACAATTGCTAAGAAACAATAATTGAAGTAAAAGATTTCAACGAAAGTAGAAGAGAATAACCACAGAAGTTGATAACCTCAGCTACTAACGCAGCTGTTTGACTCTTCAAAGCCCACTCCTCATGGGGACCAATAACCTCTGATATCAAATTAACAGTCAAATTAGCAAATTCATTTCGTTCTGCAACACTGAGTTCCTCCCATCGCAATCTCACCAAGTGCTGTAAAAATCAACAAGAGAACAATCAGTGATGAAAATACTTAAATACAAGACAAGGATAGCTACTAATAGAAAAAAATATCTTCCTACCTAGAAAATTGCAATAATCAATGCAACATGACCATAGTCGTCATAGGACATCAAGTTTAGAGTTCTATGACACTGTCCTCTACGATTCAACCATTGCTGGGCTAATGACTGATGAGGTCGGTAAAAATTTGTAGTTGGCCTACACAGATCATATTTAGAATATCTTTTACAGTGGATCCTTAGGTTGATCATACACACGGTTTTCCCCTACAAAAAGCTCCTGACTTGACACCATGACTGATATCACATTGTCATGACTACAGCTTGCTGCCATGCCCCATCATCTGTAGATGCAACATATGTGCTGCTGTGGGGATTCAGGTGATTTGTTGTGGAGGCAAAAATACCAACAGTGACCTTTTCCTTTCGAGAATCTATACACACAACCCCCTAGTGGATAAAACCAATACTGGTCCATTACCCTAGAAAAGTCTCAGCCTGGAAACTGTCCTACTTTGAGCTGCGTCAAAAATCCCCTCTGGCCAGTGCAACTGGATATAAAAAGGTGACATGCAGTTATGCACACCCCTTTTGATTCCCTCATAGTCTCATAGACCATATTGTACCCACCAATATTTAGATGATTAAATGTTGGATTTCCTAAACATACCCATATGAGACTTCAAAGTGCTAAAATTCAAACATAAGCCATGTATTCATGTCAAAAAATTTGTTTGGGTGATTGCCACAGAAGTCACATACTCTAAAAAAAATAAGCCAGAGGTAATACAAATCCATCAGATGGAATTGTTAATGCATATTATCACGTAACAGCTGTTTCAAATTTGGCCTGACATGTATTTGTTTATTTGCTAAATTGCCTCATCGACCATCCAAGGCAAGACATCAATAGGGACGAGTAGCTAACATCTATAAATACTTCCATGTATACAGGAACTTGATGCCACTTTGCCCAAATATCCATTCCCCACCTAAAATTCAAGTGTTACTACACACAAGATTACTCACTCAACTAGTAAATGGATTACGATATGTTTCACCTAATTTAAAAAAGTTTGCACAGAGATTCCTTAGATTCCAGAAGGTGCATCGAAACTCAATTCTCATAAACAACATGCATTAGATCTGCTTTCCCAATACAAGCTCCCAAGCAAAATTCAATCATTACCACATTTCTAAATAGTGTCTACTACAGCCATGTAAGCAGCTGACTATGAGGTAGCAGCAGAGCTGCGCAACAATACTTGTTGAGCAGTCAAATTTAGCAGATAAGTAGTTATGTGGGCTTAGCAGATAAGTGTGCCTTGAAGCACATAAACGGCTGCAATTGCAGTGTGAGCAAAGCATGGGGTTATGGAACAATAGTACAATACGTGATATATATCTGAACTTCTGGTGACTAAAACGCATAAGAGACTGTGTATACTGTGCGAGCAAAGTCCGGAAATACTGGAGAATACTTGGAACTAAAATACTAAATTGTTGAGTTGAGTGTTTTTCTTTGATTATTTATATTCCAAAGCGCAAACATAAATGTTTATGTTCTTAAATCGTAAAACCGCTTACAAGACCGCATACCATATGTGCTACGAGGTGGAGTGACTCCTCACTAACTGCTTACCGCTTTGTAAAACATTGAACGCTCCATTCTTGCTTCCTCACCTAGTCATTTCTCAATTCTCACTATCAGAACAAAAACACACTCAAAGCAATCCCACTTCTTAATTATTGCACTATACAAACACAAATTCCACCAATTTGGTCATTATCGCTCCTTGTGGGCTCATCTGTTAAAGGAAAATTTGCATATATGCCACTGTAAAACTGTTGCCAAATATGTAGCACAACCAAGTATTTACAATACACTATCATCAAAAGATAATAAAAGCTACACGAATTTGCATTTACAATTTCCAGTACTCCTTCTGTATCTAACAGAAGAGTGTATTATGCAAAACTTGTACCCAAAAGAACGGCATTCTACAATCTCAAGACAAATTGTGTTCATCTCTTCCTAACTTGTCCTTGTTCCCATCATATGAGATGATCATTAATCACTTAAACCAAATCAACAACACACGCTGTTCCTCTTAACACCCACCTCATTCATCACTTGAAACAAATCTACTCGGCTGTGCTAGACAAATTTTGTAGGTGTAGACAAGTAATCTCTATACCATTTCTTACTTCTCACAAGCAAAGCTAAAACATCATTCCTTTGGATTGACAAAAAGTAGCATTTTTAATAGATTTCCATGATTTTATGGTATCTTTACATTGCATGGTTTCAAGATGGCATATGCACAATTTGTAACTTTTGCGATGGGTATGCAGTTGCCCCATTAAGGAAAATGGCATGGCTGCATGCTGAACCGTACATGATTTACTAGAAGCAAAAGAATTTCTGCCCATATGTTTAATTAGGCATGCAATTGTCTCCGTTAAGGAAAACTGCATGCTAAGCCAAAAACAATTTACTAGAAGAAGAAGAATTTATGGTCATATGTTCAACTGTTCGTATAACTTTAGGCAATTTACTGGTGGTCCGATACTGTTTGCAAAAGCAATCAGCATAACACCAATCAGTAACATCACAACTCACAACATGGAGATAGGATGCAAGGTTCACCTGCAACATTTTGAACCCATGCAGTCGGATCTCTGAAGCCTGGTCCTTCCGGACCAATAGAAATGATGTGCTCGCCAACGCTCGGACATCTCCACTCTTAACCTGCAGTTGGAAACTCTCATCGTCACACAATGGTTGCCCAACGGCATTACATGTGCAGCAAGGAGGCACCACAAGAACTCTCTTATAACGGCGGAAATGTGCATACACATGATCAGCGAAATGAACTATTTGATCAGAGAATTAGCCATTAGACAGTAATTCAAAGCACAGAACAGAAACTGTTGTGGCGAATTGGTGATCACAAAAACGCCTGAAAGCTCGGGATTTGTAAACACGCAGACAATAATCAACAACAAATGTGCGCTGGTGCTGCATCAACATTGCTATCAAACACAAAAGAAAAAATAGCGGAAAAAATAGGAAAATTCAAACATCTTAACAATCCGAGTAACAACACGACCGAAGCGCCACCAAGCGCCCACCACCGCACCACACACGGAAGAAACAAAAAGCAGACACGAGCGGGGCGACGGAGATGGCACGCACCGATTCGAGGTAGGCGAAGGCGGCGGCGCGGGCGTCGGGGGAGGAGCGCCAGTCCATCACGGCGGAGATCGCCGCCGCCGCCGACGCGGCAGAGTCGGCGGCCATCTTCGGACGCGGTATTCCTTCCGGAAGGTTCTGGGACGCGGAGGAGAACTAGCAGGAGGAGGGTGCTAGGGTTTGGGGATGGGGCATTGGCGTGCGGTGCGGAGCGGAGCGGAGGCAGGGGATGCTAGGGTTTGGGTGTCGTCGCGGCCGGAGATGGGCTTTGCGGGGGTTTAAAGGGAAATTTGCTCTAATGCCACAAACTTATGTCCCATCATTCCTTTTTGTCATATACTTAAATAGATTTGTTATTTTGCCAAAAACTTGAGTGTTTATTCTTTCTTTTGCCATTTCCTCCCCTTAAACTCTATTTTAATTTCAGTTTGTTTTTTCCCTTTGGTGGATTGACTCTTTTGCCATTTCCTCTGCTTCGGTGTCTTCCACCACGCCGAGCTCGTATGCCGACGCGCCTCGCCCGGCCGCTTTCTCTTCGCGCGCGCGCGGCGCATCGCCGTGCGGTCCGACCTCTCCACGGGAACTCGCGCACGCCGCCTCCTCCTCCACTCCGGCTCGTCGCGTTCCTCTTCACCGCCCTCACGCGCAAAGACTCGCCGACGCCGCCACCGCCTCCGCGCGCAGATTCTCCGCCGGCGCCACGCGTGAGATTCTCCGCCGAGCACGGCCTCGCGGTGCGCGCTGCGCGTCGCGTCCGCGTCGCCGATGCCGCCGAAGCCTTCGCGCGCGCGCCGCGCCGCCGCGCGCGCCCGCCTTCGCCCCACTAAGCTCGGCGAGGAGGTCGGGTCGTGGCGCCACCGCCATGGCGGGAGGCCGGGTCGTGGCGCCGCCGCCATGGAGGCCGGGGTCGTCGACGCCGCCGTCGGGAGAGGGTCACCGGAGGACACCGGGTCGAGGGTCGCCGGCGACAGGAAGGGTGCCCGGCTCCATCTCCGCGGTGGCCGGCTCCATCTCCGCTCCTGTGCGTGAAGGGGCAAAACGGTCACTCCTCCAAAGGGAAAAGCAAACTGAAATTAAAATAGAGTTTAAGTGGAGGAAATGGCAAAAGAAAGAATAAACACTCAAGTTTGTGGTAAAATAACAAAGCTATTTAAGTATGTGGCAAAAGGAAAGATGGCACATAAGTTTGTGGCATTAGAATAATTTTCCCGGGTTTAAAGGGGGAAAGAAGAGGAGAGTGGGTGGATGGGTGGGTGAGCGTAGGAGGGACGTGGATGCACTGGATGGATTTGCCTCAAAGTAAACTCCACCACCATGTGGATCTAAGCACATCAACACCGTTGCTTAGTTTTTATGGATGAGATCGAGCCATGTCATCGCTTCTCCCGTACGTGAGCACCTCCTCTTCGCGAATTTCTTTTCAAATAATCAGTTTTTTTATTTCAGATTACAGTAATAACCATCTTTTTTACAATAATAATCATCTGTCACTTTACGATTAGACGATTGGATACGCGTCACTCAACGATTAGGAGACTAGCCCAAGTCATCCAACCATTGATGACTTGGGGTCTTTATGTGTGAGACCATGTGGTTGTGACCCTATGTTTGTGATGAGTAATTAACGTGTGCTCAGGAAAGTTTGAGTTTTGTTTGAGTGGTTCGAGCCATGTCGTTGCGTGGTGCAGTCGGCTTCGGTCGGACCTTGTCGAACGTGCTTAAGTCGTTTATTTTTCGTTTCGATTGGTTTGGGCTTTGAGTTTTTTGTCTGATGTTAATGTATGATTATAATATTTTGAGCAGTGCTATGTGATGTGTTTCTTGTCTATGATGGCTGCAGGACATCGAGGCGGAGTCGTGGCAAGGCACGGGATGACCGGACTAGGCGCAGGTGGTGCTGAGGTCAGAGCGATCGGGATGTGCCGAAGATGGCGAGGACTTGAGGTGGTTGCGAGGCTTGGACGGTAAGAAATGTGGAAGCTTCCCGGAAGGTGCAAGAGGGGTTTTTGGTAAATACGCAAGGCTGCACAAAAGGAAGTGGATGCGATTCGGGTGAATGGATAAAGCACAGAGTTGATGGAGTTATCGGGTAAAGCAAGATGTTGAACCCGGTATTGAAGGCTATATATAGAGAGGTGCTCTCTAGTGCTAGTGTGGGTTTTTTAGAGAGATGGCTTGTGAGAGGAGTTAGAGGCTTTAGTGGAGTTGCTTTGTGCTTTAGTTGGTGTGGAGTTGTTGGGAGAAAGGGTAGAAATCTGTTGTCTCTTGTCTTTTTTGCATGTGTTGAGGAGATTGTATGAGTTCTTGATCTTTCAAGCATGTATGGGGACTTAGTTAGTATGAGATTGAGAGAGAGATGATCTGAGAAATCCCTCATATGTAATCGCGTATGTCTCGGTATTGATTTCAAGAAATCTTTTGTTATGGTTATGTTTTTCCTTCTTGCAATCTTTTTCTGTCTTTCCTTCTTGCTTTCAAGTTTTATGGTGCTATGAGGTTTTCGGTTTTGTCCTTTCTCTCTGTATGCAGTCACGGTTTTGAGATAACTGGTCTACTCTTGCCTCAATCAAAGTAGTCGGCAGCTATCCCTGTTTTACTGGTGTTGTCAGTCTGCAGTCCGTTCCTTGCTCTTGTCGGTTGTTAATTTCAGTTTTTTGGTGCTGCTTACTGTCTGCTATCTCTGCCCTGTATTCTCTGTTAGACTGAGTTGTGCAGGAGCTCAAGCCGGTTATGAAACTTCAATTAGACCAGTAGTATCCATTCGGTTGGATCACTGATTCCTTGGCAAACATATCAATTGAGCTACTGCTAAGCGACTCTGCAGGTTTCGGCCTTTTGAGTTCCTGATTTCTAGTGCCTGGACTATTGTGGATTCAGTCATGAGAGCTTGCCGTGTTTGATTTTCTCTGGTCGGCAAAGATTTTGCTCCTGTGTTTCTCTTTTTGCTTTGATCTCCACTTCTTTAGCTTTCAATTTTTGGTAGCAGAATTTGCTCTTTTCAGGGCAGCAGTATTTGCTCTTTTCAGGATTCGGTGCAGCCGCTGTCTGCTGTTTGCATGCCGACAAATTGCAGCTCTCTGTAGTTCGGTTGTATTGGGAATTAAGTAATCAGTTTCATGTATTAGCAGTTAATCTGTTTGCTGTTCGGCTGCTGCTTGCTATCCCAAATTGCTTTTGCTATTCGATTTTGCCTTCCTGCTTCTTTGTTGTCAGTCCGGTTGCCACTTTTGGCAACAAAATTAGGAACTGTTTTCTTTGCTGCTGTTTTCAGTCCAGCCTCGCCTTCTCGGCAAAAATCTGTTCGGCCAAAAGATCTTGGTCTCGACCGAAAGAATGTTCTTGTACTTTTGTCAATCAAGCTTCTTTTGGATACTTCGACTGCTCTAGAACTGGTTGTATCATCTCGATCACAATAGAGGGTTGATATATGCCATAGAAAAGTTTGTGACTGTTCTAGACTCTGCCTAAACATCTGTTTCTCGTTTTTCTGTTTTTTAGTAAACGATTCTCTTCTGTCTTCATAGCTGTGATAGCTATTGGAGCAAAAAGTTTGGGAGAATATTTGGGGGCAAATTTTAAAGGCATCATTCACCCCCCTATGTTGCCATTTCTGATCCAACATTATGACCCACACGCGCGTAAGGCTGTAAAAAAAGTTTGAAACTCACGAGCTACTCAAGTTCGGCTCGTCAAAGTTTGATTCAAGCTCGGCTTGAACTTTGAACAAGTCGAACTCGAACTTGATCTCGAGCTTGTGAGCTTTATCGAACCGAGCTCGAATAGTTCGTGAGCCTCGATTTGAGCTTAAATAGTTTGGCTCGAATAGTTCGCGAGTCTCGATTCGAGCTTAAATAGTGATACATATTAACTCTTACTGAGCTTACTCAAGCCAAATTCGAGCTCGAGCTTTTCTTGTTGTTGAAAATTAGTGTATGTTTGAATTATTTTGACTGTTATCAAGTTTACTCGAGTCGAGCTCGAACTCAAACTTTTCTTATTATTGAAAATTAGTGCATAATAAATTATTTTAATTGTTAGCGAGCTTCAACGAGCTGAGCTTGACTTAGGTCCAGGCTCGGACACCAACTTGAGCTTCTACCGAGCTCGAGCCTAGAAGACCAACCTCGCTCGAGCTCAGCTCATTTATAACCCTACGCGCGCGCCCCTAAGCGCATTCAACAGAGGAAGAGGAGGAGGGAGCACGAGAGAAGAGGAAAAAGAGGAGAGGAGGAAAGGAGGAAAGGAGAGAAGAGGATTGGAGAGGAAAGGAGAGGAAGGGAAAAGAAAAGGAGAGATCTGCGCATCGACGACGGTGAGTTTCTTATATTTCTTTGTATATTTACTTTTAAAACATGGTAGGATAGTAACTAAAATCATTGCATTTAGTTTTGAAACTAAGGTAGGTTAGCAAATAAAATTATTAGATATGTAATTGTGTCTGGTATGTCGTATATTATTAAGGAAGACATATCTAATGGACATGAGGCAATATATGCACATATGCATATAGCGGATGAGGGCCATCCGGTCAGAGCCGTGCGGCCAATATCTACGCAGGGCGCCTCCATCTCCTGGATTGCCCTCTTTTGTGAAAACCTCGCTAATCGGTTATGTTATCGTGAGTTAGGGTTCGGGACCTCCGTCTCCTCCGACGCTGCCTCCACCTCCTCTGGCGCCACCTCACCTCCATCGACACCCCACGATCCGAAGCTTGCCCCCCCTCCATCGGCGGTGATGTCCCTCCCATCGACCCAGGCCACCTCCATCTCCTCTGGCATCGCCTCCACCTCCTCCAGCACCGCCTCCACCACCTCACGCCCCTCGTTCTGATGGCATGTCCCCCTCCCTCGGCGCCGCCGTCCCCGCCCGCCTCCACCCCCGTCCAGTGCCGCCTCCACCCCCGTCCAGTGCCGCCTCCACCTCTGGAAGAAATTGAACCAATAATCCAAGTTGTTTGTAAAGTATTTCCTTCAATTAAGTTATGATACTGAAATCCTTACTAAAACATATGTTCCACTTTGTTTTGCTAAGGAGGATGTTAGCCTAGTATAGGCAGTGAATTGTTTTGCACCATGTAAAGCATATTATAATTATGGTTTTCCCGCAACGGTAGCACGATATAACTATTCTATCAAAGAAAATATTAAACCTTTATATTAAACTTTCAAATTATTCCTGCTAGTGTTTAATTCTGACCAAAACTTGCATTTTGAAGTATTCATATTTGAAGTCTATTTCATCATATGCAATTTTGTCAACAAATATTGACAGATCAAGATGTCTTTTTGTGAGAAGTTAAAATTGTTTCCACATGTTCACATGTCATTGCACAATCCTCTTTTTCTTCTCGCTCATTGAAGGTTATCGTTAATGTTTATTCTATTTCAAGGTTTAGTAATGGATAGTTAATTTATATAGGTCATTAGTACTAGCATATTTTTAACCATGTATGTTCTGACATTCGTCTTCTATTGGATTCCTTGTTGGTGTTTAATGCTTCTCCTAAGCAGTATCCAGTCTCATCCGAAGGTATCATAGCGACAGAATCTCATGGCCCATTCGCTTCTGTAGGATTGGTGTCACTGGTGTTGTTGAATCTTAACTGGTGTGGCATATACGATGAATGCTACGAAAATTTCAAAGGTAAATATAGTCCTGATTGCTGACTATGTCTAGAGTAATGCAATTTTCATAATAGGCAATCGTATATGTTAAGGTACATTAGGCGAGTGGTGAATGTGGGCCATTGAACTAAACCTAGGACTTATTTGTGGTTTGGATGCTAAAATTTGTGGTTCATTTGGATACTGAAATTCGTGGTTCATTTGGATGCTGAAATTTGTGGTTCATTTGGTTGCAGATGTATTCCGGCAGTTGTGATATTTACATGTTGGCAAATCGACACATGTCTTATTTTGAGGGAGAATGGATTACTGGAAAGGGAGAGAGTTGAAGAAATTGGTGTTAATTAGACCAATGCATGAGCTGTCAATGATTAATTGTTGTCCCAACTGATCCCAAAAGTTGTGTTTGTTGTTAATTCCCTACTGTTAGGGATCTGTGTTGTGAAGATTGGCAACTAAATTTCCACTATAATTCTATCAACTATTTGTCTTGTTAGTTCCATCATGGATGTATGTATGACTGTGTTATATCATCTATGTTTCTTTGCTGCATGTATGAACGGAAGCATGGAGCTTTGTTTTTGTGACATTATGAGAAATTGTCAATTGAATTTGTTACATGATGTATGAATGGAATCAATCTGGGAGTATGAATGTAATCAATCTTGCAGTCTTAATCAAATGAACCTGATACTGTTCATGGACAACTCTCAAAAGAGCTCTTGTACAAGCAAAAGTATTTCACATTCAACAATTCATTTGTTAAAACAAAATTTTGCCAGACAGCACGACATATTAAATTTGGTCATATAACTCTCAGAAGAGCTCTTGTACAAGCAAAAGTATTTTGCATTCAACAAGTCATTTGTTCAAACCAAATTTTGCCAGATAGCACAACACATTCAGTTTGGCAAGACAACTCTTAGAAGAAGACAGAAAGAACAATCCATATTTTACATTCAACATTTCATTTATGCACATTTGCTAGTGCACTTGTACAAGCAATTTTACACAGGATGGCTGCAGGAGTCTCACATATGATCTCATGCATTGATCTTTGAACGGTCGGCTGAGACTGGCTATGTGCATATGTCCATGGATAAGCTCTTGTGCACTAGATATCTAGCCATTATTAATAATTATAAATAGTGTAGTTGTAGAACTAACACCAATTTGTTGTTAATAGTTATACTTTCAAAATCATGGTTAGTTAACAACTAAAATCATTATATATGTAGTTGTGTCGGTACGTCGCATATTATTAATAGTTGTAAATAGTGTTATTATAGAACTAACGCCAATTTAGTTGTTAATACTTGTAATGCCGCTATGGCTATACCCTAACTCTAACCTCTTAACCCCATACCCTAACCCTAAACTCTGAAACCTTGAAACTATAAACCTAATACCGAAATACGGCTATGGCTATATATGTTGAGAAATATGCGGTTTATGCAAGAATGCAACTAATTTTCAGAATTTCTAGAGCTATGCTATAAATAATTAAATCACTAATTGTGTTGTAATTGCTAACTTCAAATTGAATTAGAGGTATAGCTCGCGACCTTGGTAGTTTAGGCTGGCCTTTCGGCTTGCTAGACCAACGCGTTGGGGCGCAGCACCGCGCGAGCCGTCGTGTGCCGCATCCTGAGGGCGGGGACGAGGCGCCCCAGTTGGGGGTGGTCCGTACGCGGACACCCCGACGGGTTTAGAGATTGGACCCACGTTGGAGAGACAATTTTGTCTGTAAACTGTGGCACTTCTTTTTACTATATTTCCGCTATGTATTGACTTCTTTGTGCTTTGTAGACTGAGCAATGCCGGCCTTCTACCTCTCACGCGGATGGTGGAGGCCACCGACGAGGACGACGGTCTGGTCGTCGACACGGGGAGGTCCAGGCTGCCCTAAAGTGGTCACGATGGTGCCCTTTCGACCGATCGCTGCTGACTGCTCTGGTGGACCGGTGGCAGCCCGAGATGCACCTTCCACCTTTTATTCGGGGAGATGGCCCCCACTCTGCAGGATGTCGCAATGCTGCTCAGCTTGCCCATCATGGGAAAGGCTGTCTCTCTGCCAGATGTGCCTAGCAACTGGCGCGACGACCTGCTAGGTAGGTTTGATGGGTCCTTCCGGCTGAGGCCGCGACAGCGTACTACGTGTTCCCGTCGCAACAAAAGCATGGCCCATCCATGCGTGGCTTTTGCAGTTTCAGATTCGTATGCTATCTATTTTCCCTGTTTAGTGATGTATTATTTTTGTTATATGATAGGTTTACTATTTTTTTGTTTGTGTCCACGTAGAGCAATGAACTAGAGGCCGAGTAACAGGTGTCGGCTTCTCCATGCCCAGATTTGGACGCGTGGCTTACGCGTATCCATCACTCGCTCCTTCCAGATAGTGAAATACTCTATATATTATACCCGGCAGACTCCCCGGCCGGTGAGGCGTGCCACGTCACGTTTTATGCGAAAAAACCTTGAGTTTTCCGAAATCACGTAGGGGTCCTCGGTTGTCGCAACAAGGTCCCTACCATATTTTTTTCGAAGAGCACCCTCCACTACACCGAAATTGTGTATCCTTTGCAGGATAGCACCCCATGGCTTCCAAAATTGCGTACAGGCCCTCATTTAGCTACGTACAGATTCTTAGTTTTTTTTTGCAAAAAAACCTTTGGTTTTCTTAAAAGGGAGATTGGATCATATACCCTCCCTTTAGTTGGGAAATTGATGATTTATCCTCCACATCTCAATGACACGTGAGGTCATCATAAGTCATCGACACGTAGGTCAGGAGGGTAAATCCTTAATTTCCATCTAAATGGAGGGTATATGATCAATTGCTAGTTCTTAAAATTACGCACGTGTACTCGATTTTTTAACAAAAACTTCATGAACTGCTGTCTCTTTTATGTTGCTAGTTTATCAATACGCCACGAAGAAAAAGAAAGAGACGGCTCCTCCCATCCTCTCCGACTCCGACACCCCCGCGCCGCCGGCCCTCTCCTCTGCCGGAGCTCCCTGTGTCTCTCCATACCTCGCTACTCGCCATCCTCCCCTGGGTCGCCTCTTCACCGGCCACCCACCGGCTTGCCGGGTGCGCCTCGCGGGCCGTAGCCGTAAGCATGGACAAGGAGGAGAGGACGGAGGCATGGTGGCGCCGGCGCGCGTGGGCGCTCCTCTCGGCCGTCCGCGCGCGGGCGCCGCTGGTGCAGTGCATCACCAACTTGGTCTCCATGGACATCGCCGCCAACGCGCTCCTCGCCGCCGGCGCCTCCCCCGCCATGCTCCACAGCCTCCGCGAGGTCCCCGACTTCACCCCGCGTTGCGACGCAGTCTACATCAACGTCGGCACGCTCTCCGAAGACTGGCTTCCCTCCATGCTCGCCGCCGCCTCCGCCGGCCGCCCATGGGTTCTCGACCCCGTGGCCGCCGCGGCCTCAGACTTCCGGATGGAGGCCTGCCTCTCCCTCCTCGCCCTCCGCCCTGCGGTCGTCAGGGGGAACGCGTCCGAGATCCTCGCCCTCGCCTCCCGCTCAGCCGCCGCCTCCGCCTCCTCATTCAAAGTACGGTACCTTGTTCTTCCTTCAATTTCCAATCCATGCAAGGACTAACAGAAATCTTAATTAGATCAGATGGATCGATTGTTTGATTGTGAATTGCAACACGCTGCCAACAGTTGCCTGAATGTCTTGTTAAAAAAAAGTTAACTGAATAAAATGAAACGAAAAAAAGGATATCTACATTCTCCACACAATCTTAAAACTCTGTGTAAACCTTTGCTATTACCATCCTTTTCTATTGACTGATTTGATCCACCTGCTCCTGGCACCGTTTTTTCGGTCTTTTCTTGACTCCTCAAACCTTTTTGTATGTGATTGTTGTCCAAAGTGACCTATCGGGAACATATGTTGTCCGTCAAATCTTGTGGCCAATTTCAGAATTAGCTAACTAATCTCGTAGCTAAATAAGCAGTCTGATACATCCCAAAAGGTCCAAACATGCTAGGGATACCAGCGACCATAAGTACAGAACAAGAGAATGGCAGGAGCTATAGAAGGAACGCAGAACAAACAAAATCTGCCGGACTACAACAAAGAAACTAACAGAGCTAACACTTAGTCTTGAGCAATAGATGTTGAAGCCGCTGACTGGGATCGTTGGTTTTTGAAGGTGTGCACCCATTCCTTCATTTCGGCCACAATTGCCTCCACCGTAGCGCATCCCTCCTCCTGCAACAGTAAACTCCATTGCTGCATATAGGATAAAGTTTTGCACCGAACGTTGATAGTTTGCTGCGGAAATTTCTTTTTCAGTCACCATTTTATTCATTGTTTGCCAAATAGACCAAGTCAAGGCTGCAAAGGTATAAATGACCAAAGAGTTGTTGCCTCTGTGCCGCAATCTCATCCAGTCACTAAGAAATTTCAGAATGATTAGGTACTTGTGCTCTCTATGATTAACCTTTCCTTACGTTAGTTCCTGCCGGGGTTCCAGGATGATTAGATCCCTTATCTATCAGTTTTCTCAAGATTAGCAAAACACATACCGTCCCTATTCCGCTGATAGTATTCAATCTTGTTGCCGATGGCACTAGATCTGATCGAATTGCAGGGTGTGGACAGTTCACACGACTCAGGGGATGCCGTGCAAGCCGCCAAAGCGTTGGCACAGTCCAGTGGGGCTGCCGTTGCAGTATCCGGAGCTGTTGATTTCATCACCGATGGGGAGCAGGTCGTTGGTGCGAGCAACGGTGTGGCCATGATGCAGAAGATCACAGCGACGGGGTGTGCTGTGACCGCCCTTATCGCGGCCTTTGTTGCTGTGGATCCTTCAGATGCTCTTGTTGCAACAGCGTGTGCTCTTGCCATCTTTGGGTTGGCTGGAGAGATCGGGATGGAGTCAGCCAAGGGACCTGCCTCTCTCAGGGTGCATCTCATTGATGCTCTCTACTGCCTCGACGAGCAAACCGTCACTTCTCGAGTCAACATTTCACTGCAGTCATGATGCACACATACATGCCATGGCGCTATCAATTTTCAGTTAAATACAGAGTTTGAAATAATGCACATTCTGACTCCACTTGGTCAGAATTTGACTTTTGAATACCATGAAGCAGATCAAATTGGCCGTTACTCATCCATGTATACCATATCAATATTCCGGTGACCTTCCGGAGTCCGGACTGTAATGTACACATACGCAATGCACAACAAAATAAATAAGTTTGTTCTTGACCAGTTCAAACAAGTATAACTGGACGAGTGGTGTGTATCGTTGCTGGCATTTCTGGAGACTTTGCGATTACTGAATGACCTGCCTTTTACATTGCTTTGCTTTTTTTTTTCTGAGAGGAATGTTACATTGGTTTGCTGGGAAAGATCATATCGTATCGAGTTTAGTCTTAGGGGCTGTTTGTATTGAATTTTGCTAATGGATTTTAGCTATAGTTGATGAATAGTAGTGGCTGATAGAAACGGTTGATGAATAGTAGCGTATTATGTAAGAAAGACGGTATAATGAAAGGTACCATAACATTCGGACTGATATGCCACTTATGAAATTGTAACATAATAAAATACAAAATGTGTTACAGCATGTGAAAGCGTAAAGTAGTAGCTGATGAATAGTAGTAGTTGATAGAAACAGTTTATATTGACTTAATAAAATACAAAATGTGTTATAGCATGTGAAAGCGCAAAATAGTAACTGATGAATAGTAGTTGATAGAAGTAGTTTATAGGAGCTGGAGTGTTTATATTGACTTTGACTTCTGGAAATAGGAGTCAGAAGGCAAAGTCAATATCTCTACTCTTAAAAGGAGTTCAAGGTGATGGTGCATTCTACACTTCAAAAAGATAGTCTGACATGTGGGCCTACCTACCCTCCAACCACCCGTGAGCCTCGCCTCCCGAACCCGTGCGCTTCTCCCTCCCGGCCTCGCCCGCCTCCTCCCGGCGCGCCGCGCCGCCCCGCCTCGCTCTCGCGTTCTCACCCTCGAAACCTCTCGCCCAAAAGAAAAGGTAAAAACCCGCAAGAGACGGCACTGCCTTGCCGGCCGTCTTCCCGCTTCCCATCTCCCGATCCAAACCCTAAGCCGCAGGATCCATTCCCGCATGGAAGCGGCAGCTCGCCGCACCGCTCCGCGACCCCAAACATCACCCCGAGCTCGGTGCTTCCTCGACGCGCTTCCGCACCGGCCGACCGCGCGCGGCGGCCGACGCCGAGGCCGAGATCCACGGCGCCGACGGAGCTCGAGGCCTCGGATCCGATCTATCCATCCAGCTCGTGGATGCAACCATCGCTACTCCTCTTCCTCGGGTCCGCGGCTCCGCCTATGCGGCGGCCGCGGCGACCTCGCCGCCGCCGCCCTCAAAGTCTCCACCTCGAGCCGTGTACCTTAAGCAAATGCTCATGAATTTCCCAAATTTGGGGCTTCTCAAGTTGATCTGTGCTGCTGCAAAGTTGTAATTCTCTGGGGTTTTTTAGGGGTTAGAGAAGAGGTGGACGTTGGAAGCGAGAAGATGCTGCATGGGCAACTCCCTGCTCTGGCCAACGCGGTTGCGAGTGGAGATGTTCAGAGATTACGCCGGCGAGTATGTGAAGATGTCGCCTCTGGTATTGCATTTCGTGCTTTTCTTCAGATTTCGGATTATAAACACTATATTAACAATTCAAAAGGCTGCCCATTTTTCCTCTTATGCTTATGTTTGTTTATGTATTATTCTTCATAAGTCGAATGTAAGTTGAGACCAACATCAGCTTGGTTAAGGAAGCAATTATAGATTGAACTATTCTGTTAGGCACTTAGGCATGTGTGAAATAGGACTTATGCATGCATGATGTTGAATCTGACAGGTGTTTTATTATGAACATTATGTTGATATGATGTATTGTGTCAGTGTGGAGATGGGTTTACTTTTAGGTAATGTACTGTACGAGTGCTTGATGTGATGGGAAATGGGTTGCTTAGTGTAGGTGTGGGAGCAGGCTGGGTGTTGGTGATAGAAGATGCTGTTTGGTTTGGTTAATAATTAGGTTTGGTTGGTAGAGGTCTAGCCCAATACAGCTGGGAGGGATGATGGTATCTGCCCTGGCCCTCGAATAATTGACACTGGATCTGGCAGCTCTCAAAAGGGAGCTTCATTTTGATCATGTGGATTTATGAGTTGCCCTTGTTCTCGTAATTAACTGGAAATGGTGGGTGACATTTCATTATGGTGTCCACACAGTGGCTGATTTCCTTACGAGTCACAATTAGCTATTATTCCATCTATGTCCTCTGTCTACTACTGGAATTGTCAATGATCTACCACCAATAAGTGTGTTGAAACCAGAACATCCATTCATGTTCTCCTAGCATCGCTCATCCTTAACCTAGCCCTTATTCTGTTTATATTTCTTTTTTTAGGAGAGTGGGGGATTTTGGGTGCAAGAGTGTTGGTAGTGGTTGGACAGAGTAAATTGAGCACACTCATGAAAAATACGAATAAAGACATAGCACCATTGAGGATTGTACTGAGTTTTCAGAAGGTCAAGAGGCCAAAAAAATAAATAGGTGGCATTTGAAATGTTAAAAGCATATAAGTTATTAAGTGAAGGTACTAACAAAATCTATAATCCATTAAGATTATCAGTTAATTTCTTAAAAAATGAGCAGTTGTCTACACCATTGGGTGAATTTGCTACACACCTCGATGAGTATTCTTTGTGTATGAGTTTTCTTATGGCCAATATTGTGTGACAATGTGATGTAAAGAATTTCATAAAGCTCACTTGTTGGCAAGATGGTGTCCTTTTGTTGGACATTGCAAGGACATTTTTATACCATATATTAGGACTGCGCTGCATGAACAAATCTCTCTAGATGCTACTCATGCATGTGTTGTGAAAACATAATTACTATATTTGTTCAAATGAATGCCAATTAGCATGCGCAAGTCATACCTATAATTCTTTGTTATCATACAATTATATTCTCAATTTAGATCTAGCATCTGCCCTGTAATTGTTTATCAGATATGTAAAATGCTCACAACCCAATAAAAACTATCTTTGTCCCAACAGCTACCATCCTAGACGCCTAAAAATACCAGAACAAAGAGACATTAACAAAGCGTCAGAATGTGCTTGCATAAGATAGATAGGGTATTGATTTTTTGGGACCTCTGTAGGTAGTCCAAGTCTCCAAGACACGGTTTGTAATGGCAATATCATTTTAACTGGGGACATGATATATCTTAATCTTCCTTACAGTGGATGGTTTAGCTTGAATTGTGATCCAATGAATTGCACACACTTATATGTATCATTCAGTTACAAGTCAACCTTTTGTTCTATACTAGCTGAATGCCCGTGCGTTGCTACGGATTTTAAAATTTTATCATACTACATATTCTAAAATTAACGAGTGGTAAAATTTGTTGGGACGTGCATATAAATATGTTCTAATTTTTTTTAAATCCGTAGCAACGCACGGGCATTCAGCTAGTAAACCGGTCAATGATTAGAAGGCATAGTGCCCAAATTGCGGAAAAGTTGAGATGGCCGAGTTGGTCTAAGACACCAGATTAACGTTCGGACCGTGGGTTCAAATCCCACTCTACATGTTCCTCTCTTTTTTCTTTTTTCTTTTTGCTTGTATTGCATTTGTTCTTCATCTGAATTTACTTCAGAGTGTAATTCTTGTTCCTGCCATTTGCCAATTTATTCTGGTTTGCTTTGCCAAAAGGCCAAAGTTAGCCCCTAATCTGCCCCAACAGCTCAGTTTTTGTTATACTAGCACCGTGCATGCAATTCTTTCTTTATGTTCGTCAGGCTTTAGCTTCAAAATGAGAATGAAATCCTTTCCATGGCAGTTGAATGGCAGCGTGGAGATTACTGTTTGTCCCCTAATGATGTAACATCCCAAAATTGGCTTTCTGGAGAAAATTAAATTCAAATTAATTATTTTAAAGTATTTGGATTTTATTTGGCTTTTGTTTGGTTTGCTGGATTTTCTGGAGTTTAAAACCTATTTTTAAAATTAAAAAAAGTGTTTTAAAGTATGAAAATTAAATACCAACATCAGTTGGAAATAATTTTATTAAGACCAAAATATCTCCAGGAGTTTCTGTGAATTTTTCTGGAATTTTTGGAGGTATTTTCATATTTTTCTGAGGCCTAAATAATTTTCTAGCCTTTTCTGAAAATAAAAATTAAATTATAAAATTAAAAATCCCTCCCCTCCACCTCCGGCCGACGCGTGGACGGCCCAGATCTGCCCACGTCGTCGCACGACCCAATCCAGGCCACACTTCCTCTCCTCCGCTAAGCGGCGGGCGGCACGTCGCCCATCCCGCCTTCCCCTCCCCTTTGGGCGACACGTGGCCACCCGATCCATCGTTCGTCTGGCGCCCGCGCCTCCCTCTCCCCTCCTCTCACCGCCCGCTGGCCCCGCCTCGCCCGCCGCCGGCCTCGCTCGCTGGCGCTGCTCGGGCCCCGCGTCGAGCCTTTCCTCCCCGCGGCACCTCCTCCTTCCTTCTTTCTTCCCCCTCTTTCCTTTCTTGCTTCGGCGACCATATCCGCGCCCAATCCGGCCTTTCCTTCCCCGGCTATCTCCGGCTTTGGAAACCTCGGGCACCGCCGCGACCAGATCCCCCTAATCCCGCGCCTCCCTTCCTTCTCTCGCCTCTTCCTTTCCTCCCGCCTTCCTTCCTTTTCCGGCCACACCCGGCGAGCAATCGCCGCGCCCCTGCTCCCCCTCCGCCCCTATAAAAGGTGCCCCGAGCTCCGCCCCATCTCGTCCCACCCCACTCCGCCTCTAATTGCCCTCTCCGCCACCCGAGAGCCCCCGCGCCGTGCGCCTTCGGCTCCGCCACCGCCTTCACCTCCAGCGAGAAATCGCCAGAGCCTCGATCACCCTCGCGCCCGGTGACGCCGCCACCACCTTCACCATGCCCGCGTGCACCTCGGGGACACCTCGGCCGCCTCTCCCCGCCGCCGGATCGCGCGCGCCGGAGCACTGTCAGCCGCGCCGCCGCCTCCCGCCGCCGCCGCCGCTAATCCCGAGCCACGCCGACCTCTCAGACAGAACCGCCTTCGCACCGGGACTCCGTTTTGGACCTCACCCGAACCACTCCGGCCACCCCTCGCCGCCGGCACCGTCGCCTCCGTCCACTGCTGCCCGGTCCCCTCCAGCAGGTACCTCAAAGGGGTTACTTACCCTGTAGGGGTAGGCAACGCCTCAACGACCGACTGGCTAGCAGCGGTATCTCTTTCCCCCGGCTCCCTCGGTGCCCGTTCGAGCCCCGGCTCCGCACGCTGAGGTTGAGCCATTTCTTTTAAATCCCGCGCTGACATGCGGGCCCCGTCCGTCAGCTACTGTCGGTCTGTGGGCTGGCTGACAGCTGGGCCCCGCCGGTCAGTACTCCCGCTGGCATGTGGGCCCAGCGCTAAAGGGTCCCACCTGTTAGTGGCCGACAGCCTGTGGCCACTGACAGAGGGGTCCCACTTGTCAGGGTTGGAGCTAAGTGAGTCTCACTGACATGTGGGTCCCATCTGTCATAGACTCAGAGTAAAGAAATAAAATAAAAGATCAAAAATTAAATACTGCCAGTGGGTCCCACCTGTCAGAAATTTAATAATTTCTGGATTTATTCAAACTGAGATTTTCACATGAGCATAACTTTCTCATTTTAACTCCAAATTGAGTCATTCAAATTTATAAATTCTTCTAAAATCATAATTTATCCAAATATGGCCTCTATTTAAATTTTTGGTTTTATTTGAATTTTGTTTGTATTTATTTGCTTTGTTTGCTTCGTCTTTTTCGCGCGTAGATTCCACCGTTGTCGAGGATCTCTCCACTCCGCAGCAAGAAGACCCAGAGAGCGTGCAAGAAGGCAAGTCTCCTTTGATCATTTTGAACCTATGTTTGAAAAATGTTTTAATTGTTTTAAATTTATGTGCATCGCTATTTAATTAGAACTCTAATTCTGGTATTAAGGCATTAGTTAATCCAACTTTGTTATGCCCTCAATTGAACCTGAATGCCATGTACCCTTGTAACCCTAGGATCACCTTTGTCTCAATAATGAGGTTATTATTAAATCTTTGATAAATGTTAGAATGGTAGTATAATGCTTAGTCATGCTATTTAATTCTTTTGTAGTCTTGAAATGGGAAATCATATGTCATTCAACTGGTAATTGTATTTAGAAGTAAGTGGTGACTGGTGTTGCCATTGTTCTTTTAAAAATAAAATAAAATGTGAAAGTTGGTTTAGACTAGGGTGGATGGTTGGTTGGGATTGGTGCGGAAAGCACGAGATCTTGTAAAGTGTATGTTCCACCTTAGTCGATTAAGAACTGACGCTTGTGATTGTCCAGACTGAGCATTACCGTACAACCCTGAGTCTATATGTGTACGACCTAGCTGATTAACTTACGATAGTCTAGTTTAGGTGCCACCAGTGGAAAGTGGGTGCCAGAGATTTACTGATTATTCACAATGAGGGACAGGGATTTACTGTACTCATATGGCGCAAAAGAGGGCTTCGGACTGGGTGGATGGAACCCTTCTGCGGTGAAACCTCAGCTGGTGGTGTCTGGCTAGACTAGAGTGAGGTAAAGGCTTTGTAATAATTTACCTGTGTCTCCTGCCAAAGGAAGCGTGGTGACTATTAAGGTAATTTATCTCTTGGGGGTAAAGTTGTACAACCTCTGCAGAGTGTCAAACTATTCGAATAGCCGTGCCCACGGTCAAGGGCGGGGAAGGAATGCATTCACATGGTAGACCCTTGCTTTTCATTTTTAAAACAAGGTTTTGTACTCCGAGAGTGGAGGGAACTCTCGGAAGGGTATCCTGGCGGTCAAAGCCAGAGAGGGTGGATGTAACCCGCAGTTTCAAACTTTATCGGTTAAAGTTGGTTAGCTAGTGTTGGTGGATGGAACCTTCACTATACAATGCTTATTAGTTTTAGTTAAAACAATTAATTGGTCAAAATGATGCCTTAGAAATTACTTAATGGTATTTGAAATAAAATATTGCTTTGTGCAAAAGAACCATATAACCTTCCTTTGTTAAGTCTTGCATTTATTGCATTTTTCCCAAGATTTGCGGAGTACTTTATGTACTCACATGCTGCACTCAAAAATAATACTCAAGGGGAATACGAAGCTCAAGAGGGAGACTACGACTACTCCTCGGTGGATTCGACGAAGGATTTCCGGAGTACTAGGTCGCGCTTCCCCAGTCAATTGCCTATGGCGTATTGATGGGTCTCCGCTGAATTTATTTTGCTTCCGCTGTGTTTCGTGTGTGCGAGGTCTTGAAACCTCATTTGTAATAATGAGACCTTTTGGTCAGTACTCTTTAATATTGTAATAAGACGTTGTTGGTTATGAATCATTTCTGTTTAACTGTGTGCACTAGCTTTGATCTGGGACTAGTGCTGTAATACACAGAGGGTCCGGGTTTGGAAATCCGGGGTCCCGACAAATGACTAATGAGGGCATTACTGACGGTGATCGATCGAAATGCACCGTTTTTCTCCTAATGACTAATGAGGGCATTACTGACGGTGATCGATCGAAATGCGCCGTTGGTCCCCTAATGACTAATGAGGCATTACTGACGGTGATCATTGCTTTGGGTTGTCCAAGATTTCATCATTGAGTTATTGTAGATTTTCCACGATTTGGTAGTACTCTAAAAGGCTTGTAAGCTTAGGCTTCCAATTTTATTTTCATTGTAGTGGATGAAAATACAATAAAAAAATTTATATCATAAGAGATAATATAAAAAAATAAGATAAAAAAGGCAAAAAACCAAAAAGTAAAAAAACCCTAAAAACAGAAGCTAAAGGTCGTTGGAACAGTTAATCACACGAATTCCTACGATCTTACTTGCCAACCCTTAAAGTTGATTTATGATAGCCCACTCCACCGCTCGACAAAAACATATAGTCACTTTGTTGTAGGGGTGGCTTTACTTAAGCCCATCCGACATGCTAAAGGGTTGTAAACCCCAAAATAGGATGTGTGTAATGATATAGATACCCCTACGAGGACACACGGGTGTAAGGACATAATTGCAAAATACTTCTCATAGAAATATATATGCCCGCGCCTGACATAGGGAAGGGGGCAAGCATTGTTCATCCATCATCTCCACTACTACTCTCTCACTTTACTGTTTGGTCAGTAGCCACAACAATTGACGCCGTTCGTGGGGATGACGGAGAGTAAGCCTTGAGATTTGAGAAGCGATGGCAGCCAAGAAAGCTTCATCGACAGCAAGGAAGAAGAGGAGCACAATGGTGGCGCTCATCAATGCTAGGCCTCTGCATTAGCGGTTGGTGCGGATGGCGTCTTTGGTGTAATGACCGCCGACGCCGACACTCACGGCATGACGGTCGACCCGCTGGGCGCGGCGGTCGGCACTCGTAGTGCCGACCGGCCGGGCGGAGCGGTGGCGTCGATGCCCGCGCGGCATGCCCACTGCACCCGCACTGGTTTGGGAGCGCGGGTCGCTGGCGGTAACATCGGCCTCAACACCGACCCGAGCCCATCGTGATGGCGCGCCGAGCAGCTCCGAGCACAAGCCGTGGTCGCGCCAACCGACGGCGGTGCGCGTCGGCGCCAGTGGTGCAACTACCTCGATGTTGAGAATGCCTGCCGACGACCCTCGGCGCGTTGTAACGCGAGTTGGCGGACCTCGCGCGGGCGTCGCGAGAGATGCAAGAGGATTGGAGCTAGCAAATCTCGCCGGCGGCGGCGGCGAGCCTACGCCAGATCGAGCAGATAGCCATGACGCCCCAACATCCAGTCGCGTCCCGCTTCGACGCGTCGATTCGAAGTCCCCCCTCTCCGCGGGCCTGCAGCAATCGGTGTGGCCGGAGGACTTCAAGTTCCCCACCAACATCGAGCCGTACAAAGGCGACACGGACCCCCGGGAGTTCGTGCGCGTGTACGAAACCGCCATCGAAGCCGCTGGCGGGGATGACTCCACCAAGGCGAAGGGATTATCCCTCGCGTTGCAGGGAATGACGCTCTCTTGGTTCCTTATCATTAGCCGAACTCCATCTATGCGTGGGAACAGATCCGTGACCGCCTCTACAACTTCCAGAGAAATTACATCGAGCGTGTAGACACGGATCAACTCTTCGCTATCAAGCAAAAGCCCTCAGAAAAGCTCCGGGAGTACATCAAGGGCTTCGCCAAGGTTCGCTATCGGGGTCAAGGACGTCAACGAGACCACCATCATCAACGCGGCGATCCAGGGCCTCCGCCCCGGGCCGCTGGCCGAGTACAATGCGCACAAGCCAATAAAGACAATGGTCAAGCTCTTCGACAAAATAGAAGAGTACGCGAGGGCAGAGGAGGATGCACAGCGGCGTAGGGGCGATGACCCCGACACCAATCAAGCGGAGGACTCGTCGAAGAGCACCTCCAAGCACAAGCAAGAATCCTCGAAGGACGCCTTCGAGCACAAGGACACCTCCAAACGTAAGCAGGACTCGTCGAATGACAAGCCCAAGCACAGATCCTAGAAGGTTCGCTATGTCTTCGACATCGAATGTGGCTCCGAGGACAGCGCCCTTGCCGGTCGAGGGCGAGGTCGCAGAGGCCGGGGATGAGGGCGCGGCCAGGGCCGGGACGATAGACCCCGCGCAGAGGAAGACCATCGGCACTACGGATTAAATATTTCTAACTTAATGTTGTATTATATTTTTACACTTAAAATACTTTTTAATTTCAAATAGATTTTAAACTCCAGAAAAACACAGAAAACCCAATAAAAGCCAAAGAAATCCAACTAATTAACTTGAAATAGGATTTTTTTTAGAGAAAATCAAAATATCATTTTATCTAATAATATTTTTAGGTTTTTACTTAAATTACTTTTCAAAATCAAGCCTTTTCAAAAAAATAGAAAATCAGGGCAAAACAAAATTAAAATTTAGGCACTAAAACACTCATTTTTATTCTAAACCAAATTAATTTAATTTAATAATTTTTCCCTCAAAAATTGAAATAGACAATTGAAATTTCATTACAATTGCTCTCGTCAATAAGTTGAGCTATAACTTGCTTTCAGTTTCACTATTGGTAGACGATAATCTTGAGGTGAACTTTAAAAAGGTATTAATGCTATATTTTGGATGCATTTGGTGATCTTGTATGCAAAATTAGTCTAATTGGTCTCTTGTTTAAGGGTAACCTTTTGTATTCAGGTTCTTCTGATCTTAGGCGTCTTATTTTTTTGAACTCTAAAGATTTGTTCTTCTAGCACCATGGATTAGGTCATATTAGTTTTGATTATTTTTCTCGGCTTAGTAATATGAATCTGATTAGAGGAATCCCTAGTCTTGAGATTAAAAAAATCAATGGATCTAATTTGTTCACCCTGTCGACGTGGTAAGATGGTCTCATCGTTTGATCCTCCACTCACTCTTGTCATGGTTAATTCTCCAGGTCAATTGTTGTATATGGACACAGTAGGTCCTACTAGGGTTCAGTTGGTTGGAGGTAAATGGTATGTTCTTGTTATTGTTGATGATTACTCTAAATAGTCTTGAGTGTATTTTCTGGCCTTTAAGTACGAAACTTTCGGCCACTTTCGAGAGCTAGCTTTTAAACTTGCTAATGAACTTCCAGGAGCACTTAAAGCAATTAGAAGTAATACTGGAACTGAATTGAAGAACACATCATTTGCTTCTTTTTATGTTGAAAAGGGTTTAGACCATCAATTTTCGTCAGATCGAGTGCCTCAACAGAATGGTATGGTCGAATGCAAGAATAGAATTTTGGTCAAGATGGCTTGAACAATATTAAATAAATGTGCTACTTCTCACAGTATTAATGAAGTTGTTTCGACTACTTTTACATTTCGAATAGAGTATTCTTGTGAGCTAAACTGCATAAGACCTCCTATGAGCTTTGATTTGGTCATTCTCCACATGTCTCACTTGAGGGTGATTGGTTATCGATGCTTCATATTTAAACATGACAATCTTGATAAATTGAATGTAGATCATCATATAGCATCTTACTTGGTTATGCAGTTCACACTCGAGGCTATCGTGCACTTAACTTAGAGACTAACAAAATCGTTGAGACCTACGAGGTCACTTTTGATTAGGCTAGTTCTGGTACTAGACCCGACAATGTAGGTATACAGGTCTCAGACGCACTCAAGGACATCTTCTATGACTCCGATAATGACAACAGGGAATTACCGGGCCACTCTATGACACCTACGACCACCTCTACGACCATTTCTTCAAGAGGTAGTCCTACAACAACTCATGAGGTAGAGTTTACTACGACTACTATGACCTCTTTGAGTAAATCTACGACCACTCCTATGACCACTTCACAAGCTCCTCTATATATTCAACGAAGTCATCCCCCTGAACAATTGATCGGTGAGTTAAATAAGAGAGTTCTCCATAGCAGGTATAACTCCAATGCCTCGTATGTTCATTCTGCCTTCATCTCCTCTTTTGAACCTCGAGATGTAAGTCATGTTTTATCTGATAAGTCTTGGATTAATATCATGCATGAGAAATTAGAAAACATTGAGTATAATAAAGTTTGGTCGTTGGTTTCACCTCCTCATGGACATAATGTTATTGGAACTAAATGGGTCTTTAAGAACAAACAAAGTGAGGATGGTGTTGTTGTTCGAAATAAGTCTAGACTTATGGCTCAAGAATTCACCTGTAGAAGGTCTTGACTTTGGTGAAACATTTGCTCTGTTGCTCGATTAGAAGCCATTAGAATTTGTTACCATTTGCTGCATTAAAAGGTTTTAGATCAGTATCAAATGAATGTGAAAAGTGTTTTTCTTAATGGCTATATTTAGGAGGACGTGTATGTTAGACAACCACCGGTTTTGAGAATCCTAAGTTTCTTGATCATGTCTTCAAATTGTGCAAAGGTTTATATTGTCTAAAATAAGCAACCAGTGCATGGTATGATAGAATTAAATCATATTTGCTTAAAAATGATATTCAAATAGGCAAGGTAGATAAGACTTTATTTACTCTCAAGCCTGGCAATAATTTTTTACCAGTTCAGATTTATGTGGATGATATTATTTTTGGTGGTTCCTCTCTTGCTCTTGTTTCTAAATTTTCAGATACTATGAGCAGGAAATTCGAGATGAGCATGATGGGCGAGCACACATTCTTTGTAAACTTTCAGATCATGCAATCAAAGTTGGATACTTTTGTTCATCAAACTAAGTACACCGAAGATCTACTTCATCACTTTGATATGGGGACAGTCAAACCAATTTCCACACCCATTGGATTTACGGCTGTGTTGGATCCTAATGAAGATGGAGAGCCTGTTGATCAAAAGGAATACAGAAGCATAATTAGCTTTCTTTTGTATCTTACCACTTCAAGGCTAGACATTCCTTTGATGTGTGTTTGTGTGCTCGCTTTTAAGCTTCTCCATGTACTTCATATTGTCAAGCTGTAAAGCAAATTTTTAGGTATCTTTAGTCAACTTTGGAATTTGCCTTATAGTACTCTTCTTCCTTATATCTTACTCTTAGAGCTTTTTCATATGCGGATTTTAAGGGTTGTCGAATTGATAGGAGTACTTTTGACAAATGTCACTTTTTAGGCACACCTCTTATTTCTTGGGCTTCTAGGAAACATGTGTCTATTGCACTTTCCACTGTTGAGGCTGAATATGTAGCTTATGCTTCTTGTTGCTCTCAATTGCTTTGGATGACATCTACTCTTAAGGATTTTGGCTTAAAATTAGATAGTGTTTCACTGTTCTGTGATAACACTAGTGCGATTAGTATTGCTAAAATCCCGTGCATCATTCAAGAAACAAGCGCATTGATATTCGCTATCATTTTCTTGAAGACCATGTGGGAAAGGGAGATGCCGTGTTGCATTTCATTGATTTTGATTTTCAAGTTGCTGATATTTTCACCAAACCGCTTGATACTTTTCATTTTGCTCGCTTATGGAGTGAGTTGAGGGTGTTGCATCCTATTAGATTATTACGAGGGGAGGTTGGTGTTTAAATATTATAGAAGCTTTGTTTATTATATGTGTCAAATAATATATCAAGTCCAAGTCTTTGAAATCAAATGATGTGTAGTAGAGCTGTCTTTATCATATTTACATATTTACTTTTTAGTTGTAGTCAAAACAGGTTGCAATCAATTTGCTATACTTGAACTAAAACATGACATGACTAAAAAACTTTAACTAGATTGATTGTAGATAGCACCTTGTGATGTTCATCGAAAAGGATTAGCTTGATTATGAGTCTTCTTTTTAATCTTGGTCATGAGGGTTTGTATGTTTTATATCGCAATCTTTTTATGTTCACTCATGTTGGCATGTTATGATAAAAATAACAAATTGAGAAAGAGAAGATTGAAAAGATACATGCTTCAAGCATGCCATGGTTAAACAAAAAAGGCACAAAACATGCTCGATCGATAAGAAGTATGCTTCAAGCATACCACCATTTAAAAGATGTTTTCTACAAAAATGGCATCATGAAAATAAGTATGCTACAAGCATGCCACATGCTTAAAAAAATGTGGAGCAATATGTTGCTATATGAGCCTGCTAGTTTGACTAGATTTAAAGGTGCTTGTGAGGGCACTTTGTAAATCCACGAAATTTCAGCAATAAAGATAGTCTTGAATCGATTTTGTTCTTTATTTGCTTGAAGTGCACTGGTGATTGCTGGTGGTTTGGATCATACGACAACGAGTAAAGCGATTGAGCGAAGCAGTCAAACAAATTAGTCGATCGAGCGGGCGGTCGAGCTAAACGGTTGATTAAGTAGTCGTACACTGGGCATTTGATCAGGCAATTAATCACCGAGCGGTCGAAAGCATAATTGATCACCAGGAGACTCCAAAGAGCGAAGACAATCATTCATCCCCCTCTGATTGCAGTAGTCGATCCTACAGTTAATTTCAGAAATTGCATAGAACTGAATTATAGTTTGTATTTAGGACTTAGCCTATGTTGCTGTTCAAATAAGGATATGTGAAGGCTAAATCAAGTGTATAATAATGTATAGGAGTGATAGATCGAAGATAATTCAGCGCAAGGATTGACCCAAATATGGAAACAGAAGATTTCTGTCCTCTGGATAGTATGTCGGTATTTTGGCTGTAACTTTTTGTCAGTTATCTTTTTTAATGATTCTTTTTTTGGCTGTTTCCTAATGGCTTTTTCAACAACTTTTGTTTGGGGCCAAGTTCTAGAAGCCGACTAAAAAATTCACAAGTGCTGACTGTTACAAATTCTATCTAGCAATTTGAGTTAACTTTCACTGCAGATATCTTTTAACTACCTTATTGGAATGAAGCAAAATTTTAAGCAGTTAGATAAGGAAGTTATGGATCTAATGGCGGTGATTTCACTCAAAAAGGATATCACAATGGACAGTTATGACGTTTTTCATGGAGGTGGTAGAAAAGGAACTGGTCTCGCCGAAATTGGAAATTATGGTGTGGGGTGTTTTTGATGGATTTTGATGTGGAAATTTTTTTGTTTGAATTTCTATAGAAACAAGGATATAACCAACAACTAGATAAAGTTAAGACGGACTCAAATTCAGTCTAGCAAGCAAAAACTAAGATATTGTAAATCACAAGCGGGTTTGGATAGTGAAATTAACTCTTTCTATAGGGCAAAATTTTTCGGACTATAGGAAGTAAAACCAATCAACTAATTAGGGATACAAGAAATTCCTACTGGTCAACTGAAGCTCTGATACCACTTGATGCGAGGGTAGGTCCCGATCTTCCGATCAGATGATACGTCGATTGGTAGAGAATGACGTTAACGACGAGGCTACTTGACCGAGACACAATCAAGCTATCCAATAATTACACCACACTCTTAGTTGTTATCAACTGCGCTAAGAACACAGTTGACTTGATCACGAAAATTAATTCCTACAAGCAATCGAGAACAAGCAAGAACAAGGATAAAAGAGTAATATGAAAATTGTTACATATAAAAGTCACACAATGAGAGTTGATGTTCTGTAACACAAATCTGTTGGTCTAATCAACACAAGAGATAACGTGGAAGTTTGCACACGGGCTTCCAATTTTATTTTCATTGTAGTGGATGAAAATACAATAAAAAAATTTATATCATAAGAGATAATATAAAAAAATAAGATAAAAAAGGCAAAAAACCAAAAAGTAAAAAAACCCTAAAAACAGAAGCTAAAGGTCGTTGGAACAGTTAATCACACGAATTCCTACGATCTTACTTGCCAACCCTTAAAGTTGATTTATGATAGCCCACTCCACCGTTCGACAAAAAACATATAGTCACTGTTGTAGGGGTGGCTTTTACTTAAGCCCATCCGACATGCTAAAGGGTTGTAAACCCCAAAATAGGATGTGTGTAATGATATAGATACCCCTACGAGGACACACGGGTGTAAGGACATAATTGCAAAATACTTCTCATAGAAATATATATGCCCGCGCCTGACATAGGGAAGGGGGCAAGCATTGTTCATCCATCATCTCCACTACTACTCTCTCACTTTACTGTTTGGTCAGTAGCCACAACAATTGACGCCGTTCGTGGGGATGACGGAGAGTAAGCCTTGAGATTTGAGAAGCGATGGCAGCCAAGAAAGCTTCATCGACAGCAAGGAAGAAGAGGAGCACAATGGTGGCGCTCATCAATGCTAGGCCTCTGCATTAGCGGTTGGTGCGGATGGCGATGCTGGTGTAATGACCGCCGACGTCGACACTCACGGCATGACGGTCGACCCCGCTGCGGGCGCGGCGGTCGGCACTCGTAGTGCCGACCGGGCTGGCGGGAGCGGTGACGTCGATGCCCGTGCCGGCATGCCCACAGACCCCGCACCTGGTTTGGGAGCAGCGGGTCGCTTTGGCGGTAACATCGGCCTCAACACCGACCCCAGAGCCCACTGTGATGGCGCGCCGAGCAGCTCCGGAGCACAAGCCGTGGTCGCCGCCAACCTGACGGTGCGCGTCGGCGCCCAGGCTGGTGCAACTACCTCGATGTTGGAGAATGCCCTGCTGACAGCCCTCGGCACGTTGCAACGCGAGTTGGCGGACCTCCGCGGGGACGTGCGAGAGATGCAAGAGGATTGGAGCTAGCAAATCTCGCCAGCAGCGGCGACGGAGCCTACGCCAGATCGAGCAGATAGCCATGACGCCCCAACATCCAGTCGCGTCCCGCTTCGACGCGTCGATTCGAAGTCCCCCCTCTCCGCGGGCCTGCAGCAATCGGTGTGGCCGGAGGACTTCAAGTTCCCCACCAACATCGAGCCGTACAAAGGCGACACGGACCCCCGGGAGTTCGTGCGCGTGTACGAAACCGCCATCGAAGCCGCTGGCGGGGATGACTCCACCAAGGCGAAGGGATTATCCCTCGCGTTGCAGGGAATGACGCTCTCTTGGTTCCTTATCATTAGCCGAACTCCATCTATGCGTGGGAACAGATCCGTGACCGCCTCTACAACTTCCAGAGAAATTACATCGAGCGTGTAGACACGGATCAACTCTTCGCTATCAAGCAAAAGCCCTCGAAAAGCTCCGGAGTACATCAAGGGCTTCGCCAAGGTTCGCTATCGGGTCAGGGCGCCAACGAGACCACCATCATCAACGCGGCGATCCGGGGCCTCCGCCCCGCCGCCGAGTACAATGCGCACAAGCCAATAAAGACAATGGTCAAGCTCTTCGACAAAATAGAAGAGTACGCGAGGCGAGAGGAGGATGCAGCGGCGTAGGGCGATGACCCGACACCAATCAAGCGGAGGACTCGTCGAAGAGCACCTCCAAGCACAAGCAAGAATCCTCGAAGGACGCCTTCGAGCACAAGGACACCTCCAAACGTAAGCAGGACTCGTCGAATGACAAGCCCAAGCACAGATCCTAGAAGGTTCGCTATGTCTTCGACATCGAATGTGGCTCCGGGGACAGCGCCCTTGCCGGTCGAGGGCGAGGTCGCAGAGGCCGGGGATGAGGGCGCGGCCAGGGCCGGGACGATAGACCCCGCGCAGAGGAAGACCATCGGCACTACGGATTAAATATTTCTAACTTAATGTTGTATTATATTTTTACACTTAAAATACTTTTTAATTTCAAATAGATTTTAAACTCCAGAAAAACACAGAAAACCCAATAAAAGCCAAAGAAATCCAACTAATTAACTTGAAATAGGATTTTTTTTACAGAAAATCAAAATATCATTTTATCTAATAATATTTTTAGGTTTTTACTTAAATTACTTTTCAAAATCAAGCCTTTTCAAAAAAATAGAAAATCAGGGCAAAACAAAATTAAAATTTAGGCACTAAAACACTCATTTTTATTCTAAACCAAATTAATTTAATTTAATAATTTTTCCCTCAAAAATTGAAATAGACAGCTGGGCTGTTACAATTGCTCTCGTCAATAAGTTGAGCTATAACTTGCTTTCAGTTTCACTATTGGTAGACGATAATCTTGAGGTGAACTTTAAAAAGGTATTAATGCTATATTTTGGATGCATTTGGTGATCTTGTATGCAAAATTAGTCTAATTGGTCTCTTGTTTAAGGGTAACCTTTTGTATTCAGGTTCTTCTGATCTTAGGCGTCTTATTTTTTTGAACTCTAAAGATTTGTTCTTCTAGCACCATGGATTAGGTCATATTAGTTTTGATTATTTTTCTCGGCTTAGTAATATGAATCTGATTAGAGGAATCCCTAGTCTTGAGATTAAAAAAATCAATGGATCTAATTTGTTCACCCTGTCGACGTGGTAAGATGGTCTCATCGTTTGATCCTCCACTCACTCTTGTCATGGTTAATTCTCCAGGTCAATTGTTGTATATGGACACAGTAGGTCCTACTAGGGTTCAGTTGGTTGGAGGTAAATGGTATGTTCTTGTTATTGTTGATGATTACTCTAAATAGTCTTGAGTGTATTTTCTGGCCTTTAAGTACGAAACTTTCGGCCACTTTCGAGAGCTAGCTTTTAAACTTGCTAATGAACTTCCAGGAGCACTTAAAGCAATTAGAAGTAATACTGGAACTGAATTGAAGAACACATCATTTGCTTCTTTTTATGTTGAAAAGGGTTTAGACCATCAATTTTCGTCAGATCGAGTGCCTCAACAGAATGGTATGGTCGAATGCAAGAATAGAATTTTGGTCAAGATGGCTTGAACAATATTAAATAAATGTGCTACTTCTACGAAGTATTGGGCTGAAGTTGTTTCGACTACTTTTTACATTTCGAATAGAGTATTCTTGTGAGCTAAACTGCATAAGACCTCCTATGAGCTTTGATTTGGTCATTCTCCACATGTCTCACTTGAGGGTGATTGGTTATCGATGCTTCATATTTAAACATGACAATCTTGATAAATTGAATGTAGATCATCATATAGCATCTTACTTGGTTATGCAGTTCACACTCGAGGCTATCGTGCACTTAACTTAGAGACTAACAAAATCGTTGAGACCTACGAGGTCACTTTTGATTAGGCTAGTTCTGGTACTAGACCCGACAATGTAGGTATACAGGTCTCAGACGCACTCAAGGACATCTTCTATGACTCCGATAATGACAACAGGGAATTACCGGGCCACTCTATGACACCTACGACCACCTCTACGACCATTTCTTCAAGAGGTAGTCCTACAACAACTCATGAGGTAGAGTTTACTACGACTACTATGACCTCTTTGAGTAAATCTACGACCACTCCTATGACCACTTCACAAGCTCCTCTATATATTCAACGAAGTCATCCCCCTGAACAATTGATCGGTGAGTTAAATAAGAGAGTTCTCCATAGCAGGTATAACTCCAATGCCTCGTATGTTCATTCTGCCTTCATCTCCTCTTTTGAACCTCGAGATGTAAGTCATGTTTTATCTGATAAGTCTTGGATTAATATCATGCATGAGAAATTAGAAAACATTGAGTATAATAAAGTTTGGTCGTTGGTTTCACCTCCTCATGGACATAATGTTATTGGAACTAAATGGGTCTTTAAGAACAAACAAAGTGAGGATGGTGTTGTTGTTCGAAATAAGTCTAGACTTATGGCTCAAGAATTCACCCAGGTAGAAGGTCTTGACTTTGGTGAAACATTTGCTCCTGTTGCTCGATTAGAAGCCATTAGAATTTGTTACCATTTGCTGCATTAAAAGGTTTTAGACTGTATCAAATGAATGTGAAAAGTGTTTTTCTTAATGGCTATATTTAGGAGGACGTGTATGTTAGACAACCACCTGGTTTTGAGAATCCTAAGTTTGCTGATCATGTCTTCAAATTGTGCAAAGGTTTATATTGTCTAAAATAAGCAACCAGCGCATGGTATGATAGAATTAAATCATATTTGCTTAAAAATGATATTCAAATAGGCAAGGTAGATAAGACTTTATTTACTCTCAAGCCTGGCAATAATTTTTTACCAGTTCAGATTTATGTGGATGATATTATTTTTGGTGGTTCCTCTCTTGCTCTTGTTTCTAAATTTTCAGATACTATGAGCAGGAAATTCGAGATGAGCATGATGGGCGAGCACACATTCTTTGTAAACTTTCAGATCATGCAATCAAAGTTGGATACTTTTGTTCATCAAACTAAGTACACCGAAGATCTACTTCATCACTTTGATATGGGGACAGTCAAACCAATTTCCACACCCATTGGATTTACGGCTGTGTTGGATCCTAATGAAGATGGAGAGCCTGTTGATCAAAAGGAATACAGAAGCATAATTAGCTTTCTTTTGTATCTTACCACTTCAAGGCTAGACATTCCTTTGATGTGTGTTTGTGTGCTCGCTTAAGCTTCTCCATGTACTTCATATTGTCAAGTCAGTAAAGCAAATTTTTAGGTATCTTTAGTCAACTTTGGAATTTGCCTTATAGTACTCTTCTTCCTTATATCTTACTCTTAGAGCTTTTTCATATGCGGATTTTAAGGGTTGTCGAATTGATAGGAGTACTTTTGACAAATGTCACTTTTTAGGCACACCTCTTATTTCTTGGGCTTCTAGGAAACATGTGTCTATTGCACTTTCCACTGTTGAGGCTGAATATGTAGCTTATGCTTCTTGTTGCTCTCAATTGCTTTGGATGACATCTACTCTTAAGGATTTTGGCTTAAAATTAGATAGTGTTTCACTGTTCTGTGATAACACTAGTGCGATTAGTATTGCTAAAATCCCGTGCATCATTCAAGAAACAAGCGCATTGATATTCGCTATCATTTTCTTGAAGACCATGTGGGAAAGGGAGATGCCGTGTTGCATTTCATTGATTTTGATTTTCAAGTTGCTGATATTTTCACCAAACCGCTTGATACTTTTCATTTTGCTCGTTTGCGGAGTGAGTTGAGGGTGTTGCATCCTATTAGATTATTCTGAGGGGGAGGTTGGTGTTTAAATATTATAGAAGCTTTGTTTATTATATGTGTCAAATAATATATCAAGTCCAAGTCTTTGAAATCAAATGATGTGTAGTAGAGCTGTCTTTATCATATTTACATATTTACTTTTTAGTTGTAGTCAAAACAGGTTGCAATCAATTTGCTATACTTGAACTAAAACATGACATGACTAAAAAACTTTAACTAGATTGATTGTAGATAGCACCTTGTGATGTTCATCGAAAAGGATTAGCTTGATTATGAGTCTTCTTTTTAATCTTGGTCATGAGGGTTTGTATGTTTTATATCGCAATCTTTTTATGTTCACTCATGTTGGCATGTTATGATAAAAATAACAAATTGAGAAAGAGAAGATTGAAAAGATACATGCTTCAAGCATGCCATGGTTAAACAAAAAAGGCACAAAACATGCTCGATCGATAAGAAGTATGCTTCAAGCATACCACCATTTAAAAGATGTTTTCTACAAAAATGGCATCATGAAAATAAGTATGCTACAAGCATGCCACATGCTTAAAAAAATGTGGAGCAATATGTTGCTATATGAGCCTGCTAGTTTGACTAGATTTAAAACTTGCTTCACTTTTAGGTTTACTCTTTTCGGTGTGATATCTCTTTATGCTATTTATAGATCGGTTTGGTCATGGTCATAATGCCTGTCATTAATCTAACTTGCTTAATCATGCTAAAAACCTATTTATACTTGCTTTGTGGTATATGACTTTATATGATCTAGGGAACTCTACTAAAAAAGATGACTTGGGCACATTCTTAGTTCAATGCAAAGTGACTTGGATAAGCTACAAAGCTTCTGTATGTTTTCTCTCTTTGCTTCGTTTTAGAATTATCCTCTCTCTGGAGCTCATGATTTCATTTTCAAGGGGGGAAAATAGGGGGAGAATTTTCTGAGGTGTTGTGGTCTGTGCTTTCTGTTCTCTTTTGGTTGTGGTCGGCTCCTTTCGTAAATTCTCTCGATTCTCTCATTCAAGAGTTTTTGAGGTATTGTCAATTTATTCTTCAAGGAGGAGAATGTTAGATCATATGATGGTCTTGTATTTTGTTGATGATGAATAATTGATATTTGGTTTTATTGGAACTTGCATTCTTGAAAGTTCTGGTCGATGCTTATGTGCTTGAGTTTTTAGGATGGCAAAATGACAACGTATAGATTCGACCACAGATGGTAGTTTGTTCAGCCTTGTAATGGCTGGTCCGATCGGCCTTGTGATGGATGGTCTGATCGGCAGGTCCAAACGACAGGCGTCAACCATGGAATTTCAACCACGTCAAGCTTTGAACATGGTATTTCGACATGGCATTTTGACTGCGTCAAGCTTTGACCCTGGCATTTCGACCATGTCAAGCTTTGACCACGGTATTTTGACCATGACATTTTGATCACGTCAAACTTTGACCACGGTATTTTGACCATGGCATTTTGACCACGTCATGCTTTAACTACAGTATTTCGACCATGACATTTCGACCACGGCAGCCTTCGACCATGATATTTTGATCACGACATGTCGACCATAGCAGCCTTTGACTATGGTATTTCGACCACGATAAGTAATGGTAGGCTTTTACCTCAAACTATGAATCGGTCATAAGAAACAGTGAACCGGTCATGGGCTATAGTGAATTACAGTGAACTGATCAAAGGTCATAATCTTGACAGCCATAATAACCTATTGGTGGGTGTAGTTATAGTACTTTTTGATGGTCGTAGCTACATTGCTTTGTCATAGTCGTATACTTTATTGGTTTGTATTAGATAGACGTAGACTTTACTGGTCGGTACTTGATAGTTGTAGACTTTACTGATCGGTACTTGATAGCTGTAGACTTTACTGGTCGGTACTCGTGTCGGAACCCGGAGCAATAACTCCTGGATCCTCTGTATAAATCGCACTAGTCCAGGGTCAGCTAGTGCACACAGTACAACAAAGATAAATATCAAGCATAAATAACCAATTATATTAAATAAAAGAGTACGACCTTATGGTCAAGTCTTACATCAACGCCCATTGGCAAAGATAAATAGAATAAATAACTGCGGAAGCAAACGGATAAGAAGCGAAGCCCAAGCCTGCCCACAGGCAAATGACAGTAAGACACGGCCTACTCATCCAAGTCTTCACCGTAGTCGACGGCATCTTCCTCTGTATGGAGATTGCAAGGTGAGTATAAACTTGTACTCCGCAAATCACACGGAGAAATGCAACATAATGATAAAAAGCATCAATGGAAGGCTTATAAGGTTAGTTTGCATAAAACAACATTTAAGGAAATACGGTAAATAGATTGAAAATGCTAAATTTAATACAGTAGGTAAAAACAATACTTGTAATTGAAAATAATACCGTCAGTGCAGGCTCCGATCATACACCAACCTATCCACGGGCATCCCACCCGAACCATCTTTTCCAAAAAGATCATGTATAGATTCCATCCATTCACACGCTTTCACTGCGCAACTCTGATGAATTCCATCCATCCACCAGGTTTCAATCTCTCACGGATTCCATCCATCCGCAAGGTTTTCTTAAAATATTTTGAAAAACAAAGTCTAATCCATGAAAAACTTTTACTCAGCATGCCCATGACCGTGGGCACGGCTATCCTAGATAGATTATACACTCTGCAGAGGTTGTACAGCTTTACCCACAAGACACGATCATCCCATATTGCCACACGATTACACACTTCCTTAGGTGTGCGGTGATGAGTCGTGACAAGGCCTTTACAATGCAAAACCTTTAACCTGGCCAAGCCAACTCTAAGGTTTCACCCCAATAAGGAATCCACCAGACCAGGACCCCCTCTTGAGGCTGAGTGAGACTTCACATGACTTAACCACTGTAACATCCTGAAAAATTTGAAATTGAAAATATAAAATTCTTAAATTGTTTTGCAATATGTTCTGTTGAAATTTGGATTTATGGCGAGTTTCTGAATTTTGGGGGAGGATTTAAAGAAAATTAAGAAAGCTTTGAAAAATAAAACTATTATTAATAATTCCATAAAAGAAAATATGGAAGTAGAGGAAATCTGTAATTTTGAATTAAAAACCGAAGATACAATCCAATATAAGGAGAAGAGATTTAAATTAAAGTATAAAAATTTCATATTGAAAATAGTATTATAAAAGGGCAACCAAAAGTACATAAACAAAAACATATGCAAATATATATATACCAAAAGGACTAGCATGGTAAATGAAAGCATAAAAAAATGAATATATATATGTATACCGAAAATAGACATAAAGATATATATATATATACACACACACACACACACACACACACACACACACACTTGTACATGTATGTAAAAATAAAATAAATAGCAATGAAATAAAAAGAAAAATTATATATATATAAGGGGGCAGGTCGGCCAAATGGCCCGGCCCGATTACTATTTCTTTTCCTCCCCACCAGCCGGCCCGAACTCACTTTTCTCTTCCCACTCGCTGCCAGCCGGCCCAGCTAATTTCCCCCACCTCACACTGTGCTCCTTTCTTCTTCCCCTGCTCATGCTCGCTTTCCTCCCCGGGCCGTAGCTCGCCCCGCCGTTCTCCCCGGTTGCAACCCACCCGTCTCGGCCCGCCTCCGCGCCAGCACTGCCCCGGCCCACCTTCGCGTCCGCATCCCCCTTCGGACCTTCGGTCACCGTTTGCCCCCGTGACCACACAGTTGGCGCCGACCCCCTACTCCGCTAAGAGCTCTGCCATCGCTACCCCTGCCCCGCTCTATCACTTCACTCAGTGCACACGTGAAAGGCTGCCTCCCTGCACTGAGTAGTCAAACTCGAATCCATCGGGAATCCTGCGCAGCAGCTGCTCTGTTACCTCCGCCTGACGCCAATTCGACCACACGCCCGCCCCACTCGATGCCGGCCCCCTTCCCGCCGCCTATAAGGTCCATGCGGTCCTTCCCCCACTTCGCCACCCTCCTCTCCACCTCCCACCGCGAGTAATTGCATCTCCGTGCACCGTGGCTCACCGGCAAACTACGCCTTCCCCACTTCCGGCGCCGAAGCTCCATGGTGAATTGCCGCACCCTGGGTCAATTACTCACGCATGGAGCATCGCACGACCACCACGAAGTCACCCCCACCTTCGGCCGAGCTCCTCCACCATAACACCATGATTAAATAATAATACTACTACCAAAAGCGATTTTTGGCAAATAAAATAACCCGTGCCTCTCATTTGATAAGCCATGCATACTATTTAATTATTTGCATCCTGTGTATTGGCTCGCGGAGCACGGTGGTTAGTGTGCTCACACTCGCTCTCATAACAAATCCAGAAGCAGGAATCAGATCACTACGCCTCAGCAACACTTGTGGTTATGATGGAGGAGAAGATGAAGTCATCAAGGGCTAGGTCGCGAACCTCCAGTTGGCTGCCTGTGGGCATGTCCTGAATGTCCCACCTGTGTGCTTCGTTCTTTCGCTGCTGCAATTTAATGATTTCGGCCTAATCTGCCCATGAGTAAGTTTACTATTATGTATTTACGCTTTCACATGATATGTAATTTGATAATCAGAACTGTAGTCTGTGAGCACTATCTACTGATCCAGGGAATAGTGCGGTGGAATCATAGAGAAATCCGGGTTGTAAAATCTGGGTCCTCACAACCACACTCACTCAAGTGAGACTTCTCATGGCACCAACCACGCTCACTTTCAACCTACAACTAAACTCATGTTAGGACTTCACAAATTATTCAGCCAGGGCTATCCCATACCAGCCATGCGGTAGTACAATAGGGCTTTGCAACAGTAGCTCACAGACCAGTCCTTAATTTGACTTAAGCTCAACCACATAACCCTGTGCAAGACAATCAACCCTGCGTCTATGAACAACAGAGCATACCTGCACCCACCAACTAACCAATTGCCTAAGTCTAAACCAGTTTTTATATTTTGTTTTCAAAATATTTCATAAACCTTCTTAACTCACCAAAGTCAAGAGTACCTTTAGGAAACTTACCATTTCATGTGAAAAGCTCATCATTTTATGTGAAAGATATCGCAGCCCAAAGATATTTCTAAGCTAGACTAAGCATTTGCTGTCCATAAAGTCTCTAGCCATACTATTGTACCAACTAGAGTTTTTAGTCTAGGGTAACAAGGTATCGAGGAATTCAATATCAATGGAGGAATGAACAAGTAGGCAATAACTAAATTTAAAACTGAATTGAAATACGTTGAATAGAAATATGCATGCAGAATAATTTAAAACAACATAATTTTATTTTTGAAAACTGGGATCAATATGATCAAGGAGTGTGACTTGCCTTGCTCTTCAAATTGGTGCAAATCTTCGTCTTTGAAATATCCTGAATCGTCGAAGTCTACACGTGAAAATAACCCACTAAATTCAAATAAATTTAAATTGACTACAAATATTTGAATTGAGGCCAGAAATGGATAGAGAGGAATTTTTGATGAATTTAGAAATTTGAATGGGCTCAATTGGAGTTACGACGAAGAAGAACGGGCTCTCGGAAGTTTAAAATCAGAGAAAATAAAAAAGTGATTTTCTGGAATTATTTTTCTAAAGGTAATTGATTTATGACATCAGCATTGCATCAGCCTTGGGAATTTAATATTCGGGCAAACACTGACATGCGGGCCCGGTCCATGTGGACCTTGTCCATGGACTCAGGCGGGGCTGAGGTGGCTCGGGGGGGGGGGGGGTGGCGTGGCAGCTGGATGCCCGTGTGGCACCCGCGTGGCAACCACGTCGATAGCCAACTCGGCTGCCACGTCAGCACGACGACCGACGTGGGCGGACCGGCTGGAGGTAGCGCTCGGGAGCGAGCCTCGCCGGAGCTCCGGTGGACGGCGGCGGCCGGCGAGGGGTGGAGGAGAGGGGGGGGGGGGCGACGAGGAGCTCGAGGATACCTGGCGCGGCACACGGCGAGCACGGGAGGCGGCTGGCAGCGGAGGTGGCTCGGCTCCCCGGTAAAGGCGGCAGTGGAGTGCTCGGGAGGGGAAGGGAGTGGAGGGGGAGGTAGTGCGGAGGGAGGGGGTTCTTGGGGGAGGGTTTAAATAGGCGCGGCGAGGGGTAGGGCGTGGGGAATTTCTCGCCAGAGAAGTCAGGGAGTGGGCGGCCATTGCGGGAGGATAGGGGCAGGGCTGGCGCGGGAATGGGGAAGGTGGGCGCGGGGAGTGGGGGCGGCGCGCACAGGAGAGGAACGAAGTTGGCGCGGGTCGCTCGGGAGGAAGGGAGAAAGAGGGGGTAAGTGGCAAAAATGGCGGAACGGCCGAGCGGCGCGGGGAGGGAGAAGACAGGGAGGAAGAAGGCGCGGACGGAGGAAGGAGGGCCTGACCAGTGCGGCCGGGGCGCAGAGAGAGAGATAGGGGGAGGCGCGGGCGGCAGTGATGAAGCCGCGTGGCAAAGGGCGGGGATCGGGCGGTAGGTGCGGGAAAAGGGGGCGGACAGGTGGATGAGCCGGGTGGTGGGGTACGGGCCATCTGGGCTGCACACGTGGCGAGCGCAGGAGAGGGGTAGGCGGGATTGGTGGACGGTGGGGATGGCGGCGACGTGGAAGAATCCAAGCCGTCCACGTGGCGGTCGGAAGGGAGGGGAGAGGTTTTTATTTTTATTTCTGATTTTATGATTTTTCAGAAAAACCTAGGTAATTAATTATACGTGTGTGTAGATGATGGTCAAGTTGTGAAGACTTGTGTAGGTGGAAAACGTTCTTTAGTCTTTGCATGTTCAAGTGGACGTGGAGATGGTCATAGTTAGTGATGAGGAGGTTCAGGACTAGGATGGAGAAATATGAGATTTAGGTTGTTGAGGATGTCATGCGAGGTGGTCGGGCTCACGCTGGAGCACGTGGGATCAAATGTGGTGACTCGTGGAGAAGCTGCGGGTGGTGTGGTCTACGAGGCTTCGACATAGAAGGTCATGGTGTGTGATGAAGATACAAGAGGTCCTTTTCTGGAGGCTTCGTCACGTGTTGAGTTAGGAATTGTGGATGAAGTCCATAACATGGAATAGTTAGAGTTTGGTTAAAATATGTGTTCAGAAGGGTTTTGGGTCCCTTGGTTTTCGGTAGAGATAAGGTTTTGAGTCCGAGTTTGAGGTATACATGGTTTGTGATGTTAACCTATAAAAGCAGGGAGAGGCTTTGGGTTAACACACGGCTGTTTCGAGAGGGCTTTCATCAAGAAGGCTTTTAAAGGTGCTTGTGAGGGCACTTTGTAAATCCACGAAATTTCAGCAATAAAGATAGTCTTGAATCGATTTTGTTCTTTATTTGCTTGAAGTGCACTGGTGATTGCTGGTGGTTTGGATCATACGACAACGAGTAAAGCGATTGAGCGAAGCAGTCAAACAAATTAGTCGATCGAGCGGGCGGTCGAGCTAAACGGTTGATTAAGTAGTCGTACACTGGGCATTTGATCAGGCAATTAATCACCGAGCGGTCGAAAGCATAATTGATCACCGGAGACTCCAAAGAGCGAAGACAATCATTCATCCCCTCGATTGCGATGAGTCGATCCTCTGATTAATTTCAGAAATTGCATAGAACTGAATTATAGTTTGTATTTAGGACTTAGCCTATGTTGCTGTTCAAATAAGGATATGTGAAGGCTAAATCAAGTGTATAATAATGTATAGGAGTGATAGATCGAAGATAATTCAGCGCAAGGATTGACCCAAATATGGAAACAGAAGATTTCTGTCCTCTGGATAGTATGTCGGTATTTTGGCTGTAACTTTTTGTCAGTTATCTTTTTTAATGATTCTTTTTTTGGCTGTTTCCTAATGGCTTTTTCAACAACTTTTGTTTGGGGCCAAGTTCTAGAAGCCGACTAAAAAATTCACAAGTGCTGACTGTTACAAATTCTATCTAGCAATTTGAGTTAACTTTCACTGCAGATATCTTTTAACTACCTTATTGGAATGAAGCAAAATTTTAAGCAGTTAGATAAGGAAGTTATGGATCTAATGGCGGTGATTTCACTCAAAAAGGATATCACAATGGACAGTTATGACGTTTTTCATGGAGGTGGTAGAAAAGGAACTGGTCTGGCCGAAATTGGAAATTATGGTGTGGGGTGTTTTTGATGGATTTTGATGTGGAAATTTTTTTGTTTGAATTTCTATAGAAACAAGGATATAACCAACAACTAGATAAAGTTAAGACGGACTCAAATTCAGTCTAGCAAGCAAAAACTAAGATATTGTAAATCACAAACGGGGTTTGGATAGTGGAAATTAACTCTTTCTATAGGGCAAAATTTTTCGGACTATAGGAAGTAAAACCAATCAACTAATTAGGGATACAAGAAATTCCTACTGGTCAACTGAAGCTCTGATACCACTTGATGCGAGGGTAGGTCCCGATCTTCCGATCAGATGATACGTCGATTGGTAGAGAATGACGTTAACGACGAGGCTACTTGACCGAGACACAATCAAGCTATCCAATAATTACACCACACTCTTAGTTGTTATCAACTGCGCTAAGAACACAGTTGACTTGATCACGAAAATTAATTCCTACAAGCAATCGAGAACAAGCAAGAACAAGGATAAAAGAGTAATATGAAAATTGTTACATATAAAAGTCACACAATGAGAGTTGATGTTCTGTAACACAAATCTGTTGGTCTAATCAACACAAGAGATAACGTGGAAGTTTGCACACGGGCTAAACTGATCTAAACAAAACCTGAGTAAGAGGGAGGCCCCTGGGGGCTATTTAAGAGAGAGAGGGGCAGAGGGTGGTGGCCAAGGAGGTGGACATGCAATCCTAGGAGGTACAAGGCCCATGGGCCCAAGTGGAGGTGGTGCAACACCTTTTGACTTGGATTCAAAATTAGCATTAGATTGTTTTGGCCATTACAGTACGCACAGAAAGAATTTGAAGGCGAGGCTAGATCCGTTTAAAAGATGACGAGATAAGATTTCAATCAAGTACTCACATACCTCAAATGGACTCCGTATGTGAGAGTTATGAATGTTTAAAATCGGACCTATCAGGCTGAATTCGAATTGAGCTGGAGGCCGAATTGGATTCTAAAACGTGTCCAACTTGAACTCTTGCTTGAGTTGGACCAAAAGTGACATGGTGACCTTAAGGAAGAGTTGGGGAAGGCGTTGACTTGGTCTTGATGTACTGGTCAGCTTACACTTGGTGTTGGGCTACCCTACTCACCATCTTGGTCTTGAAAGTATAAAGTTAGTTGATCATTATGCAAGTTTTTAAACTTGTAAAATGATGACCTAGGCATGAAGCGGTGGTGGTGAGGTCTGCTTTCTATAATTTTAAGGTATACATGATTTAGTATTATATTGCTAAAAGTAAGATGAAGGAAATCAATTTATGAGGTGGAATTCTTGACATTTCTTAAAAGCTTGAGACGCATGGCATGAGAGTACTTTGGCTAAACACACGTGCACGTATTTGTATATTTTCGTGTGAAAAATCATGTGACTTGGCACAATTGTGCCATAATATGGTGCGCCACCTAGCAGACTAAGTTCACCTTGTTTTTTTACTGAATCATGCATCTCTCTCTCTCTCTGTTTAAATGTGATTCAACATTTGAATTTGAGGCTTTATTGGGTGTCATGACAGACAATTACCAGTGGGTAAATGGTTGATTAAATGTGTCAATTACTAGTAGGTAAATGACTGGTTAGTCATGTCAGTTTACAGTCTGCATCTATATATGCTTGGAGACGTCCAGAGTAGAGTGCCCTGAATCACTGCTTGCTCTATTTCTTTTTCTCCATCCTACACATCTGTGATATTGTGTTGTGCTGTCTGAGCCTTATTAACTCTTCTTCTCAGCGTGCACTGTGAAGGAGAGTGGTATCTTCAAGATGTTGCTACCGTAAAGACCTGCATGGGGATGTCAATAAGGTTTCTAAGTAGTGCACATCTACGCAACCGCTTACTTCCCTGCTACGTCTACGTTCTTAACTGCATCGAGTCTGCGCTGCGTCTTATTCTTCATCAGACCCTATTGTAAATCGTTTGTGTAATCGGTCGACTCTGATATAATTCTGTTCTTGCGTATATTTGAAGTACAATATGATTTGCTTGCTGCTATTAGTTATGATCTTTATATCACTAGTATATTAGTTATGATCTTTATATCACTAGTATTTTCTGATATTTGTCTCTTAATAAAATTTAGAATTAAACTATTTCCTACTTTACAACAGTAACCACCCCTTTTCTTGCCACACGACAAGGTGTGATCGCTAGAAACATGGAACCATCCACAGAATTGGTTTTGATAAATCCAAATAACCCAGGATGCACCCGGGAATTCTCGTGCGTTACACTACAGGACTCCTGTCTGCCGAGTGCAGAGCCACGCAGCCCACGAGCAGTGGCGTGATGGTTGTTCTTGTGGACCTGACGGAGACAGCTCTGAAGAAAGTTCAGAAGCCAATTTCCTTGTGGTTTAATCTACATTTTGTTTTTTAAAACGGTTTCTTCACTTCTCTCACTATTGTCTCGCTCCAGAGATAAAATAGAAGATTATAATTTATCATGCATCCTACTCCTCTCGCTCCCCTCCGCTCACGCATCACTCTCTTGTTTTTCCCACCGCTCACCCCTCTTTCTAAAAACCAATCCTTTCAACTATTATTATTTATTTTTTGCTAACTGTATAAGCCACAACAAAAAACCATCAACAAAAACCAGCATAAACGTCTCCTAAAACCATGACAGTACGAGATGAGCATCCACGTTAAAATCACACGCTCCTCTACTCCATTCTGATTTGGTTTGGAGTCTGTTATTTTCAGCTTCTAAAAACTACATTTTGGTTTTTTAAAGTAACTAGCTTTTTAAATAGAGTGTCTTGTCAATGTGAGGCTTATAAGTTGATTGTAGTACACGCTATAGTGATTTAATTTATTTTGATTAAAATCGTACGTGAATTTTTATTATTCCTTAGTCTTTTATAAACAACTTAAAAGCTATAACTAATAGCCAAAAGTTATAAATTAAAGTAAAAAGAATAGATCCTGGTTTGGTTTGGCTCTCACAGCTTTGCATTGTCCGGTTCCTTTCCAGCACGCACCACACGAGGCACTGCAGCGCTAGTTAGACGCTTCAGTACTGCATGTTACTTGACTCCTTTGTATACCACTTCCTGTTTGTTGTTTTCCTTTTGAGATCGATGGCATGGCATGCATTAAATTTTGGCATTCTTACCACCACGAGCCAGGAGCTCCGTGGCGCTGTCATGGAGTTCCACCTGGCCAAATCGAAAGGAAAAAAAAACTTGTCCTGCACGTCACTTGTTTGTCCGTTAGAGCTCCATGTTCAACAAGTGGACTAACTGTATTTACACGAAAGATTACGGTGTTGGTTCCACTATGTTTTAGCAAAATAGGCTTACAAGACCCGTAAATATATGGCATTTGTCATTGTACATCCTAAAATCGGTATTTAGCATTTTGCCAAAATAAACCGTGCCCATTGTAATAATGGGCCTGTTTGATACGGCTGCGGCTTGTGGATTTTGGCTGAAATTTTTGAATTTTGGTTGTTTGCGACAGAGATTACGGAGATAGATACTCGCTTGTGATTTTGGTTGATACAGATATTGGACTTTTAACATGTACTATATTAGCTTGTAGATCTCGTTTTGATAAAATACTTCGTTTAAAAGTTAGATACTATAGTAAAAATCAAAAGCTGCTTTTAAAAGCAGGAAAGAACAAGCCAATATAGTTTTGCCCATAAAGAGAGAAGAGGCATAGGTCTAGTTTGCCCTTGGTGCTAACAGTGACACAAATCGGAGACTGACGTAAGGGCCACGAAAGGTCTATTTTGTCCTTGGTGCTAAGGAAATTGGATACTGGTGTGAACTGTTAGGTAAATGTCTGCAAGAGTGGTAAACTGGTGCACGCATCTGCGGTCGAGAGGGTCAGAGGCGCCTGAAGTCATTTAGGGTTATCTTATCTCTGTCTCTCTCACTCATATGAATATATCTATATAAATAAAAACAATCGATGAGATTTAAGACATCTTATTTATGTTAAAGATAAGAAAATTCCACCATAATCCAAAAAAACTCCTAGAAATTCTCACATTAATTGCGAAAAAAAGAAGCATCTCTACCACTTATTTTGGTGAGCCAGATTATAACTGTGCAGATTAATCATATATGTATATTAGAGTTGTATAACAAATATAATTGTATTGTAATTATAGACAGTAGAATTGTATACCAAAGAGTATCATAATATCTAGCCGCGCAATTGCGCGGGTAAATCTGCTAGTTTTATAATAGTTATAATAGTTACGATGCATTCTAGCAAATGGCCACTATTTTGGAGTGTTAGCGCTTTTAGGGTGTGCTAGGGCAAATACACACATTTGTGGTCTTTTGTACCCATTTTATGTTATGTTTTATAGTAGTACACTAGTATAAATTTTAGATTATAGTACTAAGAAAGCACTTTCTATGATCAATCTAACAATAACGTTTCTATATGACCAATATAAATATTTTAGCATGCATTGATGGCTCAAGTTTTATAAGTTTGATTGCACATATACCTTTACTTTTTAGGGTATTATTTTTCTTGTGTCATTGGAAAATCACCAAATTTAGATATTATTCCTGAGTAAGTTTTCATTATTTTTCCCAACTAGTTGAATAACCTCTTGTCATTAATATAAGGAATAAGTCTAATTGACCCCCTTGAACTATTGTGTTTGTCTAAATTTTAACCTTTAATTACAAAACCGGGTAACCAACCCACTATGGTTTTGCTCTAAGGTGACGCTGAGGTGGACATAATTTTGACATGCGAACTTGTTTTATTGTGACATGGCAGATGATCACCAAATAAATAAATAAAAATATAGTGAGGACCCACCCGTCAGCCTCCTATCCTCTCAATCTCCTCCTCTTCATCTCTTCTCTCTCTTTCCCAGTCACCATGGTTGCCTCCTATCTCTTCTTCTTTTTCCTCTTTTCTCTTTCATTCCCAACACGGCACGGGGAGAAAGCAACATCACGTCCACCTCCTCTTTCTTTCACCTCTCATTTCCTCCCCAACCAAGCACCAATTTGCTAGCACATTAGGGGGATCCACTATGAGTCATCTACCTCCACTTTGTCAAGGGATCCACCATGCCACGGACCTAGTCTCATAACCCTAGTGAAATACCCCAAATATATTTGTGTCACATCACATCCTTGCTAGAATATTTCATCTCCCCTCGATCAATTTAGGAAAACACCGCAGGGGTCATCCCTAGGAGGCTGGTGGCAGTGAGCACCCATGGCACTACGATGGTGCTTGATAGCTAGGGGTGCAATTGGATCGGATACTTCTTGATCGATCGACCGACTGAACCAGTTCGGAGCAAATTCGGAGCGTGAACCAGATATCTGGGATTCTTGTCGGATATTGGAGTTGGATCCGGATAGTTTTTGCTGAATATGGAAATGGATTCAAAACAAGGTATCCATCAGATTCGGAGCTATCTGAGAATTTTGTAAGAGCTATCCAAATAAATTCACATTGGATATCCAGATATTTGAGCCGGCTCAAGACAAATAGTGAGAGGGGAAGAGAGGTGGGCTGGGGAAGGGGGGGGGGTAAGGAAGAGGAAGATGGGCTACTGCCCAGGTGGGATAAGAGGGAGGGAAATGGGCTGAGAAAAATTCAGCCCACAGGAAAAAAAGGAAATGATTTTTGAATTAAAGAAAATGTTAAGAATTCAAATAAGCTCCAAAAATACCAAACAAACTTCAAAAAATCAATACAATTCATACATACATATTTAAATAGTCAAGCCCAAATAAAATACTTTCAACTTGATATTGAAGTTTAGATTAATCAAATCAAATAATTTTGATTTAGGAAAATTCTAATTAAGCTTTAATTAATTGCAAAAAATCCAGAAAATTCTATAAAACTATTTAGAAATTAATGTTTTTCGAAACCCCCAAAATTGGGATGTTACAATATTCTTCCAATAACTCTTTTGTAGCCAAACTCTAGTAGCCCATAAATGCTTATTGAACTACTAATGTAGTTGCGTTTTGAACATCCTTTATTCTATGATATCTTTCAACTATGTTTGTGGGTTAAATTTGCTTGTTGCACTTGTAATATAGTTACATTTTTGACATCATCTACGGTTGATCGATCTTTAGATGTGTAGTATATATGGTTTATGTTTTCACACAATATCCGGCTAAAATATTCGTGACCAAGACTATTTGTATTCAATGTAATATGTATTTGCTCCGTATGTGTGACTGATAATATCTACATTCGTATTCATATCTAGTACTGTCCGTGTCTAGCCTTGACTCTGAGAAAAAATGGAATAGAATACAAGATGAATGATATACATCCATATCCGATCCGATTGCGTCCCTATCGGTGGTGGTGTTCCATGGCAGTGGTCCCATTTGGGCATGGGCATGGAACATTTCAGAAGGTGGAGGTGATCACTGTGACACATATGGTGCATCGCGAGGAGTCCTGGAACGATGTGGACGGTGTGAGGTGGTCACAGCAAGGACATGGCCAGTGCGCAGTTCCATGCCTGGCGACGAATATGAAGAGCGAATGGCTCAGTGCGGTCACAAGGGAGTAAGGAAGGAGATGGTGGCTTCAATTTTCAGAGGGAAGCAAGGTGGAGGATGAATTTTGGCGAGTTTGGTGACTCCCCAAGGGACGCATACAACCTCATCTCCTGCAACTGCAACAACTTTGGCAACGTTGTGTGCCACCGTCTCGTCCCCGCATGATTCAACCACGTCGTCTTTACCTACGCCATCCTGGGTAAAGGCAAACCTGTGTGCCGCAAGGGGGAGCCGACTATCAGCAGAAAGGCCAGTAGCAGGAGCCCTTTCGTGCTCTAGGTGGCTAAGGACCTTCTTCCACTCCCTCTCCATTGGCGGCAACAAGAACATGATGCCCCAGACACTCTCAACCTCACTGTCGCCGCTGGCTCCCACGTCGACGTCAACATCATCGGTCTCCTTATAATGATGCGGTCTTCGTCTTGTGTGCATCTCGCGCTGTGTGGCTGTGCACTAGGGAGAGGCATCCATGGCGGTTAGAGAGAGGCATCCATGGCAGTTGGGACTTAGGAGACATTGAAGGGAAGAGGAGGGGTAGTTTATTTGTTGACTTGGATGGCATTGTTGTACACGTCTAATGACTCAGCGCCACGTCTGTCTAGAGACTCAAAATCATAGCCACATCAGACAAAAATAAGGTAGAATAACCTCAAGGGTAATATATCCAGGGTGGAATGACCTCGGAGGGTAATATGGCCCCATGTTTTCAGCTTTTCAGCCAGCTTTTGGTTTCAATTTCTTTTAGTAATCACTATTTATTAGACTAACAAGTTCTATAAGTTGTAGCCCAAAAAACATACCATATGTCCGGTTTTGATGGTTCAGGGTATGGATTATATGATTTTGTAATTAGATATGGATTATATGATTTCGTAACTAGAAATTGAAATTTAGATAAACACTGTAGCTAAGAGCATCTCCAAGAGATGCCCAATAAATTCACACCCTAAATCTCTTTTTACAGATCCTAATCACGATATAAGGTCCCAAAATAATCATTCCCTCCAACAGATACCCTAAACCAGAAAAACAGTATTGGGAGCCTAGATCATCCTCTATAAGTAGAGAGCGAGAGCCCATTTTTTGGGTGTGTTCAATTTTTGGGAGTCTATTTGAGAATCTGTTGGAGCTACTTTTTACCCTTCAACTCTAAAATTTAAATATTAAGAACCATATAGAGTATCTCTTGGAGATGCTCTAAGGAGGCTAAATGAACTTATTCCCTAATCTAATCATCCGTTCAATAAGTAAAGTGGCCCCACCACAGTCCAAAACAAACGGCTACGTTACACATGACATCTTCCTTTCCACTCAATACTAGTTGAATGCTCGTGCGTTGCTACGGATTTTTAAAATTTATCATACTACATGCTTTAAAACTCACGGGTGATAAAAATTTTAGAATATGCATACAAACATATTCTAAAAGTTTTTAAATCCATCAAGTAAGTCAGAAGCCGTCGATCACACCTCGTGGTCATAAGTCAGAAGACATCAACCACACCTCGTGGTCGTAGGTTGGGAGCCCTCGAGCACACTTCATCATCGTAAGTTGAAAGCCGTCGACCATCGCATGTGATTGTAGGTCGAGAGCAGTTGACCATCGCTGATGGTCGTAAGTTGGCAACGGTCGACGATCGATCGTGGTCCTAAATCGGGAGCGTTCAATAATGGCTCGTTGTTGTACGTCAGAAGCCGACGACCATCGTTCGTGGTCATAAGTTGGAATCCATCGAGGACACCTCGTGGTTGTAAGTCGGAACGCATCGACTAGCGCTCGTGGTCATAAGTCGAAAGACATTGACCACACCTCATGGTCATAAGTCGGAACACATCGACTAGTGTTCGTGGTCGTAAATCGGAAGCCGTCGATCACACCTCGTGGTCGTAAGTTAGAAGCCGTCAATCATCACGCGTGATCGTAGGTTGGGAGTGGTTGACCATCGCTGGTGGTTGTATGTTGGTAGGCCTCCGGTGCGCTTGTGCCCTGTCGTGACTTTACTTCATGGTCATAAGTCGGAACACATCGACCAGTGCTCGTGGTCGTAAATTGGAAGCTGTTGATCACACCTCGTGGTCATAAGTTAGAAGTCGTCGACCATCATGTGTGATCGTAGGTTGGGAGTGGTCGACCATCGCTGGTGGTCATACATTGGCAAGCCTCCGGTGTGCTTGTGCCCTATTGTCAGACTACTGGTGCCAGCCTACTCGGCCCCGACATCGACCACGGCCTTTAGACGTTGACCACGACCCCCTTTGACTATGGCCCCCTTCGACCACGGCCCTGACTTCGACCACGACATTGACTTCGACCACAACCCCGACTTCGACCACGGCCCCTGACTTTGACCACTACCCCCTTCAACTTCGACCACTACCCCCTTCAACTACTGTCCCCTTTGACCACGACCATTCGACGACGACCACTTCCCCCTTCGACCACAGCCCTTTTCGACCATGACTTCGACTTCGACCATGGATCTTCGACTTCAACTAGCGCTCATGGTCGTAAGTCGAATGACATCGACCACACCTCGTGGTCGTAAGTTAGAACACATCGACCAGCGCTTGTGGTCGTAAATCGGAAGCCGTCGATCACACTTTATGGCCAAAAGCATGTTACAATCCATGGATAGTACGAGACCTTGTGGGTCTTGCCGTCGAGGGTAGGGAGCTCAATTTCGGGGTGACCTAGGGGTAGGTGACTGGGATGTCCAATTGGAGGGGGAACTCGTAGCGGTGGAGGTTATGGATGAACCAGCAGGTGCCCTCCGGGTTGGTGTTATGACTACGATCATGGCCGCTACGACCACGTCTATGGGTGCTATGACTACAACCATGATCGTGACTTTGACACTGCCGCCTTTGACTTTGAGCATTGCCCACTTTGACTTCGACCACTGCCCCCTTCGACCACGGCCTTTCGACGCTGACCACTTCCCTCTCCAACCACAGCTTTGACGACGACCATGGATCTTCGGCTTCGGCCACTGCCCCCTTGACCACTGTCCCCTTCAATCATAGCCCTTCGATGACCATGGCCCCCTTCGACCACTTCGCCCTTCGACCACCGCCCCCTTCGACCACTATCCCCTTTGACCACGGCCATTCAATGTCGACCACTTCCCCTTCCGACTATGGCCCCCTTCGACCACGGCTTCAATTTTGACCACTGATCTTCGACTTCGGCCACGGCCCTATTTGACCACGGCTTTGACTTTGACCACGACCCCTTAGTTTTGGCCACAGCCCCTTTCGACCACAGCGCCGACTTTGACAACCAGCTTGGGAGACCAAAATCGCCAGACAGCACGACAGGCTCCGAGCGAAGAGCAGGAGGAGGTAGAGAGGCTCACTACATGAGCGACCGTTGGATGGTGGCGGCGGAGGGAGAGCCACGTGGGCGGGCGTAGGAAGAGAAAGCTACCGCCGCCATTGTTGAGTGCCCTTCTCTTTGATCGACCGATCGCTGTCGCCGAGCACCCTTCTCTCCGATCCACCGGCCGCTATCGCCGAGCGTCGTGCTGTTGGTTGGAGGGAAGATGGGAGATGGAATTGGTGGCAGCACCGAGTAGGAGAAGGAGGCGCAACACGAAGGTTCATGGGAGATGAGACGGCGGTTGCGGGAGGTGGAGGTGGGGAGACGGCGTCGGGCAGATTGGGAGAGGAGGTAGTGGGCGAATGTGTTGGGGAGGCGGTGATGGGGAGGTGCGGTGCTGTTGGGGAAGTTGGGGGAATGTGACCAGACGTTGCTGTGTGGGGGAAGGAATTGGTGGCGGCGCCAAGGAGGAGGAGGAGGAGGAGGAGGCATGGCACGAGGGTTCGAGGGGAGAGAAGGAGGCAGCGGTTACGGGAGGTGGAGGTGGGGTGGCTGCGACGGACAAATGGCGAGAGGAGGCGGCGGGCGAATGCATTGGGAAGGCGGCGACGGGGGGATGCGGCGTTGCTGGGGGAAGTTGGGGGACTGCGACCAGATGTTACCGCGCGGGGAAGGAATTGGTGACGACACTGAGGAGGAGGAGGAGGCGCGGCACAAGGGTTCGGGGTAGAGAAGGAGGCAGCGGTTGCAGGCGGTAGAGTGGTTACGGGAGGCGGAGAATGTGGGGGAAGAGAAGAGGAGCGTGGTCTACGCGTCGGCCCGATCTTTTCTACGAGGAGCGGAAGAATTACCTACATACGGATATGAACGGTTGATCTTTGATCGAACGGCTGAAAAGAAAGGAGAGAGAACGGACTGACGACTACCAACTCATATTTTTAAGTCAGAAATATCGCTTAAGCTTTCACTCCTGTCCTCCTAGCCACAACTGATTAATCCTTAACTATTAGTTACATACACGTGCATTGCAATGAAATTTATTAAATATATAGAGAATTATACTATGGAAGTGGTTGCTCTGATCGGTTGAAAAGTGAAGAGTGATAAGAAGTTAAAGAAATAGAGCGGTTGGAAGAGAATAGACGTATGATCATTAATTCGTTCTTTTATAATAGTAATGATATAGATATATAGATAGATATAGAGTAGAGATAAGTGGTCAGCACTTCGCTTCTTCTGCACTTCTCGTCTCATTTTCCCTGACTGCTCTGCTCCTCCCGTTTCCTTTTTTTTTTAAGACGACTCCCCCTGTTTCTTGAACTCCTCTGTTCCTGGAACGCAACCTATTCTCTACTTCTCGGCTTCTCCTGGCCATGTCCATTGCCCTCCACACACTTCTGCCCCCCTCCGGCGCAACTCCGGGCCGCCGCTCTCTTGGATGGCATGCCCGGTTCAGCCTCCGTGCGAGCTCCGTGGAGGCGCCCGCAGCGGCAGTGAATGGGGAGAAGGGGCTGGAGAGTACGAAGAAGAGGATGAGGAAGAAAAATAAGGTGGAACCGAGGGGGTTGGAGGTTCTGTACGACGATGGGTTTGGGGGTGTTACCATGAAGGACTACTTCGAGGCGGTGAGGGCCATGCCCATGGACGACGGCGGGCCGCCGCGGTGGTTCTGCCCCGTGGAGTGCGGCCAGCCGGAGGTGGACAAGGCACCGGTGCTGCTCTTCTTGCCAGGTTGGTCCAAATGGTGTGGTCGGTCACTTGTCTCGGCGACAACAGTAGTAATGGAAAAAGGGCTCCGGATCCAAAGCGGCTCTCTCTTTTTTTCTGTTTGGTGTAACTATTGGCTGCAGAAACATTTGTAACCAATATGAACAACTCAGCTTCGAAATTGATATCAATTTTGCCAAGAGCAGCCCGTGTTCTGCCTTGTCATGGGGTGATATGCATCCTTAGAAATGTTAGGAATAGGATATTGTCATATAGTATTTCCTGTGTTTGTAGCCTAATGCTGTGATTTTCGAATTGTCTGGACTGCAGGAACCGATGGCGTTGGAATGGAGCTCATTTTGCACCACAAATCTTTGGGCAAGTGAGTATTCTTTTTTATTAAGATGCATCCATGCATTAACCTAGTTTGGTTATCTGTTAAAGACTTGTATCTAGGAAACTAGTAAATTCCGACAACCATACTTTACCAAGTTTCTCAATTTCTTTCCAGCCAAGCGCGATAGTATTCTCGTCATATTTGCACTTCCTTTTTCTTTTCCTTTGTAATCTATGTGTTTGATGTAGCATGCAATGTCAGCATGAAGTCATGTAAGGTAGCAAACGAAGCGAAGTATCAAAGTTACTCCAGGTTCTTGCAAAATAAAAAAAAGCTATTCCTGGTCATGTAGGAAATACTACATTTATTTATTTTTACTTTCTCGGGCTCAAGAATGCTGCTTGGCTTACTGCGGTCAATACATACTAGATGTTGATGTTTTATTTCCCCTTTTTCTTTTTAAAATTTTTCTCGCCCCACATAACAGAAAAAAGATTACCCATTTTCTGTTTTTTGTTTTCTCACGCACTTGTCTATTCAGCTTAATCTAGAAGAAGGAAGTACAGTGATTGGAGATGAGTTGCAAATGGACAGTATATATAAATTTTGGAAACTATTATAACTTGGACAGCATTTTCACTGAGATAGAGTTGTAACGCAGAGTCCATGCAATTTGGAGTTTTGGACAATGATAACCCTGTGTCTTATATGTCACTGTCACTTCTCGCTCTTAAGAAAACTGTTAAGTTCAAATCTAGAATTTAATTTCCCTTTCTCCTTTCCATCCACAGGGTATTCCAGGTCCGCTGCTTGCATATACCAGTAAATGACCGTACACCATTTGAAGGTACAAATAGATGGCATGTTTCAGATATTACGCCCTCCATTCTTTTTTAGATATCGTTTTATAATGCATCCTAGTCAACCTTTAAAAATTTTGACCTTTAATATGCAAAAAAGTATTTGTATTTATCATGTGAAAATGATATTACTAGATTTGTTATAAAAAATTTTAATATCATTGTATTTTTTATAATTTTTGCTAATATATAATGTGAAAAAGTAATGGTCAAAGATATGTATTAGAGACTGTGTCGATTTCCAAAATGATAAGTAAAGAAAGAACAAATGTAGTATTATTTGCATTAGTTTGGCATGTGCATGCGGGCGGAACTACTGTAGGGGTAAGCTGGGGCGGCTGCTCCGGGTCTCTTGGGCGGAAGACCCCCTTGGCTAGCCCACCAGTGCCCCCGACCAAGAATGCGGGTGTGATGGCGAGGGGGCTACGGCGTGCTAGGGCGACGGCGAGGAGGCTGTTGTGCGAGGTGGTGACGGCGAGGGGGCTGCAGCAGTGCAGCGCGAGGTGACGATAGCGAGGGGGTTGCGGCAGTGCGGCACGAGGCGGCGACGGTAAGGGGGCTGCGGCGCGCGGGGCGACGACGAGGGGGCTGCGGCGCAAGGCGGTGACGGCGAGGGGGCACGGAAGTGAGCCACTAAGCTCGTTCCGGGTTTATATAATTCCTGGTTCCGCTAGCATGCCCTTAAAAGGATTAGATCATTTCTACTTACTATAAAAAGATCTTAAATCCTAAGGTGGGAGACACACATATGGTCTAGTAGTAGAGTAAATAGTTGTGGTGGTTAACATCATGTGTTCTATTTATTCTTGGTAAATCCTAGATGGATTAATGATTATAGAAATTAATGTATTGTAATTAAAAGTTGTAATATCAAAGTTGGTACTTCCAAATACTGGACCACCTTTGTAAGCTTCCCCTTCAATTACATCTGTTGATTGAAATGCATGCAGGGCTATTACAAGTTGTGGAAGAATCTATCAAATATGAACATGCTTTGTCACCAAATAGACCAATATATATCACTGGAGATTCATTTGGTGGATGCCTGGCAATTTCAGTGGCAGCTCGCAATCCAAAAATCGATTTGGTTCTTATACTAGTAAATCCAGGCAGGTGAAAAACTTTTGATTTCTACTTTAACTTGTAGCGGCAGCTTGCAAACCAAAATTCGATTGGATTCTTACACTATTGGTTTTAGAATATTATAATTTACTCTGTTTTTTCAGCAACATCATTTGCAAAAACTCCGTTGCAGGCAATATTGCCTCTTTTGGAAGCGGTGCCAAGCAACCTTCCAATTAGACTTCCACACCTTCTCAGACATTTGATTGGTATATATTTCTTAACTTGTTAATTACGTCCCTGTTTGTAAATGTGAGTCCCTATGGTTCGATTGCAATAATTTTTTTTAACTTCGACTTTATATATATGTTTTAGATTCTGTATATGAAAATGATATCAATAGATTTATCATCAAAAGCAGATTATTTTCAAGATAATATGTACTTCAAGTTTTTGTTAACAACTGATGATCAAAGTTGTGTATTGCGTACTGTAAAATGTCAATAAAGACTTATTTAGGCACAGAGGAAGTACTTGCTTTGTATTTATGGTTAGGTCTTATCTGCATTTTGCCCAACTGTACAGGGTTGCAAGGGAAGTCAGTACCTAAACTCAACACATTCTATACAATAAATTTAGAGGAAAAGGAATATGCAAATGAAAATGGTGTCAACAAACATCAGTTTCTAATTCTTTGGGCAGAACAGTTTATTCGTCAGTATATGAGCTACTATAGTTCATCTCTTATTTTACTGTTTTTTTGGTTAATCTAAGAATGTTTCTGGATTCTGGCTACTTTAGTAACTTTGAGAAATCAGTGCCTTCTTAAAATGTTGTTCTTTTGGTGAAATAGGTGACCCTCTTAAGGTGGCTATGGTTAGCATTCAGAACAATTTTTCTCCTCAAGAGGCTCTGAAATTTTTTTCAGACAGTCTCACTACAATGCTACCTTTACTTTCAGTAAGTTATCAATCCCTTCTTTTTCCATTTGTATCTATCCTTTAGTTTTTCACAAATAAGGATTGAAATTTGTGGAAATTAAGTATTTATTTTCCTTTGTAGAAATAATATTTAGCTTTCAACAACATTCTTCATCAATGTAATTAAGCATTCTAAACTCTGAAGTTCAATTGCATGGCATGCAATAAGGTAATAAAAGATGGGAGAAGCTTGTCCTTGTTTTGATGGCCTTATGGAACAAAATAATACAGCGAAAACAGACATTATATTATCCTTTCAGACTTCATGCTTGTTACTTTTCAGGAATTGAGAGAGATCATACGAATGGATACTCTTGTGTGGAAGCTCAAGCTTCTTAAGTCAGGTGCACCCTATGCCAACTCTCGTCTTCACGCGGTACAAGCAGAAGTTCTGCTACTTGCCAGGTACCTTTATATAACAATATCACACATTTGGAAGATTCCTAGTCTCTGTTGAATTACAATCTTTACAAATTTGATCTCACACTGTAAATATATTTGGATTTAGTGGCAATGAGAATCTGCCACCAAGTGGAGAAGCAGACCGACTGTTGAAGAAGCTGAAAAACTGCAAAGTTCGATACTTTAGGAACTTGGGTGATAGACTACTCATGGTACAGAATATCACGCTCACCATTCTCCTAATAAATGTTTCACAATCACTTTTTTGTTTTCACTTGATCGGTTGATCCTAATACTTATGCCAAGTCAGCCAAGCAATGTACTACTGTTTTACCATTTGTATTTTCCGGTTGAAGAATTCTGACAGCCCTATGGCACTTCCACAGGAGGATGGCTTCAATCTGCTAACTGTCATAAAAGGAGCCAGCATGTACCGTCGTAGCAGACAACGGGACTTCGTGACCGATTTCCTCCCACCTACATTAAGTGAATTCAAGAGAACATTTGGTAAAGATTTCAAGTATGTATTCAAATTCTCGAATATCCATTCTACTTATATTACACGGATGATTGAACTGATCGGTAGCAAGCTGAAACTTCTGCAGACCACTTCACCACTTACTGAGCCCAGTCATGCTGTCTACTCTGAAGAATGGAAAAATTATTCGCGGCCTCTCTGGTGTTCCCGAGAAAGGTCCTATCTTGTTTGTGGGTTATCATGAACTCTTGGCGATGGAGTTGACTTCATTGGTTGAAGAGTTCTTGAGAGAGAAGAAATCAGTTGTTCGAGCTGTGGCCCATTCTGTATTTTTTGTTGGAAATTTTGAGACTTTGCGCCAGGAGCTGTCTCTGTTTGATATAGTCTCTATGTACGGTGGAGTACCAGTCTCTTCAATAAATACATATAGGTTGTTGGAGAGAAATGAATTTGTTCTCCTTTATCCAGGCGGTATTCGGGAAGCTCTACATAGGAAGGTGTGCTTGAATTGAACATTTTCTTCTACTTCTACAGAAGAATTTCATGTTCTCTACAACTCTCTTTATTTTCAGTTGTCTCCATTGATATTGGCAGGGTGAAGGATACAAGTTGTTTTGGCCAGATCAACCAGAATTTGTAAGAATGGCAGCAAAGTTTGGAGTTACTGTCATACCATTTGGTTGTGTAGGAGAAGATGACTTTTTAGAGGTAGCTCTGTGCCTTTTTACACTGAATCAACATGATTGCTACACGTCATTTATGATTTATCATGATCTACATATTGTAGTCGATGTTATATTCTACATTTTTATTATCAGTACAATAAATTGTATTTATGTCTATTTTTTAGAGAGAATGTATTAATGCATTATTTGTTCGTTCTGCAGATAGTTCTGGATTACAACGATCAAAAGAACATCCCCTATGTCCGAGAATGGATAGAATCATTCAATGAAGATTGTCCAAGAGTAAGGTCAGATTTCTATTATCCCTACCTATTTTTCCTTAACAAAGAAAGAAACAATCAAGTATGTGCATCACAGAATTTCTTGCTCAACACAACCCATGGTCACCTATGGTGTGCACACTTCGTTTCAGGGATACTGTCAAAGGAGAGGATGGGAATCAGGTCTTACACCTTCCTGCTGTTCTTCCTAAAGTACCAGGTCGGTTATACTTCCTATTCGGAAAACCGATTGAAATGAAAGGAATGGACAATGTCCTCAGGGATAGGAAGAGTGCAAACGATGTATATTTGCACATCAAATCGGAAGTGGAGAACATAATGTCTTATCTGAAGAGGAAGAGAGAGGAAGATCCTTACCGGAGTATTGCTCAGCGCACATTGTACCAGGCTACTTGGGGTGCTTCTGCTCAAGTCCCAACTTTTGAACCGTGAAAATTGGGCGCGAATGTATTTTTGCGACAGTGTGATTGTATTGGCATCAACAAGGATGCCAAAGAAGATCATGAAGTGCTATTTTTACGACAGTGTTTTTCATAAAGCCAACTGCAACTATTGGGTTCAGTTGCCATGTGCATTTAACCAAGACAAGCACCCACACATGATAGAATTTAGTAGTGCAGATGGAGTATGCGGAAACAAATGCAACTGTACGTTGTTGTGATATATACTGGAAAGGTAGATATCATTTATTGATAACACAACACTAACAAGTTAACGATGCTTAGATTTCTTGTTCGAACTAACAAGCGCAAGCAAGAGTCATCGAAGGATGCCTCCAAGCACAAGGATGCCCGACACAAGGACTTGTCGGGTGATAAGCCCAAGCGCGGCCAACAGAAGTCTCAGAGAGCCCGCTATGTCTTCAACATTGAGGGCGGCTCCGAAGACAACACTTCTGCCGGCCGCGGCGGCATGAGAGACCATGTGGAGGTCATCTCATGTGTGTGATGAGTAATTGACATCGGTTTAGAAAAGTCGAGTTTGATTTGGTTGGTTCGGTCCTTGACGTTGCGTGGTGCAATCGGGCTCGGTCGGACTTGGTCAAACCTGGTCAAAATAGTTAGGATGTATATTATGTCGACTTGTCAGATTTGAGCTATTTCATTAATGCATTTATACTTACATGTATCGAACCAACCAAATCAAACTTAGATTCAAACTTAGATTCAAACTCTTATATTATGTCGACTTGTCAGGTAGATATCATTTATTGATAACACAACACTAACAATTTCTTGTTCGAACAAAGAAGGTGGTTCAAACTTAAGGTCTATTTGATAGGGGGATTTGGATTCGAACTCTTGGAATTTAGTTCAAGAAAATTACAAAAGAAATCCCCCGCGTTCAAACGACCCCTTGTCATTAGTGTAACCTGCAGCATGCAACCACAAATCACTTTTACAAGCACGACAAAGTATATGAAAGTTATGTTTTTTATATTATTCTTCTTTGGGGAACAAAGAGAAGATAGAATGCAAAAATGGGCAAGGGGAATCCTGAAAGAAGTCTTAAAGCTCCTCACAAAAAAAGAGCATAAATCTGGATACAACCAGGCGTGTTCAATTTTGCTTCTCCGAAAATCAAAACAAACGAAAAACTACTTAAAACAGATTTTTCAAATGTTTTTCTAAGGTTAAAACCATGTGCGCTGACCATATCAGTGTCTCCGCCGTTCGCAGCCGTCTCAAAACCAAAAAATTATCAGTTATAGATAAAAGCCATTGGCCGTAACACAAGATAACTAGGCCAAATTACAGGATAAAATATTATAGGATAAAAAAGATGGAAATTTTTTTATATGCCGCCGCAAAGTTCCTAATTGTCTGAACTGCTACTGCAGATCGGTCTCTCCTTGCACGGCACTGAATTTCTGAAACCTTACCTGTTTTTGCCATCATCAATAACTCCATTAGGTCAAGGAGTAATATTGCCCATCAGTTTTGCTATTGCACAGACGACTGAATTTTTTTTATCTTTAAGTCACCTGAAATTGCACTATCAATCAACTGAAATTAAAGCCCCCCTCCAAAAAAAACATCTGCAACTTCAGGTGATTCAGAGTGCAACTTCAGATGATCTGAAATTACACTCTCAATCAACTAAAATTGCAGCCCCCCTAAAAAAACATGTGCAACTTCAGGTGATTCAAAGTGCAACTTTAGGTGACTGAAATATAAAAAAATTTCAGTCGCCTGTGCAATAGTCTATCCCATTGCCCATTTGCCTTTCCCTCAGTGACGAATTTGGTCCCCTCGTCCCTGTCTTCTTCCTCGTCTATTCCTACTCCTCTCTCTTTGTACCGAACAAGGCCAATGAGTAGATCTCCCTCCCTATTCCGCACGTATTCGAAATTGGTGGCGGCGGTGGATGGCGTGGCGAGGTAGGCGGAGCTTCGGCGGATTGATGGCACTGGCTGCTCACATGGCGGTGGTGGCAGATGGTGTGGCGAGGCAGGCGGAGCTCCGGCGGATTGATGGCGCACCTCACCATCACCTCCCTAGATGCCCCCATCTCACCACCACCCGCCGCCGCATCCACCTTGCCGATGTCGTGAAGCCGCCATGGATCTGCCACCGATGAGGTGACTGCAGCCGGGAGCGGTGAGCCTGCAGGTGTGACCCAGCCGATGATGGGGTTCCAACCAGGTTTGCAAAATCGGTTTTGAAATTTAACCAGAAATTTTCGATTTTCAAATCAAAATTCGAATTTCTTAAATCCAAACGGAAAAGATAAAAATGGTAATTTCAAGAGTTCGAATTTAAGAAATTTGAAATGGTTACGAATTTTCTCTATATTTGATAAAAATCATGCAAAAGTGATTTTTTATTTTCAGTTAATTTTTGGCCCATTTAGAAAACTGTGGCTCCAATTGTCCTCCTTTTGACTTAGATACTGTTTGTTTAGGTTTTTTCTTTGACTTAAAAGTTAAAAAGCCAAAGTCTAAACAAAGGCTTTCGAAAAAAGTCTAAGTTACTTTATAACTATAAACTAAGGGGGTATTTGGGACTGCTCCACTCCACGTTTTTCAGCTCTGCTCTATGTTTTTTAGCCAAACAGGTTCAGCTCCACGCGCTCTGTTCAAGGAAAAAAAAGGTAAAGTTGTGAGAGCACCTAAAGGGGTGCTCCACAAACTCTAGATTTTTTGTGGAGCTGCTCCACGGTAGAGTTTGTGGAGCAAGAGTTTGTGGAGCAGTCCCAACACCCCCTAAAAGTTACCCATGAGGTGCTTTTCTTCGTTTTTGCGGGTTGAGAGTTGCCCTTTGCCACTGAAGATCGAGTTATTTATCCACCTCTACGGAGATATAAATATCTTTCCTTGAGACCCGCCACCTGTGTGAAGGAAAAGGCGGCGCCTCCTTCATGGGTTTTGACCTTGCCAGGCTGGTCATCTCCACACCGGTGACTGGTGGTGGCGATCACTTCTCCCTGCGCTGTCGTCCTTCTCCCCTGCGCCTCTGTCCCCCCTGCTCCCGACGCTCAGCCATCATTCCCGTGCCCATTGCATGGTGCCTCCATCCTCCCTACGCCCAGACTGCAAACACATTATCCTTAACTCCTCTAGGTCACCGTCCTCAACTCCTCCCCAAGGACGCACTCTTCTCGCCTCTTCTATGACCCTGACTCCGTCCTCGGCTCCACCTCTCCTAGTCTATGTCGTATTGCCTCCTCTAGGCTATGCCGCGCCAATGTAGTAGCCATCCTCCACGCCTCACCCCCACATCCCTCTACCACCGGATTGGTCCTCTTCCCAGATAGCTGACGCCCCTTGACCTCAAATCACTTGATTGGACTTCCTTCTCGCCGCTGGTCATCGTCTTGGATATCCTCGCCTCCTACTGCCTCGATTCACTCATCTTTGATATCTTCTCGCCACCCATTAGTCCTGATTCTAGCCAGATCTGTGCAGTGAAGAGCTTGGTGACGGCCGTTGTTGTGTGCTAATCATCTCCTTTTCCTATGCTTCAATGGCGAAGCTAGGATTAAAATTGAGGGGGGGCTGAAGTATTTGTCGGATTAAACTAAGTTGACACAAATATAGTCTTATACTCTTATAGAATTTCAAATTCATACAGAAATTATACAGTTGGAGTTTTGGAGACAAACAACGAAAAACAGAGAAATACAAAGTACATACCTCGACAATATAAAGCGCATACCCAATAATATATAATTATTCTGCTATGAGTACGGAGTAGAAGAGATCACCTGTGTATGAAACATATAAAAATTAGTTATATAATAGAAAATTGTGAATAATAATGAAAATTTAGTTCATATGAATTATGAAACATACCACAAATAAGCTAATTTCAAGCATGAGCCAAATTGGAATCACAGGGCAAATGCATTCTACGCGACTTCATGCCTTGGAAACGGTTTATGATTTTATCATCATCAATGGTTTTAAAGATCTCTCGCTCAGTGTAGCACACCATCAAATCATTGAGCCACTCATCCGTTACCTTATTGCGCAAATCTGTTTTGATAATATTCATTGCTGAAAATATTCTCTCAACAGATGCCGTTGCCACTGGAAGTATCAATGTCAACTCGATGAGGCGATATACCAATGGGAAGGTTTTATCTTTTCTTGTTTGAACCATCAATTGAGCAAGTTTTGATATATCACGACATTCACTAAATTCTTCATTTCTTCTAATGTTGAGAATGAAAGTTTGAAGCTGACTTCTTAACAAAAGCCGATCAACATCCGTGAAATCATCAGCATAAATCTCAGCAAGTCGAACAAGTTTATCAACATCAAACTTAGAGAAGGAGTCGCTTGGATCAAGACAAGACATGCATACCAATAACTCCAAGGAAACTTCATTGAATCGATGATTCATCTCATTCATAACTGCATCAATAGCAACATTAAAAATGTCAACTTTGTAATAATGATGTTGAGTCACTTTATGCTTCCGACGTACTGATTTACCCATAACTCCAATAGGATCTTCCATATTTGGCACATCAATCTCATATTTTTCACAAACACTTTTGACTTGGTTGAGCAATGGCTCCCACCCATTGTCCCTCATATCTTGAAATCGTTGTTTGACATCCTGTAACAAGCCCATAGCTTCAACAATATCTTGATGCTTCCTTTGCAAAGCAAGTGATAACTCATTTGTAATGCTCAACATGGTTATTAAGAAATGCATGATGAATACAAATTCAAAACATTCCATCTTTTTTAGCAAACCTGCTGCTCCACCATGACTTGAGTTTTGACAAGCATCTTCACTTACAAGCTCAAGCACATCCACTACTGCTTCCCACATTTGGTATATGCGAAGCAAAGTTTTGATATGTGAGCCCCACCGAGTATCTCCAGGTCTAGCAAGTCCAGCTTCCTGATGCAATCCTGTCCCAGCTGAAATCAAACCACTCTCTAGCTTCTCCAACAAGACCTCATGATGTTTTTTAATCAAGGCATCTTTTTTTTACAAGATGAACTCACAACAGTCACTATCAGGGGAACATAGTTAAAGAAATCTGCAATAGCTCTACTACAACTTGCCACAGTGACAACTACCAACTGTAACTGGTGGGCGAAGCAATGAACATAGAAAGCATTTGGATTATCATCTCGAATAAGTTTTTGCAATCCATTAAATTCACCTCTCATATTTGAAGCTCCGTCGTAGCCCTGCCCACGCAGTCTTGAAATAGGCAAGCCATGTCGAGTAAGCAATCCAACCAAAGATTCTTTCAATGCTGCAGATGTACAATTTGTGATATGCTCAATGGCAAGAAACCTTTCCATCACTTTTCCTTGATTATTCACAAATCTGCATAAATGATATGATTATAAAATGTAAACTTTAAAGGTAGAACAAAACAACAAAGCATAAATGATGTGAAACTATAACTAACCTTACAATCACTGCCATTTGCTCCTTTATTGATACATCTCTGGACTCATCAATAAGGACTGCAAAATTTCTATCTCCAATCTCACCTTTAATCACTTCTGTGACCTCCTGTGCACAACATTTACAAAGCTCTTTTTGAATATCTGGAGAAATCATAACTGCATGCCTTGGAGCTGTATCAAATGCCACCTTCACTTCCTCTTTTTTATCTTTATACCAATCCAATAACTCTTTGAAATTCCCCTTGTTGATGGAAGTAGAGGATTCATCATGTCCTCGAAAAGGTTCACCTTGAGCTATAAGATATCTTGCACAACTTAAAGATGCAGTTAAACGAATTTTGTATGCAATTTCGGCCTCCTTGCTATAATTATTGATTTTGCTAGACACACTTGACCTTTGATTTTTGAAGTCATCGCAAAGACCCCTTGCAATATTGTGGGAACTATTTGTGCTACCAACATGTTTATTGAAAGCTTGTAAAGCAATTTTCCAACGAGAGAACCCAACCTTCGTAAATACATCACTTCCAAATGTATTGGGTTGTGCCGGTTTCTTGAAAAGAAAACAATAAAAACAAAATGCGGCATCCTTTTCCACACTATATTCCAACCAATCAAATTTATTATACCATGATTCTTGAAAAGACCGTGATTGTTTGCCATCCAATGTCTGTGGAAATGAATATCCAATTAGTCGGGTAGGGCCATTCAATAAATATGCCCTTCTCACTTGATCTCTAATTTCGTTAGCATAATCTTCAATTGGTATGCGCAACGCCGGATCGGCAATTATTTCATTTGGATTAAATTCTAGTCGAAGCTTCTTTGGTTGAGTTGTACTCTCATTCGTTGGACGAGAACCACTTGAATTATTTGCAAAATAGTTGCACAAAGTTCGTTTCTCCATTATAGCAAGATCTATAAGACTATAAATAAATTAGTAGTCTAAAATCTAAAGTTCAGAATGTAAACTGATATAAAAAAGTATAGAAAAATTACCAGTAGCAGTGAAGCTCACACAGTCACACTCTGGATGAGCTTGTTCACACTGGAATTGATGACTAGAAGTACTGGCCGGTAGGAAAAGAAATCAACACAACCCACAACCGGACACTGCCTGCCGGCAGCTGGCAGCAGCGCAAATGCTTCGGTCCCCCCGGACACGACACCGGTCCCCCCTTTGGCCTTTACTTCGGTCCGCCTGCATGGCCGCACGCCCGCACCCCGCACTGCCCGGCTGCCCGCAGGCCCCGCACGGCCGCACCGCACCGGCGCACCCCTCCTTTTATTCGCCCGCTGTCCCACACCGCAGGCCGCAGCTCCTCAACCGCTCAACGCCTCCTCCGCTCCTCTCTCTCTCGCAGTCTCGCTTCTCTGCTCCTCCTCGCCCACCGCGGCCCTCGCCTCGCTCCCGGCTCCTTGCCTCGGCAGACGGCGAGCCAGCTCGGCTCTCCGCTCCTCCCCGCTCGACGCCTCGCGCTCGCGGCCCTCGCCACGCTCCCAGGTCCCGGCTCCTCGGCAGATGGTAGCTCGGCTCCTCCGCTCCTCCTCGCTCGCCGCCTCGCTCCCGGGCTCCCGGTTCCTCTGCTCCTCGCCTCGCTCGATGCTCAGAGTCGCCGCCAGATCTGGGAAACTGGGTGTGCCTAGGAATAGTGCCAGATCTGTGCGACTGTGCTAGTCTCCGCCGCCGCCCGCCTGGGAATAGTGATCTGTGTTTTCATGGGCTGCTGGAGTGCTGGGCCTCTTTGTGGGAAATGGGCTTCTTTTTATTGCTTGTTGCCTTGTTGGGCTTCTGTGAGAGTGAGACACTGAGACTGTGATTCGGCTGTTGCCGACACGCCGCTCGCCGGGAGGGGGCCGCCGGGGGAGGGGGGGCTCGCCAGGGGGGTCCGCCGCCGGGGGGGAGGTGAGGCTTGAGCCTTACTAAGCCTCCCCTGGCTTCGCCCCTGCTATGCTTGTACTTTAAGCATAATATTTAGCTAATTTGCCTCTCGACATACATTCTTTTTGTTTTGTACAATATGATTTTATTGGTGGTTTTTTGAATTACCACTGATTGTTATGTGTTCTACCAATTATTGTTGTGATTTGACTGATTTTTCTTTGAATGATTCGTGCCGTTGTTGGTCAAATCTCATGAGGCCACGATGAACTTCGGAATTGTTGGATTGTAATAGAACTCATATATGACATTAGAACAAGAGTATTTTAGACATTTCAACAATAAGCCATCACTCCAAAGCCAAAAAAGCTAGAATGCCAACAATCTTTCTTGGCTTAAAAGCGGACCTAAGCTCCTTAAGCCAAAAGGTAGGCTTTAACCTATAAGCCAAAAAGTCTAAGCCTGAACAAACAGGTCCTTAGGCACTGTTCCAAAGTGTTGTGGTTTTTGACTTTTGGCTTTTAGGTTCTGGCTGAAATGGCACCGTAGTGACTGTTAGCTTTTTATGTATCCAATTAAAGGAAAATAAAGAAAAAAAGAGAAAAAATATCATTATATCTCCACGAATAATGCAAAGAAAAAGAGAGAGAGAGAGAGAGAAAAAAAAGGAAAAAACCATGTAAGAAGCCAATGTGTTTTAAACGGCTTTTGGCTTCTGAAAGCCGGAAGCTAGAAGCCATCGCTGTTTAGAACGGAGCATGAAGTGAAGAGTAGATCGAGATGAAAATGGAGAATGGAGTAGATCGGCAGTAAGGGAAGACAAAAAAAGAGGAAGGGAGAGAGATCGGTAGTAGGGCCATGTACCATGGAGAGGGGAGAGAGACCAAGAGGAAGAGAGGAGAAAAGACGTAAAGGGTAGGAAGAAGAAGTTGACATATGGGGCATTTGTTGTAGAAAGAGGAGGAAAGACCTGTGAGAGACCATGTACTAGGTCAAAGATATGTTTGTGATGAACAATTGTCACTTTGGTTTAGTTGAATTTGGATTTTGCAATAGTTTCAGCAAATTTAGATTTGCTACCAAGAGTTGACGATCGGACCGGTAGGGGGGATTGATCGGACTGTTGGGAGGAAGCGATCGGACTGGCTTGAAATGGTTGTTTGACTAGTAGTCCGGTGTAACTAGAGTTTGGGGCGGTATGACCGATTTCTAGTTGGCAGTTGTTATTTTCTAGAGAGCATGTTTTTGGAGATTAAGTGTGTGTGTGTGGTCGAAACGACCATGGTTGGTGGTCAGACCGGTTGATATGGGGGATGCTCGATCTTCATGTAGGATCGGAAACGGCAACAGAGGGGGGGGGGGGGTTGAATGGTGCCCTTTAAAAATCACCCCCAAAGTATCCACACAACCTCTCTTCTCCGATAGCTACAAAAGTTATGAAGAAGGAGAGTTCATGCTCACTGGCATCCAAAGAAGAAAACTCCCAGAAATGAAGAGGCAAGACAAAAGGACAGGATTGAAAGCAGGGAACTAAAAATTAGCAGCAAAGGCCAGTCTAACCGCCATGACAGGGCCGGTCAGACCGCCTGGTTACGGCCGGTCAGACCGCCTGGTTACGGCCAGTCAGACCGCAGGGCATCGGCCGGTCAGACCGCCCATGCCTAGGGGTGGACAAATGGCTCGAGGCTCGCGGCTCGGCTCAGCTCGCAACAGGCTCGGCTCGTGGCATTTACGAGCCGAGCCGAGCCCGACGTTGAGCTCGGTAGATTAACGAGCCGAGCCCGAGCTGGCTCGCGAGCCGCTCGGAAGGCTTGTTTGGCTCGTTTGCCTGTGACGGTCACGCAGTCACGGGCCAGCCCAACGCGAGCGTGACTCGGTCTGCTGCCGACGGCCCATCTGCGCGGCTCGGTCAAGACCCCTACGCATGCACCGACACCGCACGGTCCGCACCCCGCACCCGCACAGATCCCCGACCCCGATCCCCTTCCGACTCCGATCAGGCGACGCCGACGCATTGAACCCTAGATTCGGCGCCGCCGCGAAGGTACGGCACCGCACCCTCACTGACCGCCGGCCCCTTCCCTCCTCCTCGCCTCAATCTCCACCGCCCTAGCCCCTAGATCCGGCGCCCTCCCGATCCCCTCTCAAGTCTCAACCCTAGATCCGCCGCCACAGTGCCGCACCCTCGTCGTCCGCCGGCGCCGGCCCCTCCCCTCCTCCTCGCCACAGTCTCCACCGCCCTAGCCTTTAGATCCGACGCCCTCCCTCCTGAAACCCTCTCAGCCCTAGATCCGCCGCCACGATTTTGCACCTCCCCTCGCCGTCGGCTTCTTGTCGGAAGACTGGACTTTGGCGCATGGAGCAGGCCAGCATGGAGTCGAAGAACCGCGGGCGCGGAGAGAGGAGGTCCTCCGGGTCCGGCTCCGGCTCTGCCTCGGCATCGACCCCAGTGGTGAACCGCGTCGGCGTCCCCAACCTCTGTCCACGGCCACCTTGCAGTGGCAAAGCCAAAGCAACTCCGACCTCAGCACCGGAAGCCTCGGTAAAGTCGGAAACCCTAACTCATGTATTGAGAATTTTATCCATGCTTCTGCTATCCCTGTCGCCATTGTTATGTGCCCTGTGAGGCTGTGACTGTGTGAGGCTATATAGATATTTGGTGGAAGGGAAGAGGATGGTGTGTACCGTGTGTTGCTATTTCTTTTCTAGGACTAGTATATGTGCTGGTTGCTAACTAAGACAGGCAGAGGAATTAAGTAAAATTCACCTCTTTTACTGCTATATTGTTTTTTCTTCGTCGGATTACGAATCATTCTGCTGCCATTGCTGTAATGTCTGAATCTGGATGTAACTGGAATCATTCTGCGATCTTTGCGCCGCTGTAATATGGAATCGTTCTCTGATGGCGCTGCTGTAATTTGGACTGACGAGCCTAACGAGCTCGAGCTTTTTACCGAGCCGAGCCGAGCCTGTTTTTTAGCTCGTTAGTCTAACGAGCCGAGCCGAGCCTCTCTTTTACCGAGCCTTAACGAGCCGAGCCGAGCCGAGCCAGCTCGATATCCACCCCTACCCATGCCCACCCGGTCTAACCGCTAGGGTTGGAGGTCTGACCGCCATGGGTGATCCGGTCTGACCGCCATGGTTAGATCGGTCTGACTGAACCTGGTTCAGGCAGGGGCAGAAACCAGCTAGCGGCTGACTGAAAATCTGTAAATACTGAAACTAGCCGATCTCAAGGAAATTTGTGGAATGCTGCTGTTCTTCTCAGGCCAAATGAGCAAGACCTTATTCTAAACAACATTGAGACCTCAGGAATCCAGAGAAAACATCAAGAGAGCATAGAACAAAGATTTGAGCAATAAACTGTAAACTGAAAAAGGAATGAGACTAGTTTCCAAATTGCTCCTCATTCTCAAGTCTTTTGCTCATGAACCTATGAATCTCAACTGGAGATGATCTCACAACAGGAATGCATAACTCTGAAGCCATCTTTAGAAAGGAAATCAAAAGCTTCAAACATGCCTTGCCTTCAAACCCTAGCTTTTGAAAAAAGAGGAAATGCACCCGAGGACAAATTAGAAGCAAACTGAAATTGAAAGCTTCTCTCTCGGGACAAAGCTGGCCAAGATGGCCTGGTGATCCTATCCCAGTTCAGAGACAAACATCTTGTTGCGTCTTGAACAAAGATTCAACTCAAACGCAAAGAATCAACAGAGAGAAACAAAGAGCAAACAGAAACTGAAATCCATCACAGAGAGACAAACACTCAGATCATTTCCATCTCAAGACTTCTCAAATGGATACAAGGAGATGAATGATTTCAGAGAGTGTTTCTATAGCCAACACACTACGGCCCCATACACAATTGAAAAGAAATGTCTGCACTCTCTCTACATGCTTCTCTCTTGAGCACACGAGAGCAACCAGAACACACACACTGAGCTCACTCGCTTGCTTGCTATCTCCCTCCAGGACTCATCCCCACTAAATAGAGAAGCTCACCTCCTCAAAGAAGAAATTCCAGAAGTGCAGGACAAACCTCACTTCCAACCTCTTCCACATATGAGGCAAAAAGTCAAACTCTCTCACAACACAAGAAATGGAGGGAACCAGCCACTCCACTCAGGCTTGAGTCAATTCTCCAAATTGCCCCTCAAGTACCTTCCCGGAAGCTTCCCGCAACCGGCACCCTGACCGTCTGGACCTCGACTCCTCCTTGAGTCTAGTCTCGGTCCACTCCGTTGCACACGACCATACCCGGCATCCTGACCGTCTAGACCTCAGCTCCTCCCTGAGCCTAGTCCCGGTCCACCTCGCCGCTGCCTGTCGTGTCCACCTCCGGCAGCTCCAGCTCCGGTTGCTCGTCTCCCGGCTCGCAACCACCTTAGCAGCCTCGATCATCTTCGACGTCTCCGACCGTCTGGACCTCAACACGTCCTGTGCCTAGTCCCGGTCCTCCCACGCCTCACCATGACCTAGCTCCGAAGTCCTGCAACCACACAGACAAGCAAACCGCCACATAGCACCGCACGAAATAGCATAATCAACATTAGCCACAATGAAACATACTCAAACACAAAATAGCCCAAACGACCGATCGAGAAAAAGAACAACCATCCTAAGTACACCTGACCGCGTTCAACCAAGTCCGACCGAACCAGACTGCGCCAAGCATTGACTTGGTGCGAACCAACCAAATCAAACTCAAACTATCCAGAACACGAGTCAATTACTCATCACAAACATGGGGACACCTCCACATGGTCTCTCAATCTCCCCCTTGATGAGTATATTGACAAACACCAAAAAAGCATAAAGTTGAGTTTGTTTTGAAAGTCATACATGGTCTAAAAGAGAAGCAAAGAGATGCAAGACCATGTAGACAAAGGAGCAAAACAGAAAGAGCAAGTTTTCTTCGAAAGCTCCCAGTTTTTCCCATGAAATGGCTTTTTCTCCAATATTCTCCCCTTTTGGCAATAAAATCATCAAGACGCATGGAAGAATATAAATCATGATTTGGATGAAATGGCTGAAGATTGTTTATTTTAAGCATGATGAGCCATGAAGATTATCCAAAATGACCTTTTGAGTATTACACCAAGCCATAACACGTAAGAATGCTATCAAGATCATGACGATTTATGTATAGACAAGCTAAGCCATATAAGTCATAATCTGAAAATTAGTCAAATGTCTTAGCATGTCAAGTTATTCAAGAGTATAGTCTAGCTAAAGGTATCCAAAGATGATGCAAGCCATGTCAATAATCTAAGTGGAACCAAGAAGCTAGTATTGAATCATTTTACAGTGCTACAAGTTCAAGAATGAATCATTTGTTCAAGTACTTAGTCTTTTTGTAGTTAAGCAAATTTAGCACAATTGACATGTTTTTCTTTGGACACTCATGGTTGTTTCCAACCAAAATTTTAGTCATGTGCTAGATCTCAAGCCTTATGCGACCACTCCAAGCTAGAAGCTTAAGAAGATGATCTTGGTCATCCAAAACTCCCTCTGAGTTCATGCCTAGTGCAATGGCAAGCAATCTCATGAGAAAGAATCGGTGAGATCAGTTCTTTCGCACAGAAGAGATCTTTTTGCTTTTACTGAATTTAGTGCAAGAACAAGAAGTTTATAAAGAACTAGCATAGCTCAAACTAAAGCTTAATAAAGATTTAAGACTCAACTAGCCTATTTGATATGGCATGAATCATAAGAGGATAACTAAAGACAGACTAGTCTCAAGAGCTAATATGACATGATTTAATTCAAGTTGTGCAATCTTAATCAATCTATCATGGCAAAAACTTGACTACACATATAGAGTCATGATAAATCTAGCAAGTAAGCATAGATCACGGCAAGATGTAAAGCATTATAAACATGTCATATAAGGATAATAGTCAAGGCTCCATGCAGTTATATTACAATGCAAAATGACATGCAAGAAAATCCAGCTTCCCCTCAGCATTAGATGCACTTTTAGTTCAAGTTGAGTTATGTCAACATTAAGATCCAGAAGCTCCCAAATGAACTCCCCTTGAACCAAAGCAATAAAAACGAGGAGCTGAGAAAAAAAACAGAAAAGGCAGTCCTTAGAGCATAGACAAGATATAGATGATACTATAGCTCAGACTGACTCTGATCTACCCCATATGACACTAGGACTATCAGCTGATCATCTAACACACTAAGGAGCAAACACGTTCTCTGTCTACCCAAGGGTGGCCCGACCCTTGCTAGAACCTATAAGAAGTGAGTGAGCTCAACCTAGTGAGAAGAGAGACAGCTAATAAGCAGCATCCTAGAGCCACAAGATGAGAGGAAGAAATCTAAGCAACTAGACAAGACAACCACTCTAATCTATGCTAAAAGGACTAACCCGAATGCACCCTCATGACATACAGCAACCACCTCATGAAATGCCACTCCTGCACCTTCCTGGAAACTTCCTCATTTCTTGCTGTCCAAGTCTCGCAACCACATCGAGTCCTCGCCGTCTTCGGCATCTCCCGTCCGCTTCGACCTCAGCACTGCTTGTGCCTAGTCCGGCCATCTCATGTCTCGCCACGACTCTGCCTCAAGGTCCTGCAGCTATCACAGACAAGAAAAGCATCACATAGCACCGCTCGAAATAATATAATCAACATTAGCATTAAAGAAAGTACTCAAGCACGAAATAACCAATCAACTGGTCGAAGAGAAGAACAAGCGTCCCTAGCACATCCGATCGCGATCGACCAGGTCCAATCCGTACTAGACTGCGCCATGCATCGACTTGGCGCAAACCAACCAAATCAAACTCAAACTTTCCGGAACAAGTGTCAATTACTCATCACAAACATGGGGTCACATCCACATGGTCTCTCAATCTCCCCCTTGATGAGTATATTGACAAACACAGAAAAAACATAAAGTTGAGTTTGTAAAAAAAGAGAGTCACACATGGTCCGAAAGAGAATAGCAATGAAGCTTATGACCATATTGACAAAGGAGTAAAAACAGAAAGAGCAAGTTTTCCTCAAAAGCTCCAGAAAATCCCCATTTTATGCCTTTTTCTCCATTATTCTCCCCCTTTTGGCAATAAAATCATCAAGAGGCAAGGAGGAAAATAAAGCATGATATGGATGAAATGGCTGTATTGTATTCATTTTAAGCATTTGGAGCCATGAAGATTATCCAAAATGACTTTTGAAGTATTACACCAAGCCATAATACATAAGAATGCTATCAAGATCATGACAAGACATGTATAATCAAGCTAAACCAAAAGATCATAATATAAAAATTAGATGAATTGCTTCGCATGTCAAATCATTTAAGATTATAGTCTAGCTAAAGGCACCCAAAGATGATGCAAGCCATGTCAATATTCTAAGTGGAACCAAGAAGCTAGAATTGGGTTAATTTAGAGTGCTACAAGTTCAATAATGAATTATTTGTTCAAGTACTTGGTCTTTGTGTAATTAAGCAAATTTAGCACAATTGTCATGTTTTTCCTTTTAGAAACTTATGGTTGCTTCCAACAAAAATTTTGTTTAGTCTTGTGTTAGATCTCAAGCCTTATGCGACCACTCCAAGCTAGAAGCTTAAGAAGATGATCCTGGTCAACCAAAACTCCCCCTAAGTTCATGCCTAGTGCAATGGCAAGCAGTCTCATGAGAAAGAATTGGTGATATTAGTTCTTTCACACAAAAGAGATCTTTTTGCTTTTGCTGAATTTAGTTCAAGAACAAGGAGTTAATAATAACTCATGCTTCATAAAGGAACTAGCATAGCTTAATCTAAAGCTCAATAAAGATGGAAGACTCAACTCACCCTATTTGACATGGCATGAATCATAAATGGATAACTAAAGACACACTAGTCTCAAGAGCTAACATGACATGATTTAATCTAAGTTGTGAATTTTTAATCAACTTATCATGGCAAAGACTGGACTACATGAAGGGGACGGGGTTCCCGATCTTCCGTCAGGTGATGATAACTCTCGTTTTGGTGGAACGCGACACACCGATCCGGCTTCAGATCCAACAGACCCGAACCCTGCAACCTTAGCACCACGACTTCTCTGGTTATCAACCGTGTCACTAATCCGGTTGACCTCGTCAAGAAGGCTAATCCCTGCCTGCGAAACGAAGAACACAAGCAAGAACCCGAAAGAACGCAGCTCAAAGAAGTGACAATCTGCAAATGTATGATTAAGATCACGAAAGTGGGGTTTCACGACCGAAGACGGCGACTGTTCGATGACAGATTGATCTAAAGCAAAACCCCAAACCCTAATGGTGGGGGTGGCGGCTGGATATAAGGTCTAAGGGTCGTCACACCCCCTGGACGCGCCCCCTAACGGGCTCTAAGACGATACACGGCCCAACGGACCAAAAGACGGTGACGCAACACCCTGGCAGATTCTGGACGCTGACTTATTTTGATGATTCCCGTTGACTCCGGTGGAATTTGAACCTCAAACCAAAGCCATTGGTTAGCCTATGAAATTATCTTTCCATGCATATGTGGGTCGTCAAAAACGGAGTCCGTATGCGTCCTGGGTGTCCGTTTTACTGCAGGCTGGTCCTGAAGGCCGAGGCAGACTCGAACTCGAATTGGACTGGGCCTCCGGCTTGACTTGGACGTCCTTGCTGGTCTTCTCCGCCTCCACACCTCTCTCCATGTACTTCATGACCCTCTCCAATGTTCCTAAGCAAGATAACATCATTAGGTAGCAATCTATTCTCAAAACTATGAAAAGGATCGCTTAAGAACGAGCTCACCTCTAGATTTAATTGTCGCATGCGAGCTCGGGTCATTGGACCTTGCATAACGGTTGGAGGATCAGCGGTTGCATCCGAAGGAGTGATGTCCTCATCACTACACATATAAAGTCATGATAAATCTAGCAAGTAAGCACAGATCATGGTAAGATGTAATTCATTGGAAACATGTCATAAAAAAATAATAATCAAGGCTCCATGTAGTTATATTACAATGCAGAATGCTGAAATGAAATGCATGAAAATCCAGCTCCCCTCAATGTGTGATGCACCTTTAGTTCAAGATAAGTTATGTCAACATTAAGATCCAGAAAATACCAAATGAACTCCCCCTGAACCAAAGCAATAAAAACGAGAAGCTGGCAAAGAAAGTCAGAAAAGTCAGTCCTTAAAGTATAGATAAGATATAGAGGATACTATGGCTCAGACTGACTTTTATCTACCCCATATGACTCTAGGACTATCAGCTGGTATTCTAACACACTAGGGAGTAAACACGTTCCCTGTCTACCCAAAGGTGGCCCAACCCTTGCTAGACCTATAAGAAGTGAGTGAACTCAACCTAGTTTAAAGAGAAACAGCTAATAAGCAGCATCCTAGAATCACAAGATGAGAGAAAGAAGTCTAAGCAACTAGACAAGAGAACTACTCTAATCTATGCTAGAAGGACTAACCCAAATGCACCCTCATGACATGCAGCAGAAAGAGTCAGGAGCATATAAACAGGATAAACATGAAGCACGAAGCTCCCCTTCACAACAGTCCATAAGAACAAACCACCCCAAGCTCTCCTGGCAAGGCTGAAAACCTAGAGTTGTCGAAAGGCTTGGTAAAGATATCGACCAACTGGTGGTCACTCTCCACAAACTAGAGCACTATGTCATCCTTCTCCACATGGTCTCTAAGGAAGTGATACCTGATATCAATGTGCTTGGTCCGAGAGTGCTGCACTGGGTTCTTTGCAATGTTGATGGCAGAAATCTTATCACAAAATAGTGGAACACTGTCTATGACTAACCCAAAGTCCCACAGGTTCGAAGCCATCCAAAGTACCTGGCTGTAGCAACTGGCGGTAGCAACGTACTCGACCTCTGCGGTGGACTGTGCAACACTGAACTGCTTTCTAGACGACCAGGAGACAAGAGATGTGCCAATGAATTAGCAAGTGCCAGAAGTGCTCTTCCTATCTATCCTACAGCTAGCAAAGTCTGCATCAGAATAGGCTCTGAGGGAAAGATAGGAAGACGAAGAGTACCAGATACCATAGTCAATGGTAGCTCGAAGGTACCGAAAGATGCGTTTCACCGTCTGGCGGTGAGATACGTGAGGGGAGGCCTGAAATCAAGCACACAGACGCACGAAGAAGTGTATGTCCGGTCTCGAGGCAGTGAGGTACAAGAGGGAGCCAATCATACTGCGGTACTCCTTTTGATCAACTGGCTCGGCATCCTCATCTGGATCAAGTGAAGCTGTTGATGCCATAGGAGTGGGCACCGACTTGCCATCACTCATATCAAAGCGTCTCAAGAGGTCTCGTGTGTACTTGCCTTGATGCAAGAAAGTGCCCTCCCGAGTCTGCTTGATTTGGAATCTAAGAAAGAAGCTCAACTCGCCCATCATGCTCATCTCAAACTCTGTGCTCATGACATCAGAGAACTGGGAAGCAAGAGCATGGGAGGAGCCGCCAAAGATGATGTCATCCACTTAAATCTGGACGAGTAGAAGGTCATTGCCATGCCTACAAATGAATAAGGTCTTGTCTATCTTACCCATTTCAAACCTATGACTCAACAGATAGGACTTAAGCCTCTCATACCAAGCTCTAGGGGCCTGCTTAAGTCCATACAGGGGTTTGGAAAGCTTGTAGACATGGTTTGGGTATTTGGGGTTCTCGAAACTTGGAGGCTGCCTAACATAGACCTCTTCCTCAATATACCCATTGAGGAAGGCACTCTTGACATTCATCTGGTAAAGCTTGAAGCCCTTAGACGCTGTGAATGCAAGTAAGATCCTAATGGCCTCTAGCCTATCTACAGGGGCAAAGGTCTCAAAATCCAAACCCTCAACCTGGGAGAAACCCTGAGCTATCAATCTAGCCTTGTTTCGAATGTCTACCCCATCCTCACTCTGTTTGTTTTTGAACACCCACTTGATACCTATGACATTATGACCACTAAGGGACTCAACAAGTGACCAGACCTTCCTTCTCTCAAAGTTCTCTAACTCCTCATGCATGGCATTGACCCAAGACTCATCAGAAAGAGCATGACTCACATCTTTGGGCTCAAAAGAGGCAATGAAGGCAGAGTGGAGATAGAAGTGAGACATGCCAAACTTTGAGCGTGTGACACGCTCAAAGAGATCTCCAATCATCTTCTCTCAAGGATAATGTTTTTGGATATGACTGGGAGGTCCTGGATGAGAGAAAGAAGTGGCATCTACCTCATGAGCTGATGAGGCAGGAACAGAGCCACTAGCTCCAAAAGATGGGGAAGAAATGGGCTGATCTCCTTGAGGTACAGTGGAAGAAGCAGGTACCTCAAGGGAAGGAGGAACTAGATCGGGTAGACAACCCTCATCTCCATCCTCCTCATTGTCCACAAAGATAGGCTCGGACTGCTCTACAAAACCTGAGATATCGGGTCTAGTCCCCAGACTGGCCTCATCGAAAGTCACCTCACAAGTTTTTATCATTTTGCTAGACTCGCAGTTCCAACCCTATACGCCTGCGAAGAAGTCGAGTAACCCAGAAAAATCCCATCACAAGATCGTGACTCGAACTTATCTAGGTTCCCAGACTTCATAATAAAACACTTGCAACCAAACACATGAAAATGAGAGACACTGGGCTTTCACCCATATCTCAACTCATAACAAGTGCGATACAAGTGTGCCCTTAGAAAAACTCTGTTTGAAACATGGCACGCGGTGGCAATCGCCTCAGCCCAAAACTTCCTAGGTGTAAAGTACTCATCAAGTATTGTTCTGGCCATCTCGACCAAGGTACGGTTCTTTCTCTTCATGACGCCATTTTGCTGGGGAACGTGCGGAGAAGAGAACTGATGCTCTACACCTGTCTCATCTCAAAACCTCTCAAAGTAGGAATTCTTGAACTCCATGCCATTGTCACTGTGGATCGCTCGTAAGGTACCGGGAGCTCAACAGAAAGCCTACTAAAAAGACCCCGAAAATGGGTAAATGTCTCATCCTTCGAGGCTAAGAAAAACACCCAAGAGTACCTCAAGAAGTCATCGACTACAACAAGAACGTATCACTTCCCTCCTGCCGACTGCACTCTAGCTAGACCAACTGTGTCCATGTGGAGCAGTTGTCCTGGTGCATCGGTCATAGTCACTGTGACCGGAGGATGAGAAGCAGCAACCATCTTGTCGTGTCGGCAAGGAGCGCAAACTAAATCTTTGACCATTTTGAGTTTAGGCAGACCACGAATGAGATCGTGGCCGCCAACTCGAGTCAAATGGTCAAATCCAATATGACCCAGTCTCCTATGGTCATGGGACTCAGAAGCAACTAAACACCTGAGAGAATCACCAGAAGACTCAACAAAATCAGCACAAAAGATCCTCCCATATCTAGAAATCCCGCAAACCAGACTCCGCGAAGAATCAATAATTTTGCAAGCATTTTTCTTAAAGCTCACCTCAAAACCGTCATCGGTAAGGTGGGAAACGGAGAGCAAATTGTATTACAGTTTACTCACTAAGGCAACATCTTTTAAAACGAAAGAATCATTAACGCGCATAGTACCTTTGGCGATGACGCGCACAGAAGAGGCAACTCCGAAGGTGATCGTCTCATCACCTGGAGCTCAGGCTAGGCAAGAGAACCAACGAGAATCTCCGGTCATGTGTCGAGAACACCCGGAGTCCACAAGCCATACCTCCCTTCCCTGGCGAGTGAACCTGAGTCAATAAGAGAGAGATGGCTCAGTATTAGGATAAATCAAAAGAGATTTTGGAACCTAATACTAAGTCACACAACGAGCAGAAGAAGTAGTCACACACGACAGACCTCTAACTCCCTACGCTCTCCGTCGCTCAGAAAGTCAGAAGATCTATGATTAGATCTGCAGCTGTTGCTGGGCTTGACTGCTATGGAAGAGCAAGTCGGAGTACCAGCAACATGCTGACCTCACCGCGGGTAGCTATCTCAACACGGAAAACAAGATCTACCCTCAGGACGGCGGATATCACGACTAGAGACAAATCGAGAACGAAAATCAGAAAACTTAGAAGAACCAAGTCCTCGATGATGCCCAAACAAATCAATATGATCAACTCTAGACCTTGTGTTGGTCTTAGGTGCACTCAAGGTCTGGGGCTGACTCTGAATACGCCTAAGAGCCTGAACATGGTCTCTTCGCGCGATCTTGGCACGCTTGAAGCATCTCTTTATCATGTGTCCATCCTTCTGACAGAAGGTACAATGAAACTTCGCCTTCTGAGAGGTTGAAGAAACAGGTGATCCCACCTTACTGTCAGAGATCTCTTAGACAAAGCCCGCAGATTTGAACTAAACCTTTTTGGTTCTGGATTTGACCTCGATCACACCTACTGCTATGGGTCTGAGAATAGCAGGTGGATGCTTCCTACATCCTTAAGAAAATCATATCCTAGACCTTGATTGAACTTGCAAATCTTGGACTGGTCTAGAATAAGATTCAGCTTCTTCTTGCCTCTAACAAATCTCTCAAGAGTGTTCATAAGATACTGACACTCCTGAAAGAGAGAGGTGCAAGAATAGCAGGGGGAAGAAGAGACAGCAGAAGGAGAGGAAGAGGAACCAACAGTGGAAGAACGGATGGCATGTGCATGCACAGCCACCTCAACTTTGAGGTCTTCGCAAGAACCAGGAGGAACAGTCCTACTTCTAGCCGTTTGGTCCTTGTGCCTAAGCGTCTCTACCACTTCCTTAGACTTCTCCCCCATCACAGCACACGCATCACAACAAGATTGTGGCTTCTCTAGTAAGTCCTTAGTTAGCTTCACACATTTATCATCCCTAGCAACGAGTTCAAGTTTTAGTTTTTCACAACTATTGCATGGTGAGCTAACAGGGTCCTTAGACGCATACTGAGCCAATTTGTTGTTGTGGTCAATCATTTCTTGAAACTGTTTTGAGACAGATTCAAGTTCAACAGTTAATTTGGGACAATTGGTGCAAGAAATGATGGGCTCTAGCAAGGAAGCATGCAATTCAGCAATTTTATGATCTGCCTTCTTTAAGTTCATTTTTAAGTTATTGCAATTTTCACATGTTTCATGCAGATCAAGAAGCATAGCGTAAAGACCTCTAAAAGCATTGTCCTTATCCTCACATGAAGTGCAAGAAGTAGTCTTAACAGTAGATGAAAGAGCAGTAGTCCTAGTCATCTCTAATTTAGCTAACACACTAACATTCTCCACCTTAAGTAAGTCTAGCTCAGAAGTCACACTATCATGAGATGTCCTTAGTTTCTCCATATCTCCAAGCAAAGCAGAACACACATCACATTCATCATGGGAGGGAGCAGATATAAGTGAAGTAAGCTCCCGTGACAGTCTCTCTACTTCCTTCTCAAGATCAACAACCCTAGCTCTAGATCTAGCATAAAATTTTCCTAGCTTCAGAAATGCATCATTGAGCTGGTCATAGGAGGGACATACCTCATCGGAGTCAGAGTAGAGGTCGCCGTCATTGACGTCGGCCTCATTGGCCATGCACATGCCGATGAAGTCATCACCGTCCTTGGGGTCTTGATCATCCTTGCCGTCATCATCACTCCACCCTTCCCCGTCGCTGAAGTCGATGTCGTCGAAGGCGGTGAGGACGCGGTGGAAGAGCTTCTTGGCTTTGCCATGGTTGCGAAACTTCTTCTCTTTGCCTTGGGCGTGAGCTGGGGGATTCTTGTTGCGGTTCTTGTTGGTGTAGTCGTTCTTGCTTACACCACCGTAGTCGTTCTTGCCATTCTCCAGCTTGGGGCAATTCACACGAATGTGGTTGGGGGCACCACACTCGAAGCAGATCACGGGCCCTCCTCTCTTTCTGTCCCTTACTCTCTTGTATACATGGGAGAACTTTCTGGCTAAGAGGGCTAGTTGGTTTTCTGGAAACTGCTCTAGTTGATCATTGCCAATTTCACACAGAGTAGCAAGAGAGAATCCAGGAACAATGTTAGAAAAAGATCCAGAGGTAGGACTAGGATCGGTGACCAAAGCCATCGACTGTGACTTCGACCTATGAGAGACTATGTCAATCTCGTGAGTCTTGAGGCGTGAATATAGCGCATTAAGAGTCAAGGTCGAGAGGTCTGTCGTGTCCTTGATGGTGGTCACCTTCATCTCCCAAACACATAAATCCAAAGCAGAGAGCATCTATCGAGCATTGTCCAAGTCAGGGTATGTGAGACCGACTGCTCGGAGGTTGCTCAAAATCTTGTGAAACCTCGCAAAACACTCATCAAGGGACTCTCCAGCGAGCATTTCAAACTTGTTGCAATCTCGCTTGTACTGGTCCTGTTGTAACGTCTTGATCTAAGTGGTGCCCTCGAAATGAGATGTCGTAGGCCGACGAGAGATGAGAAATGCGATCGAACTCGATTCGGCTTAGACTCTGGATTATGATGTTCCTCACCTTAACATTCGCCTCAACATCGGGCATGTTTGCCACATTGATGTTCTCATCAGCAGGAACAACATAGCGTGTTTTCACTTTTCTCTAGATGGCATAGCCCTGAGCCTATATGTAGGTCTCCATCCTACTCTTTCAGAAGGGATAGTCGATCCCATCGAAGATAGGGGGCATGGTGGAATACTTGTCCGTCGCCATGGCTCAAGAGACCGGTTAAGATCTACGAGGAAGAGCTAACCGGCTCTGATACCAATTGTAGGATCGAAATGGCAACAGAGGGGGGTGAATGGTGCCTTCAAAAACCGCCCCGAAGTATCCACAAACTTCTTCTCCGATAGCTATGACAGCTATGAAGACAAAAGAAGTTCGCTCACTGGAAGCCGAAAACCAGACTGACAACCGAGTAGAATCAAAGCAGAGAATAGAGCAAAGATCGACAACCGAACCAAAGCAATAAACAAAGGCACAATAGAGTTGGCAAATTGAAAAGAGAACTACTTGAAAAGGACTTTAAAAGGACTCGGCTGTAAACAGCAAAGAGACTGAACTGGACTCAACTAAAACCTGAAGAAAAACAGCAAGGGACTGACTACAAATTGCCTGCACAGAAAATACAGAAGAGGAATTGATCAACAGAAAATTTGCAGAATGTTTGCTGCTCGATTCTGGACAATGAAAGCAGTAATTCAAACTAAAAATCCGTCAAATCTCAACACACAACTCAGTCCTGACCGAAAGCAGTAGTTCTCTGGACAATGAAAGCAGTAATTCAAATAAGCAGGCAGAGGAACTGTTACGACTGAAAAATGGACATCACAGTAAATTATAGACAGGGGAAACAGAACCTGAGAAGATAGTACCCGACTGCTTTGACAAAAGTCTGAAAATCTTTAGATTCTTGAATCAATTTGCCTAAAGATTTCAATCACAGCCGCTGTAAAATCTCAGAGAAAACATGGAGCTAAACAGAGCATGTTGCCAAGAACGAATAGGGTAGATACTACAAAATAGAATCAGATTCGAGAGAAATACTAAAAATACTAGACTTGACCAAAGATGTTCACTGTAGAAGAAAAACCAAACCGACAAAAAGTTCTCTGAAGAAACAAAAACAGGCCGAAAACTGATGGCATAGAGATTTCAGATTTGACTGAAGGAATGAAGCAGAGAAGAATAAAACGAAAACATAAGCAGCAGCAGACCGAAGACAAAACGTGAACACACAGATCTAACCTTTGACCGAGATAAACTTCAAGACAGCAAGTCTTCTCTACCAGGAGATGAAAATGAATCCAGAACTGAGGGGAATCAAAATAGCACAACCGCTCGGCAAAACATGTAGTCAAAAGATCTGCTCTCGGGAAGAAATGGCACGGAGCCTAAAAGATAACCCCAGTTTAGAGCGAAAGACATTTGCGGCTGTTAGATCAAAGAACTCACTCAAACGGAAGAGAATAGAGTCAATCCAAGCATTCGAGGAAGAACCACAAGACCGAAACAAAGCAGACTTGATCAATCCATCTCAAATTAAAACACTTGACAAAGAGAAGCAAAAGTGATCAAAATGAAATTACTTGTGATTCTTGGATTCTTTGATCATGAGACTTTTGATTTCGGTAAAGAAATGAACACTGCTCGAGAAACCACAAAGCTACAACAATTTTTGGCCAAGAAGTCAAGATCACAAAAATACTCTGCCTCCAAACCCTAGAAAAGTGCAAAAAGAGGAAATGAGGCGCATGATTACGGGATGAGAGTACCCTTTTATTCGGCCTTCTGTTCTCAGGAATGGATTAGCCAAATAGCCTTGGGTGATTTCTAGTTCAAAGCAGCAACAAATCTTAGGCAAATCAAAAGAACTAAAAACAGAGAATGAGCATCAACCAGAAACTGAAGAAACTGAAACAGAGCAAGACGATGCACTCATCAAATCAAAACACAGGAAGAACAACTCAAGGATTGAGGAGAAGCCATGAATGATTGCATTAACCGAGAGTTTTACAGCTGTTGTGGTTACAGACTAAACATAGAGAGAGGTATGGTAGTGGAGAGTTAGGTGAGCAATGCTTAGGGTTTCCCTCATGGCCTGTATCGTATATATATATTCACTTGGGGAGTGTTTTTACAGTAGTACCCTTACATTTGAGTATCCCTCTCAGGGGTATTTATACCATTATACATATCCCATTTGGGCCTTACATCTTTCTAACAGGCTGGCTGGGCTTAGGTGGGGGCCACCCCTACAACAGGAGCCTCTCATGGTGATGGGCTTCACGGGCCAAAGCCATGTTGCTGAGCCATTTGGCCCTCTCCGTCCCCACGGCCTGTGAGCTTCTGCATTGCTTGATGGAGCCTTATTGCCTGGAGTAGTCCCCGCCTCGCAGCGAGGGTATAGCGTTGAGCGGGTTTGCCGAAGTCGTCCCTGACCATGGGGCCCTTCGATGGAGTCGAAGTCGAACTGGGCGAGGTAGCCTGTGTTCGTACTGAGGATATGGAGCCGGACCTGTTGTCGAAGTTGTCCTTGGCCTTGAGCCGCTTAGCCGTGGAGCCAAGGATGTCACGACGATGCGCGGGGAAGCTCGCCTCCCGCGCGCACCCGGGGGCTTTTTGGCCCGTGGTTTTCGAGGCGTCTGACACGTCTGCCAAGGGCGTGGGGGCGCGGCATGGTAGGACCGGTGCGCCGCGTGCACACTTTGACTGCGACTTCTCACCTCCCGCCGGTTGCACTTCCGTCGATTGGAATGCCATCGGTTGACCTTCCGCCAGCCTGGCGACTCCCCGTCGGGCGAGCATGGGTATAAGTACGTCAGTACTACGGCATGCTCCTCCCTTGTCCCCAGTTGCTCGCCTTGTTCCTGCGCGTGGTTATCTTCTCACAAGTAGGCCTACTTTTGTTCATCTGCATTCGATGATTGCGTCTACTGGCGCTAATATCAGCGAGCGTTGATGAACGGAAGGAGGCTTATTTATGAGAACGGGTCAAAATTTTTCGTAAATCGGCCTTCGCATTTCCTAATGACGGGAATGCCGATACCGGGTCCCTACCGGTCGGGTCGTGAGGTTGCCGCGAACTTCAAGCCAAGGTGACAATCAGGTCGCCCACGGTTCGGCCGGCTAGCCGAGTCTTCGCCGGCCGAGACCGAAGGGCCACATTGCATCCCGCAGCTCGGGGACGGTGCCATGCCGGCGTTTGCGCGTCTCCAGACTTCGCCCATCAGGGGCGGCTCGTGAAGACGAAGCCAAACCTGCATCCGACCGAATTCCGTGGGTATTATTTACGAAATGTTAACCGCTTAAAGATAATTAGAATGTTAGGATCGGGCCACAAAGTTGCCCCCCGTGTGTGAGGCCGAGTCGGAGGCCCGGCTGGACCCCATAAATGTAGGCCGGAGTAGGCGCCGGGGTCAACCTGCACAATCGAGGTCGAGGTGGCCTGCGAGTTCGCCGCGTAGGCTTGTGAGGGCGCAGCGGGGTGCCGCTTCGCAGGGACAGAGCCGAAGTCGGAGCCGCTCTACGGAGGCGGGTCCTAGGTCAGAGTTGCAGCCAAGGTTGACCGGTCAAAGGCCTGCCGATGCTGCATTGACGGCCCCGAGAATCGTGCTGGCACGCTGCAGAGGGCATGCCGTGTTGTGCGGCCTGCATTCATTCCCGAGGGAACAGACACGTGGCGGAACGCGATTGGCGCGTCGTGCGCTGTCAGGCCATCGCACGATCGCGGTCGTGCGTCCGTTTCTGACGGGGCATGATGTGCATGGGCGGCCGCACCGCTTCGGCTTCAATCGTGGGGAGACGAGCGGTTCGTCTCCCGCCGGTTACATCTACCGGCGGTGCGGGAGGTGAAGAGGCTTTAAGTACCCCCTGCGGCATCACGTCTGCGCTCTCCTCCTCATGGCTTGTGATCCCTTTTCATGTGCCCTGCTCTCTTGCCTTCTTTGCCGCCGCGCTGCCCCGTTGTTGTCTAGTTTCCGGAGAGCGATGGCACACGGCGAGGAACCCGCTCAGCAGACCAGCGATAACGCCATCTCCCGGTGGTCATCGTCGCTCGAGGTGAAGTATACGCTCGAGGGACACGATTCAACGCTGGTGGACAAGTGGTGGGTGGTGACAGAGAAAATGGAAGGTTCATGCTCTCGCGTCTTGGGCCCGACGCTCGCGACGGTGGAGACAATCCGCATGCTGTTGCGCGAAGGGAAGCTGTCGGACCACTAGGAGGTGCGACTGCCCGCCAGCGACGAGATAGAACTGCACCCTGAGAAGTCGGAGGCAATCGTCTTCATCGCTTACTTTGAAGCCGGACTTCGCATCCCAGCCGCCATGATTGTCGGTGCCGTCCTACGAACCTTCGGGCTTGAGCTGGCGCAGCTGACCCTAAACGCGATAGCCTGCCTGGCCGTGTACAGCTGGGCCTTGCGTATGGAGGCATGCTGGCCCAGCGCCTCGCTGTTCCATTTCTTCACAACGCACGGTGTCAACCAAAGAAGAGAAAAGATGGGACGTTTTCCAACTTCGGTAACGTCAACTTCGTCCTGCGGTCGCCATGCAGGAAGTTCTTCCCTGCCAACTCGACTCGGGCGAAGTGGGAGCCGAACTGGATGAAGCAGTGCTTTTACCACCGTGTGGCGAGCGGTAGCGGCCTTGAGTGCTCGGGTCGGCCGATGGCGTTCAATACCACGCCTGGCATGTCGATTGACGGCGAAGACAGGCGGAGGGCGTGGAGGCTCGTGGGTATCGCCGCCCGCTTCAACATGCGCAACCTCGCCGAGGAGTTCGTCATGTATGGCGTGGCGCCGCTTGCCGATGGATGGCGCATCACGCCCAGGAGCCTTCGGCGCGACAATGTCCGCCCGTCCGTGTCTTTGCTACCAAGACCTGCTGAAGCTCGTAAGTCTTGGTGACGCCTTGCTTTTCTCCTTCTGCCTATTGGACTGCTGTCAGACCTAGATTTTACAATCCAGAATCTTCTGTGATTCCACCGCACTATTCCCTGGATCATTAGATAGTGCTCACAGATTACAGTTCTGAATATCAAGTACATATCATGCGGAAGCGTAAATATAATAGTAAACTTACTCATGGGCCGATTAGGCCGAAATCAATAAACTGCAGCAGCAGAACGAAATACACAGGTGGGACCTTCAGGACATGCCCACAGGCAGCCAACTGGAGGTGCGCGACCTAGCCCTTGACATCTTCATCTTCTCTGCCACCTTGTCCAATCTTGTTGCTGAGGCGAGGTGATTTGATTCCTGATGCTGAATTTTATCGCAAAAGCGAGTGTGAGCACTCCAACCCCGTGCTCCGCGAGCCAATACACAGAATGCAAATAAATAGTATGCATGGCTTAACAAAGGAGAGGCTCGGTTTATGTTATTTGCCAAAAATTGCATTTGAAATACATTAAATAGAAATATCCTGAGACTTAGCAGTTTGAACCAAATCATAATGTGTGAAAAGAATGCAATATCATTAATAGTGATACAGATTTCTCGTTCACCATATATGGCATCTGCACCATATGCTTATTTTTCAGCCTTATAAACGCTGAGCTTATCACTGGGACAACACCCAGGACAATTCCAAACCAGGGCAGTCCTTCGCCCTTCACATTTTCCATTCCCACCCACAAAGTCTTTTTCTTTTGAAATAGAACTAACTCGAGTAAGTTCCCATGTCCGCCCATGACCGTGGGCACGGCTGCTCGAACAGTTTTACACTCTACAGAGGTTGTACACTTTCACCACAAGAGATGAATTATCCTTATAGCCAACATGCTTCCTGAGGCATGAGACCCAGATAATTTATCACAAAGCCTTTACCTTACTCCGATCTAGCTAGACACCACCCGCTGAGGTTTCACCGCTGAAGGGTTACACCACCACGTCGAAGCCCTCTTGCGCTGCGTGCGAGTACAAGACACCTCGTGCCTCACTGTGAGTAAACCAGTACACCCTGGCACCCACTTTCCACTGGTGGTATCTGAACTAAACCCTTGCAAGTTATTTAGTTAGGTCGTACCCATTATAGACTTGTGGTTGTACTGTTTTACATCAGGAGGTCATCACAAGATTCAGTCCTTAGTATTATCTGAGCAGTTCTACCACACTCCATAATTTGTGCTTCCACTGCACCCCATACCAGCCCCCAAACCATCCGCTCAGATATGTAAGCAATTTAAGAGTTTTGGGAGCATAAAATAACCCTGTCAAAATATACCAGTCATTCCCACCATGACTGCCCAAATCAATTTCTCATGATTAAAGTGATGCTTGGGGCAATTTCTTGCCCCGGGTTCCTAAACAATGCTAAGCATGGCACATAAATAAGGACTTATTTTCGAAAGCTAACCATTATAAAGTTTTCCACTAAGCGACAAGGCTCACATAGGCAATATTCCAAGGAGGGGTGTAATACTTAATCAAGTTGATCGATGGGCATATAGCTAAACTTTTAAATCAACATATTTTGCACATAATAACAGCATGCAATTTGATAATTTAAACGAAAGTAATTTGCATAAAATGTAGGTTCAACATGATCAAAGTATTGACTCGCCTGGCGCGGTTTACCGCGGTCTTGAGCTTGCACGATGCTTTCCCCTGAGCTTCTAGTGTTTATCTTCACTTCGAGCTTAATCTCGCTTGAGCCAACGAGTCTTCACGGCTCCCAATTTCTATTTACGCGACAACGACGAAATCCAAATGAAAGCAAATAACTCAAAAGATCCAAATAAATCCGAATAAACTCAATTTTTGTATTATTACGAGTTAATGGGTGATTCGGGTGATTTGAGACAGGGTCGGTGGAAGGATATAATGGTTCGATCTTTCTATTGATCACCTCTTTTATTATTTTCGTATTTATCAAGGAAGTTCCATGAGTTAGGTTAGACTTATGTATCGAAGTGCGAGTCTGGCTGGGTAGGTATTCCTTGTAACTTAGGTTATGGTAAAGGCAAACTGGACTGATGGATGAGATCTGTACTTATTCTATAAATCTTTTAGTCGAAAGTATTATAACACTTGGATATCTTTATTAAGTTTTGGAATAATCTCTGATATAGGCCTTTACTTACTAATTAGATTAAGATAAATAGCAAAGGCTCAATATTCATTCATATATGGTAGTTGGTTAAAATTTAAATCTCTAATAATCCCATTATCATATTTTATGTATCTTCATTCATAGCTAGGCTAAATTTAAGTTGAATTATGATCCATTCATATGGGTCCTAACTTGTTATATATGCAATTATGCTCAATACTATTATGTACTAAAGCTAGTGTTAAGATTTAATTAATGGCACTATTTTTATTCTGCTTATACTTTAGCTACCATTAAGCCTAGTTTCATTTCAAATTTTAGTTCAAACTTAGCCATCTAAGCAAAGCTTGATATATATATCATTTTATGTGGAATGTTAATCTAAACGCCAACTGCCATTATTAACCAAAGCTAGCATTTGAGATTTATTTATCGACGGGGTACTATTAGTGGGGTTTACAGATCATGACTTTCTAATTTAAATATATATTTCATTTTTAAATGACTTTGGCATATCGTTTATTCTTGTGAAACTACGGGAGTTATCATTTAATCGAATCTACTATTAAGATTTATTTTATGGCTGCATACCAAATGTTATGGCATATATTTAATTATAGTTAAGGGTAACCTTTATTAAATTTGGTCATTTAACCAAAGTCATTTTTCTTTATTAATGCCTTTAATTAATAATTAGATTAAAATAAATACTAAAGGCACATTACTTATTCATTGTGATAACTAATCCAGATTTAAGTCTTACATACTCTCTTTTACATCCTAATTAAATCTGATTAGCTTTCTTAGGGTGCCTTTGGTTGAGTTTTTAAGAGCTACTTTTGCTTCCAAAAAGCCAAAAGCCAACCAAAGGGGTTGAAACCAGAAGCTGCTTTTTCAGAAGCAGCTACTTTTGGGTAGTACAATTTTGAAAGCACCTTGGACTCTGCTTTTGGCTTTTGGCTTTCTGCTTTTTGAAATGGTGAAAATAGAGAGCTGTTTCACAGTTGTTTCAAGAAAAATAGAGATAGGAGGTAAGTTTTATACTTATTTGAACCAAACAGCTTACAGCTTTTCCACAGCCCACAACCTACAGCAGCTTTTCTACAGCCCACAGCTCACAGCAGCTTTTTCAGAAGTCACAGCTCAACCAAACACACCCTTAGATTATTTCCTAATTTTTCCTTAATTTTTACTAATTAAAATAGATCAATACCACTAAGTACAAAAGTGCAAGAAAAAGGTGCAGGGAGGGAATTTGAACTCGGGACCTCACGGGAAGATCATTTAGCAGCCGACGCTGGTGACCAACCGAGCACCTGCTCATTTGCGAAAATGAGAGAGGGTCAAATTAAATGAGGGAAGTGCTGGGATCGGCCCGAAATAGAGCTTTCAGCCGACTGAAAACAGGGGAGGTGGCGGCACACGTCCAGCGGTGATGTCGCCGGCAAGTGGTGGCCGTGGTGACGCCGGCGACCTGCAAAACGGGTTCCCACGTGGGTGAGGAGGCTCCTGGCGATGTCAACATGGGCCGTGGTGGCGTCGGAAGCGGTCGGCGGCGGCTTGAACGGCCGGAGGCGGGTTGAAACGGGACGGCGGCGCCGGAGGGGACGGGGAGGAGAGCGGAGGGAAGTTTAAGCATGAGGGGGTACCAGGGATCTTACCCCAACGGTTAGCACGGCCGAAGGAAGGCCGAGGCAGGCCGGCATCGGAAGCTCGCGGCGGCGCAGAGGGGTCTCGCGGTGGCGGCAAGCTGTGGTGAGGGAAAAGCCGGGGCGGAGGTTGGCGAAGATGCAGGGTCCCGTGGTGATGCTCCACACGCCAGGAATCGAGCTAGCGCCGACCGAGGAGGAGACGACGGTAGAAATGGCGGCGGCGGCCGGGATTAGGGAAGATGGTTGGTGCGGCGGGCGTAGTGCGATGTTTTTCAATTAAACCCGAAGGAGGGTAGTTGGGGGGTGGGGGCACGCCATGACGCCTTCAATTTGGAGAAAGAACTGTCTTGGTGGACGGAGGGTTGTGGAGGCGGGTGGCGACTTGTGGGCGCTGGGCGGAAGATAAAGGCAGGGGAGGGAAGGGAAGACAGTGGGCGGCGCGGGAGAGAAACCGGGGGCGACAAGGAAAATCGGTGGGCGGAGCAGGCGCGGTGCAGTGCATGACCGCCACGGGGAGGCCGAAGGCTGAGCACAGCAGAGGAGGCGCGGGCGCACGCAGAGAAGAAGAGAGGGAGCGAGCGCGCGCACAGGGGAGAGAGAGAGGGCCCAGCGGCCAGAGAAGAAGTTCGGGAGAGAGAAGGATAGGAGTGGGGCCCACATGTAATAGAGAGTAGGGGAAAATTGAAGGGAATGAGAGATAGACTTAATTATTTTCTGGACTGTGGATTTTTTTATTTTGAACTTTTAACTTGCATTAGAATTTACTAATTTTTGGATGGCATTTAGAATTCAAGCCTTAAATTTTTAACTATTAAATGAGAGCTATTATTATTATTCAGATTATATGTGTATATATATATAATCTCACATTTTGTTATATGCTGGCTTACTAAATTTTGCATATATATCTTCATATATATATTTATTATTATTTCCTATATTGCTAAACTCTTCCCAGCACAATTTGTATATATATATATATATATATATATATATATATATATATATATATATATATATATATATATATATATATATATATATATATATATATATATATATATATATATATATATATATATATATATATATATATATATATATATATATATATATATATATATATATATATATATATGCATATGTGCTTGTTTTTTTATCATTCACTTTTTTTATTGCTGTTTATGCCATTATTTTTAAAATGAGATTTCATTATTTGCAAAATGAGATTTTATATTTTTTAACTCAGGTTTCTCCCTCCTTATGCTGGATCATCTTTTCATATTCGTATTTACAATTTTAATTTTCTATTATTTGCACATTTTCTGTTAGGGTATTGTTAATGTCTGCTTTTGTCGTTCTTGAACTTCTTTTAATTTGTGGAGCCTCAACCAAAATTTAAGACACACCATATAAATCCAAACTCAAATAGAATATATTGCAAAAATAATTCAAGATCCTCACATTTTTCAAATTCAAATTTTTGGGATGTTACAACTGCCTTGTAAACTCTGCCCCTTGCCGCCTATAGGGACTTTCCTGGCGGACGCGGAGCGAGCGGTGGGCGTGTTCCTCGGACCGTATACGGCCAGGGAGCACGACTTGTGCGCAGCTGCGACTGCGGAGGCGGAGCTAGGCCGGATAAACCGTGTGTGCGAGGCCCTGAGTATTAAAGTGCCAGAGCGCGCCACCCCAGCCCTGAGCCAACCTCGCCGCCGAGACGACAATGCCAAGGGGAAAGGACTGCCGTCTCGTTGGAGGGCTCAGTCCTCCGCGGCCGCACCCGGTGCGTTGGTTGCCGTTGCTCCCAATAGTGCGGCGGATGCAGATTCTGATTCGGCGAAGTATGCCGATTCGAATCTAGAAGCGGGTGTGGAGGACGAAGGCGAGGGGTCCCTTCGAAGCGGTGGCAGCGGAGCTGGCGCCTAGTTGAAGTAGACGCGTGAGCGCTCCGTCCCCTACCCTTCGAAGTGGTGGCGCGAGCCGGGCGCGCCGGCAGATGCGCGAGCGCTCGCCCCTACCCTTCAAGCGGTGGCGGCGAGCGGGCGCCAGTCGGCGTAGACGCGCGAGTGCTCCGCCCCTACCCTTCAAGCGGTGGTAGCGAGCTGGCGCCAGTCGGCGAGACGCGCGAGCGCCCGCCCCTACCCTTCGGCGGTCGAGCGGAGCGGGCGCCAGTCGGTAGACGGCGAGCGCCCGCCCCTACCCTTGGAAGTGGTGGCGCGAGCTGGCGCCTAGTCGGGGCAGACACGCGAGCGTTCGTCCTGCACCTTCGAGCGGTGGCGGTTGGCGCCAGTCGGCAGACATGCGAGCGCCCGCCCCTACCCTTCAAGTGGTGGCAGCAGAGCCGCGCCAGTCGGTGAGACGCGTGAGCGCTCCGTCCCCTACCCTTCGAAGTGGTGGCAGCAGATCTGGCGCCTAGTCGAAGTAGATGCGCGAGCGCTCCGTCCCCTACAGGGGCTAACTCGCGGGCGGAGCTGCTTCCCAGCACTGAAAACTTTCATACTCCCTATCGTGGGGGGTGTGCGGGGACAGCGGCCATGCGTCTTATTTGTGCTCCATGGGGTGCACGCGGGGGCAAGCCTCTGCTGCACCATATGCATACTCCACGAAGCGTGCACGGAGGCGAGCCTCTGCTGTGTTTTGTTTATACTCCATAGAATGCGTGGGACCATCAACCACGTCTTATCTATACTCCAGAGAGTACGCGCATGAGCAATGCCCACGCGTGCGCGGGGACATCCGCGTCTTGTTTATACTCAGTAGAGTGCGCAGGGACAACATCCACGTCTTATTTATACTCCATAGAGTGCGTGGGAACATCAACCACGTCTATTTATACTCCGGAGAGTACGCGTAGGAGCAACGCTCATGCGTGCGCGGGGACATCCGCGTCTTGTTTATACTTAGTAGAGTGCGCAGGGACAACATCTGCGTCTTATTTATACTCCGTAGAGTGCGTGCGGAGGCGGACCTCGACGCTACATCTTATTTATATTCCGTAGAGTGCGTGCGGAGGCGGACCTTGACGCTACGTCTTATTTATACTCCGCAGAGTGCGTGCGGAGGCGTCCCCCTGCGCGTCTTTGTTTATACTCACGGAGAGTGCGCACATGAACGCGTGTCTTTGTTTATACTCACAGAGAGTCCGCGCGTGAACGCGTGCCTTTATTTATACTCACAGAGAGTTCGCGCGCGGGCGCGTGTCTTTGTTTATACTCACGGAGAGTGCGTGCGCGAACGCGTATCTTTGTTTATACTCACGGAGAGCGCACACGGACGCGTGTCTTTGTTTATACTCACAGAGAGTGTGCGCGCGGACGCGTGTCTTTATTACTCACAGAGAGCGCGCGCGGAGGCAAGCCTTTTCGCGTTTTTGCAGGAAATAAGACTAGTTTCGCAAACGGTGAACATTATTGAATTCCCGTTTGCGCGGGTGAGCGATTACAAAAGACAGGGTACTAACCACTAATCGCTCGAGGGCGAGAACAGCAGCGACTGTCGTTGCCGTGGCGGCGAGGCGGGGCACGGTGGAAGCCTCTACTGCTGGAGCGATCCACGTGGGGGCCCAACGGGGTGCTTCTTGGAGCCGCCGAGGGCCCTTGCGCTGGCGTGCCCGGTCTAAGAGTCCCGTTGAACCTCGTGGTGCGGGCCTCGAGTACCAAGCTCTATGCGCCAGGCCATATCTTGGTCACCGTGGGCGGTGATGACACCCTGCGGGCCCAGGAGCTTCATGTATAAGAAGCCGTGGTGTGGAACTGCTCCGAAGGAATTAAGGGTTGGTCGCCCCAGTATGGCGTTGTAGGGGTACCGGATATCGACGATGTCGAAGGTGACGTCTTCGCTCCTCACGTTGTCGTCCCGGCCAAAGGAGACCTGCAGGCATATCTGGCCCAGTGCCCTCAGGGGCTGGCCTCCGAAGCCCTGCAGCGGAATTCCAGAGGGGCCCAAGCGACTTAGGGGATCCCCATCTGGTTGAAGGCCGCTGCGAACAAAATGTTCGCGGAGCTTTCTCCATCGACTAGGACGCACTTAACGTCGCATCCTGCAATGGCGACCAGGATGACCAGGGGATCTTGGTGGGGGAAGTCGACACCCTCGGCATCAGCGGGCGTGAAGGTAATTTCATGCTGCGCCCAGTCCGGCGGTGCTTGCGCCGGGTATGCCACCACGTGGTGTAGCCTCTGCGCATAGGCCTTCCGCTGCCGCGCCGAGACGAACTCCAGCGAGCAGCCCCCGAAGATGACGTTTATAACCCTGCGCTGGGCTCCTTCCGGGGCTTGAATCCGCAGGGGACCTTCTTGAGCTTGCTGGATGTGGGCTTGAATTCGCAGGGGGCCCTCTTGAGATTGCAACCCCTGATCCTGGATCCGCATGGGGCCTTCCATGGGTTGCTAGATGTGGGCCACGACGGGTGGCCACACTTCGAGGATTCTATCCCTGGCGACGCTCTGTTGAGGTGCCGCGATGGTGGTGCATGCGCGCGTGTCGTGGCTGCCTCGCACCACTGGCCGTGGTGCTGATCGTCGTATTCCCCGTGGGTTCTATCATCGCGACCCCGACTGCGCCCCCGCCCCTGGCCCGGGCGAGCTCTGTCGCCGCAGCCGGCAGGAGCGTTGTCTTCGGAGCCGTCCTCAATGTCGAAGACATAGCGGGCTCTCTGAGACTTCTGTTGGCCGCGCTTGGGCTTATCGCCCGACGAGTCCTTGTATCGGGCATCCTTGTGCTCGGAGGCATCCTTCGATGGCTCTTGCTTGCGCTTGTTAGTTCGAACAAGAAATCTAAGCATCGTTAACTTGTTAGTGTTGTGTTATCAATAAATATCTACCTTTCCAGTATATATCACAACAACGTACAGTTGCATTTGTTTCCGCATACTCCATCTGCACTACTAAATTCTATCATGGGTGGGTGCTTGTCTTGGTTAAATGCATGGCTTTATGAAAACACTCTCGTAAAAATAGGACTTCATGATCTTCTTTGGCATCCTTGTTGATGCCAATACAATCACACTGTCGCAAAAATACATTCCCGCCCAATTTTCACGGTTCAAAAGTTGGGACTTGAGCAGAAGCACCCCAAGTTGCCTGGTACAATGTGCGCTGAGCAATACTCCGGTAAGGATCTTCCTCTCTCTTCCTCTTCAGATAAGACATTATGTTCTCCACTTCCGATTTGATGTGCAAATATACATCGTTTGCACTCTTCCTATCCCTGAGGACATTGTCCATTCCTTTCATTTCAATCGGTTTTCCGAATAGGAAGTATAACCGACCTGGTACTTTAGGAAGAACAGCAGGAAGGTGTAAGACCTGATTCCCATCCTCTCCTTTGACAGTATCCCTGAAACGAAGTGTGCACACCATAGGTGACCATGGGTTGTGTTGAGCAAGAAATTCTGTGATGCACATACTTGATTGTTTCTTTCTTTGTTAAGGAAAAATAGGTAGGGATAATAGAAATCTGACCTTACTCTTGGACAATCTTCATTGAATGATTCTATCCATTCTCGGACATAGGGGATGTTCTTTTGATCGTTGTAATCCAGAACTATCTGCAGAACGAACAAATAATGCATTAATACATTCTCTCTAAAAAATAGACATAAATACAATTTATTGTACTGATAATAAAAATGTAGAATATAACATCGACTACAATATGTAGATCATGATAAATCATAAATGACGTGTAGCAATCATGTTGCTTCAGATGATTCAGTGTAAAAAGGCACAGAGCTACCTCTAAAAAGTCATCTTCTCCTACACAACCAAATGGTATGACAGTAACTCCAAACTTTGCTGCCATTCTTACAAATTCTGGTTGATCTGGCCAAAACAACTTGTATCCTTCACCCTGCCAATATCGATGGAGACAACTGAAAATATAGAGAGTTGTAGAGAACACGAAATTCTTCTGTAGAAGTAGAAGAAAATGTTCAATTCAAGCACACCTTCCTATGTAGAGCTTCCCGAATACCGCCTGGATAAAGGAGAACAAATTCATTTCTCTCCAACAACCTATATGTATTTATTGAAGTGACTGGTACTGCACCGTACATAGAGACTATATCAAACAGAGACAGCTCCTGGCGCAAAGTCTCCAAATGTCCAACAAATAACACAGAATGGGCCACAGCTCGAACAACTGATTTCTTCTCTCTCAAGAACTCTTCAACCAATGAAGAAAACTCCATCGCCAAGAGTTCATGATAACCCACAAACAAGATAGGACCTTTCTCGGGAACACCATCGAGGCCGCGAATAATTTTTCCATTCTTCAGAGTAGACAGCATGACTGGGCTCAGTAAGTGGTGAAGTGGTCTGCAGAAGTTTCAGCTTGCTACCGATCAGTTCAATCATCCGTGTAAAATAGTATATGAAAGTAGAATGGATATTCGAGAATTTGAATACATACTTGAAATCTTTACCAAATGTTCTCTTGAATTCACTTAATGTAGGTGGGAGGAAATCGGTCACGAAGTCCCGTTGTCTGCTACGACGGTACATGCTGGCTCCTTTTATGACAGTTAGCAGATTGAAGCCATCCTCCTGTGGAAGTGCCATAGGGCTGTCAGAATTCTTCAACCGGAAAATACAAATGGTAAAACAGTAGTACATTGCTTGGCTGACTTGGCATAAGTATTAGGATCAACCGATCAAGTGAAAACAAAAAAGTGATTGTGAAACATTTATTAGGAGAATGGTGAGCATGATATTCTGTACCATGAGTAGTCTATCACCCAAGTTCCTAAAGTATCGAACTTTGCAGTTTTTCAGCTTCTTAAACAGTCGGTCTGCTTCTCCACTTGGTGGTAGATTCTCATTGCCACTAAATCCAAATATATTTACAGTGTGAGATCAAATTTGTAAAGATTGTAATTCAACAGAAACTAGGATTTGTAAAGATTGTAATTCAACAGAGACTAGGAATCTTCCAAAGGTGTGATATTGTTATATAAAGGTACCTGGCAAGAAGTAGAACTTCTGCTTGTACCGCATGAAGACGCGAGTTGGCATAGGGTGCACCTGACTTGAGAAGCTTGAGCTTCCACACAAGAGTATCCATTCGAATGATCTCTCTCAATTCCTGAAAAGTAACAAGCATGAAGTCTGAAAGGATAATATAATGTCTGTTTTCACTGTATTATTTTGTTCTATAAGGCCATCAAAACAAGGACAAGCTTCTCCCATCTTTTATTACCTTATTGCATGCCATGCAATTGAACTTCAGAGTTTAGAATGCTTAATTGCATTGATGAAGAATGTTGTTAAAAGCTAAATATTATTTCTACGAAGGAAAATACATACTTAATTTCCACAAATTTCGATCCTTATTTGTGCAAAACTAAAGGATAGATAAAAATGGAAAAAGAAGGGATTGATAACTTACTGAAAGTAAAGGTAGCATTGTAGTGAGACTGTCTGAAAATTTTTTCAGAGTCTCTTGAGGAGAAAAATTGTTCTGAATGTTAACCATAGCCATCTTAAGAGGGTCACCTATTTCACCAAAAGAACAACATTTTAAGAAGGCACTGATTTCTCAAAGTTACTAAAGTAGCCAGAATCCAGAAACATTCATAGATCAACCAAAAAACAGTAAAATAAGAGATGAACTATAGTAGCTCGTATACTGACGAATAAAGGGCCTGTTTGATACGGCTGCGACTTGTGGCTTTTGGCTGAAATTTTTGAATTTTGGCTGTTTGCGATAGAGATTACGGAGAGAGAGATCTCGTTCGTGATTTTGGTTGATACAGATGTTGGGCTTTTAACATGTACTACAATTAACTTGTAGACCCCGTCTTAAGAAAATACTCCGTTTGAAACTTAGGTACTATAATAAAAGCCAAAAGCTGCTTTTCAAAGCCGTAAAGAACAGCCCAAAATGTTCTGCCCAAAGAATTACAGACTGATGTCTGTTGACACCATTTTCATTTACATATTCCTTTTCCTCTAAATTTATTGTATAGAATGTGTTGAGTTTAGGTACTGACTTCCCTTGCAACCTGTACAGTTGGGCAAAATGCAGATAAGACCTAACCATAAGGGAAATTTTACCATCCTTGAGGGGGAAGAGGTACCAAATTTGAGCCGTTGATCACACTGATCGGACGACTGAGATTTGGCAGTACCTAGTGGTACCGGACGCGAGATACCAAGAGGTACAAGGTACCAAGAGGTACCAAATTTTGAGCCGTTGATCACACTGATTGAACGGCTGGATCTAATTTGGTACCTCTTGGTACCTTGTACCTCTTGGTACCTCCTCAAGGATAGAAAAACTGCTCTAACCATAAATACAAAGCAAGTACTTCCTCTGTACCTAAGTCTTAATAACTTTTTACAGTACGCAATACACAACTTTGATCATCAGTTGTTAACAAAAACTTGAAGTATATATTATCTTAAAAATAATCTGCTTTTGATGATAAATCTATTGATATCATTTTCATATACAGAATCTAAAACATATACATAAAGTCAAAGTTAAAAACATTTATTGCAATCGAACCGTAGGGACTCACATTTACAAACAGGGACGTAATTAACAAGTTAAGAAATATATACCAATCAAATGTCTGAGAAGGTGTGGAAGTCTAACTGGAAGGTTGATTGGCACCGCTTCCAAAAGAGGCAATATTGCCTGCAACGGAGTTTTTGCAAATGATGTTGCTGAAAAAACAGATTTAGTTAGAATATTCTAAAACCAATAGTGTAAGAATCAAATCGATATTTGGTTTGCAAGCTGCCGCAACAAATTAAAGTAGAAATCAAAAGTTTTTCACTTGCCTGGATTTACTAGTATAAGAACCAAATCGATTTTTGGATTGCGAGCTGCCACTGAAATTGCCAGGCATCCACCAAATGAATCTCCAGTGATATATATTGGTCTATTTGGTGACAAAGCATGTTCATATTTGACATATTCTTCCACAACTTGTAATAGCCCTGCATGCATTTCAATCAACAGATGTAATTGAAGGGGAAGCTTACAAAGGTGGTCCATAAACACCAGTATTTGGAAGTACCAACTTTGATATTACAACTTTTAATTACAATACATGAATTTCTACAATCATTAATCCATTTAGGATTTACCAAGAATAAATAGAACACATGATGTTAACCACCACAACTATGTGCTCTACTACTAGACCACATGTGTGTCTCCTACCTTAGGATTCAAGGTCTTTCTATAGCAAGTAGAAATAGTCTAATCTCTCTAAGGACATGCTGGCGGAACCAGGAATTATATAAACCCGGAACCACGTGCTCCACGCCGCCTCGCCGTCGCCACCTTGCGCCGCAGCCCCCTCGTTGTCTCCCCCCCCCCCGCGCCGCAGCCCCCTTAATGTCGCCGCCTCGTGCCGCACTGCTGCAACTCCCTCGCCCCAGCTCGTCGCAGCCCCCTCGCCATCACCCCCATGTGCTTGGTCTGGGGCACTAGTAAGCTAGCTGGGTGGGTCTTCTGCCCGGGAGACCCGGAGCAGCCGCCCCTGCTTGCCCCTACAGTAGTTAAGCCCTCATGCACATGCCAAACTAGTGCAAATAATACTACATCTGTTCTTTTCTTATTTGTTATTTTGGAAATCAACATGGTCTATAATACATATCTTTGACCATTACTTTTTCACATTATATGTTAGCAAAAATTATTAAAAAAATACAATGATATTAAAGTTTTTATAACAAATCTAGTAATATCATTTCCAAATGATAAATACAAATACTTTTTTGTATATTAAAGGTCAAAGTTTTTAAAGGTTGACTAGGACGCATTATAAAACGATATCTAAAAAAGAATGGAGGGAGTAATATCTGAGACATGCCATCTATTCGTACCTTCAAATGGTGTACGGTCATTTACTGGTATATGAAAGCAGCGGACCTGGAATACCCTGTGGATGGAAAGGAGAAAAGGAAATTAAATTATAGATTTGAACTAAACAGTTTTCTTAAGAGCGAGAAGTGACAGTGACATATAAGACACAGGGTTATCATTGTCCAAAACTCCAAATTGCATGGACTCTGCGTTACAACTTTATCTCAGTGAAAATGCTGTCCAAGTTATAATAGTTTCCAAAATTTATATCTACTGTCCATTTGCAACTCATCTCCAATCACTGTACTTCCTTCTTCTAGATTAAGCTGAATAGACAAGTGCGTGAGAAAACAAAAAACAGAAAATGGGTAATCTTTTTTCTGTTATGTGGGGCGAGAAAAATTTTAAAAAGAAAAAAGGGGAAATAAAACATCAACATTTAGTATGTATTGACCGCAGTAAGCCAAGCAGCATTCCTGAGCCCGAGAAAGTAAAAAATATATAAATGTAGTATTTCCTTCATGACCAGGAATAGCTTTTTTTTTTTATTTTGCGAGAACCTGGAGTAACTTTGATACTTTGCAGCATTTGCTACCTTACATGACTTCATGCTGACATTGCATGCTACATCAAACACATAGATTACAAAGGAAAAGAAAAAGGAAGTGCAAATATGATGAGAATACTATCGCGCTTGGCTGGAAAGAAATTGAGAAACTTGGTAAAGTATGGTTTTCCGAGATACAAGTCTTTAACAGATAACCAAACTAGGTTAATGCATGGATGTATCTTAACAAAAAAGAATACTCACTTGCCCAAAGATTTGTGGTGCAAAATGAGCTCCATTCCAACACCATCGGTTCCTGCAGTCCAGACAATTCGAAAATCAGCATTAGGCTACAAACACAGGAAAGACTATATGACAATATCCTATTCCTAACATTTCTCAGGATGCATATCACCCCATGACAAGGCAGAACACGGGCTGTTCTTGGCACAATTGATATCAATTTCGAAGCTGAGTTGTTCATATTGGTTACAAATGTTTCTGCGGTCAATAGTTACACCAAACAGAAAAAAAGAGAGAGCCGCTTTGGATCCGGAGCCCTTTTTCCATTACTACTGTTGTCGCCGAGACAAGTGACCGACCACACCATTTGGACCAACCTGGCAAGAAGAGCAGCACAGGTGCCTTGTCCACCTCCGGCTGGCCGCACTCCACGGGGCAGAACCACCGCGGCGGCCCGCCGTCGTCCATGGGCATGGCCCTCACCGCCTCGAAGTAGTCCTTCATGGTAACACCCCCAAACCCATCGTCGTACAGAACCTCCAACCCCCTCGGCTCCACCTTATTTTTCTTCCTCATCCTCTTCTTCGTACTCTCCAGCCCCTTCTCCCCATTCACTGCCGCTGCGGGCGCCTCCACGGAGCTCGCACGGAGGCTGAACCGGGCATGCCATCCAAGAGAGCGGCGGCCCGGAGTTGCGCCGGAGGGGGGCAGAAGTGTGTGGAGGGCAATGGACATGGCCAGGAGAAGCCGAGAAGTAGAGAATAGGTTGCGTTCCAGGAACAGAGGAGTTAAAAAGGAAACAGGGGAGGAAATGAGCGACAAGAAGTGCAGAAGAAGCGGCTCATTTCCATTTGAGCTTCAATTTAAACTTATTCCCTAATCTAATCATCTGTAATTTATTTTTTTATTATTTATAAATTTTGTTTTTTTGAACTTTTGGTTTTTTTAAGCTTTTTTGTCGGTTCTTTTTTCCCGTATTCATTTGCGTTGTCCGTGATGAGCTAACATTTTTTCTATTTTTAATTTTTTAAATTTAATTATGTCAAATAAGCCACCTTTAACTACAGTATAATTTCAATCAGCAATAATATAACTTTAGCCATAAACCACTATTTTTTTAGCTCAATCAAGCGGGGCCATATTGGGTGGAAAGGAAGATGTCATGTGTAACGTAGCCGTTTGTTTTGGACTGTGGTAGGGCTACTTTACTTATTGAACTGATGATTAGATTAGGGAATAAGTTCATTTAGCCTCCTTAGCTACAGTGTTTATCTAAATTTCATTTTCTAATTACGAAATTGTATAATCCATACCCTGAACCATCAAAACTGGATATATGGTATGTTTTTTGGGCTACAACTTATAGAACTTGTTAATCTAATAAGTAGTGATTGCTAAAAGAAATTGAAACCAAAAGCCGGCTGAAAAGTTGAAAAAACAGGGCCATATTACCCTCTGAGGTCATTCCACCCTAGATATATTACCCTTGAGGTTATTCCTCCTTATTTTTGTCTGACGTGGCAGCGATTTTGAGTCTCTAGACAGACATGGCACTGAGTCATCAGACGTGTACAACTATGCCATCCAACTCAACAAATAAACTGGCCCTCCTCTTTCCTTCAATGTCTCCTAAGTCCCAACTGCCATGGATGCCTCTCCCTAGTGCACATCCACGCAGTGCAAGATGCACACAAGACAAAGACCGCATAGTTATGAGGAGGCCGATGATGTTGACGTCAATGTGGGAGCCAGTGGCGGCAGTGAGGTTGAGAGTGTCTGGGGCGTCATGTTCTGGTTGCCATCAACAGAGAGGGAGTGGAAGAAGGTCCTCAGCCACCTAGTGCACGGAAGGGCTCCTACTACCAGCCTTTCTACCAATGGTTGGCTCCCCCTTGCGGCACATAGGCTTGCCTTTACCTAGGATGACGTAGGTGAAGACGACGCGGTTGAACCATGTGGGGACAAGGCGGTGGCACACATCGTTGCCGAAGTGGCTGTAGTTGTGGGAGAGGAGGTTGTATGCGTCCCCTGGGGAGTCACCAAACTCCCCAAAATTCATCCTCCACCTTGCTTCCCTCTCAAAATTGAAGCCACCATCTCCTTCCTTACTCCCTTGTGACCACACCAAGCCGTCCATTCTTCGTATTCGTCGCTAGGCATGGAACTGCGCCCAGGCCATGTCCTTGTCGTGACCACCTCACACCGTCCACATCGTTCTAGGCCTCCTCGCGATGCACCATCTGCGTCATAGTGATCACCTCCATCTTCTGAAATGTTCCATGCCCACGCCCACGCCCAAGTGGGACCACTGCTGTGGAACACCGTCGTCGATAGGGGTGCAATCGGATCGGATATGGATGTATATCATTCATGTTGTATTCTATTCCATATTTTTCTTGAAGTCAAGGACAAACATGGATAATGTTGGATATGAATACGAATGCAGATATTATCGGTCACGCATATGGAGTGAATACATATTACATTGAATACAAATAGTCTTGGTCACGAATATTTTAGCCGGATATTGTGTGAAAACATAAACCATATATACCGCACACGTAAATATCAATAAACCGTAGATGATGTCAAAAATGTAACTACATTACAAGTGCAACAAGCAAATTTAACCCACAAACATAGTCGAAAGATATCATAGAACAAAGGATGTTCAAAACGCAACTACAATAGCAATTCATTAAGCATTTATGGGCTACTAGAGTTTGGCTACACAAGAGTATTGGAAGAATATTATAACATCCCAATTTTTGGGGTTTTCAAAAACATTATTTTCTAAATAGTTTTATAGAATTTTTTGGATTTTTTGCAATTAAGTAAAGCTTAATTAGAATTTTCGTAAATCAAAATTATTTGATTTGATTAATCTAAACTTCAATATCAAGTTGAAAGTATTTTATTTGGGCTTTGACTATTTAAATATGTCTGTATGAATTTTATTGATTTTTTGAAGTTTGTTTGGTATTTTTTTGGAGCTTATTTTAATTCTTAACATTTTCTTTAATTCAAAAACCATTTCCTTTTTTCCTGCGAGCTGAATTTTTCTCAGCCCGTTTCCCTCCCTCTTGTCCCACCTGGGCATCAGCCCATCTTCCTCTTCATTGCCCCCCTCCTCCCCTAGCCCACCTCTCTCCCCCCTCACTATTTCTCTTGAGCCGGCTCAAATATCCGGATATCCAATGTGAATTTATTTGGATAGGTTTGACAAAATTCTCAGATAGCACCAAATCTGATGGATACCTTGTTCTGAATCCATTTCCGTATCCAGCAAAAACTAGCTAGATCCAACTCCGAAGTCCGACAAGAATCCCAAATATCCGATTTCACACTCTGAATTTGCTCTGAATTAGCTCAGTCGGTCGGTTGATCAGGAAGTATTCGATCCAATTGCACCCCTAGCCGTCAAGCACCACCACAGTGCCATGGGTGCTCACTGCTACTAGCCTCCTAGGGATGACCCCCACGGTGTTTTCCTAAATTGATTAAGGGGAGATGAAATATTCTAGCAAGAATGCGATGTGACATGAATATATTTGGGAGATTTCACTAGGGTTATGAGAACGGGTCTATGGCGTGGTGGATCCCTTGACGGAGTGGAGGCAGATGACTCATAGTAGATCCCCATGATGTGCTAGCAAATTGGTGCTCGGTTGGGGAGGAAATGAGAGGTGAAAGAGGATGTGTACACGATGTTGCTTTCTTCCCATGCTGTGTTGGGAAAGAAAGAGAAGAGAGGAAGAAGAAGAGACAGGAGGCAACCATGGGCGAATACATAGGGTAGGTTTCATCAGGCTGAAGCCTACCCTCCACTTGAGCCAGGAAAGCGGGGGTAACCAGTGGAGGGTAGGCTTCAGCCTGATGAAGTCTACCCCATGGATTCGCCCTTGCCCGTTCGGTTGGGCTGAAAAGCTATGGTTTATGATTGAAATTGCACTGTAGCGGATAAAATTTTACTGTAGCTGAAGGTAGCTTATTTAGCATAATTAAATTTAAAAATAGAAAAAATATGTTAGCTCATTATGGACAACGCGAACAAACACAGGGAAAAAAGAACCGGCAAAAAAGCTAAAAAAGCCAAAAGTTCAGAAAAAGACGAAATTTATGAATAGTGAAAAATAAACCAGAAGCCAAAAACTGAAGCTGAAATGAGCGGGGCCTTAATGCATGCCAGATCTCAAAAGGAAAACAACAAACAGGAAGTGGCATACAAAGGAGTCGAGTAACAGTACTGAAGTTTCTAACTAGCGCTGCAGTGCCTCGTGTGGTGCTGGAAAGGAACCGGACAATGCAAGCTGTGGGAGCCAAACCAAACCAGCATCTATTCTTTTTTACTTTAATTTATAACTTTTGGCTACTAGTTATGGCTTTTAAATTATTTATAAAAGACTACGGAATAATAGAAACTTACGCACGATTTTAATCAAAATAAATTAAATCACTATAGTGTATACTACAATCAACTTATAAACCTCACATTTACAAGACATTCTATTTAAAAAGCTAATTACTTTAAAAAACCAAAATGCAGTTTTTAGAAGCTGAAAATAACAGACACCAAACCAAATCAGAATGAAGTAGAGGAACGTGTGTTTTTGACGTGGATGCTCATCTCGTACTGCCATGGTTTTAGGAGTTGTTTATACTGGATTTTGTTGATGGTTTTTTTTGTGACTTATACTTTTAGGAAAAAAATAAATAATAGTAGTTGAAAGAATTGGCTTTTAGAAAGAGGGGTGAGCGGTGGAAAAAACAAGAGAGAGATGCGTTAGCGGAGGGAAACGAGAGCGTGATAAATCCATGATCCCCTGTCTTATCTTCGGAGCGAGACGGTAGTGAGAAAAGTGAAGAAACCGCTTTGGCTGTGATCGTTTTGGTTTCAACTTTTAGCTTCTGGCTTATTTTTCACTATTTATAAATTTCGTCTTTTTCTGAACTTTTGGCTTTTTGTTGAGTTTTTTTGCCGGTTTTTTTCCGTACTTGTTTGTATCATACGTAATGGACTAATATATATTTTATATTTTTTAATTTTTTAAATTTAATTATGCTAAATAAGGCTCTGTCGGCTACAGTGTTTTTTTCAGCCAGCTACAGTGTTTTTTTCAGTCATAAGCCACCAAAAATAAACCCAAATGATCACCACCTTAAAAAATAGAATATTTGTATTGGTTTTAAAAACAGAAACTAATATAAACGGTAGATTAAACGACAAGGAAATTGGCTTCTGAACTTTCTTCAGAGCTGTCTCCGTCAGGTCCACAAGAACAACCATCACGCCACTGCTCGTGGGTTGCGTGGCTCTGGACTCGGCAGACAGGAGTCCTGTAGCGTAACGCACGAGAATTCCCGGGTGCATCCTGGGTTATTTGGATTTATCAAAACCAATTCTGTGGATGGTTCCATGTTTCTATCGATCACACCATGTCGTGTGGCAAGGAAAAGGGTTGTTACTGTTGAAAAAGTAGGAAATATTTTAATTCTAGATTTTACTAAGAGACAAATATCAAAAAATACTAGTGATATAAAGATCATAACTAATAGCAGCAAGCAAATCATATTGTACTTCAAATATACGCAAGAACAAAATTATATCAGAGTCGATCGATTACACAAACGACTTACAATAGGGTCTGATGAAGAACAAGAAGCAGCGCGGACTTGATGCAGTTCAAAACGTAGACGTAGCAGTGAAGTGAGCAGTTGCGTAAATGTGCACTACCTAGAAACCTTATTGCCATCCCCATGAAGGTCTTCACGGTAGCAACAGCTTGAAGATACCACTCTCTTTCTTCACGGTGCACGCTGAGAAGAAGAGTCAATAAGGCTCAGACAGCATAACACAATAGCACAGATGTGTAGGATGGAGGAAAAGAAATAGAGCAAGCAGTGATTCAAGGCACTCTACTCTGGACGTCTCCAAGCATATATAGATGCAGGCTGTAAATTGACATGACTAACAAGTCATTTACCTACTAGTAATTGACACATTTAGTCAACCATTTACCCACTGGTAATTGCCTGTCATGACACCCAATAAAGCCTCAAATTCAAATGTTTGAATCACATTTAAACAGGGTGAGAGAGATGCATGATTCAGTAAAAAATAAGGTGAACTTAGTCTGCTAGGTGGCGCACCATATTATGGCACAATTGTGCAAAGTCACATGATTTTTCAAACGAAAATATGTGAATACATGCACGTGTGTTTAGCCAAAGTACTCTCATGCCATGCGTCTCAAGCTTTTAGGAAATGTCAAGAATTCCACCTTATAAATTGATTTCCTTCATCTTACATTTAGCAATATAATACTAAATCATGTATACCTTAAAATTATAGAAAGTAGACCTCATCGCCACCGCTTCATGCCTAGGTCATCATTTTACATGTTTAAAAATTTGCACAATAATCAACTAAATTTATACTTTCAAGACCAAGATGGTGAAGCCCAACACCAAATGTAAGCTGACCAGTACATCAAGACCAAGTCGACGTCTTTCCCAACTCTTCCTCAAGGTCACCATGTCACTTTTGGTCCAACTCAAGCAAGAGTTCAAGTGGGACACGTTTTAGAATTCAATTCGGCCTCCAGCTCAATTTGGATTCAGCCTGATAGGTCCGATTTTAAACATGCATAACTCTCACATACGGAGTCCATTTGAGGTATGTGAGCACTTGATTGAAATCTTATCTCGTCATCTTTTAAACGGATCTAGCCTCGCCTTCAAATTCTTTCTATGCGGATTGTAATGGCCAAAACAATCTAATGCTAATTCTGAATCGAAGTCAAAAGGTGTTGCACCACCTCCACTTGGGCCGATGGGCCTTGTACCTCCTAGGGTTGTGTGTCCACCTCCTTGGCCACCACCCTCTGCCCCTCTCTCTCTTAAATAGCCCCTAGGGGCCTCCCTCTTGCTCAGGTTTTGTTTAGATCAGTTTAGCCCGTGTGCAAACTTCCACATTGTCTCTTGTGTCAATTAGACCAACAGATTTGTAGCAATTTTCATATTACTCTTTTATCCTTGTTCTTGCTTGTTCTCGATTGCTTGTAGGAATTAATTTTTGTGATCAAGTCAACTGTGTTTTTAGCGCAATTGATAACAACTAAGAGTGTGGTGTAGTAATTATTGGATAGCTTGATCATGTCTCGGTCAAGTAGCCTTGTCGTTGATGTCATTCTCTACCAATCGACGTATCATCCGATCGGATGATCGGGACCTACCCTCGCATCAAGTGGTATCAGAGCTTCAGTTGACCAGTAGAAATTTCTTGTATCCCTAATTAGTTGATTGGTTTTATTTCCTATAGTCTGGAAAATTTTGCCCTACAAAAAGAGTTAATTTCTACTATCCAAACCTCCTTTGTGCTTTACAATATCTTAGTTTTTGTTTGCTAAATTGAATTTGAGTCCATCTTAACTTTATCTAGTTGCTGGTTATATCCTTGTTTCTATAAAAATCCAAACAAAAAATCTCCACATCAAAATCCATCAAGAACACCCCACACCATAATTTCCAATTTTGGCCAGACCAGTTTCTTTTCTACCACCTCCACAAAAACGCCATAACTGTCCTTTATGATATCCTTTTTGAGTGAAACCACCGCCATGAGATCCATAACTTCCTTATCTAACTGCTTAAAATTTCTCTTCATTTCAATAAGGTAGTTAAAAGATATATGCAGTGAAAGTTGACTCAAATTTCTGGATAGAATTTGTAACAGTCAGCACTTGTGATTTTTGTGCGAATTTTTTAGTCAGCTTCTAGAACTTGGTCCCAAAACAAAAGTTGTTGAAAAAGACATTAGGAAACAGCCAAAAAAAGAATCATTAAAAAAAGACAACTGATAAGAAGTTATGGCCAAAATACTGACATACTGTCCAGAGGATAGAAATCTTCTGTTTCCATATTTGGGTCAATCCTTGCACTGAATTATCTTCTATCTATCAGCCCTATACATTATTATACACTTGATTTAGCCTTCATATATCCTTATTTGATCAACAAGATAGGCTAAGTGCTAGATACAAACTATAATTTAGTTCTATGCAATTTCTGAAATTAACTGTAGGATTGACTACTGCAATCAGAGGGGGATGAATGATTGTCGTCGCTCTTTGGAGTCTCCCGGTGATCAATTATGCTTCTGACTGCTCGGTGATTAATTGCCTGATCAAATGCCCAGTGTACAACTACTTGATCAACCGTTCAGCTCGACCGCCCGCTCGATTGACTGATTTGTTCGACTGCTTTGCTCAATCGCTTTACTCGTTGTTGTATGATCCAAACCACCAGCAATCACCAGTGCAGTTCAAGCAAATAAAGAACTAGATCGATTCAAGACTATCTTTATTGCTGAAATTTCGTGAATTTACAATGTGCCCTCACAAGCACCCTTAAAAACCTTCTTGATGAAAGCCCTCTCGAAACCGTCATGTGTTAACAGTCACTGTTGTGCCTGTTGTGGTTACAGACCAAACAGTATTGAATGGTAGTGGAGATATTAGGTGAGCAATGTTTGGGGGGCTTCCCCATGCCCAAGACAGCGTTATATATATTCACATGGGGAGTATTTTACAAGTATGTCCTTACACCCAAGTATCACTCTCAAGGGCATTTATGTCATTATACATGTCCCATTTTGGACTTTACAACCTTCTAATAGGCCGACTGGGCTTAAGTGGGGGCCACCCCTACAACAGGAACCTCTCATGGTGAAGGGCTTCACGGGTCGAAGCCATGTTGCTGAGTCATTTGGCCCCCTCCGTCCCTGCGGCCTGTGACCTTCTGTGATATGGGACAGAACTGGATTTTGCCGGTGCAGCACGGCCTAGTGGCATGGACATGGAGTCGAAGCTACTGCCGAAGGCATCTCCCGGTCACAAGGTGTGTGCTTCCAGAAGAACCGATCCATCAAGACGAAGCCGAGTCTGCATCCGACTTCGCTCCGCAGACATGCGGGCAAGGCGGGATGCAGAGTCATCCCTCGTATACGAGGTCGAACCGGAGGGCCGACTCAACCCGCGGACACGGAGTCGAAGTGGGCTCCGGAGTTGTCGTGCGGGCTCGAAGTCGGGGTGGACTCTGGATTCACCGTACAGACTCGAAGTCGAAGTGCAGCCAGGTGGCTCGTGGTTCAGCGACAGTGCTTTGTGACGCCTAGCGTCCAACGGGAATCACACGATGTGACGGTATGCGACCGGTGCGTCTTGCGGTGTAAGCGGCCGACCGGCTGCAGCCGCACGCTTTTTCCCGGTGGGGCAGGACGCGTGGCTGCGCATGATTGGCGCGTCGTGCGCTATCAAGCAGCCACACGACCACGGTCCCACGTCCCTTCCCCAAGAGGGCGGGACACGTAGAGGCACGTGATTGGTGTGTCGTGCACTGTCAGGCGGTCGCATGACCGCGGGTGTGCGTTCCTTCCTGAGAGAGCGGGCCACGTGGCGGGACATGATTAGCGTGTTGTGCACTGTCATGCGGCCGGACAACTGCGCGTCTTCGGCCTCCACCGGTCACGCTTCTCGATCGTGGGGAGGCGAACGGTTGGGCTCCCGCCGGTTGCCCTTCCTGATCGGGGGGGGGGGGGAGACGAGAAGGCTTTATATACCCCTTTGTCGGCACGCGAGCATCCTTCCCACTCGCTCATTTGCTCCCTTGCTGCTCTTTCGCTCTCCTTTCTTCTCGCTTGCTGGCATGATCTGCCTCTGCTCCCATACGTTTGACCGTGCGCTTTTGAGGAGAAAATGGCTTGCCGCGAAGAACATGCCTTGTCTAGTCGGCGCAGTTCATCATCAACTTTGGTGGAGTACGCCCTGGTGGTTCGCGACGCATCGCAGGCCGACAAGCGATGTACGGCCATAGAGAAGGTGGGAGGCCCCTGCTCTCGCGTGTTAGGGCCGAGTCTCGTGACGGAGGAGACGATCCAGTCTCTCCTTTGGGAGGAGAGGCTGGCGGACCGTGATGCGGTTTGCCTGCCTGCTAGCAACGAGACGGAGCTGCACCTGGAGGCAGCGGAGAATCATCTTCGTCGCGTACTTTGAGGCCGGGCTTCGGATACCGGTGACGACGTTCGTCGGTGACGTCCTGCGGGCTTATGGGTTGGAATTGGCGTAGCTGACCCCGAATGCGATAGCTTGCCTGGTTGTTTATGGCTGCGCGACGCGGACAGAAGACACCTAGCCCAGCGTGACACTCTTCGCCTTCCTCCATGACACGTGCTGCCAGCCGAAGAAGCTCGAAGGGGGGGCGTTCTCAAATTTCGGCAGCGTCAACTTCGTATTGAGGCCACAATGCGCGAAGATCTTTCCTGCCAACTCGACCCGAGGGAAGTGGGAGTCTAACTGGATGCAGCGGTGGTTCTACCACCGCGTGACGAGTGGCAGCGGCCTTCAGTGCACGGGGCGACCGATGTCCTTCAATAGTTTGTCGAGTGTGAGGCTCAACCTCGACGACGAGCAGCGGGCACGGAGGCTTGTCGGTATTACCATCCGGTTCAACATGCGCGACCTCGCCAAGGAGTTTATTGTGTATGGAGCGGCGCCACTTGCCTGCCGGTGGAAGCTTCAGCCTGGTCCCATCCGGCAGGATGGTGTTCGGCTGACGGTGTCTTCGCTGCTAAAGCCCTCCGATCCTCGTAAGCTCTTCAAAGATGGGCTATGTACATATATATATATATATATATATATATATATATATATATATATATATATATATATATATATATATATATATATATATATATATATATATATATATATATATATATATATATATATAGTATAAATAATAGGGCACCTAGGTGTCCTGACACCTAGTCTTCCTACCTTTGGATTGCTTTTAGATGCGTGCTAGTGTGATTGAGACTTTCCATCCATGATTAAGACTTTCCTTCCATGATTGATTTAGCATGCCTAATATATTACATACCATACATACCATTGCTCTAGCACGTATCTAAAAGCAATCTAACGGTAGAGAGCCTAGGTGTCTGGGCACCTAGGTGTCCCATTTCAGCGTCCTATATATATATATATATATATATATATATATATATATATATATATATATACACACACACACATACACATATTATGAACAGTGCGTTGCTTGTAGGGCTCCTACTGGAGGATGCAGATCGCGTGGTAGTCGTATTCCTTGGGCCATATATGGCTAAAGAGCATGATCTGCGTGAATTCGTGACCGCCCCGGTGAAGCTGGGGTGGATAAATCGAGTATGCGAAGCTCTAGGCATCCCCGTGCTGGAGCACGCAGCGCCGACGTTGAGCGGGGCCCGCCGCCGCCGAGGTCGAGGGCACGGCCGTCACTGGGTCCGACATGGCGGAGTACACCAACTCGGACTTGGAGGCGGAGGCGGAGCACGCTGCATCCGGTGAGGGGGCCCTGGGTGGCACCGAGGAAACAGGCCGTGGCACCGACACCCAGGAGGGCGAGGCCTCATCGTCCGCACCGGCCGCCGAGGCTTCCTCGCCCGCGCTGGCCGCCGAGGCCGAGGAAGCATCGCCCAAGTCCCCGAGGGCGAAGCGCACCCGGATACGATCGCCCTCCCGGCCGAAGGAGGGGTTCGCCGTGGCAGTCGGGGTTGCCAAGGATTCGGGGTCCGACGGGGAGGCCATCCGGCCCGAGGGGGAACTCGCCGCTCCCGACGCAGATGAAGCCCCCACGGTCTGGACCGAGGCTGAGCGAACACCCCCCGTGCCTCACCTGAGCATATTGAAGGTAGGCGCAACTCTTTCTCCCCCGCGACTTCGCAAAGCTTTCTCTGATCTACTCGCTTATTCCGTCGCCAACATTAGGCGAGACAAGGTCTCCCAGATGTGGCCAAGGATCGAGCAATGGAGATGGTCGTGAAGTCTCCGGTCTTCCTGCCCAGGATGTGATGTCCACGCCTGGCGCTCTCGAAGTCGTAGGCGCGGAGGCTTAGCGGCCAAGTGTCTCCGACTTTATTCCCCGGCCGGAGATGCTGCGGGCTCTTCAGGGGGCCACGGAGTGCGCTGACTCTGGCATGGATCGATGGGCACTATTGTCATGCGGGCCGGAGCTCCTAGAATGTGCACTAGAGGCCTCGGAGATGAGGGTAAGTGCTTGACTTCACCCTTTATGCCGTTGTTTGGGACTTCATTAGCAACCGCACTGTGCAGACCCTTGTTCTCAGCCGAGCCCTGCAGGAGGCACGTGTTAGCGAGCGGAGGGTACTAGAGGGCCAGCTTCATGTTGCCGAAGAGGCCCACGCCGCCAAGGATGAGCGCATCTATTTGCTGGAGATGGAGGGCGCGAAGGCGATCTCCGATGCGCAGACACTCGCTGCGCAGGCACAGCACGCAGCGGCGGAGGCGCAATGTGCAGCGGTGGAGGCCCAGCGTGCGATGGCCGAGGAGCACGACGGCTTACTCCAGTAGATTGCAACGCTAAAGGAGGAGAAGGCCCAGCTCGCCGTGTCCCTTGGAGAGAGGGACCAGACTCTGGGTGACACCTCGGTGGCGGCATGGGACGCCATGCAGTCTCTGGAAGATGCCCTCAAGGACCTGACGCGAATGCTTTGGCGAATCGAAGAAACTTCCAGCCTCGCCCTCCACACCGCCAAGGCCTTTGGCAACCACTGCTCCTTCATCACCTCTCGCGTCGCCTTCGCCCTGCTCCACCACCGAGGATGCCAGCACGTTGACGAGCTGGCCGACCCCGGCTGGAGATGTCAGCCGGAGCTGGGGTGATGTCAGGTACCGTCCGAGCCTTCCACGACCGAATCTGGGACTACATTGGGGAGGTTGCGGCAAAGGTAGCGCTGCGGCGGACTCTGCATGGCGAGGGGAACTTCGGCCAATGGCTCGACGAAGTTCCACGGCGCAACGAAGACGGTGCCACCGTCCCGGAGCATGGCGCGGATCCACAGGTGTGATCCTGAGGTCTAGTGTGTAGGCATGTGTTGCAATGTATCCGCTCTTTTTGTGAGCTGGCGCTCTATGGCCCCCGCCCCTTTTATGAATAAAGTGGAATTGAACAAAGTGTTCTGATCGCGTGTTATTTTTGCTCCGAGCAGATATTTGATAGGGGACAATTACTAGTTTCGGACCGCATGGTTCGACGGCATCTTCGGCGTTGGGCGTGGGCGGAGGATGCCCGGAACTTCTGGGCGACCCGGACTCCAGCGGGTGATGCTTCGACGTGGAAGTATATTAAGGTGAAGCCGGACGAGTAGCGACCTTAGGCACTCAAAGGCACTTGTAAACATTAGCTCTTCACAAATGTAACTACCGAATCTTTGTAATCATTCTTTTATGAATGCAATAATGACTTTGGTTGGAGTGCATGTCCCTATCGCTTTTCATGATCGTGCCTGTCTCTGACCAACTCGTAGGACTTAGTGCTCCGTAGATGGTCGAGTGCTCCGTCCCTTACCCTTCGAAGTGGCAGCAGCGGAGCTGGCGCCTAGCCAAAGTAGATGCTCGAGCTCTCCGTCCCCTACCATTCGAAGTGGTTGCAGCGGAGCTGGCGCCTAGCCAAAGTAGACGCTTGAGCGCTCCGCCCCCTACCCTTTGAAGTGGTGGCAGCGGAGTTGATGCCTAGTCGAAATAGACGCTCGAGTGCTCTGTCCCGTACCTTTTGAAGTGGTGGCAGCGGAGCTGGCGCCTAGCCGAAGTAGACGCTCGAGCGCTTCATCCCCTACCCTTCGAAGTGGTGGCAGCGGAGCTGGTGTTGGAAATATGCCCTAGAGGCAATCATAGAGATGATGATATTTCGTTGTATCCATGATTTAATAAATGTTCCTTGAATATTGCCTTTGTATTGATTAACAAGTATGTGACTTGTTTGTGAAACTCTTTACTTGTATGGTTATTCTAAAGTTGTCCCTAGTCGAAGTTCATGTGTGGACACACGTGAATAATGGATTAGCACATGTATCGGTTGATGACCATGTTTCACAGGTCATAGACATGGAGATGTCAAACCAATAATGTGGACACATGTTTAGAACATGGGGTTGGACCGACCCAACATGAGACATAACAATTATACTTATGATTCTCTCTCTACACAATGTGTACGCCTTGTCCTTAGACCGAGATTGTCGCATGTACTTGAGATGTGAATCGACCTACTTAGGGGCTATCAAACGCTACTCGTGAATCGGGTAGTTATAAAGGTAGCTTTGGTTTGTCATGAAGCATCTTTGCGAGGCATGGTCGATCGAGATGGGATTGCCCTCTCTATCTGAGAGAGATATCTCTGGGCCCCTCGAGTGATCGGATCCAGAAATGCATGGCCATGCTACTTAAGGTTAAGAGTTAACCTAGTAAGGGATTCCGGATCACAGGATCGAGAAAGAGTGGTCAGCTTGGAGCTCGACCAAATATCGTGAGGCAAAGGGATTGGCATGTACATAAAGTTGTGATGGTTCGTTCGATATGATCTTTGTGTATGTTTAGGAGTTGGCACGTCTTGCTAGAGGCCGCTACCAACTATTGACCGAGTAGGTAAACTCGTGTCATGTCTAAACATACGTGAACCCATAGGGTCACACACTTAAGGGTGAAGCCTAATTCGGATTGGATCCGGTTGGGTGGTATTGAGTCCTAATGGGCCTCCATTCGTTGAAGCCCATTATAAGGACGTCTATAAAAGGAGGGCTAGGCGCATGAGGTTAAAAAGTTTTTCGTGACCTCCTCAAACCCTGGCCGCCACCCCCCACGCCTCGGCGCCGCGCGATCTAGTAATCCGGCGTGCGTTGCTTCCTCCCGCGTGTGGATACCTTTGGCGGCGCCGCATCCGTAGCGTTTGGACGAACCGCAAGAGAGGAGTTGTACGTTGGACGCCGCGACGAGGACGAGGAAGTAGTACGACTACCGCCCGACGCATTGCATCGACGTAGTACGACTACTCCGCCCGACGTCGTTGCATCAATTCCGCACTGCGCGTCTAGTGGTAATTCCGTGATCTATAATCTGCAGTGATCTTGGTTTACGGGCATATTTTTATTAATTTGCGCTAGCGTAGCCTACCCGTAGTCCTTCGGTGGTATCGAGCCATTCTTTGTCATGTTATAGGTTCGGGTGATTTGCATATGGTGATATGTAAGTCGTTATGATCGATGTGATCGATTGTATAGTTACGTAATGGATAGATCTGGTTTTCGTGATCATTTCGCTAAGGTCGTGCCACAACATACCCCTACCGGTCGGTATCACCATCGGGGTAGACAGTGACACGTAAAACCGATTGCGGAATGCGAAGATCAATATGATTGGTCGAATCGGAACCTAGATTAATAATCGATATTCCGTGATCATGCTGCTAAGGTCGTGCCACAACATACCCCTACCGGTCGGTATCACCATCGGGGTAGACAGTGACACGTAAAACCGGCTGCGGCACGCGAAGATCAATGCAAATTGGTCGAATCGGAACAATAGTCGATTTGGGGTAAATATGATTTGCCGATCAAAATCCTAAGTAAAAATTGCATAGATTGGATCTCTGTTTTTTTACGAATGTGCGAGGGGCGCTGCCCCTTCGAACCCCGCGGGGGGAAACCCCCTCGACCCCCTTATCCGGTAGATTGCGAATCTATGCATAACTTGTTTTTGCAGGATGTATGTGACCAGTATGGCCTAATGTGTATGTGGTGCATGTTTGTAATATTTTCATGACCTGCGTGTCGTGGGTTCGGCAACACGGCTGGAGCCATTGTGTTGTCAAAGTATTGTATTAACGGCCTGCGTGCCGACTTGTGATGATTCCTTGTATCCATGTATTTTATTACTAGCTGTTATGAGTAATAGCTTGTATTAGTACTCGGAGGACACATCACTTGGAGGGATGGCACACATTATCCATGGAGATGGAGATCATCATGGTGGATGAGATTCTATGGCGATGGAGATCACCATGAGAAAATGGGCCATCTTGAGTCACAACTATGTGAATGCTATTCCTGTTTGTTTTACTTCTATGCATGCTTGAATGGTAGAAGTATAGTGATCCCTCACATAATGTTAAGTTAAAACATATGCCCTCCCAACTAAACCTTGCACCATCCCATGTCTTGTAAATTGATGGTGGGTCTATAAAATTAGGCACCATCGACTTTCCTTGACTAGATGGGTTTGTATCGGATACATACATGCATAAGGGTTGGTGAACTTAACAAGGTTATCATAAAGGTTATGGGCCTTGGGGCATAAAGGTTGGGCGCTGAGGCATAGAGATGTCACCCAACAACAAGAGTCATATAGAGATATGATTAGTAAGGTGTTACTTACGAATTACCTTGTCTCCTAGCGGTGATGCAAAAGCTCACTAGTAGACTAGTTAATTGCGGATCTTGAATCGCTAAGAATCAATAGAGGATATTGATTTTAGTGGGAGTACATTCTATTAAATTTGTTTAATACGGTTTACTCTATCATGGTTTTATTTGTCTTAGTATTTTGCATTTTCATTTGTAGATCAATGGCATCTAACAACGCGCACACCCTTTTGCTTTGCGATCGATTCTTGAGAAAGAAAAATTAAATGGAACAAACTATTGGATGGGTCCGTAACACGAGAATTGTTCTCGGGGCGGATAAAAGGAAAACGTTCGACACCCCAATCCCGTAAGAGCTCTGCGACAATGCGTGCTGCTGTTAAAAATGCCTACAAGAAAGCATGTGATGACTCTCTTGAGATTAGTTGTCTTATGCTTGCATGCATGGAACCTGACCTTCAAAAGCGGTTTGAGGATCGAAGCGTATGATATGATCATGGCGCTTAGGACATGTTCCGACACGTGCCGGGACTGAAAGGTTCAATGTCTCTAAGGCTTTTCGGAATGCAAGTTAATGAAGGTGCACCCGTAGGCCCACATGTGATCAAAATGGTTGGTTCTGATCGGACTTTGGATAAACTTGGTTTTCCAATTAGCCAAGAGTTGGCAACCGATTTCATTTTGGCGTCTCTACCACCTAGCTATGGACATTTCATTTCGAACTACCATATGCATGGGGTGGAAAAGGGCCTTAATGAGCTTTGTGGGATGCTCAAAACAGCAGAAGTGACATTAAGAAGTGTGCGGGGCCTAGCCATGTGATGGTATGTGAGAACAAGTCTAGCTTCAAGAAAAGGGTAAGAAGCCATGGGCAAAGAATAAGGGCAAGGCTAAAGATATGATCTCAAAGCCAACGCCTAAGCCTAAAGCTGGACACGAGTGAGACAGTATGCTACTATTGTAAAGAGGCTGGCCTTTGGAAGAGAAACGCAAGAAGTACATGGATTCTCGAGGAATGCAAGAAGAATCTTTGGAAGTAAGACTTCCACCCATGGTACACTTGTCATAAATGTTTTAGACATTTTTCTTGCTGATTCTCCTATTAACTCTTGGGTATTTGATACCGATCGGTTGCTCACATTTGCAACTCGATGCGAGGGCTAATAAGAAGTAGAGGAGTCGCAAGAGGTGAAGTTGATTTTCGCGTCGGAAATAAAGCAAGGGTTGCTGCGTTGACCGTCGGCACCATGCAACTTCAGCTTCCTTCAAGATTTATTATGGAATTGAATAATTGTTATTATGTTCCTAGTATGAGTGAAACATTTTATCTCCTCATGTTTGATGAGAGATGGTTATTCATTTGCAAGTAAAGACAATGGTTGTTTGATCTCTAAAAATGAAATGTTTGTGGCTTTTAGCCCATTGTGAATGGGTTATTTATTTTAAATCTTGATGATGCGCCCATCTTTAACATAAATGCTAAAAGACTTCGACCTAATGATTTGAATCCCACCTATGTTTGGCATTGTCGTTTGGGTCACATAAGTGAAAAGCGCATGAAGAAGCTCCATGATGATGGTCTTCTAACTTCGTTTGATTTTGAATCATACGAGACATGTGAAGCTTGTTTGCTTGGTAAGATGACCAAGTCACCTTTCAAAGGTTCTTTTGAGAGGGCATCGACTTGTTGGAAATCATACATACCGATGTATGTGGACCAATGAGCACGATCGCTAGAGGTGGATTTCATTACTTCATAACTTTCACTGATGATTTTAGTAGATATGGCTATGTCTACTTAATGAAGCATAAGTCTGAAACTTTTGAAAAGTTCAAAGAGTTCCAGAATGAGGTTGAAAATCAACGTGCCAAGAAAATTAAGGCTCTGCGATCGATCGTGGTGGCGAGTATTTGAGTCATGAATTTAGCAATCATCGAAGAGTTGCGGAATTGTTCCACTGACTTACACCGCCCGAACGCCTCAAGGAAACGGGGTATCCGAGCAGCGTAATCGGACCTTGTTGGACATGGTTCGATCGATGATGAGCGATCAGATCTACCATTATCATTTTGGGGTTACGCTCTAGAAACAAGACTTTCACACTTAATAGGTACCGTCTAAATCCGTAGTTAAGACACCATATGAGATATGGTAGGAAGAGTCACGTTTGTCTTTTCTAAAGATTTGGGGATGTGAGGCGTTTGTCAGCGACTACTGATCGGATAAGCTCACACCCAAGTCGGATAAATGCATTTTCGTGGGATATCCGAAGGAAACCTTTGGATATTACTTTACAACCGACTAGAGGGCAAAGTGTTTGTCGCTCAAGTGGTGTTTTCCTAGAGAAAGAGTTTCTCAACAGGAGACAAGTGGAAGAACGGTGCAGCTTGAAGAGGTTCAAGATGAACCAATCGGGAAGACTCGACGAATGATGCCCACGTGGCGGAACAAGTTGAGGAACCCATGGCAAAGGAAGCACCACCACCACGAAGGTCGGAAGGCTCGCAATGCGCGAGATATGTTATTGTTAGACAATGATGAGCCTACGACCTATGCGGAAGCAATGATGGACCAGACTACGAGAAATGGCAAAGTGCCATGAGATCCGAGATAGCATCCATGGGAGACAATCAAGTTTGGAACTTGGTTGACCTACTGATGGTGTTAAAACCATAGAGTGCAAATGGATCTATAAAAGAAGATTGATATGGATGGAAATGTTCATATCCATAAAGCTCGACTTGTCGCAAAAGGTTTCGGCAAGTTCAAGGAGTTGACTACGATGAGACCTTCTACTTTGTAGCGATGCTTAAATCTATACGGATCATTCTAGCTATTGCTGCATATTTCGACTATGAGATATGGCGGATGGATGTCAAAACGGCTTTCCTTAATGGAAATTTAACCGAGGGCGTGTATATGATACGGCCGAGGGTTTTGTCGATCAATCAATGCTAGAAAAGTATGCAAACTTCAAAAATCCATTTATGGATTGAAGCAAGCATCTCGGAGTTGGAACATTCATTTTGATGAAGTGGTCAAAGGGTTTGGCTTCATCAAAAGCGAAGAAGAATCTTGCGTTTACAAGAAGGCAAGTGGGAGCTCGCTCGTATTTCTAATCTTATATGTAGATGACATATTACTGATTGGAAATGATATTCCTATGCTCGAGTCCGTTAAGACCTCTTTGAAAAATAGTTTTCAATGAAGGACTTAGGGAAGCGGCATATATTTTGGGTATTAAGATCTATAGAGATAGATCAAAAGGCTAATAGGATTAAGCAGTACTTACATTGACAAAGTGTTGAAACGGTTCAACATGGAGGAGGCAAAGAAAGGGTTCTTGCCAATGTCTCATGGCATAAATCTTGGCAAGACTCGGTGTCCTTCGACAAGCGATGAGCGAGATCGCATGAGTAAGATTCCATATGCTTCGCCATTGGATCTATCATGTATGCTATGATATGTACTCGCCAGATGTTTCCTATGCTCTAAGTGTTACGAGCAGATACCAGTGATCCGGTGAGAGTCATCGGACAGCGATTAAAAACATCCTCAAGTATTTGAGAAGAACTAAGGATGTGTTCCTAGTCTACGGAGGTGAGGAAGAGCTCGTTGTAAATGGTTACACCGATGCAAGCTTCCAAACCGACAAAGACGATACAAATCGCAATCGGGTTTTGTGTTCATTTTGAGCGGTGGTGCGGTCGATTGGAAGAGTTCCAAGCAGAGATCGTTATTGACTCTACAACGGAGGCCGAGTACATTGCGGCTTCAAGCGGCAAAGGAAGGTGTTTGGATAAGGAAGTTCATTTCTGAACTAGGTGTGGTTCCTAGTGCGTGCGAGTCCTCTGGATCTTTCTTGTGATAACAAGTGGGGCCATTGCGCAAGCCAAGGAGCCAAGGAATCACCAAAAGAACAAACACATCTGCGGCGGTTTCATCTCATTCGAGAGATCCTCAATCGAGGAGATTTAAAGATATGCAAAATACATACGGATTTGAATATTTCAGATCCTTTGTGAAGCCTCTCCCCTGACCTAAGCATGAGGCGCGCACAAGAGCTATGGGTATTAGATATCTTCTAGATTGACTCTAGTGCAAGTGGGAGATGTTGGAAATATGCCCTAGAGGCAATCATAGAGATGATGATATTTCGTTGTATCCATGATTTAATAAATGTTCCTTGAATATTGCCTTTGTATTGATTAACAAGTATGTGACTTGTTTGTGAAACTCTTTACTTGTATGGTTATTCTAAAGTTGTCCCTAGTCGAAGTTCATGTGTGGACACACGTGAATAATGGATTAGCACATGTATCGGTTGATGACCATGTTTCATGTGTCATAGACATGGAGATGTCAAACCAATAATGTGGACACATGTTTAGAACATGGGGTTGGACCGACCCAACATGAGACATAACAATTATACTTATGATTCTCTCTCTACACAATGTGTACGCCTTGTCCTTAGACACGAGATTGTCGCATGTACTTGAGATGTGAATCGACCTACTTAGGGGCTATCAAGCGCTACTCAGAATCGGGTAGTTATAAAGGTAGCTTTGGGTTTGTCATGAAGCATCTTTGCGAGGCATGGTCGATCGAGATGGGATTTGCCCTCTCTATCGAGAGAGATATCTCTGGGCCCTCGAGTGATCGGATCCGAAATGCATGGCCATGCTACTTAAGGTTAAGAGTTAACCTAGTAAGGGATTCGGATCACAGGATCGAGAAAGAGTGGTCAGCTTGGAGCTCGACCAAATATCGTGAGGCAAAGGGATTGGCATGTACATAAAGTTGTGATGGTTCGTTCGATATGATCTTTGTGTATGTTTAGGAGTTGGCACGTCTTGCTAGAGGCCGCTACCAACTATTGACCGAGTAGGTAAACTCGTGTCATGTCTAAACATACGTGAACCCATAGGGTCACACACTTAAGGGCTGAAGCCTAATTCGGATTGGATCCGGGTTGGACTGGGTATTGAGTCCTAATGGGCCTCCATTCGCTGAAGCCCATTATAAGGACGTCTATAAAAGGAGGGCTAGGGCGCACAGGGTTAAAAAGTTTTTCGTGACCTCCTCAAACCCTGGCCGCCACCCCTCCCACGCCCTGGGCGCTCGCGCGGATCTAGTAATCCGGCGTGCGTCGCTTCCTCCCGTACGTGTGGATACCTTTTGGCGGCGCTGCATCTGTAGCGTTTGGACGAACCGCAAGAGAGGAGTTGTACGTTGGACGCCGCGACGAGGACGAGGAAGTAGTACGACTACCGCGCCCGACGTCTTTGCATCGGCGTAGTACGACTACCGCCCGACGCGCTGCATCAATTCCGCACCTGCGCGTCTAGTGGTAATTCCGTGATCTATAACTGCAGTGATCTTGGTTTACGGGCATAATTTTTATTAATTTGCGCTAGCGTAGCCTACCCGTAGTCCTTCAGCTGGCGCATAGCCGAAATAGACGCTCGAGCGCTCCATCTCCTAGTCTTCAAAGTGGTGGCGCATAGCCAAAGTAGGCGCTCGTCCTATTTATACATTGTAGAGTGCACGCGGAGGCCGCACATCTTATTTATACTCACGTAGAGTGCATGCGGAGACGATGTGTCTTATTTATACTCCGTAGAGTGTGCACGAAGGCCGCGCGTCTTATTTATACTCACGTAGAGTGCACGCGGAGACCGCACATCTTATTTATACTCCGTAGAGTGCGCGCAAAGACCGCATGTCTTATTTATACTCCGTAGAGTGCGCGCGGAGACCGCGTGTCTTATTTATACTCCGTAGAGTGCGCGTGGAGAACACGCGTCTTATTTATACTCCGTAGAGTGCACGTGGAGACCGCGCGTCTTATTTATACTCCGTAGAGTGCGCGCGGAGGCCGCGTGTCTTATTTGTACTCAGTAGAGTGCACGCGGAGGCCGCGCGTCTTATTTATACTCACGTACAATGCGCGCGGAGACCGCGTGTCTTATTTCTACTCCATAGAGTGCGCGCGGAGACCGCGCGTCTAATTTATACTCACGTAGAGTGCGCGCGGTGGCCGTGTGTCTTATTTATACTCACGTACAGTGCGCGCAGAGACCACGCGTCTTATTTATACTCCGTAGAGTGCGCGTGGAGACCGCGGGTCTTATTTATACTCACGTAGAGTGCGCGCGGAGACCACGTGTCTTATTTATACTCCGTAGAGTGTGCGCGGAGGCTACGCATCTTATTTATACTCCGTAGAGTGTGCGCGGAGGCCGCACGTCTTATTTATACTCAAGTAGAGTGCGCACAGAGACCACGCGTCTTATTTATACTCCGTAGAGTGCGCACGGAGACCGCGCGTCTTATTTATACTCCGTGGAGTGCGCGCGGAGGCCGCGTGTCTTATTTATACTCCGTAGAGTGCGCGCGGAGGCCGCGTGTCTTATTTATACTCCGTAGAGTGCGCGCGGAGGCCGCGTATCTTATTTATACTCATGTACAGTGTGTGCGGAGACCGCGTGTCTTATTTATACTCCGTAGAGTGCGCACAAAGACTGCGTGTCTTTTTTATACTCCGTAAAGTGCGCGCGAAGGCTTGCCTCCACGCGTATTTACACAGGACGAGACAAGTTTTGCAAACGGTGGACTTTATTAATGTTCCGTTTACGCGGGAGAGCGATTACAAAAGGCAGGGTACCATCCATGCTGTGGGCATCCCTTTGGCCTCATACATAATATCACCGCAGCCTATCTGCATTCCATGTGTGTCGGAGGATCAGTCCTTCCAACGTTGGGAGGCGGTAAGCTCCACGCTGCAAAGCCGCAGCGACGATGTAGGGGCCTTCCCACTTGGACTCCAGCTTGCCGACCATCTTCGCATGAAGCGCCATTTTGAGGATGAGGTTTCCCGGCTGGAATTCACATAAGTATATGGTGCGGTCGTGCGTGCGCGCCATTTGGCGTGCGTACTTTGCGACATGCTAGGTGACGCTCACCCGATCCCCGTCAAGAAGATCGAGGGACAACTCGCACTCTTCTGCCGGGGCCTAGACGAGGACCCTCCTCAAGCTGGCTGAGAGACCATGTGGAGGTATCCCCATGTTTGTTATGAATAATTGACGCTTGAGTTAGAGAGTTTGAGTTTGTTTTGGGTATTCTAGGGTTGAATACCTTTCATTAATGCTATTGTTGATTATGCTGTTTTGTGCGGTGCTATATGACGGTTTACTTGTCTGTGTGGCCGCAGGACTTCGGAGCTTGGTCATGGTGAGGTGAGGAGGACCGGGACTAGGCACAGGAGGTGTTGAGGTCTAGACGGTCGGAGATGCCGAAGATGATCGAGGCTGCTGAGGTGGTTGCGAGTCGGGAGACGAGGAACTAGAGCTAGAGCTACCAGTGATGGACACGATGGGCAACGACGAGTGGACCGGGACTAGGCTTAGGGAGGAGTCGGAGGTCCAGACGGTTGGATGTCGGTTGTGGTTGTGTGCGACGGAACAGACCAGGACTAGACTCAGGTGGAGTCGGAGGTCCAGTCGGTCGAAGTCAGGTGGACACAACGGGCAGCAACGAGGTGGACCAGGACTACACTTAGGTGGAGCCGGAGGTCCAGACGGTTAGGGGTGCAAACAGGTTGGATTCGGACGGATATTGTTGTTACCATATCCTAACCCATATTTTTTCTCCGGATTCGGTACCAATCAGATTCGGTATCAATCGGATTCGGTGCCGAATCGGTCGGGATTAAGCCACCCGTTTGCACCCCTACTTGTTTGTAAGGAATGCATGCAGTACAGCAAATGAGTAGGAGGACGTACTGTCAAGAACTTGATGTTACTACTTAATAGCTGATATGGAAGATTTTATTTTACCATTGCAAAAGAAAATGAAACGTCAAATAGTAGCACTAACCTGAAATCAAACTTGAAGACATATCGGATTCGGACGGATATTGTTGTTACCATATCCTAACCCATATTTTTTTCTCCGGATTCGGTACCAATCGGATTCGGTACCAATCGAATTCGGTGCCGGATCGGTCGGGATTAACCCGACCCGTTTGCACCCCTACAGACGATCAGGATGCCGGGTGCGATCGTGTGCAGCGGAGCAGATCTGGACTAGACTCAGGGAGGAGTGGAGGTCCAGATGGACAGGGTGCCAGTTGCGGGAAGCTTCTGGGAAGGTGCTTGAGGGGCAATTTGGAGAATTGACTCATGTCTTGAGTGGAATGGCTGGTTCCCTCCATTCCTTGTGTTGTGAGAAGGTTTGACTTCTTTGCCTCATGTGTGTATGGAGCAAGGGAGTGGATGTTGGCCTGCACTTCCTGAATTTCCTCTTAAGGCTGTGAGTTTGGCTTTAAGAAGAGGGGTTGGCAGTGCAGAGGTGAAGTAAGCGAGTGAGCTCAAGCAAAGAAGCCAGTGGGTTGTGTTTTGGCTGTGTTGAGCTCTGTATGTGTGCGTGAGTTCCTCTCTCAAGCATGTAGTGAGATGAGTGAATTTTCTTCTCAACTGCGTATGGGGACGTAGTGAGTTGGTTGTATCTCCTGTGTAATCATTCATGGCAATGAATCCATCTATGTGTTTGTCTCTCTATGATGGATTTTGATTTCAGTCTGTTCTTTGGTTCTTTCTAATGTTTCTTTCGTTTTTGAGCTTGATCTTTGTTGAGAAGCTGCAAAATGAGATGCTCTGTGTTGGGAAAATATTTAAGGCCATTTGGCCATTCCATTCCCAAGAGCAAATGGAAGATTCAATGATTTCTGTGATTTCATAGTCCTTCACTCCATTTACTCTGTTCTGCATTTATTAGGGTTAGGTGTCAGGGCAACCTTGGACTTTTGATTTGTTAGAAATTGATTGCTCTAAGTTGGTGCCTTCTAGTTGTAAGAGTGTTTCCAGCTGAGATTCAAAGCTTCAAGATCATTGGTTATGAAAGTTCCAAGTAATTTGGATTTCATCCCCTTCTGCTGACTCTTTGTGGCAAAAGCAGCATTCTCTGTTAGCTTTCCATTCTGAAGATGTGTTTTCTTCTCTTGAGGTCAATTTGGTATTTAGATTGAAGACATGAACAATTGACCTAAGAAGAGTAGCAAGATTTGATGAATCCACTGTTTTTCTAAAATCTGTAGTATTTTCTGTTCAATCTTCAGTCTGCGGCTAATTTTCTCTGCTCTGCTCTTGCAACCCTAGCGGTTAGACCGCCAACCCTAGCGGTCAGACCGCCCTCATGCCGCCAGTCAGATCGGGGAGACAATGGCGGTCAGACCGGTGCCTGTTAAGCAGTCAGACCGGTCACATGTTGGGAGTCAGATCGGGCCAACAGGGGCGGTCAGATCGGCATCTAGCCGGCGGTCAGACCGGTCTTGAACCGACGGTCTGACTGATCGAAGCTAGGCGGTCTGACCGGCCCATGCATGGCGGCCATACCGGCCATATGATTTGCCTGCCGCTACCTTTAGTGCTATGTTTTCTTTCGCTGTCTTTCTTGTTTTTCCAGTGAGCATGTGATTTCTTCGTCATAGCTTTTATAGCTATTGGAGAAGATTTTAAGTGGATACTTTGGGGGCGATTTTTAAAGGGCACCATTCACCCCCCTCTGTTGCCATTTTCGATACTACAATTGGTATAAGAGCCGGTTAGCTCTTCTCGATAGATCTTAACCAGTCTGTGAGCCATGGCAACGGACAAGTATTCCACCAAGGCCCCGATCTTTGACGGGATCGACTATCCCTTTTGGAAGTGTCGGATGGAGACCTATATTCAGGCTCAGGGCTATGCGATTTGGCGAAAGGTCAAAACTCGCTTTGTTGTTCCTGCCGATGAGAACATCAATGTGGCAAACATGCCCGATGTTGAGGCGAATGCTAAGGCAAGGAACATCATCATCCAAGGGTTGAGCCGAAACGAGTTTGATCGCATCTCTCATCTTTTGTCGGCCTTCGACATTTGGGTGACCCTCGATGCTTTCCATGAGGGCACCACCCAAATCAAGACGGTACGACAGGACCAGTTCAAGCGAGATTACAACAAGTTTGAAATGCTCGCTGGAGAGTCCCTGGATGAGTGCTTTGCAAGGTTTCACAAGATCTTGAGCAACCTTCGGGCGGTCAGTCTCACATACCCCGACTCGGATAGCGCTCGACAGATGCTTGCGGCCTTGGATTTGCGAGTTTGGGAGATGAAGGTGACCACCATCAAGGACACGATGGATCTTTCAACTTTGACTCTTGATGCATTGTACTCACGCCTCAAGACTCACGAGATTAACATTGTCTCTCGCAAGTCGAAGTCTCAGTCGATGGCTTTGGTCACCAATCCCAGTCCTGCCTCTGGATCTTCTGCTGACATTGCTTCTGGTTTCTCTCTTGCTGCTCTGTATGAAATTGATGATGATCATCTAGAGCAGCTCCTAAGAAACCAACTAGCCCTCTCAGCTAGAAAGTTTTCTCATGCATACAAGAGGGTTAGGGAGAGAAAGAGAGGTGGACGTGTGATTTGCTTTGAGTGTGGTGGCCCCAACCACATTCGAGCAAACTGCCCCAAGTTAGAGAAGGGCAAGAACGACTACGGCGGTTCGAGAAAGAACGACTACACTGACAAGAACCGCAACAAGAAGCCCCCAAGCAAAGGGAAGAAGTTCCGCGACCTTGGCAAAGCCAAGAAGCTCTTCCACCGCGTCCTCACCGCCTTCGATGTCATCGACCTCAGCGAGGTGGAGGGGTGGAGTGACGACAATGGGAAGGATGATCAAGATCCCAAGGACGGTGATGACTTCCTCGGCATGTACTTCGTGGCCCTTAAGGGCCACATCAGCGACAACGAGCTCTACTCTGACTCCGATGAGGTATATCCCTCGTATGACCAGTTCAATGATGCATTTCTGAAGTTAGGAAAATTTCATGCAAGATCTAGAGCTAGGTGTAGTGAGTTGGAGAAGGAAGTAGAGAGGTTGTCATGGGAGCTTACTTCACTTATATCTGCTCCCTCCCGTGATGACTGTGATGTATGTTCTGCTTTGCTTGGAGATATGGAGAAACTAAGGACCTATCATGATAGTCTGTCTTCTGAGCTTGACATGCTTAAGGTGGAGAATGTTAGTCTGCTTGCTGAACTAGAGATGAGTAGGATAGCCGCTCTTTCATCTACTGTTGTTGAGACTATATCGTGCACCTCATGTGAGGATAAGGACAATGCATTTAGAGGTCTTTACACTATGCTTCTCGATCTGTCTGAGACATGTGAAAATTGCACTAACTTGAAAATGAACCTAAAGAAGGAGCATGCTTCTTTGCTTGAGCCCATTGTTCCTTGCACCAACTGTCCTAAATTAACTGCTGAACTTGAATCTGTATCAAAATAGTTTCAAGAAATGATTGACCACAACAACAAATTGGCTCATTATGCGACTAAGGACCCTGTTAGCTCACCATGCAATAGTTGTGAAAAATTAAAACTTGAACTCGTTGCTTTGGATGATAAATGTGTGAAGCTAACTAAGGACCTACTAGAGAAGCCATAATCCTGTTGTGATGCTTGTGCTGTTGTGGGGAAGAAGTCTGAGGGTATGGTAGAGACGCTTAGCGACGAGAACCAAATGGCTAGCAGTAGGACTGTCCCTTCTGAGGCGGCTATGCGTGCACATGCCATTCGTTCTTCTGCTGTTGGTTCTTCTTCTTCTCCCTTACCTTCTGCTGTCTCTTCTTCCCCCTGCTCTTCTTGCACCTCTCTCTGTCGGGCCCCGGATTTCCAAACCCGGACCCTCTGTGTATTACTGCACTAGTCCCAGATCAAAGCTAGTGTACACAGTTAAACAGAATGGAAAACATCACCATCAACGATTTATTACAATAAATAAGAGTACGGACCGAAAGGTCTCCTTATTACATCTGAGGTTTCAACCTCGCACATGAGAATTAAGCGGAAGCAAAATAAACTTGACGACGACCCATCAATACGCCACGGGCAATTGGTGGGAAACGCGACCTATTCCTCGGGAAGAAACCATCACACCACAAGCGAAGCGATGAGTCGTAGTCCCCTTCTTGAGCTTCAACTTCCTCTCGAGATTTATTTTTGAGTGTAGCATGTGAGTACATAAAGTACTCCGCAAGTCTTGGGAAAAATGCATAGATGCAAGGCTTGACAAAGGAAGGCTATATGGCTCTTTTGCACAAAGCAATATTTTACTTTCAATTACTACTAATTATTTTCGAAGGCATCAATTTGGCAAAGTAATTGTTTTAACAGAACTATCATTAATTCTCTAGTGAGGTTCCATCTACCAACACTAGTTAATTCAGTCTATCTGACCAAGTTCAATACTTCGGGTTCCATCCACCCTCTCTGGCTCCATCCGCCAGGATTCCCTTCCAAGAGTTCCCTTCCACTCTCGGAATACAAAAACTTTCATTTTAAAACCAAAACCAGAAATCTACCATGTGAATGCATTCCTTGCCCGCCCTTGACCGTGGGCACGGCTATTCGAATAGTTTTACACTCTGCAGAGGTTGTACAACTTTACCCACAAGAGATAAATTATCCTAAAAGTCAACATGCTTCCTTTGGCATGAGACCCAGATAAAATATCACAAAGCCTTTACCTTACTCTAATCTAGCTAGATACCACCCGCTGAGGTTTCACCGCAGGTAGGCTAACTGCCCGAACCGAAGCCCCCTCTTGCGCCATATGAGTACTGATAAACTCGTCCCTCACCGTGAATAACGGTCCATCCACGGCACCCACTTTCCAATGGTGGCACCTAAACTAGACTATCATAAGTTAGTCGGCCAGGTCGTACCCATATAGACTTGTGGTTGTGCGGTTAATGCTCGATTTGGACAAACACAAGCGTCGGTCCTTAATTGACTAGGGTGGAACATACACTTAACAAGTTCTCGTGCTTATCGCACCAACCCAAACACCATCCACCTAATCTAAACCAACTTTCACATTTTTATTTTATTTTTAAATCACGGTGACAACTCCAATTGCCACTTCACTTTCAAACACAAGGATTAAATAATAAATCATAATTTCCCATTTTCAAGATTTTCCAAAGTTATTAGATAGCAAAACTAAGCATCAACCTACCATTCTAATATTCACAAAGATTAATAGTAATCTCATTATTGAGACAAAGGGAGTTCTAGGGTGACAATGTACATGGCATTCAATCTCAATGGAGGGTATAACAAAGTTGGATTAGCTATCACCTTAAGATTTGAACTAATGATTTATGTAAATAGCAATGCACATAATTTAAGATATTTTAAAACATTTCAAAAGCATAGGTTCAAGATGATCAAAGGAGACTTGCCTTCTTGCAGGGTTTAGGTCTTCTTCTCTGCTGTGAAGAGGATAAATCGACAACGTTGGAATCTACGCGATAAAAGACGAAGCAAACAAAGCAAATAAATACACACGAAATTCAAATAAAATCCAAAAATTCAACAGAGGCCATATTTGGATAGATCATGATTTTAGCTGAATTTAGAAATTTGAATGGCGAATTTGGAGTTGAAATGAGAAAGTTATGATTGTTTGAAGTTTTCAATTTGAATAAATCCAGAAATTAAGAAATTTCGACAGGTGGGGCCCATGGGAATATTCAATTTTAATCTTTTATTTTAATTCCGAGAGCTCGAGGTGGGACCCATGAACAGTAGACCCTCTGCGGTCAGCGACATGTGGGACCCCTCGTCGATGACCTCATCTGCCTTGGTCGCGGCAGTGGGACCCAGGGACTGGACCCACTTGTCGATCTTCGACGCAGACGAGTGGGACCCAGACGACAGTGGCCCGCACAGACGGCGGTCGCTGACGGGTGGGACCCACTTGTCAGTCGCGAAATTAACCGAAAAACTCAACCCAGCGCGCGGAGCCGAGGGCTCGAACGCGCACCGGGGAGTTGAGAGCGCGCTCTGTTAACCAGGGGGGAGGGGGAGGCTTTGCCTACCCAGAGAGGGCAGCAAATCCCTTTGAGGGATACCTTCGGGTGGCCCGGGCAGCGATGGTCGAGGCGGCGCGCGGCGGCGAGGGAGGGCCGGAGGTGCTCGGGCGGTGCGTAGATTGCAATCTCCGCGCGAAGGGCTTTCGGCTGGAGGGGTTGGCGAGGTCCAGGGATGAACGGAGACGGCCGGCGGCGAGGGAGCAGCGGAGACAGCTCGGGTGCTCCGGTGCGACGGCGCTCCGGCGACGGAAAGAGGTGGCCGAGGTGTCGGGAGGACCGCACGACGCGAGGAAGCTCGGGCGGCGGCGGTGAGCTCTGCAGATTCACCGAGGCGGCGGCGATTGCTCGCGGAGCTCTTTACAGCGCGCGACGGGAAATCGCGCGCGGCGGCGCTCGAGGCTCGAGAGAGATGGGCGGAGGGTTGAGAGGTGGTGCGGGAGAGGCGAAGGCCGAGGGCTATTTATAGAGCTTGGGAGAGGTGAGGCGGCGGGAATTCTCGCCGAAGTCGACGGCGGGGTTGATTCAAATTTGGGATAAGCCGTCGGAGGCAACGCGAGCTCGGGTTTTAGGGATAAGGCGCTTATCTCCCGGAGTTCGAATCGCGTCCAATTCAAGAAAGAGGCCGAGTGCGGTAGGATTTGATCGCGGATTCTTGGGAGAGAGAAAGGGAAAGAGTCCGCGCGCGCGAGACGACGGAATCGACTGCGGGGCCCGCGATCGGCGAGCGAGCGCGCGTTGTGCGGATGGCGCCACGTGGCTTGAGAGAAGATCGGACGGCGGGATGGCTTAAGTGGGAGGAGCGGTGGATTGAGGCCGGCGCAAGACGCGGCTCATCCGAGCCGCCCACGCGTCGGCGAGGAGGAGGGGAAGGCGGGTCGCCGACGGGCCCGCCCACTTGGCGAGGAGAGAGGAGGAGAGCGGCTGGATCAGCCGAGCGGCGACGTGGCGATCTGGTCCGTCCACGCGTCGGCGGAGGAGGAAAAGGAGGGTTTTTATTTTCGAATTTGATTTTGATTTTGAGAAAAGGCTAGGAAATTATTTAGGCCTCGTAAAAATATGAGAATACCTCCAAAATTCCAGAAAAATTCACGAAGCTCTGGACACATTTTGGACTAAATAAAATTATTTCCAACTACTGTTGGCATTTAATTTTATATTTTTAATTTACTTTTAACTTTTAAAAATAGGTTTTAAATTCAGAAATTCCAGAAAATCCAATAAGAGCCATATAAACTTCAATTACTTTAAAATAATTAATTTGAATTTAAATTTTTCAAGAAAGCAAATTTTGGGATGTGACAAACCTACCCCCTTAGGAAGAATCTCGACCCGAGATTCGGATGGACTGAAAAGAGGTCGAAACTCTTCTTTTAGATCCTCTTCACGTTCCCAAGTCGCTTAGATTCGAATGGTTGCTCCATCGCACTTTACGTAACTTGATGACCTTGTTTCGCGTCTCGACGTTCGATTCCTCCAAAATTTTAGCTGGATATTTCGGATAGGTGAGGTCCTCCTTCACATTTATTTCATCTAGAGGCATCTGCTCTTCGGCACTCGGAGACACTTCCTCGGTGGGATACATGGAAGACGTCATGCACCTTTGACACCGAGGCGGAAGCTCCAAGCGGTAAGCAACTTCTCCCCTTTTGCTACAACAGGAAGGGTCCAATGAATCTAGGAGCAAGCTTTCCATCGACTCCAAAACGTCTCATCCCTTTGAGAGGTGACACCTTAAGGTAGACATGATCCTGGTACAAATTCTAATGCCCTTCGACGATTGTCCGCATAGCTCTTACGCCTCGTTTGTCTTTGTTTTCAACCTATCTGAATTAAGCGAACTTGTTCTTGACTTGCTTCAACACATCTGGTCCGAATACTTGTCCTTCTCTGTCTCCTTCCAATACAATGGAGTCTGCACTTTCTACCGTACAAGGCTTGAACGGTGACATTTGTAAACCGGATTGATAATCGTTATTGTAAGAGAACTCTGCGTAAGGTAAACTCTGGTCCCAACTATCCTTGTTTGATAGGACACAAGCTCTCAACATGTCTTCCGTAATCTGATTTACTCTTTCTGCTTGCCCATCCGTCAGGGATGATAAGTCAGATCTTGAAATTCAAATTGGTGCCCGAAGTTCATGTAGCTTCGCCAAAACCTCAAAGTGAATTGGGTTCCTCGATCGACACAATCTTCTTTGGGACTCCATGTGAACTCACAATCCTTGACATATACAATTCTGCGAGTTTATCTCCGAGTAGGTGGTCTTCTTTGGAATGAAATGGGCAACTTTTGTCGAGCGATCCACAATAACCCAAATAGAATCATGTCCAGATTTGGTTCTCGGTAAACCCGTTATAAAATCCATACCAATTTCTTCCCATTTCCACTTAGGGATCTGCAATGGTTGCAAAAGTCCAGCGAGTCTCTCGGTGTTCAGCTTTAACCGTTGGCACACATCACACAAAGCTACATACTGCAATCTCCTTTTCATACCCCCACCAAGATCTTGCCTTGAGATCTTGATACATCTTGGTACTCCGGGGTGTATTGAGTATCTGGATTCATGAGCTTCCTTCATGATCAACTCTTTTATTTCTCTCTTCTCGGGCACCATAATTCTTTTTCCAAACCAGACGGTACCTTGTTCATCTTGGAAAATTCTAATGCTTTCCGTTCTTCATATCATCCTTGATCTCCGGACATACTTGTCCTCTTTTGTGCCGCTCGATTTGCTCTTCTAAGGTTGGTTGAACTTCCAAAGTAGCTAAGAACCCTTCTTCTACTACTTGTAAGTTGAGCCGCTGAAATTCCTCTTGAAGTGTTGGCATACTATCCTTAATCCACGACTTAGTACAAGAACTTTTTCGACTCAAAGCATCGGCTACCACATTAGCCTTTCCCTGATGATAATGTATCCCAATATCGTAATCCTTTATTAACTCAAGCCATCTCCTTTGCCTCATATTGAGATCGGGTTGAGTAAATATATACTTCAAACTTTTGTGGTGCAGATAAATCTCGCGGCGATTACCGATCGATAATGCCTCCAAATTTTTAGAGCATGCACTACGCAGCAAGCTCTAAATCATGGGTTGGGTAATTCTCCTCATGCGGCGCAATTGCCTTGAAGCATATGCAACTACCCTTCTTTCTGCATTAGCACGCAGCCCAATCCTTGTCTTGATGCATCACGTAAGACTTCAAAATCCTTCCTAATATCCGGAGTGTTAACATCGGCGCAGACGTTAACCTCTTCTTCAATTCTTGAAAACTATTCTCACACGACTTACTCCATTCAAACTTCTTCTCCTTCTTTAGCAACTGGTAAGAGGTCTTGCAAGCTTGGAGAAGCCTTCAATAAAGCGACGATAGTATCCGCCATCCAAGAAAACTTCGATCTCGGACATCGATTTTGGTTGCATCCAATTAAGCACATCATTTACTTTCTCGGGGTCTACGGATACTCCTCTGCGGAAATCACATGACCTAAAAGGCTACTTTCCTCAACGTAACTCGCACTTGCTAAACTTGGCGTATAAGCGGTGTTCTCTAAGTTTTTCCAAAACCATCCTTAGATGCTCCGTATGCTCTTCCTCATTCTTGGAATATATCGAATATCATCGATGAACACCACTACAAACTTATCCAAATATTCCATGAACACTTTATTCATCGAGTTCATAAAATATGCGGGTGCATTTGTCAAGCCAAATGACATCATTTGTATACTCATACAATCCATAACGAGTAGCAAATGTCGTCTTTGGTATATCCTCGGTCTTATCTTCAATGGTGATAACTCGACCGAAGGTCAATCTTGGAGAAGACACATGAACCTTTCAATTGATCAAACAGATCATCTATTCGGGCAAAGGATATTTGTTCTTGATCGTCACATCATTCGAGAGATCGATAATCCACGCACATGCGAAGACTACCATCTTTCTTCTTTACTAGCGATCTTGGTGCTCCCTGTGGTGACGAGCTTGGTCTCACAAAACCTTTATCTTGCAACTCTTCAATCGCTTCTTAACTTCACCAAATCGTTCGCGGACATTCGATAGGGTCTCTTTGATATAGGAGCTGTACTGGGTATCGAGTTAATGACAAATTTAACTTCTCTGTCTCGCGGCATTCGGCAAATCTTGGGAATACATCCGGTACTCACTTACAATAGGTACCTTTTCCAAGGCTACTCCTCACACTATTCAATCCACACCTATTCGGGAAGAGGTGTTTGACTTATATCTTACTTGGATTCCGTCAGAGTTGGTAATCAGAAGCTCGATCGGCACAATCTATCTGCCCTTTATACTTAGTTAACCAATCCATTCCAAGTATCACATCTAGACTCTTGGAATCTATTATGATAAGATTCGCTAGAAATCTAACTCCATTGATATCCACAGTTGCACTAGGGCAAACTGTGTTAGTCCTCATTTCCTTTCCAGGGGATTGGACTAGCATAGGGGTCTTTAGTTTACGCACATCCCAATTATATTTTTCAACAAAATCTTTTGACACAAAAGAATGCGAAGCTCCAGAATCAAATAATGCTGATGCGGGTACTGAGTTGACAAGGAACTTACCCAAAACTACGTCAGGTGCATCCTGGTCGCCTCGCATGATCACATGGTTGAGATGTCCTCTGCTCACCACTTGTGGAGCCCTTGGAGTCTGAGGGGTCCCACGGCCTTGTCCTGCATTTGGAGTTCGTCTTTGGTGTCGTTCCCAAATTGAAGCGGCGGGGTCACACGGTGGCGCTTCGGGGACATTGCTAGCATAATGCCCCATGTTCTTGCGGTTGAAGCCTTTGCACTCCTGCTGCTGAAGTCCGGCTCTGTGGGGTTGAACACCATTGCCGTTCGGGAACTTGTGAGTTTGGGCGAGGTCCAGTGAATGGAGTCCTTGGCACAATTGGTTACGAGGTTCTATGGAACCGAGGTGGGTTAGGCGAATCGGGAACTACTCGCGCCTCTTGAGCTTGAAATTTTCTCTTCCTACTTTCATACAATTGACGTTGAGCATCTTCTTGTACAAAGGCCTTGTTCACCATGTGTTGGAAAGTTGGAAAATCATTCGACACTAGCTGCACCTTGAGGTTGGGGTCGAGTCCTTGCATGAACCTCGGATCTTCGTTGCCTCCGATGTGATCTCTTGGACACATACCAGTATAGTTGGGTGAATTTGTTCAGTATTCGGAAACGCTAAGGTTCCCTTGTTGCAGCTGGTAGAACTCTCTCTTCTTCATGTCCATTATTCCGTAGGAATATGCGCGATCTTGAAAGCTTCCTTAAATTCATCCCATGCGATAGCTTGCGATTTTGATGGGCGGCGCGATAATTCTCCCACCAATTTGCAGCGGTTCCCTTGAGTTGGTGGGCAGCATATAACACCTTCTCATTGTCATTGCATTGGGCTAGGACCAGCTTCCTTTCCACATCCTTGATCCAATCATCCGCCTCCATTGGATCCTTGAACCAGAAAAGTAGGAGGCCTTGTTCTCATAAATTCTCCCATCCTAGACTCGGGAGCTTGGTTGGGTGCCTGCGGAGCTTGCTGCACTTGGTTTTGAGCTAAAGCTTGAAGAAGCTGCAGTTGCATGGCCATCATCTGCTCCAAGCTCGGGGCTTGAGCAGGGGTGGTGGAATGTTGTTCTCAGCCGAGGTTGGCATCACGGTGTTGTCGGGGTTGCTCCTTGTGTTCACCATCCAAGCGTTTCAGTTAGCATAAGGTAAGAGGAAATAGCAAAGGTAAGAGATTTAGGGAGATTAAGTCACATCCCAAGCCAACACACAAGAAAGAAACAATCATTCAACTAAAGCGAAAGAACCTTTATTGAAATCAAACTAGTTTTAAGAATGGCTGTACCACAGTGCACTTAGGCTTGGTACAATCCATCTAGCACACCAAGCATAATAAAAGCGTTCTAATAACGTGGGCATTATTTGGGTACTCTTGACTCAAAAGACTACTAATCCTCTCCAAAGACGCGCTCCTCTGGGTCCTCCTCATACTCTTCTTCTTCGGCTCCTCCTCTGGTTCTTCTTACGGTTCCTCGTGCTCATTGGCGTGATGCCGTGAACAATCACAAGCGGTCGAGGGCGGTTGCGATGGCGGCGATCGAACGCGAGCGAAGGAGAAGGCTTGCGCCTCTTGAGAGTGATGACGGGTGGCGGATCGGGCGGTGCACCTTCTTGCGTCTTTGTGAGCACGTACGAAGTCCTACAGTCGCAATGGTGCGCGTTGTTGGGGACGGTAGCTGATGTACCGCGAAGACGGCGTGTAGTCGGAGCACGACTTTGAGGCGTCTCGATCCAAACTCGTCCGTCTCGTCCCAAGAAGCTGCGTGCGCGAAGAGTGTCGAGTGCCGATAGCTGGAAGTGAGAAGCATCCGGAGTTGTCCAATCTCCTCCCGAGCTCTTGCGTAGGTGGCGCCATCGCCGGGTGAGCTGCACTGATGTGAAAGTCGAGGGTCGTCAAGCTGGAATGTCAAATGGATCGGATACTCTGTCTGGCGAGGTTGATGAAGAAGCAAAGGGGGGCGATGTACAGCATCCTTGTGCAAATGGCACAACTTCGTCAATGGCGAGACGTCTTGCATCTGGACAGCGTCAAACAATGAGACCGAGGGTGCTTGATGGGGTATTTTGGGAGTTGAATTCCCATCCCGTGCATACAGAATACCTCCATCGACCACAAGTCTCGATCCAGATCCGTGTCTTAGTCCCCCGAAAATGGGCGGTGACGGTACTCAAGCACTTGCATCAGCCGTCGGAGAAGGCTAGCGAAATCTCGGCATCCTCTCCATGTGAGTAGTAGTCCCACGAGGCAGCGGCCATCTACAAAGTTGAATAAAAGAAAAGATTAGTAAAAGTTTTACAAGGGAATGTAGAGACAAGAGCGAGATACTAAGTAAGAAGAGAGTGGAAGCAAAGAAGCTTATAAATTTTTAATATATTGTTTTTATAAATATAAGTCCTTATGGTTTTGCCATTCCTAAGCTAGGTCACGTCCTATATCAAATAGGCTCGATACCATCTCTGCTGGCCCCGGTTTCAAACCGGACCCTCGTGTATTCTGCACTAGTCCGGATCAAAGCTAGTGTACGATTAAGCAGAATGGAAAACATCACCATCAACGATTTATTACAATAAATAAAATGCGGACCGAAAGGTCTCCTTATTACATCTGAGGTTTCAACCTCGCACATGAGAATTAAGCGGAAGCAAAATAAACTTGACGACGACCCATCAATACGCCACGGGCAATTGACTGGGAAACGCGACCTATTCCTCGGGAAGAAACCATCACGACCACAAGCGAAGCGAGTCGTAGTCCCCTTCTTGAGCTTCAACTTCCTCGAGATTTATTTTTGAGTGTAGCATGTGAGTACATAAAGTACTCGCAAGTCTTGGGAAAAATGCATAGATGCAAGGCTTGACAAAGGAAGGCTATATGGCTCTTTTGCACAAAGCAATATTTTACTTTCAATTACTACTAATTATTTTGAAGGCATCAATTTGGCAAAGTAATTGTTTTAACAGAACTATCATTAATTCTCTAGTGAGGGTTCCATCTACCAACACTAGTTAATTCATCTATCGACCAAGTTCAATACTTGGGTTCCATCCACCCTCTCTGCTCCATCCGCCAGATTCCTTCAAGAGTTCCTTCCACTCTCGGAATACAAAACTTTCATTTTAAAACCAAAACCAGAAATCTACCATGTGAATGCATTCCTTGCCGCGCCTTGACCGTGGGCACGGCTATTCGAATAGTTTTACACTCTGCAGAGGTTGTACAACTTTACCCACAAGAGATAAATTATCCTAAAAGTCAACATGCTTCCTTTGGCATGAGACCCGGATAAAATATCACAAAGCCTTTACCTTACTCTAATCTAGCTAGATACCACCCGCGAGGTTTCACCGCAGTAGGCTAACCGCCGAACAGAAGCCCCCTCTTGCGCCATATGAGTACTGAGAAATCTGTCCCTCACCTTTGTGAATAACGGTCCATCCACGGCACCCACTTTCCAATGGTGGCACCTAAACTAGACTATCATAAGTTAGTCGGCCAGGTCGTACCCATATAGACTTGTGGTTGTACGGTTAATGCTCGATTTGGACAAACACAAGCGTCGGTCCTTAATTGACTAGGTGGAACATACACTTAACAAGTTCTCGTGCTTATCGCACCAACCCAAACAACCATCCACCCTAATCTAAACCAACTTTCACATTTTTATTTTATTTTTAAATCACAGTGACAACTCCAATTGCCACTTCACTTTCAAACACAAGGATTAAATAATAAATCATAATTTCCCATTTTCAAGATTTTCCAAAGTTATTAGATAGCAAAACTAAGCATCAACCTACCATTCTAATATTCACAAAGATTAATAGTAATCTCATTATTGAGACAAAGGAGTTCTAGGGTGACAATGTACATGGCATTCAATCTCAATGGAGGGTATAACAAAGTTGGATTAGCTATCACCTTAAGATTTGAACTAATGATTTATGTAAATAGCAATGCACATAATTTAAGATATTTTAAAACATTTCAAAAGCATAGGTTCAAGATGATCAAAGGAGACTTGCCTTCTTGCAGGGTTTCGGGTCTTCTTCTGCTGTGAAGAGGATAAATCGACAACGTTGGAATCTACGCGATAAAAGACGAAGCAAACAAAGCAAATAAATACACACAAAATTCAAATAAAATCCAAAAATTCAACAGAGGCCATATTTGGATAGATCATGATTTTAGCTGAATTTAGAAATTTGAATGGCCGAATTTGGAGTTGAAATGAGAAAGTTATGATTGTTTGAAGTTTTCAATTTGAATAAATCCAGAAATTAAGAAATTTCTCGAGTGTGGGGCCCATGGGAATATTCAATTTTAATCTTTTATTTTAATTCCGAGAGCTCGACAGGTGGGACCCACTGAGCAAGAGACCCTCTGCGGTCAGCGACATGTGGGACCCTCTGTCGATGACCTCATCTGCCTTGGTCATCGGCGGTGGGACCCATCGACTGGACCCACTTGTCGAGATCGACGCAGACGAGTGGGACCCAGACGGCGATGGCCCGCACAGACGGCGCGGCCGACGGTGGGACCCACTTGTCGATCGCGAATTAACCGAAAAACTCAACCCGCCACATGGAGCCGAGGGCTCGAGCGCGACCGGGAGTTGAGCGCTCTGTTAACTGTGGGGAGGGGGAGGCTTTGCCTACCTGAGAGGCAGCAAATCCCTTTGAGGATACCTTGGGTGGCCCGGCAGCGATGGTCTGAGGCGACGGCGCGCGGCGGGAGGGCCGGAGGTGCTCGGGCGGTGCGTGATTGCAATCTCGCGCGAAGGGCTTTCGGTGGAGGGGTTGGCGAGGTCCGAGGATGAACGGAGACGGCCGGCGGCGAGGAAGCGGCGGAGACGGCTCGGGTGCTCGGTCGCGGCGGCGCCCGGCGGCGGAAAGAGGTGGCGAGTGTCGGGAGGACCGCACGGACGCGAGGAAGCTTCGGGCGGCGGCGGTGAGCTCTGCAGTTCACCGAGGCGACGGCGATTGCTCGCCGGAGCTCTTTACTCGCGCGCGACGGGAAATCGCGGCGGCGGCGCTCGAGGCTCGAGAGAGATGGGCGGAGGGTGCCGAGAGGTGGTGCGGGAGAGGCGAAGGCCGAGGGGCTATTTATAGAGCTTGGGAGAGGTGAGGCGCGGAATTCCTCGCCAAGTCGACGGCCGGGTTGATTCAAATTTGGGATAAGCCGCCGAGGCAACGCGAGCTCGGGTTTTAGGGATAAGGCGCTTATCTCCCGGAGTTGAATCGCGCCAATTCAAGAAAGAGGCCGAGTGCAGGTAGGATTTGATCGCGGATTCTTCGAGAGAGAGAAAGGGAAAGAGTCGCGCGCGCGCGAGACGACGGAATCGACTGCGGGGCCCGCATCGGCGAGCGGGCGCGTTGTGCGGATGGCGCCACGTGGCTTGGAGAGAAGATCGGACGGCGGGATGGCTTAAGTGGGAGGGAGCGGTGGATTGAGGCCGGGCGCAAGACGCGCTCATCCGAGCCGCCCACGCGTCGAGCGAGGAGGAGGGGAAGGCGGGTCGCCGACGGGCCCGCCCACTGGGCGAGGAGAGAGGGAGGAGAGCGGCTGGATCAGGCCGAGCGCGACGTGGGCGATCCTGGTCCGTCCACGCGTCGGCGGAGGAAAAGGAGGGTTTTATTTTCCGAATTTGATTTTGATTTTGAAAAGGCTAGGAAATTATTTAGGCCTCGAAAAATATGAGAATACCTCCAAAATTCCAGAAAAATTCACGAAGCTCTGGACACATTTTGGACTAAATAAAATTATTTCCAACTACTGTTGGCATTTAATTTTATATTTTTAATTTACTTTTTAACTTTTAAAAATAGGTTTTAAATTCCAGAAATTCCAGAAAATCCAATAAGAGCCATATAAACTTCAATTACTTTAAAATAATTAATTTGAATTTAAATTTTTCAAGAAAGCAAATTTTTGGGATGTGACACTCTCTGTCAAGAGTGTCAGTATCTTATGAACACTCTTGAGAGATTTGTTGGAGGCAAGAAGAAGCTAAATCCTATTCTAGACCAGTCCAAGATTTGTAAATTCAATCAAGGTCTAGGATATAATTTTCTTGAGGATGTTAGGAAACATCCACCTGCTGTTCTCAGACCCACAGCAGCAGGTGTGATCGAGGTCAAGCCCAGAACAAAAAAGGTTGAGTTCAAATCTGCGGGCTTTGTCCAAGGGATCTCTGACAGTAAGGTGGTTCCACCTGTTGCTTTGACTTCTCAGAAGGTGAAGCCCCATCATGCTACTTCTACCTCTCAGAAGGTGAAGTATCATTGTACCTTCTGTCAGAAGGATGGACACATGATCGAGAGATGCTTCAAGCGGGCCAAGATCACGCGTAGAGACCATGTGTAGGCTCTTAGGTGTATTCAGGGTCAACCCCAGACGTTGAGTGCACCTAAGACCAACACGAGGTCTAGAGTTGCTTCTGTTGATGGGTTTGGGCAGCATCGATGACTTGGATTTTCTGAGGTTTTTGGTTTTCATCCTCGATATGCCTCTGGTCGTGATATCCACCGTTCTGAGGATAGATCTCATTTCCCCCATCGAGATGGCTATCTGCGGCGAGATCAGCATGTTGCTGGTGTTTCGACTCGCTCTTCAATAACAGTCGGACCCAACAACAGCTTCAGGACTGCTCGTAGACCTTCTGGCATTTTGAGCGATAGAGAGCGTAGGGTAGTTAGAGGTCAGTCGTGTGTGACTACTTCTTCTGCTCGTCATATGACTCAGTATTGGGTGCCAAAATCTCTTTTGATTTATCCCAGTACTGAGCCATCCCTCTCTTGTTGACTCAGGTTCGCTGTTGACTCCAGTTGTTCTCAACATATGACCGGAGATTCTCGTTGGTTCTCTTCCCTAGCCTGTGCTCATCACGAAAGGTACTGTGAGCGTTAATGATTCATTTATTTTAAAAGATGTTTCCTTAATGAGTAAGCTGCAGTACAATTTGCTTTCTATTTCTCAGCTTACCGATGACGGTTTCGAGGTGAGCTTTAAGAAAAATGCTTGCAAAATTCTTGATTCTTCAGGGAGTCTGGTTTGTGGGATTTCTAGATATGGGAGGATCTTTCGTGCTAATTTTGTTGAGTCTTCTGGTGATCGTCTCAGGTGTTTAGTTGCTTCTGAGTCCCGTGACCTCATTTTCTGGCAAGGAGACTTGGTCATATTGGATTTGACCATTTGACCCGAGTTAGCGGACACGATCTCATTCGTGGTCTGCCGAAACTCAGGATGGTAAAAGATTTAGTTTGTGCTCCTTGCCGGCACAGCAAGACGGTTGCCGCTTCTCATCCTCGGTCACAGTGATTATGACCGACGCACCAGGACAACTGCTCCATATGGACACAGTTCAACCAGCTAGAGTGCAGTCAGCAGGAGGGAAGTTGTATGTTCTTGTCGTGGTCGATGACTTCTCGAGTTACTCTTGGGTGTTTTTCTTAGCCTCGAAGGATGAGATATATACCCATTTTTGGGGTCTTTTTAGTAGGCTTTCTGTTGAGCTCCCGGGTGTCTTACGAGCAATCCACAGTGACAATGGCACAGAGTTCAAGAATTCCTACTTTGAGAGGTTTTGCGATGAGACAGGTGTAGAGCACCAGTTCTCTTCTCCATACGCCCCTAGCAAAATGGCGTGGTGGAGAGAAAGAACCGTACCTTGGTCGAGATGGCCAGGACGATGCTTGATGAGTACTCTACACCTAGGAAGTTTTTGGCTGAGGCTATAGCCACCGCGTGCCATGTTTCAAACAAAGTTTTTCTCAAGGCACACTTGCATCGCACCTCTTATGAGTTGAGATATGGGCGAAAGCCCAGTGTCTCACATTTTCATGTGTTTGGTTGCAAGTGCTTTATCTTGAAGTCCGGGAACCTAGATAAGTTCGAGTCATGATCTTGTGATGGTATCTTTCTAGGGTACTCGACTTCTTCGTGGGCTTATAGGGTCTGGAATTACAAGTCTAGTAAAATGGTAGAGACCTGTGAGATGACCTTCGATGAGGCCAGTCCGGGGACTAGGCCCGATATCTCAGGTTCTTTAGAGCAGTCTAAGACCATCTTTGTGGATGATGAGGAGAATGGAGATGAGGGTTGTCTACTCGATCCAGTTCCTCCTCCCCTTGAGGTGCCTGCTTCCACCACCACACCTCGAGGAGATCAGCCCATGCCTTCCACATCTTCTGGAGTTAGTGGCTCTGTTCCTTCCTCATCAGCTCATGAGGTTGAGGCCACTTCATCTCATCCAGGACCTCCCTGACATATCCGGAAAGTCCATCCCTCAGAGCAGATGATTGGAGACCTCTTTGGGCGAGTCACACGCTCAAAGTTTGGCATGTCTCACTTCTATCTCCACTCTGCCTTCGTTGCCACATTTGAGCCCAAGGATGTTAGTCATGCTCTTTCTGACGAGTTTTGGGTCAATGCCATGCATGAGAAGTTAGAAAACTTTGAGAGAAACAAGGTCTGGTCGCTTGTTGAGCCCTCTAGAGGTCACAATGTCATAGGTACCAAGTGGGTGTTCAAAAACAAGCAGAGTGAGGATGGGGTAGTCATTCGAAACAAGGCGAGACTGGTAGCTCAGGGTTTCTCCTAGGTTGAGGGTCTAGATTTTGAGGAGACCTTTGCCCCTATAGCTAGGCTAGAAGCTATTAGAATATTGCTTGCTTTCGCAACTTCTAAGGGCTTCAAGCTTTACCAGATGGATGTCAAGAGTGCCTTCCTCAATGGGTTTATTGAGGAAGAGGTCTATGTTAGATAGCCTCCGGGTTTCAAGAACCCCAAATACCCAAACCATGTCTACAAGCTTTCCAAAGCCTTATATGGACTTAAGCAGGCCCCTAGAGGTTGGTATGAGAGGCTTAAGTCCTATTTGTTGAGTCATGGGTTTGAGATGGGTAAGGTAGACAAGACCTTGTTCGTTCACAGGCATGGTAATGACCTTCTACTCGTCCAGATTTATGTGTATGATATCATCTTTGGCAGCTCTTCTCATGCTCTTATTTCACAGTTCTCAGATGTCATGAGCACCAAGTTTGAGATGAGCATGATGGGCGAGTTGACATTCTTCCTTGGCTTCCAGATCAAGCAGACTCGGGAGGGTACTTTCTTGCATCAGGGCAAGTACACTCGTGACTTCCTGAGACGCTTTGACATGAGTGATGGTAAGCCAGTGTCAACTCTGATGGCATCATCAGCTTCACTTGACCCAGATGAGGATGGTGAGCCAGTTGATCAAAAAGAGTACAGAAGCATGATTGGCTCTCTCTTGTACCTCACTGCCTTGAGACCGGATATACATTTCTCTGTGTGTCTATGTGCTTGGTTTTAGGCTTCTCCTCGCGTATCTCACCGCCAGGCGGTGAAGCGCATTCTTCGGTACCTTCGAGCTACCATTGACTATGGTATCTAGTACTCTTCCTCTTCCTATCTTTCCCTTAGAGCCTACTTGGATGCAGACTTTGCTGGCTGTAGGATAGATAGGAAAAGCACTCTGGCACCTGCCAATTCATTAGCACTTCTTTTTTCTCTTGGTCTTCTAGGAAGCAGTTTGGTGTTGCTCAGTCCACTGCAGAGGCCGAGTACGTTGCTGCCGCAAGTTGCTGGGGCGACCAATGTGGGAAGGCTAGTGAGGCGCTTCTTGAGGTCGTCGAAAGCCTTCACGCAGTCATCATCCTAGTGGAACCCATCGCAGCCGTGAAGAGCCTTGAAGAATGGCAAGCCCCGCTCCACTGCACAGGATAAGAAGCGACTCAACGTAGCCATGTGGCCAGTAAGCCTCTGGACCTCCCTCGTCATCTTGGGAGGCTCCATGGCGAGGATCGCGTCGACTTTGTAGGGGTTCGCATGGATGCCGCGTCCAGACACGAGGAAGCCCAGGAGCTTCCTCGCTTGCACACCGAAGACGCAATTGTCCAGGTTGAGCTTGATGCCAGTTCTCCTAAGGTTGTCGAAGGTCTCTTGGAGATCTTGACCATGGGAGGCGAGCTGCCTGGTTTTGACAACCACATCGTTGACGTAAGCCTCCACGTTCCTCCTGAGCTAGGAGGCCAGCGCCAGCGCAACGAGGCGAGTAAATGTTGCCCCCGCATTCTTCAGGCTGATGGGTATCCTGATAAACCAGTATGTCCCTACCGGCGTGATGAAGCTGGTCTTGTCCTCCTCGTCCTTGGCCATGTAAATCTGGTGGTAGCTGGAGTATGCGTCCAGAAAGCTCATGAGCTTGCATCCCGCTGTGGCATCCACCAACTGATCTATGCACGGCAAGGGGTAGTCATCCTTTGAGCACACCTTTTTAAGGGCGGTGAAGTCGATGCACATGCGCCAGGCACCGCTAGCCTTTTTCATTAGCACCGGGTTGGCAAGCCAGTCCGGGTGCTGGACCTCACAGATGATTCCAGCCTGGAGAAGTTTTGCTACCTCCGCCTTCACCACGTGCTGTCGGTCGATTGACATGCGCCGAAGCCTCTGCTTGACCGGCTTGGCATCGGGGCAGACCGCTAACTTGTGTTTAATGAGGGCATGGTCCATGCCCTTGATGTCTTTTGGGGACCACGCGAAGACGTCCGTGTTGTCCCAAAGTACCCGAAGTAGATCTTGTTCGACTTCGGGAGAGAGGCCTTCGCCGATGGACACACAATGTCCGTCGGTGTGCAGGGGCACCCTCTTGACTTCTCCCTCCGGCCGGGGCTTAGGCGTCCATCCCGGGGCAGAGGGCGTGTCTGCCTTTAAATTGTCGGTGAGGACATGCACCTTGCGGTGCGGGCCCTGAGCACCAAGCTCTATGCGTTGAGCGAGGTCCTGGTCACCGAAGGTGGTGATGATACCTTGTGGGCTTGGGAGCTTCATGCATAAGAAGCCGTGGTGCGGGACTGTGTAACATCCCAATTTTTGCTTTATTTGGAAGAAATAATTTTAAATTAATTATCTCAATTTATTTGGATTTTTTAGAATATAAAGTTATGTTTAAAAATAAAAATTTAATATCAAAATAGGTTGGAAATATTTTTCATATGTTCAAAACTTTATCGATGAATTATGTGAATTTTTCTGCAATTTTGGAATTTATTTGGTATTTTTTCGACTATTTTAAAGCCTCCTACTGATTTCTGAAATATATAAAAATTTAAATATCAAAACCCTTCCTCGGTGACACTTGTCACCATCCATCCGTCCATCTCCGCTGGACCGATTCCCGCCGTCCGCGCCATCCCGCCTCCTCTCCTCTCCATGCGCCACGTGTCGTACATCCGCCGGCTTCCCCGCAGCTAATCCTCAAAGGGATTACCTACCCTTATTGGGTAGGCAGTGCCTCCCCGCCCGACTGGTTTACACCGCCGCTCTCTTCCCTCCCCGCTCCCTCGGTGCGTGTTCGAGCCCCGCTCCGCGCGCGAGGTTGAGTTTCTTTTTGTTTTTGCGCTGACAAGCGGGCCCCACCCGTCAGAGACCGCCGGTCTGCGTAGGTCACTACCAGTGGTCCCCACCTGTCAGGCCGTCGTCTCCACGGCCGTTCCTTCCTCCTGGCGTCACCGCCATTATTGCGCCGTTGCGAGCCCGACCTTCGCCCCCGTCCGTTACTTCGCCATTCATGAACCCCGAGAGCCGTCTTGTCGTGCGCATTCAACCGCCGCCGTTACCCCTCGATGAACGCCCCACTCCGCGTGTGCGCGGAAACCGCCGTCTTAACTCGCGGCGAGGTTCGCGCGCCGTTTCCATCTCCGCCGTGTATAAACGAGCCCGCCACCACTCACCCTTCGCACTCTCCTCTCTCTTCTCTCTCGCGTGCGTGTCGCCGCCGTTCAAACCGCCGCGCCGGTGAGTCCTCCGCCGCGCCCTGCTTTCGCGCCGCCCCTCGGTCGCGCGCCGAGACGCCTCCGCACACCGCCTCCCTCGGTCGCGCCGCGTCGCGTCGCGCCGCGACGCTGCGCGCTCGCGCGCGCGGCGCCAGCGCGGCGAGCCCGACCACGCTGCGTCGATGATCGGTCGGTTTCCGCCTCGCGCGCGCGATCTCACCGCTCATCCCTCGACGGCTCGGATGCACCTCGCGTCCTCATCTCGGCCGCGCGTCGCGCCCGCCTCGGTTCGCGCCGCGTCGCGTCGCCCAAGCGTCGCGTCCGCGCGACACAGCGCAGGCGAAGCTTCGCCACGCGCCCGAGATCGGACGATCGCCGCGCCGCCGCCCAATCTTGGCTGTTCATCCAGATTTGTTTCGCCCAGATGCGCCACGTGTCCGGCGGCCGCCATCCGATCCGCGCCGCCGCGCGCCCGCTCGAGCCACGCTACCGCCCGATCACGAGCACGTCCACCCTAGCCGGCGTGTCAGAACGTTCATGCCACGAGTAGCCACGTCCACCGCCACGTCGGCAAAACCCGATCCGGTGCCATGTCGGCGCCACGCCGGATGCCACGTGTCGCTTTCGCGTGCCACGTCAAGATTTGTAATGGTCCGTGGACTCGGTCCACCGTGAGACCGCCCACATGTCGCTTCTGTATTTTTATTTTAATTCCCTTGCTGACGTCATAATTAGAATTTACTTTTGTAAAATAATTCCAAGAAAATCCGTGCTGACGTCATAATTCATTTTCAGTTAAAAGATAATTCCAGAAATTATCTTTTCCATTTTCTCTGATTTCAAACTTCCAACACCATATCTTGCCCATTTTAGCTCCAAATTGATCCATTCAAATTTCTAAATTCATCTAAAATTCTAATCTTTCAATTGGTATATTTAGTTTCAATTTTTGAATTTTTTATTTTATTTTATTTATTTGGATTTCTTGATTTACGTGTAGAGACCGATTTGTCCGAGGAACTTCAAGAGCAAGCCCCGGAAAATTTCAACCCAGCACAGGAAGGCAAGTCTCCTTTGATCATTTTGATCCTATGTTTTGCAAGTTTTCTTTGATCAACTTGCTCAAATGATTTATAAAATGATTAGGTAGTTATTTTAAATTATTGCATGCTTATGTTATATCAAGTGATAATTTGATTTAGAAAATTTAGTTAAATACCCAATTTATTATACCTTCCATTGAAAATTGTTTACCTTGTACCATTGTCAACTTAGGATATCCCTTTGACTCAATAATGAGTTAGTATTACATCTGTTGAATTTTTAAATGCTAGCAAATGCTTAGCGTAGCAAATCAATGTAATAATGCTCAAATGAGTAGCATGTTTGCTAAATGTTTTGATGAATGATTTGTTTGAACATTGGTAATGGATGTACCATTGTTAAATGATTTGTTTGAAAAGTGGTAATGGATGTTACCACTGTTAATTTAAAAGTAAAAATGAATTTCAAAGGGAAAAGTTGACAAGGGTGGATGGAAGGTTTGGTGGTGCGATTAGCACGAGAATTTTGGAATTGTGAATGAACCACCCGGTCGTTTAAGGACCGACGCTTGTGTTTGTCCAAACTGAGCAAAACAGTGCAACCACAAGTCTATATGGGTGCGACCTAGCTAACTAACCTATAAAGGTGTAGTTTAGATATCACCAGTGGTGTATTGAGTGCCGGTGTACTTGGTTACTCATAGTGAGGGACAGGGGTTTCTTGTGACTCATACGGCACAAGAGGGCTCCACTCGTGGATTCGAGTTGTGGTGAAACCTTAGCGGGTGGTATCTAGCTATCTTGGAGTAGGTGAAAGGCTTTGTGATATTTTATCCGGGTCTCATGCCAAAGGAAGCATGTTGACTATTAAGATAATTTATCTCTTGTGGGTAAAGTGTACAAACTCGCAGAGTAAAACTATTCGAATAGCCGTGCCCACGGTCAAGGGCGGGCAAGGAATGCATTCACATGGTAGAAGTTTGATTTTGATTTCAAAATAAAATGGTTTGTCAAACTCGGGAGTGGTGTAACTCTCGTGATTTAAATTTGGTGGTGTAACTGATCGTGGCTTAACCTGAGTTTTGAAAGTTGGCAGATAGCCTAAGATTTTAGTGTTGGTGGTTTAACCTTCACTAAGTTATTTATCTAAATTCATTTATGAAAAACAAGATGTTTATCAAATGGCCTTTGAAGTAATTATGTAGATTTGAAATAAAATGCTGATTTTTTGAAAGAACCATATAGCCTTCCTTTGTGAAGCCTTGCATCTATGCATCTTTCCCAAGACTTGCATGAGTACAATTTTGTACTCACATGTTGCTCTACAAATACATTAGCAGAGAATGAAGAAGCTCAAGCTGGAGAATACGACTTCTGTGCCGAGTGTGGATACGGTGGTTTCTTCCCGGATGCTTAGGACTCGTTTCCCCACCAATTGCTCGTGGCATTGATGGGTCGATTAATTACTATTTGCTTCCGCTGTGTTTATTTTCGCTTTAAGGTTCTCGTGAACCTTTGTAAGGCAATGACCAATGTAAACTTCAGTTATTATTGTAATAAATCGTGGATGACAATGTACCATTTTTCTCGTTATCTGTGTGTACTAGCATTGATCCGGGACTAATCTTTGCAATGGGGTCCGGAAGTTTCTACTCGGGTCCCACGTATGGTATCGAGCCATCTTGATGTAGGACGAACCCTAGGTTTTGGGAAGTTTTAAGGACTTATGTTTAAAAAGAATATATTAAAAATATATAAGCTTCTTTGCTTCTACTCTTCTCTTACTTAGTAACTTGTTTCTGTCCTCCCTTTTCACTATTTAAAAATCTTTACTGATCTCTCCTCTTTTGTAGCATCCTGGAAAAATGTAAATTGAATTGTGAAGCTTTTGGATTTACCTTGCAATAAATTTTATTTGAATTTGGAGTTTATGGGATTTTCTTGAAAAATTTGATGAGGGTTCCAAAAATTGGAGGAGAAATAAACATGTTTAAATATGAGAGAATTAAAAATCTGAAATAAGAATCTGAAAAGATGATCCACCAAATGAAAATTTTCTGGAATTGAAAATATACTTGTGTACATATTCCAATACATACCTTAAAATAAAAAGGGAAAAGCAAAAAAATAATAACAACCCGGGCCGCCATCACCCCGCCGGACTTCTCTCCACGCGGCTGCTGCGTGCGCGCGGCGCGCGCGCGCCCAAAGACCCGCACTCGCAGCCTGGCCATCCACAAGGCCGCCTACCGACGAGCGGACCTGCCCCTCGCGCGCGTTGTCTCCCTGGCCAGTGGATCCGCGCCGCGTTGTCTTCTTCCTCTTTTCCCCGTCTTTTTCCCCGCGCGGACGAGCCCTCTCCACCTCTCGTTCGGTCCAAAGCCGGGAAACCCGAGGGGAGCACGGCGACGCGGCGAAGCGATCGCCTGCATCGCGCAACATCACCGCTACAGTCCACTGTCACCGCTGCCGCCGCTGACGCGCCGTCTGACACCGCCATACCCCGGTCACGCCGCTGTCCCGAGCGTGCGCACGTCTTGCGCCGCAGTCGACCGCGATTCCGCAGCTATAAAACCCGGGGGAGTCCCTCATCCGCGTCGCCACACTCTCCGCAGCTTCTCCGCGAAGGTAATTGCACTACCACCCACAAAATCGCCGGCGGGGACATCACCTTCCCCAACTCCGGCGACCACCCGATCCACTAACCCGAGCCATTAGAGTTCGATTCACCGTCACCACACCACCTTCGGCTCACCGCGAAGCCATCCCTGGCCTCGCCTGAGCTCCTCATCGCCTGTACACCGCCGGCATCGACGACCCTCCCCGAACCGCCGCCACCTCTCGCCGCCGGCCCTCCACCGTACCCCTTCGTCTCCGCCGACCTCACTAGCAGCTTCGCCATCACCTGGGGGCTGCATTTCACGCAACTCCCGAACCGCTCCGGCCATCCCTCGCCGCCGTCGCCACCGCCATCTTCTTCCTCTATTCGGCTCCCTCCCAGAGCTACTTCAAAAGAATTACTTAACCATACAGGGTAAGATAAGCTCGAGCGGTCACCTGGCTAGCCGCGCTCTTCCCCCTCTCCTGCTGCCGCGGCGCGCGTTCGAGCCTTGGCTCCGCGCGTTGCGGTCGAGCATTTCTCTATTTTTCTCCTCACTGACAAGCGGGCCCCGCCCGTCAGCCGCTGTCGGTCAGTGGGCCGACTGACCACTGGGCCCCACTGGCCATAGACACAGCAACAAACAAATAAAGACAGAAATAAAAATTAAAAATCTGACATATGGGACCCACTGGCAGAAATTTATTAATTTTTGAAATTATCTGGACTGAAATATTCAAATGGTCATAACTTATTCAGTTTAACTCCAAATTGAGTGGGACAAATTTCTAAATTCCTCTAAAATCAAGATCTATCCAATGGGGCTGAAATCATAATTTTTAGATTTCATTTGAATTTCTGGTGTATTTGGTTTGATTTGTTGCTTTTCTTTTATTTCAAATTTGGCGCACGCTAAAATAGCTTACGAGGCACAAGAGGAGGAGATCGAGACAGCAACTCTAGAAGCACCAGAGAATCCGGATCCCGACCACTGTGACCAAGGCGAGTCAATACTTTGATCATATTGATCCTACATTTCATGCAACTTACTTTGTTTTAAATTAACAAATTGCATGCTGCTATTTTTATGCAAATCCATGCTAAATTTAATATTCTAGTTATATGCCGCTGTTACCTTGAATAATATTACACCCTTTGTTGAAATGTTTGAATAAACGAACCTTGTCGCCCTAGTAAAATTATAATAATAGCATTTCGAAAATAAGTCCCTAATGATATGCTACGCTCAATACTGCATAAGTACTCAGGGGTGTAGAAATACCCCCGAACATCATCATCACTTTTAATCAAGAGAAACTGGTTGGGCAGTCATAGTGAAAATGGCTGGTATATTTTGGTAGTATTATTTTATGTCCCAAAATTCCCAACTTGCTTTAATATCTGGGCAGATTGGTTCGAGGGTGTGTATGTGTAATGAGAATGTGGTGCAGTGAATGCACAGTGTGGTGCAGTGGATGCACAGTATGGTGCAGTGGATGCACAACGTGGGTTAGTGATAAGCCCGCCCAGATACCACTAAGGACCGAATCTTGTCATGACCTCCCTCGTAAAACAGTGCAACCACAAGTCCGTAAATTACGACTTGGCTAAGTAAAATTGTCGGTTCGGACTCATCTCACCGGTAGGGGTTGAAGGGGTTACACTATGGCAAGGGGCTGAAGGGACACGGTGGAGGTGAAGTTTCCCAGCTGTCCTACGTTGCGGAGAGGTAGAAGCCGGCTGCGTAGTGGCTGGGGGAAACATCCCGCGCACAGATGGGACCCACCGCAAGTGGGCAGTCTCCCATAAAAGTGAAATGAGAAAAGGGACTCGATACTTTGAAAAGTCATTGTGATGGTCTGCTCAACCACATGTCTAAGGCATCATGTGGGTCAATGAGTTGATTGTCTCTTGTGGTGAAAGTGTACAAACTCTGCAGAGTCAAAACTATTCGAATAGCCGTGCCCACGGTCAAGGGCAGACATGGGAACTTAACCAGATATAGTTCTATTTCAAAATGCTTTATGATGGGTTGGAAAAGTGGAAGGGCAGTGTAAGGCCCTAGTTTGGAATTGTCCTGGGTGTCGTCCCAGTGGTAAGTTAAGCGGCTATAACGCTGAAGAATTGCTATATGGTGCAGATGCCATGTAACGGTGGATGGAATCTGGATCGCTATTATTATTGCATGTTCTTGAACAATATGCTTTTGTTCAAAATGCTAGGTCTCAGGAATTTTTAAGTAATTGTATTCAAAAGCACTCTTCGCAAAAGAAAATAAACTTAAGCCATCCTTGATTAGCCATACATGTTATATACTGCATTCTGTGTGTTGATTCGCTGAGCACGGGGTCGGAGTGCTCACGCTCGCTTTGCGGCAAAAATCCAGAAACAGGAGCGCAAGACCACTACGCCTACGAGGAAGCTCCCGCTACGGAGGAGAAGAAGGACGACGAAAGGATCTAAGGCGTAGGCTACGTTGTTTAGTCATGGACAAGTAGACATATGGCGTTGTGTGCACGTATGTTACTAGTTAGCTGGTGACATATAATGCACACAGTACCTTCCAGTCGCTTGCCTGTGGATTTGGGTTTGCTTTTGCTATGATTCCGCTGTGCGCGTTTGTAATAAAGACAATTGGCCTAATCGGCCCCTTTTGTAAACTATCAGCTGACGTGGTGTATTTCAATTCATGTAGTATAATGGATGATTATGCGATGTATGAAATGATTCAGCAATGTACCTGTGTGCACTAACTACTGATCCAGGGATTAGTGCAGTGAAACACAGTAAGATTCAGATTGAAAAATCTGGGTCTGACATCTTTTCAAACTTGTAGATGGCAGGTTCATCGTCATCAGCCCCGTGGGATCACCATTCTCATGGCGAGAGCGAGGGAGCTTTTGCGACCCTTCTACGGCAGCTAATGCAGCATCTGAAGTACACCCAACAGCCTATTTTCAGAGGGCGGAACACGCGAGTGATGAGCATGGACTCCTGGAGCATGGAGGTGTTCATTTACGCTCCAGACGGGAGGATTGACCCATTGGCGTCATATTGAGTATCCACGGACCTTACGCTAGATGCGATCCAGATGCGGCCACGCTTGGCTATCTCGGAGTTGTGCAGAGGCACAAGGAGGAGCTACGACGATCACCTTTTGCTTCTTCCCGACGACGAGAGCAGGCGGACTCATCGAGCTTTTCCACTGGTGGTGGACGACCGCGCTTGTCTCACGAGTGCGGCAAAGACACTCTGGCAGCTTCAGCGACTTACGCCAGAGCTCAGCAGGAGATCGGACTTCTTCGGAGGCTGCTTACGTCGAGCTACGACCACTCCGACACTCTCCGAGCCCAGCTACTGCAGAGTGAGGCTGCCCACGCCGACGCCGTTCAGGCGAGGACTGCTGCCGAGGCAGAGGTAGAGCGTCTTCGAGCTGCTACCACTACACCGACTCCACCAGCCCCTGTTGCTGCTCCAGTCCAGTTTACGGGACCTCGCACTAGGCTTACTGCGAGGAAGAGTGTGCGACGCTCCAGTCCGCCACCCGACGTTGATATTGGAGGATCTAGCCGAGGACGCCAGCTATCTCGCTCCGGTTTTTCCGATTTCAGTCAGAGTCGATCACGGTCGCGTTCGCCGAACAACTGCCGTGGTTGTGGACAGAGACACTCATCGGATTCAGAGGAGGACCCCGAGGAGGAGCCAGAGGAGCGCATCATCGTTGAGGATGATTAGATGTTAGCCTATAGTTTACCTTTTGAGTTGTCGGCATTAGAACGTTTTATTATATTTTGGTGTGTTAGATGGATCTGTATTAAGCCTATGTGCACTTGTGGTGCAGCCATTCATAAAATTATCTTGATTTCAATAAAGTTTTCCCTAAGTGGTTGCTGGTTTCTTCTTGTGTGTTGGCTTGGGATGTTATTTAGTTTCCCCTAACCTCTTATCTATGCTAGTTCCCTCTTACCTTTTGCTAACCCTCGAAACCGCTTCAGATGGTGAACACAAGGAGCAACCCGGGCAGTATCCGTAACCCCAATGCTCAACCAGAAGACAACATTCCACCTCCTCCTGCTCAAGCTCCCAACATGGAGCAGATGATGGCCATGCATTGCAACTACTTCAAGCTTTGGCCCAAAATCAAGTCCAACAAGTCCAGCAAGCACCAGTTCAATGACCACAGTCTAAACTTGGGAATTTATGAGAACCCGACTCCGACCTTTGCAGGATCTACGACCCTTTGGAGGCGGATGATTGGATTAAAGAAATAGAAAGGAAACTCAATTTGGCTCAATGTGCAGAGCATGAGAAGGTTTTGTCGCGCGCCCACCAACTCAAGGGAGTTCTTTGCTAATTGGTGGGATAACTATTGTGCCGCACATCAAGATGCTCGAGAATATTGCATGGGTAGAATTTTTGGAAGCCTTCCGTACTGCTCATATTCCTATGAGTATTATGGAAATGAAGAGGAAGGAGTTTCATCAGCTACAACAAGGAAACCTTAGTGTTTCCGCATATCTGAGTAAATTTATCCAATTATCAAGATATGCACCGAAGATGTGGCGACCGATGCCGCAAGGATCCGGAGGTTCATGGGAGGAATGGACCCCAACCTCAAAGTTCAGTTAGTCTCCAATGACTACCCTACTTTTCAACATCTCGTGAACAAAGCTTTAGTACAAGAAGATGCCCAGCGTCAGCTTTTTGATGCTAGGAAAAGGAAGTTTCAAGCCCAACAGTTTGCTAGCGGTTCCGTCAACGCCCTACTCAACAACAAGACAACCGCCTCCAAATGCATAATCATCCAAGTACACCCATTTCTGCACCCGCCTTTGCCTCAAACTCCTAGAACTGGAAATGCAACCCAACAACAGCGAGAATAGAAATGTAGCTGCAGGAGTGCAATGCTACAATTGCAAAAATATGGGACACTATGCCGCGATTGCCCACGAAGCGTCAGCGGTAACCGGTCCGCTTCAACTGGATCCTACACCAAGAAGAGCTCCAACTACCGGTCAAGGACGTGGAAGCCCTCGGACACCTCGCACTCCACAACCATTCAACAGAGGGCGATCAATCATGTCACCGTAGAAGCGCGGAAGATGCACCGAGACGTAGTTCGGTAAGTTCCGTTAATTCAGCATACAAGAATTATATTATTTGATTACGAGCTACACATTCATTCGTAACAAAAGCTTTTGCTGAAAGAAATAATTGGAATATTTGTTTGCTAAAGAACCCTATGATAGTCCAATCTCACGAAAAGAATTGAGGACTAAATTGGTTAGCCCTAGTGCAACCATAATTATAAATGGAGTAAAGTTCCTAGCGAACCTTATTATAATAGACTCGATGGCATAGATATAATACTTGGTATGGATTGGTTGATCAAGTATAAAGGACTGATAGATTGTGCCAATCATGCCATTAGTCTTACCAATTCTGACGGAATTCAGATAAGACATGAGGTAGTTATGCGCTCAAAGAAGAACATTATGTTAACCAACTTAAAAGGGAAAAAGTTGGAGGATGTGTCGGTAGCTTGCGAATACCCTGATGTTTTCCCTGAGGAATTGCCAGGATCGCCACCAGATCGAGAGATTGAATTTGTTATAAACGGTGCACTGTACAGCCCCAATATCAAAAGACCTTATCGGATGTCACCGATGATTTAGTGAAGTCAAGAGGCGATTCAAGAATTACAAGAGAAAAGCTTCATTAGACCAAGTTCTTCACCTTGGGAGCCCAAAGTGCTTTTGGTAAACAAGAAGGATGGTAGTCAGATGTGCGTGGACTATAGAGCTTTAAATGAAGTAACTATAAAGAATAAGTATCCCTTACCCCGGATCGACGATTTGTTCGATCAACTCAAAGGATCAAGTGTCTTCTCCAAGATTGATCTTCGGTCAGGATATCACCAGTTGAAGATTAGACTAGAAGATATACCAAAGACGACCTTCGCCACAAGATATGGACTATATGAGTATATGGTGATGTCTTTCGATTCGACAAATGCCCCTAAGATACTTCATGAATTTGATGAATAAAGTATTTATGGATTATTTAGATAAGTTTGTTGTTGTCTTTATAGATGACATTCTTATCTATTCAAAACGATAAAGAACATGAGGATCATCTAAGGATAGTATTGCAAAGACTCGTGAACACCGATTATATGCCAAGTTTAGCAAGTGTGCGTTTTGGTTAAAGAAAATTGAGTTTTGGGACACGTAATTTCAGCGGAAGGAGTATCAGAGATCCTGGAAAAGTTAAGGATGTATTAAATTGACTCCACCCAAGACAAGAACCGAGATCGAAGTTTTCTGGTTTAGTGGTTACTATCGTCGATTCATTGAAGGCTTTTCCAAGATTGCCGACCTTTAACCCACTGTTAAAGAAAGAGAAGAAATTTGAATGGAGTAAATCGTGAGGATAGTTTTCAAGAGTTAAAGAAGAGGTTAACTTCAGCACCAGTTCTCGGTTACCGGATATTAGAAAAGATTTTGAAGTTTATTGTGACGCATCAAAACAAGGTCTTGGAAGTGTACTAATGCAAGAGGGAAAGGTTGTTGCTTATGCATCAAGGCAGTTAAGACCTCATGAAGAAAATTACCCCACTCATGATTTAGAGCTAGTGCAGAGTGCATGCTCTAAAGTTGTGGAGGCATTATCTAATTAGTAATCGGTGTGAAATATATACGGATCATAAAAGTCTAAAGTATATATTCACTCAACCCGATCTTAATCTAAGACAAAGAAGATGGCTTGAACTGATAAAGGATTATGATGTGGGAATACACTATCATCCAGGAAAGGCCAATGTAGTTGCAGATGCTTTAAGTCGGAAGATCCATGTTAGCAATATGTTGATTCAAGACAATCAGTCAACTCTTCGTGAAGAATTTCAGCGCCTCAATTTGGGAGTGATAAATGAAGGAATTCTGTCTACATTAAAGGTCCAACCCACTTTAGAAGATCGATCAAGGCAGCTCGTAAAGAAGATGAGTATGTTAAAGAAATAAAAGATAACATGAAGAAAGGCAAAGCACTGGATTCTCGTAAGACGAAGAAGGAATTCTTTGGTTTGGAAAAAGGATTTTAGTACCGAGAGAAAGGAAATAAAAGATTTAATTCTTAAGGAAGCTCATGAATCAGATATTCCATTCATCCGGAAGTACAAAGATGTACCAAGATCTAAAGGAAAGTTTGGTGGACCAAAGATGAAACGAAATTGCAGAATATGTAGCTTTATGTGATATATGTCAAAGGGTTAAGCAGAGCACCAACGACTGCCGGTCTTTTGCAACCTCTCGCAGATACTGAATGGAAATGGGAGGAAATCGGAATGGATTTCATAACAGACTACCAAGAACCAAGTCGTGGTATGATTCAATCTGGGTTATAGTGGATCGCTTAACAAAGGTTGCACATTTCATACTGTAAAGACTACCTATTCAGAGATAGATTGGCGAGCTCTATATGTCAAGAATTGTATGTCCGCATGGAGTTCCAAAGAAGATCGATCGGATAGAGGAATAATTTACCTCAAGATTTTGGCGAAACTTCATGAAATTTTGGGCACCAATTTAAATTTCAAGATCGCTTATCATCCTCAAACAGATGGCCGGTGAACGAGTGAATCAGATATTGGAAGATATGCTAAGAGCGTGTGCTTTAGCCAACAAAGCTAGTTGGGATCAAAGTTTACCCTACGCGAATTTTCCTATAATAACAGATTACAGCCTAGTCCAAGATGTCTCCGTTTGAAGCCTTGTATGGCAGGAAATGCAGAACACCATTATATTGGTCAGAGACTAGAGAAAGTCAAGTATTCGGACCCGATGTCTTGAAGCTAGCCGAAGAGCAAGTTCGATTATCTGAGATTGATTGAAAATAGCACGCACTGCATAAAAGAGTTATGCAGATAATCATCGCAGAATGTTGGAATTCGCACCAGGGGATCATGTGTATTTGAAGGTGTCACCTTTAAAAGGGATGCGACGTTTCAAGGTCAGTGGAAAGCTTGCTCCAAGATATATCGGACCATTTCTAGTTATAGCCAGAAGAGGTGAAGTTGCGTATCAGTTAGAGCTTCCTCCTCAGTTGTCAGATGTACATGATGTATTTCATGTATCACAGTTGAAGAAGTGCTTAAGAGTACCAGAGGAGTTAATATCTTTAGAAGAGGTGGATTTAAAAGAAGACTTGACATATCCAGAATTTCCTGTCAAGATTTTAGAAGAGGCAGAGCGTTGTACAAGAAACAAGACTATCAAATTTTGCAAGGTGCAAAGTGGAATAATCATCCAATCGGAAGCAACTCGGGAGCGTGAAGAGGATCTTGACGAGTTCCACGATCTTTTCCCAGCTTTTCCGAATCTCTGGGTGAGATTCTTTCTAAGGGGGTAGGTTTGTAACATCCCAATTTTTGCTTTATTTGGAAGAAATAATTTTAAATTAATTATCTCAATTTATTTGGATTTTTCAGAATATAAAGTTCTGTTTAAAAATAAAAATTTAATATCAAAATAGGTTGGAAATATTTTTCATATGTTCAAAACTTTATCGTGAATTATGTGAATTTTTCTGCAATTTTTGGAATTTATTTGGTATTTTTCGACTATTTTAAAGCCTCCTACTGATTTCTGAAATATATAAAAAATTTAAATATCAAAACCCTTCCTCGGTGACACTTGTCACCATCCATCCGTCCATCTCCGCCGACCGATTCCCGCCGTCCGCGCCATCCCGCCTCCTCTCCTCTCCGTGCGCCACGTGTCGTACATCCGCCGGCTTCCCGCAGCCTAATCCTCAAAGGGATTACCTACCCTTATTGGGTAGGCGGTGCCTCCCGCCCGACCGGTTTACACCGCCGCTCTCTTCCCTCCCGCTCCTCGGCTGCTCGAGCCCGCTCGCGCGCGAGGTTGAGTTTCTTTTGTTTTTGCGCTGACAAGCGGCCCCACCCGCCGAGACCGCCGGTGCGCGAGGTCACCGCCAGTGGTCCCCACCTGTTAGGCCGCCGTCTCCACGGCCGTTCCTTCCTCCCGGCGCCACCGCCATTATTGCGCCGTTGCCGAGCTCGACCTTCGCCCCCGTCCGTTACTTTCGCCATTCATGAACCCCGAGAGCCGCCTTGTCGTGCGCATTCAACCGCCGCCGTTACCCCTCGATGAACGCCCACTCCGCGTGTGCGCGGAAACCGCCGTCTTAACTTCGCCGGCGAGGTTCGCGCGCCGTTTCCATCTCCGCCGTGTATAAAACGAGCCCCGCCACCACTCTCACCCTTCGCACTCTCCTCTCTCTTCTCTCTCGCGTGCGTGTCGTTGCCGCTCAAACCGCCGCCGCGTGGGATTTGGTCGCCGCCGGTGAGTCCTCCGCGCCCTGCTGTTTCGCGCCGCCCCTCGGTCGCGCGCGTGGAGACGCCCCGCACGCCGTCTTGCCGATCGCGCGCCGCGTCGCAGCCGCCGACGCGCTCGCGTCCGCGCGACGCCGCGCGGCGAGCCCGACCACGCGTCGATGATCGGTCGGTTTCCGCCTCGCGCGCGCGATCTCACCGCCATCCCTCGACGGCTCGGATGCACCTACGCGTCCTCATCTCGGCCGCCGCGTCGCGCCCGCCTCGGTTCGCGCGCCCGCGCTCGCGCTCCGCTCAAGGCAAGGCTCGCGCGACGCGCCGCGCGATGAGCTCGCCACGCGCCCGAGATCGGACGACGCCGCGCACCGCCGCCCAATCTTGGCTGTTCATCCAGATGTTTCGCGGCCCGGATGCGCCACGTGTCCGAAGGCCGCCATCCGATCCCGCGCCGCCGCCCGCTCGAGCCACGTCGGCCCCGCGATCACGAGCACGTCGGCCCTAGCCGACGTGTTCAGAACGCTTCATGCCACGAGTAGCCACGCCACCGCCACGCCAAGAAACCCGATCCGGTGCCATGTCGGCGCCACGCCGGATGCCACGTGTCGCTTTCCGCGTGCCACGCCAAGATTTGTAATGGTCCGTGGACTCGATCCACCGTGAGACCGCCCACATGTCGGCTTCTGTATTTTTATTTTAATTCCCTTGCTGACGTCATAATTAGAATTTACTTTTGTAAAATAATTCCAAGAAAATCTGTGCTGACGTCATAATTCATTTTCAGTTAAAAGATAATTCCAGAAATTATCTTTTTCCATTTTTCTCTGATTTCAAACTTCCAATAGCCATATCTTACCCATTTTAGCTCCAAATTGATCCATTCAAATTTCTAAATTCATCTAAAATTCTAATCTTTCAATTGGTACATTTAGTTTCAATTTTTGAATTTTTTATTTTATTTTATTTATTTGGATTTCTTGATTTACGTGTAGAGACCGATTTGTCCGAGGAACTTCAAGAGCAAGCCCCGGAAAATTTCAACCCAGCACAAGAAGGCAAGTCTCCTTTGATCATTTTGATCCTATGTTTTGCAAGTTTTCTTTGATCAACTTGCTCAAATGATTTATAAAATGATTAGGTAGTTATTTTAAATTATTGCATGCTTATGTTATATCAAGTGATAATTTGATTTAGAAAATTTAGTTAAATACCCAATTTGTTATACCTTCCATTGAAAATTGTTTACCTTGTACCATTGTCAACTTAGGATATCCCTTTGACTCAATAATGAGTTAGTATTACATCTGTTGAATTTTTAAATGCTAGCAAATGCTTAGCGTAGCAAATCAATGTAATAATGCTCAAATGAGTAGCATGTTTGCTAAATGTTTTGATGAATGATTTGTTTGAACATTGGTAATGGATGTTACCATTGTTAAATGATTTGTTTGAAAAGTGGTAATGGATGTTACCACTTTGTTAATTTAAAAGTAAAAATGAATTTCAAATGGAAAAGTTGACAAGGGTGGATGGAAGGTTTGGTTGGTGCAGATTAGCACGAGAATTTTTGAATTGTGAATGAACCACCCCAGTCGCTTAAGGACCGACGCTTGTGTTTCTCCAAACCGAGCAAAACAAAGGCAACCACAAGTCTATATGGGTACGACCTAGCAAACTAACCTATAAACGTGTAGGTTAGATATCACCATGGTGTATTGAGTGCCGTGGTGTCTTCGTTACTCATAGTGAGGGACAGTGGTTTATTGTACTCATACGGCGCAAGAGGGGCTCCACTCGTGGATTCGAGTTGTGGTGAAACCTTAGCGGGTGGTATCTAGCTATACTGGAGTAGGTGAAAGGCTTTGTGATATTTTATCCGGGTCTCATGCCAAAGGAAGCATGTTGACTATTAAGATAATTTATCTCTTGTGGGTAAAGTGTACAAACTCGCAGAGTAAAACTATTCGAATAGCCGTGCCTACGGTCAAGGGCGGCAAGGAATGCATTCACATGGTAGAAGTTTGATTTTGATTTCAAAATAAAATGGTTTGTCAAACTCGGGAGTGGTGTAACTCTCGTGATTTAAATTTGGTGGTGTAACCTGATCGTGGCTTAACCCGAGTTTTGAAAGTTGGCGATAGCCTAAGATTTTAGTGTTGGTGGTTTAACCTTGAGAAGTTATTTATCTAAATTCATTTATGAAAACAAGATGTTTATCAAATGGCCTTTGAAGTAATTATGTAGATTTGAAATAAAATGCTGATTTTTGCGAAAGAACCATATAGCCTTCCTTTGTGAAGCCTTGCATCTATGCATCTTTCCCAAGACTTATGGAGTACAATTTTGTACTCACATGTTGCTCTACAAATACATTAGCAGAGAATGAAGAAGCTCAAGCTGGAGAATACGACTTCGTGTCGAGTGTGGATACGGTGGTTTCTTCCTGATGCTTAGGACTCGCTTTCCCACCAATTGCCGTGGCGATTGATGGGTCGATTAATTTACTATTTGCTTCCGCTGTGTTTATTTTCGTTTTAAGGTTCTGTGAACCTTTGTAAGGCAATGACCAATGTAAACTTCAGTTATTATTGTAATAAATCGTGGATGACAATGTACCATTTTTTCTGGTTATCTGTGTGTACTAGCATTGATCTGGGACTAGTACTGTAATGCACAGGGGGGTCCGGAAGTTTCTACTCCGGGTCCCACAGACTGCCCCGAAGGTGTTGAGGGTTGGGCACCCCAATATGGCATTGTATAGGTATGGGATGTTAACGACGTCGAAGGTGATGTCTTCGCTCCTCGCGTTGTCGCCTTGGTCAAAGGAGACTTGGAGGTGTATCTGGCCTAACGCCTTCAGCGGCTGACCCCCGAAGCCCTGCAGTGGGATTCCCGAGGGACCCAAGCGACTCCAGGGGATCCCCATTTGGTCGAAGGCCGCCGCGAACATTATGTCCGCAGAGCTGCCTTCGTCGACCAGGACGCGTTTGACATCTCATCCTACGATGCCGGCCTGGATGACCAGGGGATCTTGGTGGGGGAATTCCACGCCCTCAGCATCTGCAGGCGTGAAGGTGGTTTTGTGCTGTGCGCACTCCGGCGGTGCTTGTGCCGGGTACGCTGCCACATGGTGTAGCCTCTGCGCGTAGGCCTTTTGCTGTCACACCAAGGAGAACTCCAGCGAGGAGCCCCCAAAGATGACGTTTATGATCCAGCGTTGGACCCCCTCTGGGGCCTGAATTCGCAGGGGACCTTCTTGGGGCTGCTGCACGTGGGCCACGACGGGAGGTGCCGCTTCCAGGGCTCTATCCCTGGCGGCGTTCTGTTGAAGCGCCGCAATGGCGGTGCATGCCCGCATGAAATGGTCACCGTGGCCATGCACCTCGCACAACATGCCGTAGTCCTGGTTCTCCTGCTCTGCGCGGGGTCTTTCGTCGCGGCCCCGGTCACATCTCCACCCCCCGGCCTTTGCGGCCTCGTCTGTGAAAGGTGGGGGCACTGTCTTTAGAACTGCCCTGGAAGTTGTTGTAGAGGTGGTCACGGATCTGCTCCCACGCGTAAATGGAGTTTGGCTCTATGGTGAAAAACCAAGAGAGCGCCACTCCCTGTAGCGTGAGGGGGAGCCCCTTCGCTTTGGTGGTGTCGTCTCTGCCTGCAGCTTCGATGGCGGTCTCGTACACGCGCACGAACTCCCGAGGGTCTGTGTCGCCCTTGTACAGTTCGATGGCATTGGGGAACTTGAAGTCCCCCAGCCACGCTGATTGCTGCAGGCCCGCGGAGAGGGGGACTCTGGATCCACATGCCGCAGTGGAACGTGACTGGATGTAGGGGCGTCACGGCTATCCGCCCGCTCCGGCGTAGGCTCTGCCGCCACCAGCGGGACATGTTGGCTCCGAGCCTCTTGTATATCTTACACGGCTCTGTGGAGGTCCACCAGCTCCCGCTGCAGCGTGCTGAGGGCCGTTAGTAGGGCGTTCTCCACGGTCAACGTGGTTGCGGCGGCCGGAGCCCCGGGCTGCACCGTCAGGTTGGCGGTGACCACAGCCTGTGCTCCAGAGCTGCTTGGCGCACCGGTGCAGTGGACTCCTGGGTCGGTGACTTGACCGGCGTTGCTACCGAGGCCACCTACCGTTCCTGTGCAGAGTGCGGGAGCAGTGGCTGTGGCAGCACGGGTAACGGTGTCATCGCTCCCACCCCCGATCGGTACCGCCAGTACCAACCGTCACGCCAGTATCGAGGTCGATCGTCGCACCACGAGTGTTGACGTCGGCAGTCGTAGAACTGGCATTGCCATTCGTGCCCGCAGCCGATGCCAAAGCCCTGGCATTGACGAGCGCTTCCGTCGTACTCCTCTTGTTCTTTGCCGCCGATGATGCAGCTGTAGGATCGAAATGGCAACAGAGGGGTGCATGGTGCCTTCAGAAACTGCCACAAAGTATCCACAAACTTCTTCTCCGACAGCTATAACAGCTATGAAGACAAAAGAAGTTCGCTCACTGGAAGCCGAAAACCAGACTGACAACCGAGTAGAATCAAAGCAGAGAATAGAGCAGCAGTCTGACAACTGAACAAGCAATAAACAAAGGCACAACAGAGTTGGCAAATTGAAAAGAGAACTACTTGAAAAGGACTTTAAAAGGACTCGACTGTAAACAGCAAAGAGATTGAACTGGACTCAACTAAAACCTGAAGAAAAAACAGCAAGGGACTGACTACAAATTGCCTGCATAGAAAATACAGAAGAGGAACTGATCAACATAAAATTTGCAGAATGTTTGCTGCTCGATTCTGGATAATGAAAGCAGTAATTCAAACTAAAAATCCATCTAATCTCAACACACAACTCAGTCCTCACCGAAAGCAGTAGTTCTCTGGACAATGAAAGCGGTAATTCAAATAAGCAGGCAAAGGAACTGTTACGACTGAAAAATGGACAGCACAGTAAATTCTAGATTGGGGAAACAGAACCTGAGAAGATAGCACCTGACTGCTTTGACAAAATCTGAAAATCTTTAGATTCTTGAATCAATTTACCTAAAGATTTCAGTCACAGCCACTGTAAAATCTCAGAGAAAACATGGAGCTAAACAGAGCATGTTGCCAAGAACGAACAGGGCATATATTACAAAATAGAATCAGATTCGGGAGAAATACTGAAAATACTAGACTTGACCAAAGATGTTCACTGTAGAAGAAAAACCAAACTGACAAAAAGTTCTCTGAAGAAACAAAAATAGGCCAAAAACTGATGGCATAGAGATTTCAGATTTGACTGAAGGAATGAAGCAGAGAAGAATAAAACAAAAACATAAGCAGCAGCAGACCGAAGACAAAATGTGAACACACAGATCTAACCTCTGACCTAGATAAACTTCAAGACAGCAAGTCTTCTCCACCAGGAGACGAAAACAAATCCAGAACTGAGGGGAATCAAAATAGCACAACCGCTTGGCAAAACATGCGGTCAAAAGATCTGCTCTCGGGAAGAAATGGCACGGAGCCTAGAAGATAACCCCAGTTCAGAGCGAAAGACATTTGCGGCTATTAGATCAAAGAACTCACTCAAACGGAAGAGAATAGAGTCAATCCAAGCATTCGAGGAAGAACCATAAGACCGAGACAGAGCTGACTTAATCAATCCATCTGAGAGACCATGTGGAGGTGACCACATGTTTGTGATGAGTAATTGAGACTTGATTTCGAAAGATTGAGTTTGTTTTGGGTGTTTTCTGCGAAGTCATAGCCCTGTTTGAGTGGTCGAAAGACCTTACGATCACTTTGGGCGTGGTCGTAGGTCACTGGGGTGGTTTACGACCACTTAGACCGTGGTCGAAAGGTAGCAGCAAAGCTTACAACAATGCTTGGCCGTGATCGCAAGTCTCTGAGAGGTTTACGACCATATTGGGCATGGTCAAAATCTAGCCGGGCGGTTCACGACCACGTTGTCGAGTGTTGGAACCTAGCCGGGTCATTTACAACCATGTTGAGCATAATCGGAAGTCAACCGGGTCGTCTACGATCACTTGGCCATGGTCGAAAGCCGCTACGACCATGTTGGTTGTGGTCGAAAGGGATTACGACCACTTTTTCTATGGTCGGACGCCGCTACGACCACGTTATCGCGAGCTACGATCGAAGTCGGCGCTCAGACTTAAGACCACGTTAGGGAGTTAGAAGCGCACGACCACATTATCGAGAGCTGCGGTCGGAAGTCGAAGCTTCGACCGCTGCGGTCGATAGTCGGCAAGCTTCAACTACGACCACGTTGAGAAGTCGGAGTCTTTCGACCACGTTGTGTGACGGTCGTACATGGTTGGGTTGCACTTGGACTTGGTCTGACGCGGGTGGAAGTGGTCGGAGAGCGGTCTCTCTCGGTCGGCCGTAGTCGACACCGGTCGGAAGTGGTCGTATCACTCTCGAATGCAGTCGGACGCACTTGGATGCGGTCGTTTGCGATCGGACTTGGCCAGTTTGCGATCGGATGTACTCGGGAGCAGTCGGAAGTCTTCCGAAGCGATCGTAATGCATGGAAACTGGTCGTATGGCTTCTCAGAGCGGTCGTTTCGCTTGGGAATCGGTCGTAAGTCGTGTGCATCTCTTGTTCTACCTTTTTGTCTGGTTGTAATGGGTATACGACTTTGTGGAGTGTGGGTTGAGTTCTCTTTTCCGATGCAAATGGATGTTACCCTTTCCTAGTGCGGTGCTATGTGATGTTTTGTTGTCTGTGATGGTTGCAGGATCTTGAGGCTAGTCGTGGCGAGGTGTCAGACCCAGATTTTACAATCTGGAATCTTCTGCGATTCCACTGCACTATTCCCTGGATCAGCAGATGGTGCTCACAGATTACAGTTCTGAATATCAAGGTACATATCATGCGGAAGCATAAATATAATAGTAAACTTACTCATAGGCCGATTAGGCCGAAATCAATAAATTGCAGCAGCGGAAGAACGAAGCACACAGGTGGGACCTTCAGGACATGCTCACAGACAGCCAACTGGAGGTGCACGACCTAGCCCTTGACATCTTCATCTTTTCTGCCAGCTTGTCCAATCTTGTTGCTGAGGCGAGGTGATTTGATTCCTGGTGCTGAATTTTGTCGCAAAAGCGAGTGTGAGCACTCCAACCCCGTGCTCCGCGAGCCAATACACAGAATGCAAATAAATAGTATGCATGGCTTAACATAGGAGAGGCTCGGGTTATTTTATTTGCCAAAAATCGCTTTTAGTAGCTTTGTTATTATTTCATCATAGTGTTATTGTTACTGCCTATACACCACCTAGTGACTATCATAATCGACTTACTCCACCAAAATACACTTTCCTTATTGATTGCTGTCTAAGACTCCAAACAACGAATGCCATCATTTAATCAGTCCACCGATCATGCTCTTTCTATATTGATTGCTATCTATGACCTTTAAACAGAGATTATCATCAATTATGCAATCCACCAATCATTCGCATCGGGACTTCCTAATAATTCAATCCTTTTTGTTATTGATCCAAAACCATAATTTGTTCTCCCAATAATCAATCTTATTTTCAACTGTCTGTCTCTAATTAATTCACTAGTATACATCCACCAAGAATATCAGTGATCAAGATTAATCTCCCATAGTTATTTTCATATCTCCAAATTTTCCAGAATTCTCAATTCATCCATCTAGAAATTATTCGAATCCTATCAATCCCAGCATTGTCAACATCTCCCAAGAATTAATAACAAATATCGGTGTTGTAATCCAACCATTACCTTTGCATTTCCTAATACTCCAAAAATCATATAATTCATCTATCTAGTCTATAAATCCATTTGGGCTCCACCAAATTTATTTCTCCTAGAATCCACACTATTGTTTCCTATTTACGATCGACATGAATCCATCAATACCTATATATATTTACCACAAACACACATCTCCTCTACTCATGACTCTATATGTTCCTCCTTATATTTCATCTCGTAAGAAGGGAAAACATTTTATTTTTGAATTATGATACATAAAAATTCCCTGAGACCTAGCAGTTTTGTACAAACACATAATGTTCAAGAGAATGCAATAATATTAGTGATCCAGATTCCATCCATCGTTACATGGCATCCGTACCATATAACATCTTTCAGCGTTATAGCCGCTTAACTTACCACTGGGACGACACCCAGGACAACACCAATCAGGGCTTTCCACTGCCCTCCACTTTTCCATTCCCACCCACGAAGTTTTTGAAATAGAACTATATCTGGTTAAGTTCCCATGTCTGCCCTTGACCGTGGGCACGGCTATTCGAATAGTTTTGATTCTGCAGAGTTTGCACACTTTACCCACAAGAGACAGTTTACTTGTTGCCCCACACGATTCCATGGACATGTGGTTGAGCAAGCCATCACAGTAACCGTTCAAAGTACCTCGCCCTGTCCATCATCTCACCCTATGGGCCGCTCCCACTTGCAGTGGGTCCCATACGTTGTGCGGAATGTTCCCCTCCTATGCGCCTAGCGGTGACTCCCGTCATCGCTAGCACGCCACAGAAGAACTTCACTCACAAAGAGTGTCCCATTCAAGCCGTCACCCAGAATCGCTACTTGCACCACCACTTCTCCTCCACCGATGATGATGACTTTCGGGGTCCGATAAATTTACTAGGCCAAGTTGTACTTTACAGACTTGTGTTTGCACTTGTTTAACACAGGAGGTCATGACAAGATTCAGTCCTTAGGGTATCTGGGTGGTTCTACCACAACCACACTCTCGTGCACACCTGCACCATACCCCCGAACCATCCGCCCAGATAAATAAGCAATTCGAGGTTTTTGGGAATATAAAATAGCCATATCCAACATACACCAGTCATTACCACCATGACTGCCCAACCAATTTTTCTCAGGATTAAAAGTGATGCTTGGGCGCTCTCGCACCCATGAGTATCTAAACAATACTAAGCATGTCATATATTTAGAGACTTATTTTTGAAAGGTTACTATTATAATTTTGCTAGGGCGACAAGGTTCACACATTCAAATATTCTAAAGGAGGTGTAATATTATTCAAGGTAAACAATAGGCATGTAACTAGAATATTAAATTAACATGTATTTGCATATAACATAACAGCATGCAACTTGATAATTTAAACCAAAATAATTTGCAGAAAATGTAGGTTCAACATGATCAAAGTATTGACTCGCCTGGCGCGGTTTACTACGGACTTGAGCTCACACGATGCTTTCTCTTGAGCTTCTATCCTTCACCTTCACCTCGAGCTTGATCTCGCTTGATCCACCGAATCTTCGGGACTCCAGTTGCTAACTATGCGATAAGCGACTGAATCCAAATAAAAACGAATAACTCAAGAGATCCGAATAAATCCAAACAAACCCAATTAAACTTTATTAATTGTTTTTATTATGATTAAATAGGTGATTTGAGACGAGGTTAATTGGACGCGGAGTATTGTCGCAGCCGAACTAGCGATGATTGGTAACAAGGCATAGGTTGTATATAGAGATGTATATAATTTTTAGTTTACCAATTAAATATTAGAGTCCGGTTTTATAGCATTTTATGGCTCACCATTTTATGTATCCTTAGTTACTACTAGGCTTATTTTAATTTGAATTAGGATCTATTTATACGGGTCGTAGTTTGCTATACTCAATCACACTTGACATTATTATTTACTAAATCTAACGTTGAGGTTTAATTGGTGGCACCATTATCATTTTATGTATCTTTAGTTGTTGTTTAGTGCAAATCAAGTTTTTAAGAAAAGATCGTATGTATGTACATTAGGTGACGGCCTGGCTGACTATTCATAGTTACATTTCACTATTGTTACCAACTAGTCCTACAACTAAGATTCAATTTACCGATGGCATGCTAAATGTTAGGGCATACATTATAATTGGGTAACCTCTAATTTAAATCCTTATATTTATAGTCAAACATGGTATCAAATTTATTTTCCCTAACTTTAACTTGGATGTCCTTTTTTATTGGGTGTTCACTAATTTTAGAACCCTCTTTTATTATTGCCTTCACTTGATACTTAGATTAGGATAAATAACAAAGACACATTAATTATGTATATATGGTAATTAACTAATACTAAATCTTAAACAATTTCATTTACATCCTAAGAAGATTTGTTGGCTCCCATGGATTAATTCCAAATTTAAAATCTCAAATAATCTTATCTACTTTCTATTTAAATTTTATTAGCTTCTCCAAATTATGCGCTAATTTCCCATAATTTTTCTTAATGGGAACGGATTCATGAAACAGAAATTAGAAATGCAAAAAGGAAATGCGCTGGCAATGATTCGAACCCGAGACCTCCAAGCTAATGCGCAGAGCGACTGGCCAACTGGGCTAAGGCCCTCACGTGACCGAGGTGATCACGCATAGGCTTAAGAGGTAGGGGTGGCCGGGTGCCCAAAACAGAGGAGGCGGCGCTGCGTCTCCGGCGTCGGCAGCGCCGGCGGGGCAGGGCTGGGGGCTCGGCCATGATAGGCAAAATGGGATGCTTGGGTGATTGATGAGCTAGGGGTGGTGGCACAGCGTTCGGAGTGGCGGCGAGGCGGGCAGTCGGCAGCCCAGTGTGGCTGGCGGCGTGGTGGAAAGGGGCGGCGGCGCCGGCGTGGGGGAGGGGAAGAACCCAAGGGCGCATGAGCACGGGGAAGGTGGGAGCATGCTTACCAAGCGCCTGGCCTGGCCGGAGATGCTCCAGGGAGGGCCGGCGACGAGCTTCATGGCGGCGCGAAGGAGGTTATCGTTGGGGAGAGGCTTGGGCGGCGGAGAGCTTCGGCCGACGGTGGGGGAGGCTGCGGGATGCTGAGGCATTGCTCTTGCCGCACGGAATCGGCCCGGGACCGCTTGAGGAGGGGACGGCGGTGGAAGTGGCGGTGGCCGGCCGGAGGAGGAGAAGAAGCGGGCACAGCGTTCTGGGCGACGGGTTTCCGATTAACAGTGAGGGAAGGCGGTGGGCATCAAGGGGTGCACCGTGACGCGAGTGGCTCAGGGAATGCTTGCCGGAGGCGGCCGACACGGGGTGGGGCGGCGGTGGCCGGTGTGGGCGCGGCAAGAGAAGGAGGAAGGGAGGGAATGGCGCGCGCAATGGGGAAGCCGACGGCGTTTTATAGCTGCAGAGGGGCGAGGGAGGCGCAGTTGGCAGGCTCACGGGTGGAACCCGGCGACAGGGAAGAACCACCAGGTAGAAACTGGCGCGGGGCTCGGTGGTGACATGACCAGTGAGCGGCGCGTGCAGGGCAGGGGCTGGCAGCACAGCAAGGATTTGGGGCGGGATTCGCGCAGGGAGAAAAGGGAGAGGCGACGTGGAGGTGGCTCGGCCATGGAAAAAGGGAGGAGGAGGGGTAGAAGCAGGAGGCGCACCGCGTGAGGGGGGGTCCGGACCGGTGCGGTCGGCAAGAGAAAGGGGGTCGGACCCGCTGGCAGAAAAGGGGAGAAAGGGAGAGGAGAGAGAGAGAAAGGGGTTGGGGCCCGCCTGTAATAGAGAGAAAGAAGAAATAGAGGGAAGGCTTAGAATTTGGAGTTTTAATTTTGTATTTTGAATTTCTATTTTCTCTTTAAGATTATGGATTCTAATTCCTAAAATTCTATCTCAAGTCTTTGCCCAATTATCTAGTATACAAAATATAATAGTCCTTTTATTTTATTTGATGTTCTTATTTCCATACCTTAATTTTCTTTATTGCTTCACTCATCATATTACAGGCTTAGTGGGTTGCCTATTTTGTTTTACTTATGTGTATATAATATTCTGTTATTTTGCTGGCTTACTTAATTTTGCATATATAGTTTTATTATTATTTCCTATATTGCTAAACTCCTGCTTACACACAATTTTGTATATGCATATTTATGTTTGTGTTTTATTCATTTACTCGTGTTGCTATTTATGCTATTATCTCTAAAAAGATATTTTATATCCTAATTCAAGTTTCTCCCTCTTTATACCGGTTCATCTTTTCAGATTCGTATTTAAAATTTTAAGTTTCTATCATTTTCATGACTCTCTTCAATTTTTGAAACCTCAACAAAAATTTAGGAAACACCGATAATGACTCGAATTTCAAGAGAATATATTGTAAAATAATTCAAAAGCTTCACTTTTTAAAATTTCAAATTTTCGGGATGTTACACGAGGCATGGATGACCGGACTAAGCACAGGCGGTGCTGAGGTCAGTGAGCGGTCGGGAGATGCCAAAGACGGTGAGGCCAGCAAGGTAGCTGCAAGCTGTGGATAGCAAGCTACGGAGGAAGCTTCCGGGAAGGCAGCAGAGTGGCATTTTGGAGAAATGGCCAAAGTCTGCAAAATGGAAGCGGTTCTCTGCAAAGCACAAGAGTGAGGAGTTGTTGGCGCTAATGGGCAAAGCAGTGGAGCCGTTGGGTTTAACGGGTAAAGCACTGGAAGCTTGTTCACACCAGTGGGTAAAGTGACTGGGAGAACCCGGTGTTAGGTGGGGTTTACGGGTTTCCCCCGGTAGCAAAAGGCTATAAATAGAGAGGGTAGAGCTCGGGTGCTCGTGAGATGCGGTTCCCGAGTTGCTGGTTCTTCTCTGTTTATTTTTGTGTGCATTCTCAGGATAGAGCAAGTGTGTTCGTGTATCTCCCAGTTGGAGTGGCTGTAGAAACCTCCATGATCAATCATACATGTCTCTGCATATGTTTCAAGCTCAGTCTTTGTGTGATGTGTTTATTGCTTTGTATGTGCTTGTTTTTCTTGTTCTTTGGTTGGCTCTGCTTTGTCTTGCAGTGAGTAGTGGGCTTGGCTCTAGTAGCATCGATTCTCTCTTGCTCTGAACTGGGATTCCTTCTCAAGGCCAATTGGCCAGTTCATTCCCGAGAGCACCGAGTGGTCGGAGGAATCTCTGCTTGCGGTCGTGCACCTTTCCCGGGCTCTCTGTTATTTGTTCGACCGCATTACTCCGTTCAACTGTAGCCTAGAGTTTGCATTTTCTTGGTATTTTCTCTTCCAGGGGATGAGCACTTGCAAGCACTTAAAGTCTCGTGACCAAAAGATCTGTGAGTTGATAGTTACTCAGAAACCAGATCTTGCGGTTGAGCCTTGCTTGCCTTCTCTGTCTTGAGTCCGACCGTGAGTCACTCTTCGACCTCAGTACAGAGTCTTTATTTGCTTTGTATTTTTCTCTTTAGGAGGTTGCTCTCTTGCTACGGTAAGAATTTTGTGGTCTTTAGATCTTAGGATCAAAAGTTTCTCGAATTTGTTTGTCTGGCGGTCGATCTGGTCTTCAGCTCTGATCGGCTATCGACCGTGTAGTATTTTCTGTTCATCGTTTTTGTCAGTCTGCTGAATCTCGATTGCTCTGGAACTGGGTTCAGTCATTCCAACCACAGCAGAAAATCGATCAACCACAGTGAGGTATCGACTACTAGCCAAGCTTGAGTTCTTGTCAGTGTTTGTTCTCGGCCGTGTGCTCTCTGTGTTTCTCTTTGCGGCCGAGACTGTTGCTTGACCTCTGATTGACAGCCCAATTGACAATTTCCAGGGAGCATTCATCTTCTCACTTCATAGCTTCTATAGCTACTAGAGAAGAAGATTGTGTGAATACTTGGGGAGGTTTGAAGGCACCATTCACCCCCCTCTATTGCTATTTTGGTCCTACAATTGGTATCTGAGAGACCATGTGGAGGTCATCCCTTGTGTGTGATGAGTAATTGACATCGGTTTAGGAAAGTCGAGTTTGATTTGGTTGGTTCCGTCCTTGACGTTGCATGGTGCAATCGGGCTCGGTCGGACTTGGTCAAACCTGGTCAAAATGGTTAGGATGCATATTATGTCGACTTGTTAGGTTTGGGCTATTTCATTAATGCATTTATGCTTTCATGTATCGAGCGGTGCTATTTGATGTGTTTCTTATCTGTGTTGGCTGCAGGACGTCGAGACAGAGTCGTGGCGAGACACGAGGTGACCGGACTAGACGCAGGTGGCGTTGAGGTCAGAACGGTCGGATGTGTCGAAGACGGCGGAGATTCAATGTGGTTGCGAGTCGTGGATGACAAGGAACGCGGAAGCTTCCCGGAAGGTGCAGGAGGGGCAAACTGGTCATTCGCGAGGTTGCACAAGCGAGAGCGGGTTCCGTTGGATTCAGTGGGCGTAACGGGTTGGAGACCCGTTAGCCAAGGGCTATATAAAGGAGGGAGTGGCTGCATGCCCCCTCATGCACTCCAAGGGTTTCTAGGGTTTCCTTTAGTCAAAATGAGCTTTAGAGGGTTGTTTTGGCTTTAGAGCTTTAGTTGTTGAGGGTGGGTGGAGGAGACAGAGAGGTTCTGTTGTCTTCCTTCGATGTGTTCTTGAGTGTGTCTCCTCTTCAAGAAGGATGTAGTAGGTGTGTTCTTGAGTTTGGGAGAGGGAGAGAATGGATTGATAAACTTGTAATCATTCCTCTTGCATCAATCATGTATCTCCTTTCCTCTTTATCAATATGAGATGGCCTTGTTGGAGTATGATTGAGTTCCTGGCTCTCTGTTGCTCATTTTCCTTCGATGCTCTCCATGCTAGATTTTTGACTTTTTGAGTTTCTTGTTTATTCTTGTTGGGAAGGCCCAAAATGGGTTGATCTATGATGGGATAGTACCTCAAGATCATTTGATCTATTTTCCCAAGAGCAAATCGCATTTATTTTCAGATTTAGGTTTTTGGGCTCCCCTGTTCTTCGTTTTATTTTCTAGGGTTTTGATGTGTTTTGTGATTCCCTTCATGAGATGGCACGAAACTTGGTACGTTGAGTCTCAAGGCTATTAATCAGCTTTCCTCAAAGTTTCGTGGCCAAAGGATCATTGGTTAGATGGGAATTTGGTTTTTGAGGATCTCTCTATTCCTTCTCTGTCCATCTCTAGGGTTTGAGGTAGTTCTTGTTTCTTCTCATGAAAAAGGCCTGAGATTTGGTCTGGAGAGTCCTGTGACCATTGCTAATCTAGCTGCAAAAGCTCATGACCAAGGTTTCAATGATTGAGGAGAAATTTGGATTTTGGTGTTGGCTCTGTTGATTTTCAGTTTTCCCCCCAAATCTGAAATTCTTGTGTTGGTGTTGATTTTCCTTGTTGATTGAGGTCTCTAGGCTATTTGGATTCAAGTCTGATGCTTGTGGTCTGAAAAGAATCCAGGAATTCCATCATTTTCTCTGGTTTCCCAAGTCTGATATTTTTTAGTCTCAGTTTTTCCTCGAGCTCTGCTCTCTGCCTTGGCTGACAGAGGTAACCGGTCAGACCGGTTAAAGGCCGGCGATCAGACTGCCCCCGAGCAGTCAGACCGACATAGATTGAGCGGTTAGACCGGCTCTGTCCATGCGGTCAGACCGCCCAGACATTTTTGGGGTGCTGATTTTTGGATCTTGTTTTGTTGCATGTCTTGATCCAGTGGTGTTGCTCTATTTCCTTCTCTGTCTATTGAAGGTTCCAGTAGATAGCATGAACCCTTCTTCTTCATAGCTTTGTAGCTATTGGAGAGGGAACGTTCCGTGAGTTTTTGGGGGATCAAATTTTTAAGTCGACATTCACCCCCCTCTGTCGCCATTTCGGTCCAACAGTATCAGAGCTGGTTAGCTCTTCCTCGTAGATCTTAACCGGTCTCTAGAGCCATGGCAACGGACAAGTATTTCACTAAGCCTCCGGTCTTTGATGGCATCGATTATCCTTTCTGGAAGAGCCGGATGGAGACCTACATCCAGGGTCAGGACTATGCCATTTGGAGAATGGTCAAGACCCGGTATGTCATTCCTGCCGATGAGAACATCAATGCCAGAAACATGGCTGATGTTGAGGCGAATGTGAAGGCAAGGAACATCATAATTCAGGGTCTGAGCAGAAGCGAATTCGATCGCATCTCTCATCTGACGTCGGCCTTCGACATCTGGGTGACCCTCGATGCATACCATGAGGGCATCACCCAGATCAAGACGGTTTGACAGGACCAGTTCAAGTGAGATTACAACAAGTTTGAAATGCTCGCTGGTGAGTCCTTGGATGAGTGTTTTTCGAGATTTCACAAGATTCTGAGCAACCTCCGAGCGGTCGGTCTCACATACCTCGACTCGGACAAGCTCGCCAGATGCTTTCTACTCTTGATTTGCCCGTTTGGGAAATGAAGGTGACCACAATTAAAGACACGACGGATCTCTCGACCCTGACTCTTGATGCGTTGTACTCACGCCTCAAGACTCATGAGTTGACATAGTCTCTTGTAGGTCGAAGTCGCAGTCGATGGCCTTAGTCACCGATCCCAGCTTTGCTTCTGGATCTTCTGACTTTACTTCTGGATTTTCTCTTGCTGCTCTGTGTGAAATTTTCGATGATCAACTAGTGCAGCTTCCAGAAAACCAACTCGCTCTCTTAGCCAAAAAGTTTTCCCACGTGTACAAGAGAGTGAGAGATCGGAAGAGGAGTGGCCCGATTATTTGCTTCGAGTGTGGTGGCCCCAACCACATTCGGGCAAATTGCCCCAAACTGGAGAAGAGCAAGAATGACTACAGTGGCATGAACAAGAATGACTACATCGACAAGAATCGCAACAAGAAGCCCCCAGCTGACACTCGAGGCAAGAAGAAGTTCCGCAACCTTGGCAAAGCCAAGAAGCTCTTCCACCGCGTCCTCACCGCCTTCGACGACCTCGACCTCAGCGAGGTGGAGGGATGGAGCGACGACGATGGGACGGGTGATCAAGAACTCAAGGATGGCGACGACTTCTCCGACATGTGCTTCATGGCCCTTGAGGGCAAAATTAGCGACAGCGTGCTTTACTCCGACTCCGACGAGGTATACCCCTCATACGACCAGCTTAATGATGCTTTTCTTAAGCTAGGTAAATTTCATGCTAGATCTAGAGCTAGGTGTAGTGAGTTGGAGAAGGAAGTAGATAGACTGTCACGGGAGCTTACTTCACTTATATTTGCTCCCTCTCGTGATGAATGTGATACATGCTCTGCTTTGCTTGGGACATGGAGAAGCTAAGGACCTTGCATGATAGTGTCCTCTGAGCTAGATATGATTAAGGTGGAGAATGTTAGTCTGCTTGCTGAGCTAGAAATGACTAGGGTAGCTTCTCTTTTGTTTACTGTTGAAACTACATCTTGCACCTCATGTGAGGTTAAGGACAATGCTTTTAGAGGTCTTTACACCATGCTTATTGATCTGCCTGAAAATTGTGAAAATTGCAATAACTTGAAGATTAACTTAAAGAAGGCAGATCATAAAATTGCCGAGTTGCATGCTTCCCTGTTAGAGCCTATTGTTTCTTTCACCAACTGCCCCAAATTAACTGCTAAACTTGAATCTGTCTCAAAATAGTTTCAAGACATGGTTGATCACAACAAGAAAATGGCTCAATATACTTCTAAGGACCTTGTTAGCTCACCATGTAACAATTGTGAAAAACTAAAATCTGAGTTGATTGCTTTGGATGAAAAATATGTGAAGCTAACTAAGAACCTTCTAGTGAAGCCACCAACTGATTGTGATGTGATTGCTGGTGTGGGGGAGAAGCCCAAAGGAGTAGAGACGCTTAGGCACGATGACCAAACAGCTAGAGGTAGGATTGTCCCTCCTAGTCCTTGCGAAGACCTCAATGTTGAGGCGGCTGTGCGTGCACATGCCATTCCTTCTTCTACTGTTGGTTCTTCCTCTTCTCCTACTGCTGTCTCCTCTTCCCCCTGCTCTTCTTGCACCTCTCTCTTTCGGGAGTGTCAGTACCTTATGAACACTCTTGAGAGGTTTGTAGGAGGCAAGAAGAAGCTAAATTTTATTCTAGACCAATTCAAGATTTGCAAATTCAATCAATGTCTAGGATATGATTTTCTTGAGGATGTTAGGAAGCATCCACCTGCCGTGCTCAGACCCATAGCCGTAGGTGTGATCGAGGTTAAGCCCAGACCTGAGAAAGTTCAATTCAAGTCAGCGGGCTTTGTCTAAGGGATTTTTGACAGCAAGGTGATTCCACCTTGTTGGACCGAGATGGCGACAGAGGGGGGTGAATGTCGACTTCTAAAACTTGCTCCCAAGAACTCACAAGCAAATTTACCTCTCAAAATAGCTACGACAAGCTATGAAGAGGAAAGCGAGACTCGCTAGAAACTCAACCAGGGAAATAACCACTGCAACAGAAAGGAGAACCAACACTGCAAACAAAGAAAATTTCAGCAGCAAAAACCACGGGCCGGTCGACCACTGGTAAAGGCCGGTCTGACCGCTGGGTAATAGCCAGTCTGACCGCTGGGTAAAAGCCGGTCTGACCGCTGGGTAATAGCCGGTCTGACTGCTCCCCTGGTTCCAGCACCCCGAGAGAACTCTGAAAACCTGATTTTTTAGAATAACTTCAGACCTTCACAAATCAGAGAAATTGATGGATTTCTTCCATTCCTTTTGGCTCAAAACTTTACTGCAACATACTAAATAGCAAAGAGGCCTTGAGGAACAAAGAAATCCCACCAAACAACAAGAATTTCAAATTATGGTAAAAATCTGAAAACTTGCAAGAACTTCACCAAAACTCAAATTACTCCCCAACCTTTGATCCTTTGGCCATGAAACTTTGAGGATAGCTAATTAATAGCCTCTGGACTCTCCATGCCAAATTTATAGCCATCTCGCGAAAAGAACCAAGAACAGCACCAAAACCCTAGAATGCAAAACATGAACAGGGGAAGTCCAAAACCCAAATCTGAGATTAAATGAAGATGGTTCTAGGGAAACTTGATCAAATGATCTTGAGGCATCATCCCATCATTGAGCAACCCATTTTGGGCCTTCCCAACAAGAAACAACAAGAAATCAAGAAAGTCAAGAAATCATGCAAATGGGAGAAACGAAGAACAGAGAGCACGAACAGGAGAAAACTTCAGATATTCATTCCATCAAAGCAAGGAATACATATGAGTCCCCATACGCATGGACATTAGAACAAGATGGAAGATTACATGGATTCTCCTCTACCTCTCCCTCTCCATCTCAAGAACACTCATCCATACATGCTTGGAGGAGGGGATGAACGCACAGACTCAGAGAGACATCGAAGGGGACATACTCTGCCCTTCACACCCACTCTCACCAACTAAAGAGCAAAGGCAAAACCAACTCCCCAAAGCCTCTTTTGACTCAAGAAACCCTAATTCTCTCCCAAAGCCATGAGGAGGCATGCAGCCCCTCACATCTATTTTATAGCCCTTGGCTAACGGGTCTCCAACCCGTTACGCCGGCTAAACCCAAACGAAACCGTCTCCCGCTTGTGCAGCCTCACGAAATTCCCGATTCGCCCCTCCTGCACATTCCGGGAAGCTTCCGCGCTCCTTGTCATCCACGACTCGCAACCACATCGAATCTCCGCCGTCTTCGACACATCTGACCGTTCTGACCTCGACACCGCCTGTGTTTAGTCCGGTCACCTCGTGTCTCACCACGACTCCACCTCGACGTCCTGCAGTCACACAGACAAGAAACACGTCAAATAGCACCGCTCGATACATGAAAGCGTAAATGCATTAATGAAACCACATTAAGCATGAAATAGCCCAAACCTGTCAAAATATCATAATAAGCATCTAACCACTTTGACTAGGTTTGACCATGTCCGACCGAGCCCGATTGCACCATGCAACGTCAAGGTCCGAACCACTCAAACCAAACTCGACTCTCCTAAACCGATGTCAATTACTCATCATAAACCCGAGATGATCTCCACATGGTCTCTCAATCTCCCCCTTGATGAGTATATTGACAAACCCAGAAAAAGCACAAAGTTGAGTTTATTTGAAACTGAAAAAGAGTCAAACATGATCCAAAAGAAGATAATGAAGCTAATGACCATGTTGACACAAGGAGCAAAAGAAAGAGCAAGTTTTCCTCAAAGCTCCCAAAAATGGCTTTTTCTCCCACTATTCTCCCCCTTTTGGCAATAAACACATCAAGGATGCAAAAGAGAGAATAAGGTCACAAAAATGGATGAAATGGCTGAAGTTGTTTCTTTTAAACATTTAGAGCCATGAGAATTATCCATAATGACCATAACGAATTACACCAAGCCATAACTCAATAAAAGGCTATCTAGATCATGACAAGATATGTATAAGCCAGCTAGAACATTTAGATGATAATATGAAATGAAGTGCATTTTCTGAATATGTCAAGTCATCAATAAGTAAAGTCTAGCTAGAGATATGCAAGGATGATGCAGGCTATGTCAATAAGCTAAGTGGAACTAAGAAGCTAATATTGAGTCCAAATAGAGTGCTATATGCTCAAGATTGAAACATTGGTTCAAGTACTTGGTTCGTTTTGTAGTTTAAGCAAATTGAGCATAAATGACAAATTTTCTTTTGAAACTTATGGTCGTTTCCAACCAATATTTTTATCATGTGCTAGATCTCAAGCCTTATGCGACTACTCCAAGCAAGAAGCTTAAGAAGATAGTCTAGGTCATCCAAAACTCCCCCTGAGTTCATGCCTAGTGCAATGGCAAGCCGTCTCATGAGAAAGAATTGGTGAAATCAGTTTTTTCGCACAAAAGAGATCTTTTTGCTTTTTAAACAAGTTGTACTAACTTATGCATCATCAAGAACTAACATAGCTCAAACTAAGGCTCAATAGAGATTCAACGCTCAACTTAGCCTATTTGACATGGCATGAATCATAAAAGGATAGCTCAAGAAAGACTAGACTCAAATGCTAGCACGACAAGTTTTAATTCAAGTTGAGCAATTGTTAATTAACTTATCATGACAAAAGTTAGTCTACACATATGAAGTCATGATAAATCTAGCAAATAAGCACAAGTCATGGCAAGATGTAAAGCATTGTAACCATGTCATAAATGGATAATAATCAAGGCTCCATGTAGTTATTTACAATGCAGAATGACATGCAAGAAATCCAACTCCCCCTCAACATGTGATGCACTTTTTAGTTCAAGTTGAGTTATGTCAATATTAAGCTCCAGAAGCTTCCAAATTAACTCCCCCTGAACCAAAGCAATAAAAACGGGAGGCTGGCAAAGAAAACCAGAACAGACAGTCCTTAAAGCATAGAAAAGATATAGAGACAACTATGGCTCAGATTGACTCTTATCTACCCCATATGACTCTAGGACTATTAGCCGGTAATCTAGCACACTAAGGAGCAAACACGTACCCTGTCTACCAAGAGTGGCCCGACCCTTGCTAGAACCTAAAAGTAGTGAGTGGGCTCAACCTAGTGAAAAGAGAGAAGCGGCTAATAGAGCAGCACCCTAGATCACAAGATGAGAGAAAAAGACTAAGCAGCTAGACTAGAGAAACACTCTAACCTATGCTAGAAGGACTATCCCAAATGCACCCCGAATGCAATGCAACAGAAAGGAGCAAGAGCATAATCAATAATAATAAAGCAATAAAGCACAAACTCCCCCTCACAACAGTCCATAAGGACAAACCACCCCAAGCTCTCCCCGCAGAGCTGAAAACCTCGAGCTATCCAAAGGCTTGGTGAAGATATCAGCCAACTGGTGGTCACTCTCCACAAACTGGAGCACTATGTCACACTTCTCTACATGATCTCTAAGGAAGTGAAAGCGAATATCAATATGCTTGGTCCGAGAGTGCTGCACTGTGTTTTTAGCAATGTTAATCGTAGAAGTGTTATCACAAAAGAGTGGAATACTGTCTATGACTAACCCAAAGTCCCGCAGGTCGGCCATCCAGCACTTGGCTACAAAGAACTAGTCTGCAGCAACGTACTCGGCCTCTGCGGTGGATCGCGCAACACCGGACTGCTTCCTCGAAGACCAAGAAACGAGAGAAGTGCCAATGAATTGGCAAGTGCCAGAAGTGCTCTTCTGTCTATCCTCTGACCAAGAAAGTCTACATCCGAGAAGGCTCTCAAGGAAAGACAAGAAGAGGAAGAGTACCAGATACCATAGTCAATGGTAGCTCGAAGGTACCGAAGAATGCGCTTCACCGCCTGGCGGTGAGATACGCGAGGAGAAGCCTGAAACCGGGCACAAAGACACACGGAGAAGTGTATGTCCAGTCTCGAGGCAGTGAGGTACAAGAGGGAGCCGATCATACTACGATACTCCTTCTGATCAACTGGCTCGCCATCCTCATCTGGGTCGAGTGTGGCTGATGTGGCCATCGGAGTGGACACCGCTACCATCACTCATATCGGCGCCAGAGGTCTCGAGTGTACTTGCCTTGATGCAAGAAAGTACCCTCCCGAGTCTGCTTGATTTGGAAGCCAAGGAAGAAGCTTAACTCGCCCATCATGCTCATCTCAAACTCCGAGCTCATGACATCAGAAAACTGGGAAACGAGAGCATGCGAGGAGCCGCCAAAGATGATGTCATCCACATAAATCTGGACGAGCAGAAGATCAGTGCCATGACGGCGGATGAACAAGGTCTTGTCTACTTTACCCATCTCAAAACCATGACTCAACAAGTAGGACTTAAGCCTCTCATACCAAGCTCTAGGGGCCTGCTTAAGTCCATACAAAGTTTTAGAAATCTTGAAGACATGGTTTGGGTATTTGGGGTTTTCGAAACCTGGAGGCTATCTAACATAGACTTCTTCCTCAATAAAGCCATTGAGGAAGGCACTCTTGACATCCATCTGGTAAAGCTTGAAACCCTTAGAAGCTGCAAAGGCAAGCAGGATTCTAATGGCCTCAAGTCTAGCTACAGGGGCAAAGGTCTCCTCGAAATCTAGACCCTCAACTTGGGAGAACCCCTGAGCTACCAGTCTAGCCTTGTTTCGAATAACGACACCATCCTCACTCTACTTGTTCTTGAACACCCACTTAGTCCCAATGATATTGTGACCTCGTGGGGGCTCAACAAGCGACCAGACCTTATTCCTCTCGAAATTTTCTAGTTCCTCATGCATGGCATTGACCCAAGACTCGTTAGATAGAGCATGACAAACGTCCTTAGGCTCGAATGAGGCAACGAAAGCAGAATGGAGACAGAAGAGAGACATGCCAGATTTTGAACGAGTGACTCGCTCAAAAAGGTCTTCAATGATCTGCTCAGAAGGATGGTCTTTTTGGATATGCCAAGGAGGTCCAGGATGAGATGAAAAAGTGGCCTCTACCTCGTGAGCTGACGAGATAGGAACAGAGCCACTAGCTCCAAAAAAGGCAGAAGGCATGGGCCGATCGCCTCGAGGTGCGGTAGAAGAAGGCACCTCAAGGGGTGGATGAAGGACTGGATCAGGTAGACAACCCTCGTCTCCATCGTACTCGTCATCCACAAAGATGGTCTTGGACTGCTCTAAAGAACCTGAGATATCGGGCCTAGTCCCCGGACTGGCCTCGTCGAAGGTCACCTCACAGGTCTCTACCATTTTGCTAGACTCATAGTTCCAGACCCTATAAGCCCACGATGAAGTCGAGTAGCCTAGAAAGATCCCGTCACAAGAACGTGACTCGAACTTATCTAGATTCCCGGACTTCAAAATAAAGCACTTGCAACCAAACACACGAAAATGAGATACACTAGGCTTTCGCCCATATCTCAACTCATAAGAAGTACGGTGCAAGTGTGCCCTCAGAAAAACTCAATTTGAGACATGGCACGCGGTGGCTATAGCCTCAGCCCAAAACTTCCGCGGTGTATAGTACTCATCAAGCATCGTCCTGGCCATCTCGACCAAGGTACGGTTCTTTCTCTCCACGATGCCATTTTGCTGTGGGACGTGCGGAGAGGAGAACTGATGCTCTACACCTGTCTCATCGCAGAACCTCTCGAAGTAGGAATTCTTGAACTTCGTGCCATTGGCACTGCGGATCGCTCTCAAGGCACCCGGGAGCTCAACAGAAAGCCTACTGAAAAGACCTCAAAAATGTGAAAATGTCTCATCCTTCGAGGCTAAGAAAAACACCCAAGAATACCTCGAGAAGTCATCGACCACGACAAGAACATACCACTTCCCTCCTGCTGACTGCACTCGAGCTGGTCCAACAGTGTCCATATGGAGCAGCTGTCCTGGTGCATCGGTCATAGTAACTGTGACCGGAGGATGGGAAGCGGCAACCATCTTGCCGTGCCGGCAAGGAGCACAGACTAGATCTTTAACCATCTTGAGTTTCAGCAGACCACGAAGAGATCGTGGACGCTAACTCGAGTCAAATGGTCAAACCCAATATGACCAAGTCTCCTATACCAGAATGAAAGGTCGCGGGACTCAGAAGCAACTAAACACCTGAGAGGATCACCATAAGACTCAGAAAAATTAGCACAAAAGATCCTCCCAAAACGAGAAATCCCGCAAACCAGACTACCCGAAGAATCAAGAATTTTGCAATTGTTTTTCTTAAAGCTCACCTCAAAGTCGTCATCGGTAAGCTGAGAAACGGAAACCAAATTATACTGCAGCTTACTAACCAAGGCAACATCTTTCAAAATGAAAGAATCATTAATGCGCACTGTACCTTTGGCGATGACGTGCCCAGATGAAGCGTCTCCGAAGGTGATCGTCTCATCACCTGGAGCACGGGCAAGGGAAGAAAACCAACGAGAGTCTCCGGTCATGTGTCGTGAACACCCGGAGTCTACAAGCCAAACCTTTCCCTTCCCTGCCCGGCGAACCTGAGTCAACAAGAGAGTAAAGTCTCAGTACTGGGGTAAATCAAGAGTGATTTTGGCACCCAATACTGAGTAACACGTCGAGCAGATGAAGTAGTCAAGCACGACTGACCTCTATCTACCCTACGCTCTCCGTGACTCAAAGAAGCAGAAGGTCTGTGAACAGACATGAAGCTGTTGTTGGGCTTGACTGCTACAAAGGAGCTAGTCAAGTCACCAGCAACACGCTGATCACGCCGCGGGTAGCCATCTCGACGGAGAAAGTGAGATCTACCCTTAGGATAGCGGAAGTCACGATCAAAGGGAGCATGAGGACGAAGTGGTGGCAACGGAGCTGGCGCCTAGTCGAAGTAGACGTGCGAGCACTCCGTCCCCTACGCTTCGAAGTGGTGACAGTGGAGCTGGCGCCTAGTCGAAGTAGACGCGCGAGCGCTCCGTCCCCTACGCTTCGAAGTGGTGACGATGCACTCCCCGGTGCCACGCGCGCAGGGGCGCTATGAGTGGTGCACTGCTTGGAGCAAGGCACTCCCTGAGGTGAGCGCGACCCCGCGGTAGTGTGCCTTAATGGCTCTGGGAATCGTGCCAACCCCTGGGCTGGCACGAGCGAGCTGCTGTATCCGTACGCGCTTGTCCATTCGAGATGCACACACGGCGGGCCATGATTGGCGTACGACGGGCTGTCAGCGGTCAAGCCCCTTCCCCAGAGGGGCGGGGCACATGGCGCGGCGCTGTAGGCTCGCCGCACGGTGGCTGCTCACCTTCCAACGCACGTCACCGGCTGCTAGCAGTTGCGCTTCTTGCCGATCTTCGGTTGCCCATGTCACGCAGATTTGCGGTTGTCCCTTTGGACAGGTGCGGCAGGGTCGGGGGGGCGATGACCCCGTTTGGGCTATCGCGGTTTAGGGTTCGAAGAGCCGCGTCGACGCGCGCCGAAGGCTATGTCGGGTCACGCGACCTGCGTTTATTCCTTGCGCTGACCGACACGCGGTGGGACGCTAGTGGCGCGTCGTGTGGTGACAGGACTCTGTACGACCACGGTCGCATGCTGGCTACGTGTACCATCGCGACGCTTCAGCTTCGCACGTGGGGAGGTGAGCGGTTGTCGCTCGCCGTTTGCGCTTACCAATGGTGGGAGGCGGGGGGGCCTTTAAGTACCCCCGTGGCACTGTGCCTGCGCCTCCTCCTTACGCTTTCTGGTCGTTCACATCGCCTCCCGCATTCGCTCGCCCTATTCCTGCGCTCCTTTTCGCCGCCGAGTTCCTCGTGGATGCTGATGGTGACTTGCGACGAGCGTACTCAGGTGGGCGGCTACGCCATCCGCAGGCGGTCCTCACCGCTCGAGGTGAAATACACGCTGGAGGAGCGCAATCCGGCGGCGGCAGACAAGTGGTGGGCGGCGAAGAAGAGTCAGGGTCCGTACTCCGGCGAGTTGGGCCGCACGCTCGTGACGGAGGACACGATCCGGTCACTGCTGCGAGAGGGGAGGCTATCGGACCGCCAAACGGTGCGGTTGCCCGCTGATGATGAAACAGAGCCGCGCCCTGAGAAGTCGGAGGCGATCGTCTTCATCGCCTACTTCGAAGCCGGACTTCGCATCCCGTCCGCAGCAATTGCTGGGGACGAGCTGCGGACCTTCAAGCTGGAGTTGTCACAACTGACTCCGAACACAGTGGCTCGCCTCACCGTGTACAGCTGGGCCCTGCGCTCGGAGGTGTGTTGGCCCAGCGCCTCCCTGTTCGCGTATCTGCATGAAGCTCGGTGCCAACCGAAGGAGCGGAAGGATGGTACGCTGTCAAAGTTTGGCAGCGTCAACTTCGTCCTGCGGACATCATGTGGGAAGCTCTTCCTTGCGAACTCGACCCGAGGGAAGTGGGAGTCCAACTGGGCGAGGCGGTGGTTCTACCATCGTGTGACGAGTGGCAGCGGCCTTGAGTGCGCAGGCGGGCCGATTACATTCAAGACCACCCCCGGCTTAACGCTTGACCAGGAAGATAGGCGGAGGGCACGAAGACTTGTGGGGGTCACCGCCCGCTTCAATATGCGCGACCTCGCCAAGGAGTACATGATGCTCGGTGCGACGCCGCTCTCCCACGATCGGCGCTTCACGGCCGGTGAACGTCGGGATGATAACGTTCATCCGTCTGTTTGCTCGCTGCCTGTGCTGACTGGTCTTCGTAAGCCTTGACCATGTCTTCCTCTCCATTCTTACATATTGCATTGTGTAAATGTGCTCTGTCCGACGTAGGGACTCACCTTGAGGACGCGGAGTGCGCCGCGTGCGTGTTCCTCAGGCCATACACCGCCAGAGAGCACGGGCAGCATGCAGCTGCGACTGCGAAGGCCAGATTGGGGCGGATAAACCACGTGTGTGAGGCCATAGGGCTTCCTGTGCCGGATCGCACCCCTCCGGACCAGCAACATGAGGATGACGGTGCCGTGAAGACGAAGGTGTCATCCCGCAAGAGGACCCGGAGCACTGCGACCACGCCCTACACGGCGGTTGCCGCTGTTCCTGCCAGCGCGGCGAGCCCGGAGTCGGATTCGGCGAAGTATGCCGACTCAGACTTGGAGGGCGCGGGTACTGAGGGCGAGGGCACCGGCGGCGGAGTGTGCGCCGCGGAGGTCTCGCTGCCCTCGACCGTCGCCGAGGTGGTGGTGCTGGCTGGCGGCACCGGTGCGGAGTCCTCATCTCCGGCCATGGCTGTGGCGGGGCTGCCTTCCGCGGGAGTGTGCGGAGCGCAGCCTTTGCTAATAGCGGCGGCCGAGGTTGAAGTGTCCCCCGCAGAGGTTGTGAGGGCGAAGCCCCCGACCGCTGTCGTTGTAGCTGTGGAGACCCCTTCGGCGAGTATTGTTGCCGCAGGGGCTCCTTCTGTAGCGGGTACTGAGGTGAGACCTTCCCCTCAAGCGAAGCGGCCATGCCTGCAGTCCCCCCTTCCGCGGACTTCGTGAGGGTTCGTTGTGGCGACCGATGTTGGGAGCTTGTGGGACTCCGCTTCGAGCACCGAGGCTCCTCCACCCCACACCCTCCCGGCCCCTCGAGCCACATTGACCGTGGCGCAGGATCGGTTGGCGCTAGGTCCCGACTCGGAGGTCTCCAGGCCTTGCGAGACAACGCGGTCCATTGGGGCCGAAGTAGAAGCGGTCCTGCCCGCGGCTAGGGAGACGTCTCCGCGAAGTCCCCCATCTGCCACCGAAGGTAGGCTATGACGGCATTCCTTCGACACAACTTTTGCACGCCCCATGACAAATGTGTACTTCCTCTTTGCAGCGGCACTTATCCCGGAGGAGGAGCCGTTCCTTGAGTGCGAGGGTCCTGGCGCTGGCGACACAGATGTCGCGCGCCCGAGCCCGACGGACTTCGTCCCTCCGTCGGATGCTCTGAGGGCATGGCGCGGGATTGCGGAAGACGCGGCCGCCAGCATCGGTCAACAGGCGTTGTAGACCTACGGGTCAGGGCGCCTTGGAGATGCATTGGAAGTGTCGGGAGTGAGGGTAAGCGTCTGTCTTTTAGACCACTTGCAGCTGTTTAGCGCTTGCTAACTCCTGCGCCGTGCAGACACTCGTGTTGGCCCAGGCCCTGCGAGCTGCTCACGTTCGCGAGGAAGGAGCGCTACGGAGTAGGCTGCAGGCCGGCGAAGAGGAGCTGCAGGGAGCTACAGGAGGGCACTCCGCGTAGGATACTCGTATACGCCGCCTGGAGTTGGAGTGCGCAGAGATGAAGACACGCACCGAGGGGCTCGTTGCCGCAGTGCGAGCGTCGGCCACGGAAGCGGTGCGGCAAGAAGCTGCTGCAGAGCGGGACAGCCTTCTGCAACAAGTCGTTGCGCTAGAGGGGGAAAACAGCGAGCTTGCTGCCTCTCTCACGGAGCGAGATCGAGCCTTGGGCGACGCTTCGATAGCTGCCTGGGGCTTGTCGCCGAAGTGCTGGCGCGCTCCTTCGGGCCCTAGGACCTGTCATGGTCACTCCGGTGGATTGGAGATGCGGCCAGCATTGTACGCGGCGCCGCGGTGACCTTCGGCAACCACTGCACCTACGTGGCGTCGTGTCTGACATGCGCGCTCCTGCGACACCGCGGCTGTGAACATGTTGCAGGGCTAGACGATCCTCGACTGGAGATGCCCGCCGGGGGCGGGGTAATGTCCAGCGCCGTGCGCGCCGTACGTCGCGCCATGAAGTTCTTCCATGAGCGGATATGGGAATACTGCGGTGAGGCCGCAGCCATAGTCGAGCTGCGGAATAACTTGCACGACGAGGGAAACCTTGGCCGGTTGCTGGACGAGGTCCCACGACGTGACGAGGATGGCGCTGCGGCCCCGGAGGACACCGCGAACCCACAGGTGTGATGGGAGGTTGTCGCGTGTTGGTGTGCATTGTAACCAAAGCCCGGGTTTTGCCTTTTTTTCTTGGTAAAGTACGGAGTTGTTTCCCCGTTGTTCTGATTCCTGCCCCCTTGTCTCGAGCAGCTACACAGCCGGGGCCGGCAGCTAATCTCTGACCTTGCGACCCGACGGCGTCTTCGGCGCTGGCAAAGGGCCGAGGAAGCGTTGGATTTCTGGGCGGGTCGGGCGTCTTCGAGTGGAGCCTCGGCACGGACGCATGTTAAGGATGAGCCTGCCGAGTAGCGGCCTGGTGCGCCGGAGGTGTTTGTGCGCCTTTGTAAGCATCCTTAGCGAATGCAAAGAATAGTCTTGATTAGATCTTGCGAAGTGCATCTCCGCCCCTCCGGCTACGCTGTCCCATGGTAAACTCGGAGGGTTACTACGCTCGCCCGTATACGACAATTTGCGCCATGCAAGGGCAGGGTGATCGAGGTAGACACATAGTTGCAATAACCACACACGCGCTCAGTCCGATATCCCTTCGAAGCGGCGGCAGCGGAGCTGGTGTCCTAGCCGAAGTAGATGCGCGAGTGCTCCGTCCCCTACGCTTCAAAGTGGTGGCAACGGAGCTGGCACCTTGTCGAAGTAGCGGCGCGAGCGCTCCGTCCCCTACCCTTCGAAGTGGCGGCGGCGGAGCTGGCGCCTTAGTCGAAGTAGCAGCGCGAGCGCTCCGTCCCCTACCCTTTGAAGTGGTGGCGGCGGAGCTGGCGCCTTAGTCGATGTAGCGGCGCGAGCGCTCCGTCCCCTACCCTTCGAAGTGGTGGCAACGGAGCTAGCGCCTTAGTCGAAGTAGTGGCGCGAGCGCTCCATCCCCTATCCTTCAAAGTGGTGGTGGCGGAGCTGGTGCCTTAGTCGAGGTAGACGCGCGAGCGCTCCTTCCCAAGATTATGCAAGGACAGCCTCTGGTGTTTCTCGCGTGCGGGTGCGCTCGCGCGGGAGCTAGCCTCTGACACGTCGCCTTTGTACTTCGCGGGCTGCGCGTGGGAGTGGGCCCCCGTGGTGCACTTTGCACTCCGTAGAATTCGCCGGGGTAACCTCTGCGTCCTTTTTTTTACACTCCTGATTACGTGGGGCCAACATCCACGTCTTGTTTATACTCCGAAGAGCACGCACTGGGACAACGCCCATGCGTGCGCGGGGTTCGCGTCTTGTTTATACTCCGTAGAGTGCGCGGGGATAGCATCTGCGTCTTTTTTATACTCCAGAGAGTGCGTGGGATCGACATCCACGTCTTATTTATACTCCGAAGAGTACGCACTGGGACAACGCCCATGCGTGCGCGGGGTTTGCGTCTTGTTTATACTCCGTAGAATGCGTCGGGATAGCATCCGCATCTTTTTTATACTCCGGAGAGTGTGTGGGATCGACATCCACATCTTATTTATACTCCGAAGAGTACGCACTGGGGCAACGCCCATGCGTGCGCGGGGTTCACATCTTGTATATACTCCGTAGAGTGCGCAGGGATAGCATCCACATCTTTTTTATACTCCGGAGAGTGTGTGCGGACGCGGACCTGGACGCTACATCTTATTTATACTCCGTAGAGTGCGTGCAGAGGCGGACCTTGATGCTACGTCTTATTTATACTCCGTAGAGTGCGTGCGGAGGCGTCCCCCCGCTCGTCTTGGTTTAACTCATACCCGTATCTTTGACGGAGAGTGCGCGCACGAACACGTGTCTTTGTTTATACTCATACCCGTATCTTTGACGGAGAGTGCGCGCGCGAACGCGTGTCTTTGTTTATACGCATACCCGTATCTTTGACGGAGAGTGCGCGCGCGAACGCGTGTCTTTGTTTATACTCATACCCGTATCTTTGACTGAGTGTGCGCGCGCGGACGCGTGTCTTTGTTGCGAAGAACAAGAATTTGTGCAAACGGTGAACTTTATTAAATTCCCGTTTGCACGGGTGAGCAATTACAAAAAAGGGGGGATACCGACCACTAACCGCTATGAGGACGGGGGTGACTACCGATGAACCGCTGCGGCTGGGACAACTTGTGCCCAAGGAGCGCGAGACACTCTCCGGGGGCGCTCGGGGGCTCTGCACCTGCCCACCCGGTCTAGATGCCTTGGCGAGCCGCGTGGCATGGACCCCTGGTGCCAAGCTCTATGCGCCGAACCATGTCCTGGTTGCCATGGACGATGATGATGGCCCGCGGTCCGGGAAGCTTCATGCACAGGAAGCCGTGGTGCGGAACCGCCCCGAGAGTATTTAGGAGCGGCCGCCTCAATATGGCGTTGTAGGGGTATGCGATGTCGACCACGTCGAAGATGGCGTCTTCGTTCCTCACGTTATCGTTTTGGCCGAAGGAGATTGGAGGCATATCTGGCCCAAAGCGCGCAAAGGCTGCCCTCTAAAGCCTTGCAACGGGATGCCTGAAGGGCCCAATCGACTCCGAGGGATCCCCATCTGGTCGAAGGCCGCGGCGAACAGGATGTTCGCGGAGCTTCCTCCATCGACCAGAACACGCCTGACCTCGCATCCTGCTACGAGGACCCGGACGACCAGAGGGTCTTGGTAGGGAAAGTCCACGCCCTCAGCGTCAGCGGGCGTGAATGTGACTTCATGTTGTGCCCACTCTGGCGTCGCCTGCGCAGGGAATGTCGCGACGTGACGCAACCTCCTCTCGTAGGCCTTTCATTGCCGCGCCGAGGCGAACTCCAACGAGGAGCCTCCGGAAATGACGTTTATGATCCTGCGCTGGGCTCCTTCTGGGGCTTGTAATTGCAGGAGGCCCTCCCGAGGTTGTTGCACATGTGCCTAAATTCGTAGGAGGCCTTCCTGGGGCTGCATTCCTTGGTCCTAGGGGTGTTGGACGTGGGCCACGACGGGCGCGCGTGCCTCCGAGTTTTTATCCCTGGCGACGCTCTGCCGGAGCGCTGCGATAGTGGTGCAAGCACGCGTGTCATGGTTACCTCGGCCGTGGATTTCGCACCACTGCCCGTGGTGCTGGTCGCTGTATTCTTCGTGGGTTCTGTCGTCGCGACCCCGGCCACGCCCCCATCCCCGGCCCCGGTGCCCTCTGCCTCCGCGACCTGCGGAGGCATTATCTTCGGCGCCGCCCTCGATATCAAAGACGTAACGAGGTTTCCTGGACTTGCGTTGGTCGCGCTTGGGCTGATCGCCTGACGGGTCGTTGTGTTGGGGGTCTTTGCGTTCGGAAGTGCCCTTCAGTGGCTCCTGCTTGCGTTTACCCTTCGACATTCTCTTTTCCTTTCTTGTACTTAACAACATATGGAAAAGTTTCAATGAATTCTACCTACTTAGCATGTCTACGATTTAATTTAGCTTAGCTCTTCAAATATCTCAAAGCTTTATGATTAGAGTGAATAACAAATTCTTTAGGTCAAAAATAATGTTGCCAAGTTTCAAGCACATGCACCAAAACATACAATTCTTTATCATACATAGGATAGTTCAATTGAGCACTTCCTTGTTTCTCACTAAAGTATGCTACCAGTTTTCCTTCTTGCATTAAAACATCACCAATACCTATTCCACTAGCATCACATTCAATTTCAAAAGTCTTAGTGAAATCAGGCAAAGCGAACAATGGTACTTCAATTAATCGTTTCTTTAGTTCTTGAAAAGCGTTTTCCTGTGATGTACCCCATTTAAATACAACACCCTTTTTAGTTAACTCATTTAATGAGGCAACAATGGTGCTGAAATCTTGAACAAAACGACGATAAAAGCTAGCAAGACCATGAAAGCTTCTAATTTGACTAACATTCACAGGTGTAGGCCAATTCTTAATCGCTTCAGTTTTAGATTTATCTACCTCAATACCTTGTCCAGAAACAACATAGAATAAGAACACAACTTTATCAGTACAAAAAGTGCATTTGTCCAAATTAGTATATAATTTCTCACTTCTAAGCACTTCTAGCACTTGTCTAATTTGATCAATGTGTTCATCCATCGTTTTGCTATATATCAATATATCATCAAAGTAGACCACAACAAATTTGCCAATAAATGCTCTTAAAACATGATTCATCAATTGCATGAATGTACTTGGTGTATTAGTTAAACCAAAAGGCATTACTAACCACTCATACAATCTAAATTTTGTTTTAAAAGCAGTCTTCCATTCATCACCAAGTTTCATCCTAATTTGATGGTACCCACTTCTCAAATCAATTTTAGTGAATATAACAGCACCACTAAGTTCATCTAGTATACCATCTAACCTAGGAATATGATGACGATATCTAACAGTGATGTTGTTAATGGCATGACAATCGACACACATTCTCCATGTACCATCTTTCTTAGGAACAAGAATTACAGGGACTGCGCAAGGACTAAGACTTTCTCGTACGTACCCTTTCTCAAGTAGTTCTTGCACTTGGCGCTGAATTTCTTTGGTTTCCTCCGGATTGGTACGGTATGGTGGACAGTTTGGAAGTGATGCGCTAGGAACTAGATCAATTTGATGCTCTATTCCACGCAATGGTGGAAGTCCTGCTGGAATCTCCTCTGGAAACACGTCTTTAAATGCCTGCAAAAGAGAGAAAACACCACTAGGAAGAGAGGTTAAGTCATTAGTTGAAAGCAAAATAGTTGCATCTTTGTACACAAGCACAAAGTGCACCTTTGATGGGTCATTGCTCACATCTCTCAAATCTGATTTTGTGGCTAACATAGCTAGCCCTCTCTCACTCTTACTTTTTCCTCTCGTATTTGGCTTGTGGTTCTCACTCACCGATATGTGGAAGTCTCGCTTTTCTTTCTTTTTACCCTCATTTTTAGCAAGCTTCCTTTGCTGAAATTCAGCTTGTATTTGACTAAGAGTCATTGGATTAAACTCCTTTGTCTTTCCCTTCCACTTAAAAGCATATCTATTAGAACGGCTATCATGTTGCACACTTCTATCATATTGCCATGGCCTTCCCAATAGCAAATGGCATACTGTCATGGGCACCACATCACACTCAACGGTGTCCTCGTAATTACCAATCTTGAACATAACATGCACCACAAATTGAACCTTCACATCCCCGCATTCGCTAAACCATTACACATGATATAGACGTGGATGTTTCAACATCTTTAAACCAAGATTCTCACATAATTCAACACTAGCCAAGTTATGACAACTACCATCATCAATAATAAGTTTGATTACCTTGTTGTTTATGTTGGCTTGTATTTGAAACAAGTTGGATCGCTGCGAATGTGCATCTCCTTCTTGTGCAAGCATGCTCAAATTTTTAGTGACTATGTAATATCCCAAAAGTCTTTTGGGAAATAATTGTTTAATTGGAGAGGGGGAACCTTAAAGGAAAGAATAAAATAATGTTTCGGGGGGTTTTCTGAATTTTCCGGGCAACCTGGGCCTGGGCCAAGGCTTAGGGGGGAAACCAGCCAAAGAGGGGGGAGAGGCGCCCACCCCCCTCCAACCCTAGCCGCCCCTCCCTGCCCCCATTGCGCCGCCCCTCCCTGCCCCTTGTGCACCCCCTCCAGCAGTTCCTCTCCCTCTCCCTCCCCCCATTGAAGCTCTTCTACCGGTGGGAAAAATCTTCCTTTGGCTGCCGGTCGAATGGAGAAGGGAGATCAAGCGTAGCGAGGCAATTGGATCCGGAGGAAGGGAAGAGGAAGGGAAAAAGGGGGAAAGGAGAAGAGGAGGAGTTTGTAGGGCGTTCATCGTAATTTACAGTGGTTCGTCAAGGGTAATCCCCGTTGTTCCCCAATTAGATGCATTTTTTACTAGTTGTTTCAATGTCGGTATTCTGGACTGCTAGGATAGATTTCATTGGACGGCTGTTTTGGGGTAGTTTCATAGGAAATCAGATCTGGACTTCTCCTAGAGAGTTTTATAGGACGTCTTTATCTTTCCATGAAGTGCTAGAACGCATCGATCGGATGTTTGTAGAAGTTATGATTTTTCTTGTAAGACTGTTCTGCAGATCGGGAGATTTCTGTCAGATTATGGTAGATTGGATTGGGCGATTAGAAAACGGGAGAATCAGAGGATCTCCATATTATGAAATTTGTAGATAATTGTATTAGCTTTCCAGGAAGGTCAAGAAATTATGATTCGAACACTCGGGCTGGAAGTTATGGCATTTTTAGTGCTCTGTGCAGAGGACCCAACGTGAAATTGATGTTTTAGAAAATTGGATGGTGCGGGTGGAAGATGGCAGAATCAGGGAGGCTCACCAACTAGGTTTAGTTAGATAATTTAATTATATTTTCAGCAAGTCTAAGAACACCCTATTCAGACTCCTGTACCAATAGATATGAATTTTTGAAGTTGACTATTCACAGAGGTAGGCGGGATGACCTGTAGGATTTGGGAATTGGAATCAAGTTAGACGAATTTATTAGTTCGTGATTGTTTTTATTTGGGCAAAGGTCCGCTACTGTTATCTTAGCAAATATTATAATTATTATTCAGGTGGAGGACGGATCCCAGAGGTGGCACCTTCGCACGTCCCCGTTTTCATGTTAAGGCAAGTATAATGATGGTTTAAAAATTGATAGTGTGGAATGCCGATGTTTGATCTATAATATGAATATATGTGTTCATGGTTGTGGTAAGGATGTATTGGTGTTGTTTATGGGTGATTGCAATTTACAGTGTTCATGAGTATTTCTGGTGCATGGATAATGTGAATGCAAGATTTATTTATTTGAGACATTCACATATATGCATCATGTTGATCTATTGAAGTCTTGGTCACGAGATGACTAAGCGCCGAGGTCCCCGTCATGTTGATGACATGACGGGCAAAAGGTCCCCATACTTGTGGAGTATGGGCAATTGGTCCCCTGTGCGGATGAGTACAGGCATGGGTGTGCATCGACGGATGCACACTTTGCATTACCGGTAAAATGCAAAAGAGAAAGAGAAAAAGAGATTTTTGATCATCTTGCATAGTATGGCTTATTCATATGGTTGATGGATGAATGTGTGAAGTGATGTTCATAAATGTTCTTGTTACTATCTATTATATTTGCTGAGTCGTTGGACTCACTCTTGTTGTTATTGTTTTTTTAGGTATTGTTATGAGGTCAGCATGCATGGGGAAAAGGAAGGATTAGTTTTGTTGCACTTGCACGTTCCACCCATAATGGAAATAAAGGAAGAAAAATTAAATATAAGACGCAAGGACTATTTAAGTACCATTTGATTATTACCCTTGGATTTTAATTGTAATAAGAGTTTAGAATATTTATGATGCTCATGGTCTTTCTTTAGGTATTATATCCATGAATGGTTTAGTAATCTTTAATCTATTTGCTTAGCATTGAACTTATTACTTGAGGATTGTCTATTATAATTGATACTGCTTGTGAAATCTCTGATTTAGAAAGATAAACAAAGGAGGCTCTGCTGAAATTTTGTATAACGCAATTAGTTAACATTGCTTTACTTCTAGTTGGGTAGCATTCTAGGTCATTGTTTGGCTGGGGTGTTACAGACTACTAGTGCTTCTCCCGTTTCATAATTCAACACACAACCTCTTCATTGTCATCCTAAGCATCCTCATATCTCTCCTTTTCGTGACTAAGCTCAACCTCATCTTCACTTGAGGATTCAGACCCTCCATCTTCCGTCACAAGTATAACTCCGTTGTTGGGACACTCTCTAGAAATATGTTCACGCCCCAAACACTTGAAGCATTGAATTTCTCTACTCTCCAATTGAGGTTGTAGCGGATGAAGTAGCCTTCCCCTCACTTGGCGTAGGTACTGTTTTCGCAATTAAGGAAGAACGAGCATTAATAATTGAATTAGTATTAGCTGAAAATGCACCTCGTCCCAAATTGAAACGTGCTTTGGTGGCTTTAGTTGATGATGATGATGGAGCTTTCAAGTTGAAAAATGTTGTCCTTGGTGCTGGATTTAAATCTTCTAATAACTGTTTCTCTGCCTTGGTTGCTTGATGCACCAAATCGACAACAGTATTGTAGGGCTGATATTGCACAATGCGTTTAATGTTTTTATTTAGACCAAACAAAAAATGCGCAAGTGTTTGCTCTTCATCTTCGTGCACATGTGCCCTAATCATAGCTTGCTCTATATCCTTGTAGTATTCCTCCACCGAGCAACCTTCCTGTCTCAAATTCTGCAATTTATCAAAAAGATCGTGTTTATAAGTGTTAGGAACAAAGCGTGCTCTCAGCTCTTTGCTTCATTTCAGCCCACGATGCAATTGGAGGTTCTCCATTCTCTTCTCTTTGGTTCAACACTTACTCCCACCAAATCAATGTATACCCATCAAACTCAAGTGATGCCATGTATAGCTTCTTCTCCTCCAAATAAATGTGCATCCGGAAGATTTTATCTACCTTGAGCTCCCATGTGAGGTAGGCATCTGGATCGAAAGCACCTTCAAATTTGGGAATAGTGAATTTGAGTTTTCCAAATTTCTCCTCCACGCATGGGTCATCATGACGATGGCCATGGCATTGGTAGTTGTCGTTGCGGTGTAGCCAAAAGTCATCGTCGAAGTCCTCAATGTGGGCGGCACCGCCGCGTCCACGGCCACGGCCTCTCCATTGGCCATGGTCAGCACCCAAAACACCCCCCGACACCTAGGAAAGGGTGGTCGAACCGCGTTGGCAGCGGCTCGATCTGCTTGAGCTTCTCTAGCGAATCATGCAACCCTCTCCTCATCTATCTCGTCAAGCTCAACATCTCCGTCATGGACGCCAACTGGGCCCCGTTCTCTGTGAAGCTCCTCTAGTATCTCCCTTCTCAAGACACGCATATTGTCATTCAACTGAGTGTTAAAATCATTCGTGAGCTTCTCAAGGTCCGCCTGGGTTACATATGCTTGTTCTCCTTCTTTCCCTACCATGGTTAATGCAAACAACAAGAAAAGCTATGTATGTGGATGTGGAAAGTTTTATTTCTGGAATTCACTCAACCTCACCTTCTCTTACCAACCGAAATTCTTATGCGTCTTTGATGGAATTGAAGAGCTGCACGCACTTTGGTGACGGTAGACAACACAAGATGGTAGATTAAGCGAATTCAATTGCACAAGCACTGTTATAACAATGGCTTATAGTGGAGCTTTGAGGGAAAATATTAACCTATGCAATCTGAAATTCTTGATGTTGTTAAGTATTAGTTCAAGCTAGAATACTTTGCCTAAGTGCTGATCCTGAACGTACACGCAAAGATCAATGTGACTCGATGCAACAAAGGAATGAGCTAAATAGAAGCGATCTAAAATTGAGAATTAAATAGTTCATTTTGCATCAAGTACTATGAGAGACGCTAGCCAATTGCAATACTATAAATGTAAGTGCACAAGATTTCTCAAAGAAATTAAATACACAAGCTGAAATTACGAATTAGAATTAGCTAACCCCAATTTGGCCAACGCTCACTTTTTTTTCCCGAGGCTCTTCTTTTTTTTTTTGTCGACTGCCTTCTTTCTTTTCTTCTTTTTTTTATCGACTGCCTTCTTTCTTTTCTTTTTTTATCTTGTGGTTGGCACTAAGATTTAGCTTTCCCTTGCACAAAAATAAAATTTCAGCAGGTGTAAATTAATACCAAGAATAGCCCTTAATGCAATTATCAACGACTAGTCTCAAAGATGAAACGAAAATTATGGATATATTCAGTAGAAAATGACCATGGCATACGAATTTTTTTGTCGCGACACTGTAGCAGGTTACTGTAGATTACGCGAAGTACTATAGCGAATCACTGTAGCATATGCACGACACTGTAGTGTTGCTGTGGTACTGTAACGATCGGACAAAATTTTCATTTTTTTTGGATTCGGATGAAACAAAGGAATGATACAACGATTAAGTGACACAAAGGGGCACGATGATTAGCACCTAAACAAAATTCTAATGGATGAAAACTTAACAAAACTCATGAAAAATAACAGATGCAAAAGGTAGGGTTTAGATTTTTTGGCCTTTTGTGTATAGGAAAAAAATAAATCTAACTACGGGTAAATTGATCCTACCGTGTCAACCGCGCTCTGATACCAAGATGATGTGGGGGATTGCCCGATCTTCACTACGTACGATCGATGACGATAACATGGATCCATGTCTGACGAACCGATGGCGCTAACCACTATTAGAACAGTGACCTGTGACAAAAAAATTCGCCCAACCACACACTCATGATCCCGTCTACTCGATCACCAAGTAGACGTGTCATCGCTCCTGCAAATCACAAGGAATCACAAGAACGATGGAGAAGAACGCCCGATTTCCCTCTAGGTTGCAATCGTATGTCAAACCATAGGGAGAACAAGCACATATCTCTCTGAAAATAATAGATTAATTTTCTGTGATCTCTTTAGCTCACGCATGCAAAGACTTTTAAGGCCCTCTCAAAAAAAAATTTCTCAGCCGAAAGAAACCAAGTCTCATCCGAGACGGACTCAACGACTCATCCGATATTAACTCAACGAGTCATCCGAAACCAACGCTCACACACGCAACAAATAAAAAAAAACATGACCGGATGGTTCATTCACAAAGGAGCCTTGAGTTGGAATCCCATCTTGTGGTCTCGCTCATATATGCATATATTTTGATTTTTTTTCTTTGTCTCGATTCACCTACACATTCATGATTTTCTTGCTCGACTGATTTTTTCTAGCGTCGGCATCCCAACATCTTCTCATACAAAAACCTAAGACCAATTAAAATACTAGCATTAGGTAGTAACCAATTCTCATGTAAATTGAAGCCAAATTTAATTAGGAGCGAGTTCACCTGTTGATTAATCTTTTTAGCTTGTGCTTGCGTGATCGAACCAATCGGAATGTCCTCATCAAAAGCACAATTCTGTGTCACTTTTTTCTAATGTAATATCGATCAAATGACTTTGCTTCATCAAAAGTAGATGTTTGAGAAACACCATCAGTGTGTTTAGCTTGGAAACATTTATCTTAAGCTATAGAAAAAAAAATCAGAACATGCAAAGAAAGAGGCTTGTTACATTTTACCTTCCCTCATTCTTGCGGCACAAATTCCTCTTGAGTTTCTCGCGCTCCTTTATATTGATATAACCCTGAAAGAAGTAAAGAAAAAATCGATCTAGTGAGTAAAGCTGAGATGGCACCAAAATGGCAGGATGAGCTATAGAAACAAAGATGCTCGTATGTTATCGAACATATTTTTCTAGCCTAGCTCATATCAAGAGGTATCAGAAAAGTCACACTTGTCTCTATGCTCATTATCATTCCAGCAAAACATGCAATTATTATAACACACATCAATTTTCACATATGACATATTGAGGCTCTCTAATATGGTTTAGATAGTAGCTAATATCATTTTAGATATACTACATTATGGTATAGATGTTTAGACGTGCACTAGTTTCACTAAGTTTGATTATTTGAAAAAAAAACTTGCGCATGCACCTGGGAAATTTCAAAATGTTGGACCAGATGAGGAACCTCTGTTAGTTTAGTATAAAATAAAATGAAAAATCTAGATTTAGACGCAAGCAAGTTATATTGTGAACTGTCAAATGTGATAATGTGTCTCACACGTAGATAGGGGAGGTTCTCTCCTGGATTAATTAAGAACCGAACACTATTTTCACATATTTAAGTCATACCGTATAACCATATATGCTATATAGGCTCTGACTTTAGCTGATCAAGTTATATAGAACCAGTCTTGCATTTTGGTAAGCTAGAGTAGTGAGGGCATTTTAGGAAGGTTTGCTCGTAGGGGCTCTCTTCACCAAATTGTTGGGACCAAAGCTTGCTAATACAATGGTGAATGCTCACTTGGGGTAAGGACACACCTAAATAGGGTTTGTCATTCATCGGACTACTGTAAGGTTAGGACTAGATGATGTAAAGGCTATATGATAATCAATTTTGTCACATGCCCAATGAATCGTGTAGCTGTCGATAGTATATTTGATTATCTTATGTAGGTAAAGTTGTACGACCTCTCGAGGGTGCTAAAAACTTTAAATAGCCATGCTTATGGTCATGAGCATGCTTGGATATAGTCACAATGGGCATAGCTTTTATTTTTACAAAACTATTTCATCGGAAATGATAGGATGGCATGTACATGTCGTGTGTGCCATGCCCATGGTCGAGAATTGTTCGATGATTGCAGCCAAGGAGCACTGTGTACGGATGTGATTTGTTGTTATTAAAGTTATACAAATGGTATTTCATTACATGTCAAACGCTTTTTATAATTCCATTGCAAATTACTACTTATCGATACTACAAACAAAAACTTCTTCATGCTGAAAATAACTTGTGTCATAGACCCTTACTTATTATTAGCCTTCACATATACATATACATACACACACACCCCATTTCAGCGTCCTCTCTCTCTCTCTCTCTCTCTCTCTCTCTCTATATATATATATATATATATATATATATATATATATATATATATATATATATATATATATATATATATATATATATATATATATATATATATATATATATATATATATATATACACTACAAGTCTTGTTGAGTACATAATGTACTCAACCTAGTTTAAATTATTGTTGTTCAGATAATGGGGAAGATAACATGCCTGACGACGCGTATTTTGCCCCCGGTTCTGGGGAATTCGACGATGGATCTTTCTAGAGTCTAATCCTAGTTGGTTACCCATGAGATATGGGGCATACCACATGACTCTTTTGTTTATTTACTTTTCTTCCACTGTAATTTACTCTTGATACTTTTATTTAGTTGACGGGCCGACCTTATGTTGTAAACTATTTATGCATCACTTATATATTTGCCCCTTTGTTGTAAATTAAATGTATATGATGTGTACGGATGTGATCTTTATATTATGATTGTGTGTGCTAGCCACTGATCATGGGACTAGTACAGAACACATGCTAGGATTTTAGGTATTCAACGCCTGGGTCCCCACAGCGACATGATGATATGGGGAGGTCAGGGCCCGAAGATAGAGAGGGAGGACCAGGCAGAGGAGGTGAGGAGAGGAGGGGGCTACTAGCTATGCCGCTGCGGGCTTGTCGGCTACGCATCCTGCGCCGCTGGGGCAATGAAGGTATTTAATATTTTGTCTAATTGTCTTGATTATTTATCGTTTACTCTTATTGATGATTTTATGTTGTATTGTATAGATAGTATCGTAGCAACGTGTATCTTGTGGTATTGTATATTTACTATTGTATTACAATTTTGCTAATTTTGGTATACTAGTGACACATCGCGACTCACTGAAAGCATACTTATATGGTTTGGTGATGCGCTTCCCATTAGCAACTACCGTTATTGTATTTATCTTTTTTTCCCTCTTTGCTTTTCTTATATCCATGTATGAACTTAGATTGAATAAGAGTACAATATTATATTTGTATCAATTTAACTTAGTACTTTAAGCCCACCCTCTATTTTTATGCTGGTGTGACCAATCCATTCATTAGAGGGAGCTTTACCACACTGACAGCAACTATACATCCATTTATTGTCTGGCATGAAACAGTTGTGTTTAACAACTTGAATATGTTATTAGTTATAAATTTATTTGACACTGACATGACACAATTAAGTTGGTTATATTATCTGATACTAGGTATATTACGTATGTACTGTATGAATATCATATGATAGTGTGCTCAAATTAGAGCATTTGCCCATATTAATTAATTTAGCAATCATACATGACGCGGTTTATGCAATCATAATATTGCGTTTGCAACAGAAGGAAAAAAATGCGTTACTCACAGTGCAAGATTTATCACTTATTAAGACATAAATCCAACAATAGATATTAGTAAAATTATATAGGTGGAGCTTACCAATAGCACTCGGTGGCAGTGAGACAGGCGCCAAGAGACTGGGGGGCGACTTCACTAGGCTTACTATTTGAAACTCCCGTGAAGAGGGGGTTCAGCTCAAGCCTGTTTACAGACAGCTCCACTATTAAAATTGAGAACACTGCAGAGAATTTACTACATGATTACATATGAATCTTCTTGTTTATACAGGGTGCAAAAAGATATACCTAGAGAGATCACATGTACCTGGTATGTTTATGCATGATTAAAGTTGAACAAAATAGTGTTGTAAATTAAAGTTTCCGCTTACATTTCGTATTAGAGCAAGGATACAACACTTTTGTTCACCATGAAAGTTTTTGTTCTTGTTGTCTTAATGTTTTTTTATGGTCTCTTTGCTGATCATATAAAAGTTTGTTTATGCTATTTTGTATGGATTTTGTACTAGACATAATAGTATTCGTCTGAGTACATTGAAATAGCATATTCTTATATTTGTTTCTTTGAAATGAAATACCAATTAAATGATCAATGTATAGTATAAGTTAGTATTCACCAAAGTGGCCTAGCTAGAAAGTTATTGACATTTATTTGAGTATTTTTCTATTGTCCAATCATATCGAATACTATTATAATGACTGTACAATTAAATTTATTAATTAGAACGCATGGAGGTCGCCCAAAGGTGGATCATTGCTTATAATTAATAACATGAAAGAGATTGATCAACATTCTTGATAACATGTATATCCAAAGATAGCATGTGTAAAGATCTTAGTATATTTGAAAAATCTGTTAAAGTTTATCTTTTGACAGTTTTAAAGTTTGTATTTAAAATTCATCCAAAGATGATTTTAGATGCATGTCTAAAAGTTTTTTTTTCTGGATCTAATTTGGTCAAAATATTTATTTTGAGCATGTTTTTTCTGCAGCCACTATAAACCTATATGCTCAAAGCAGCGGGCTTCTAAAGTTTAATGGACTAAATTATGCTGATTGGTCCGAGCAAGTGCGTTTCCAATTGTGTTATGAATTTAGATCATGCATTGCTTATGGATAAACCAATCATCACTGAGGATAGTATGGATGATGACAAGTTTTTTTAAAGACTTGGTAAAGGTCCAACAGATTGAGTTTAAATTTAATGCGTATGTTGATGGCTGAAAATGTTAAGCCATCAATGCCCAAAACGGAAGATGCAAAAGAGTTCATATTGAAAATTAAAGAATACTCTCAATCGAACATTACGGACAAGTCCATTATGGGGAGTCTCATGAGTGAGTTGACGAGTCGCAACCCATTCATGAACATGTGACAAATATGGCTAATCTTGCAGCGAAGTTGAAAACCATGGGCATGGACTTGAATGAATCTTTTTTTGGTTCAATTCATTATAAAATCGCTACCTCCTGATTTTGGTCAGTTCCAGGTGAATTATAACACCGTTAAGGATAAATGGAACTTTCAAGAAGTAAAGGCCATGTTAGTTCAAGAGGAAGGGAGATTAAAAAAATTCGAGCAAATTATGTCCATCTCATGGTTCATGAGAGTGCTAGCTGCAGTAAGGGAAGTCCAAGGAAAGGAAAATTTAGTGTGTAAATTGAAGAAATCAATAATGGGCTTAAACAAGCATCCCACCAATGGTATATTAAGTTTAACAATACCATTACATCGAACGGATTTATAGAAAATTATGTTGATCGATGTATATATCTTAAAGTTAGTGGGAGCAAGTTTATTATGTTAGTCCTATATGTTGATGATATTTTGTTAGCCACTAATGATAAATCATTGTTACATGATGTAAAGAAATTCCTCTCTATTAATTTCGAACTGAAAGATATGGGTGAGGCATCCTTTGTTATTGGAATAGAAATATTCCGTGATAGAAAACAAGGATTGTTAGGATTGTCTCAGAAAGGATATATCAATAAAGTTTTGGAGAGGTTTAGAATGGATAAATGCTCCGCCAGCATAGTTCCAATTCAGAAAGGGGACAAGTTTAGCAATATGCAATGTCCAAAAAATGATTTGGAATGAAAAGAAATGGAATCTATTCCATATGCTTCGGTAGTTGGGAGTTTAATGTATGCTTCAACATGCACTCGACCAGATATTAGCTTTGCTATTGGTATGCTGGGTCGATATCAAAGTAATCCTGGGATGGATCATTGGAAAGCTGCGAAGAAAGTTCTTCGGTATTTACAAGGCACCAAGGATTACATGCTCACTTACAGAAAATCGAATAACCTTGAAGTGATTGGTTATTCAGATTCAGACTATACTGGATGTGTAGACTCAAGAAAATCGACATTTGGCTATATTTTTATGTTGGCTGGAGGTGCAGTCTCTTGGAAGAGTGGGAAGCAGTCAATTATTGCTACTTCTAGTATGGAGGCTGAATTTGTGGCTTGTTTTGAAGCCACTATTCAAGCATTATGGTTACAGAATTTGATAACTGGTCTTCATATGGTTGACTCAATAGAGAGACCATTAAAAATTTATTGTGATAATTCCACAGCCGTATTCTTCTCCAAAAATGATAAATACTCGAAAGGTGCAAAACACATGGAATTGAAGTATTTGGCAGTTAAAGAAGAAGTACAAAAACAGAAGGTGTTTTTTGAGCATATCAGTACTGATCTTATGATGGCGGATCCGCTAACTAACGGTCTACCGCCCAAGACATTTAATGGTCATGTCGAAAGTATGGGCTTAACTGAGAAGTCTTTGTTATCATAGTAATGTGTTTGTAAAGGATTTGTACAAGTTTGTACAAATAACAATTGCTCTATTATTGTGACGAATTTGAATTCAATTAAAGTATTGTTTTTGTCCTTTATTTCACATTATAGAGTTTAGTGAAATATTTTAAGGATTATGTTTCCTTAATTAAATATATATTTTGTTGGATTAAATTGACTGTGATATATGGAAGGAATCTTATTGACTAAAAATTTGAGACCACCATAATCCTTTCAATTTAAATTCAATTAAAGATATGACTTGATAAATTCATGGATAGTGTGCACTTAAGGTTTATATGTGAATCATCAAGTTATTACATGGGTCAAGTGGGAGATTGTTAATTTTAATTAACGGAAAAGTGCCCCATGTAATTTATTGGATTAATTCTAATTATAAAAGATCTAGTATGATGGTTGCTAGATTTAAAGCATTAGAATTATTGGGTTTAAAATCCCTCTTGTCTCCCTTATAAAAGTATTATATATGTATTCTTGTATGAAAAAATATTAAATCTAATAGTGTAATATGAAGGGTATTTAAATGCATTAAAGAATATTTTTGTTAGCCATTGAGATTGCACTTCTCTGCGCAAGGCCGGAGGAATGATTGCTGCATGCATGCATGCTACTACAGATAGCCTAATAGTAGACGGCCAATCACAGACGGTTTTGTCAAACCGTCTGTGAAGAACACTAACACAGACAGTTTTAATTTGGACACCGTCTGTGTTGGCGGCGTCGGGGAAAACGAGTATCACAGACGGTTCTTACCGATGAACCATATGTGATACTTCGGTATCACAGATGGTCTGTATTAAAAAACCGTCTGCGATAAGCTGGTTATCACAGACGGTTTTTAATAAAAAACCGTCTGTGATAATGGCAGTAGGCATTTATTGCGCTGCTCAGACCGCATCTGTCTTCATTTCGATCCAGATCTAGCTGGTGCTTTACTCTTTCGCTCAGGAGGCAAGCTTGGCAATTTCAGGCCAGTTAATTTGGTGGGAGGAGGCAGATATTGAGCTTTGAAGATTTATACTTTCCTGGTTGCTCTAGATATGGTTAGTAATGAATTTTATTTTTTCTTTGCATGCATTACAATTTAGATCTAAGTAATTGGTGAGTGTTATTAATTGAAGATGGTTTGCAAAATTGTTGGCTATATAATAGCTGTTGTGTTTATAATATGAATTGAGGTAGCAAATTAAGCCTCAATATAATACATGTGGCCGGTATATATGTAGTAATAATTAGTTAATTTAATTTTTAATACTAAGTTGTTATATATGTACGTAACGTAGGATTGAAGCTGGATGTATGCCATGAGCCGTGTGAGTGAAGAGTACATTAATGGCGTGTCTGCTTTTACAAGAGCTGCCAAGGAGGATATGTTGAATAAGGGGGTGGAATATATGTATTGTCCATGCACTGACTGCGAGAATTTAAAGATGTTTAAGAACCGAGGGCAAATTGAAGCGCACTTGATTCGGAGGGGTTTCAAAAAGGGTTATACATGTTGGACCAGTCATGGCGAAGTCAATGATCAAATGCCGCCAGATGACATCGCCGGTGAAGTGAATGATATGCCGCCGGATGACATCGCCGGTGAAGTGAATGACATGCCGCCGGATGATGTCGATTGTGGTTCGGATTTGGATAGGTTGCATAATGATAATCTGGATCAGATGCTTCGCGATATAGAAGAGGATTATGATGAGAGAGAGTATGTTAAATTCCAGGGCTTGATGGAGGACTCGGAGAAACCTTTGTTCACGTGCTGCAAGTACACAAGGTTGTCGGTTGTGCTTGAACTGTTGAAATTGAAGGCAAGCAACGGTTGGTCCGACAAGAGTTTCACGGCGCTGCTAGGTCTTTTAGCGGATATGCTTCCGGAGGAAAATGAGTTTTGTGTCGATTATATGGCTCAGATTCAACCGATAGGTGTGCCTCAATCTTGTCATGAGGGAAGGCTGAAAGGTCTCGGAACTATCGGAAGGAAAGCAATCACTCTAGATATGGACACGTATACTCAAGCTCATTTCACAGTGTTGCAACACATGACTGAAGTGGCACCTTATGTCGACCAGCACAAGGATGTGCTTCGGCAACAAAATCCGGAGCGGCCGAATGTTTGGATCATGAGGCAACACAACAGTCGGTTCAACCAATGGTTGAAGGAGCAAATCGCTAGGAGCTCACCAAGTGAGACGCTGACATGGTTGGCAAAAGGGCCGACATTTACAGTTGTGATATGGCAAGGATATGACATAAATGGGTACACATTCTATACGTGGTCTCAGGATGTCAAGAGCACTAACCAGAACAGCGGTGTCCGCATAGATGCGTTCAATACTGATGGGTCGAGAAACTCGTACTATGGCTTCATAGAAGAGATTTGGGAGCTCGAATATGTGGTTTTCAAGATCCCCTTATTTCGCTGCCATTGGGTGCATCTCCCACAGGTGAAGGTTGACAAGTACGGTGTCACTACCGTGGACCTCCAACGTGTTGGGTACAAAGACGAACCATTCGTACTCGCAAATCAAGTTGTTCAAGTTTTCTATGTAACCGATCCGGCAAATAAGAAACGACATGTAGTTCTTCATGGAAAAAGGAGAATTGTCGGAGTAGAGAATGTAGTGGACGAGGAAGAATACAATCAATTTGACGAGTTACCTCCTTTTGGAAATGGCATAAGGGTTGACGACGAACAACGTGATGAAACTTGTTACGTACGCATTGATCATGATGAAGAGCTAATTTTTAAAGGAAATAAGCAAGTACAATGAGAATGTGCAACATATATGTGGGCATTTGCATATATGTATATAACAATGCATTTGTGTGATGTATATGCGAATTGTCATTTATGTATACAACAATGCATGTGTATGATGTATATGTGAATTGGCATTTATGTATAAAACAATGCTGCAGTGTGATGTATTTGTGGTGAAAATGTGTGATGTAGTCAATTTTGAGATTGAGAAAATGTGTAAAGAAATACACTGTATTGGTGGTTGGTGTTGTATATATAAATGCAGATTGAGAAAATGTGTAAATGAATGCAACTAGTAAGTGGTTGATCATGAATGCAGCTGGTTGGTGGTTGATCATGAATGACTACAGTCGGGCAAAGGCTTATCACAGACGGTTCTACACTTAGAACTGTCTGTGATATCAATATCACAGACAGCTCTAAGTTTAGAACCGTCTGTGATATTAATATCACAGACGGTTCTAAGTGTAAAACCGTCTGTAATAATCCCCTATATATACCCTATGGCTAGGGTTTTCCGTGTATTCTGCAGTTATTCTATATCTAAATCCCGATCTGCCTCCCCTAAGCCCTCGCCGCCGCCTCCCTCGAGCTGTCGCCACCGCCTCCCTCAAGCCCTCCCCGGCCACCTCACTCGAGCCCTCGCCGCCGCCTCCCCGAGCCGTCGCTGGCTGCCTCCCCGAGCCCGTCGTCGCCGCCGCCTGCCCGAGCCGTTGCCGGCCGCCTCCCTGAGCCCGTCGTCGCCGTCGCCTCCCCTAGCCCCTGTTCTTCTGGTGATTTCGAATATCACCGGTCTTGTGAGTGAGTCTGTGATTTTTGTATGCAATCTGTGTGGGCTGTGCAAGTTTGTTAATCTTCTTTACATTACCTGGCACTGGGAAACATAGATTGCTTATGGGATATTTGGTTGCTCCATGATAACAAATATCATATACTGAGATTGAGCTCTAATAGCCGTCATTGTTGTCTTGTGACTCTGGAAACATAGATTGCTTATGGGATATAGCTGTCATTCAATCAGTTCATGCTGTTTCAGATATTAGCATATTCATATGTTGATCTGTTGGGAATTTTGTTAAGTTGAAACATAAATTATTGAGAAAAGTTAATTTGGTTGGTCTTGCTTTTTTGAATACTGCAATCTGAATACATGCATGCTGAATATACTTTAATCTTGAGATTGTAGAGTTTGTATCTAGAGCTCAAAAGACCGAGTTTATTATTTGGCATAACCAATCAAGGAAGAGTATATGATTTAGTAGCGGGACGGCCAAGATTAATCTTGTGCAACCCTACAATTTGAGAGCACAAATTAATCAATTAAAACTTGAGCTTGTTGCTAGTCTTAATTGATACATACCTTTTACATTGTCATACATATTCATGTTTAGAATGTTATTGATTCTATTATTGATGCTTGTATATGTATATATGTAGGTATATATATGTATATGTATTTATGTATATACACATATATATGTATTGTAATCGCCTATATTGAGTGAAATAGATAGATATTGCACTTTCTTATCTTATGGTATGGCACTTTCTTATCTTATTCTAATAGACCTACAAATTGAGCAAAATGTCATCCGCACATTCTTCAACACCATCGCCGGAGGCGTCTGCTTCAAAATAAGGACGCCAAGGAAGAGGGCTATCGAAGAAGCCTGAGGGCCGATTTACCATCACACAGGTCGATGTATCTGGGGTCCCTCTCCTTCCTCGCAAAACAGTAAGCGCATGGAAGAGCATGATCGGAATCGTTGCACGAGAACGAATTGAGATCACATTCAATTCGTGGAAGGACGTGCCTGCGACTCGGAAAAGAGAGCCGTCTGTGATAGGTGACATATCACAGACGGTTTGTAAATAAAAACCGTCTGTGATATATCAATATCACAGACGGTTTTCAGTTAAAAACCGTCTGTGATATTGATATATCACAGACGGTTGTCGAACCGTCTGTGATAACCTTAGATTATCACTGACCCATAAATTCAGACGGTTCAGAAAACCGTCTGTGATGACGTTTTTGAACCGTCTGTGATGTCCTTTTCTGTAGTAGTATATAATTGGTGATTGCCAATGCAATTCTCTTGCATGCATGCATGCAGGCCGAATGCTGCATGCAGTTACTGGCTGCCAAAAAATCTCTCGCTTGCGTACAGATGTCTGCCGACAGGAGACGCCTTGTTGCCGATCGCATCTTCTGGCAGCCAAGTGATTGGTTAAGTAACTGCAGCATTTGTCCACTATAAGGTCCTGTTTGGATCCCTTGACTAATTTTTAGTCACCTAAAGTTTAGGTCTAGTCCATCCAAACAGGTGAACTAATACCTAGACTAATTTTTAGTTCATCCACAACTAGCTATTAGTTCATTAGTTGGCAAATGTGGACTAATTGTGGACTAATTGTGGACTAAAAGGTGGTACCAAACAGCAAAAGACGGAAATACCCCCGCTACCCTTTCTTCACTACTCCACATGCAACACACTAACAAATATAGGGGTATAAATGTCTTTGCCCATGAAAGTCACCACCTTTTAGTCCATGTATCCAAACAGCACTTGACTAATTTTTAGTCACCTAAAGTTTAGTCACCTAATTTTTAGTCCACCAACTAGTGAACTAATAATTAGTTCTAGGCGATCCAAACAGGCCCTAAATAGTGCTCATTTGTCTAATGAAAAGGATGGGATTACACTGAACATATTTTTTCATACAAGTAGTTCTTTGATCATCAAAAGAACGTTGAACAGTTAAGGAAGAGATAAAGAGAAAAGACTTACTACAAGGAAGAAAAACTTGTTGCAATATGGATCAAGGTATGTTTATGCATAATTAAGGTTGAACAAAATAGTGTTATAAATTAAAGTTTCCGCTTACACTACACACCAACCAGGTTACAACTACTGAATAAGTACAACATACATGAAGGAAAAATAGAGAGAATAAAATGAAGGAAGCTTCAGGAAAATAGTAGCAACTCAAACTTTTTTTCATCAAAATTGCTGAAACAGTGAAAAGGTAAATGGTCATCAAGATACAACTGTTACTAGTTGTTACAAGATAGAACTATTTTGCACACTTACAACACCACTTTGCAATGTGAATTGCTTTCTCCACCCAGAGGAAGTTGAACAAAAAAAAAATAGACAGTGTTTAGTACAACTGTATCAGATCCAAGCTCTTAGCAGAATAAGAGCCCACGAGCCAAAAGGAATTAAGGGAAAGGGGCCCAAAAATTATAATCAGTGGAGTAATCTTGAAAAACAGTAAACGGTTAGAAACTTGAGTAAGATAAAAGAAATTACTTGAGTATTATATGTCAACCCTGAAAAAAATGTATGGTTTAGATCAACTCGTCTTAAAATGAAAACAAAAATCACGACATACGTGGTTAGAAAAGGAGCACTAGTGGTGCACAAACACAAAACGAGACGAGCTTCCCTCCAAAACCAAACGGCATAAAACCCAACTACTCCAGTTAACACAGAGCACGAACCATTGGAACGCCTGGCTCAACATGCACGTCTCTCTCCTGCCCTCGTCGCCGCCTCCAATGGCGTCATCTTCCCTCCGCCTCGCCGTCATCGGCGTGGGCGCGGCCGGCCTGGTGGCCGCGCGAGAGCTCCGCCGGGAGGGCCACTCCCCCGTTGTCTTTGAGCGCGGCGCTGCTGTCGGGGGCACCTGGATCTACACGCCCGACGGCGCCGCCGACCCGCTCGGCGCAGGCACCTGGCGGATCCAGCGGTGGGGCGGGGGTTTGAGCCCCCTACCGCTACCGGACCTTTGAAGCTCTCCTAAAATTTTAGCCATAGATGTATAATGTAGAAGGGGCTGAGATCAAGCTGAAGGTATTTCAGCCCCTCCAAAAATTTTTCCTGGATCCGCCGCCACCACCCACTCCAGCTTGTATGCCAACCTCCGCACCAACATCGATATCCCCCGCGAGATCATGGGGCTCTTCGACTTCCCCTTCGCCGCTGACGCCGCCTTCTCACGAGACCCCCGGAGGTACCCCGGGCACGAGGAGGTGCTCCGGTATCTGCAGGCCTTCGCGCGTCGGTTCGACCTGCACGGGCTCGTCCGGTTCGAGACGGAGGTGGTTAAGGTTCGGAGGGAATTCGGCGGGAGGTGGGCGGTGACGTCGAGAAAGCGAAGGGAGAAGGGGAAGAGGCACCATAAGACGATGCAGGAGGAGGAGGCGTATGACGCCGTCGTGGTGTGCAACGGGCACTACACGGAGCCTCACATCGGCCTCATACCCGGTAAAATAATTCTCAGCAGCTCAACTGTACGTAGATTTGACACATGCATGCATGGATTGTCGTCGCGTCGAACATCAAATATGCATTTCTGAAATCATGGCAGGGGTGGACGCTTGGCCTGGAAAGCAGGTCCATAGCCACAGCCCACAGTTACCGGATTCCCGAGCCGTTCCTTGATCAAGTGCGTGTCACAGTGATTTTTCCTCCAACTACATATGCATTCCTCTCTCCTCCACTTGCATGTTCGAAATTGTCATGTGTTGCATTCGTAGGTGGTGATAATAATCGGGGCCTCGGTAAGTGCATTTGACATCTCAAGGGACATTGCAAGCGTTGCAAGAGAGGTCCACGTTGCCGATAGATCAGCAGCTGCTTCCACTTTCCAACGGCTTCCTGGCCGCGATAATATGTGGCGTCATTCCATGGTAAACGACTTTACATCCCAGATCCTCTCTCTCCTAGTAGTAACGAGAATTATATGGTAGCTCCCTCCGGTCATAAATAAGTATCATTTTGGAATTTGATATGTCTCCAAAACTACCATCAATTTCTACTGTAATATAACCTTAAAACTTAAAAAGCTATAATATCACAAAATTATTTTTTAGACAAACCTAATCGTAGTATTTTGTTATGGTCGATCCAAATTGTAATTAAGATACTAGTTACTCAATGTTCAAATAATCTAACCGCACAAATTCACTTTTTTTACTGGATGGAGTTTTACTGCAAAAAATAATTGATGTTCCGAGCTGCAGATCGGCTACGCACGGGACGATGGTAGCGTGGTGTTCCAGGATGGCAGCACGATCAAAGCCGATGTCATCATGCACTGCACTGGGTATATATGGAGCCTTCGCAGTACCCCTGTGGACTGCAGTGGGCAAAACCATTTCTTTGACATAAATTAAGCAATTGCGTTTTTTTGTCTGAAGTTAATATATAGCGTGTTCCCTCAATGCATGCGTTTGTATCAGAAACCTGTCAGCCTCTGTTCCTTCAGATTATTCCTTTCCCGTTGTTTGAACTCCAAAGCAGATGGGTTGCTGGTATTCTGTCAGGACGGATCAAGCTTCCATCAAAAGAGGAAATGGTGGAAGATGTGAAATCCTTCTACTCGGAACAGGAAGCTCGCGGATGGCCTAGGAGATACACCCATGACTTTACATGCTACCAGTATCAGGTAGAGAACACCAGAGATGCCTGTCTAGCTAGCAGAGTCCTGTGAAGTACTTGAGAACTGTCGTCTTTCGCCACTTATCGACACTTCGCAGCGGATATGGCTGTGTTCACCTTAATAATCCTGTTGCGTTTGCAGTTTGAGTATGATGATTGGCTCGCGGAGCAATGCGGCCATCCACCAATCGAAGAATGGAGGAAACTGATGTATGCTGCTCACAGAAAGAACAAGGCAGCTCGTCCTGAGAGTTTCCACGATGAGTGGGACGACCGTCACCTGTGATGGAAAGTCTTACGACCTCCTAGGATCTTTTACGACCGGTTAGAGTCGTTTACGACCGATTCCGATCACTTACAATATCGTACGACCACTCAACTCGCCACCGATCGCTTTGAGTCGTGGTCGTAACTTCACTGTAGCAGTTACGATCGCTCCGCTGTATTGCTGCGCTGTCTACCTCCAGCCGCTAGAGAATACTGTGATCGAAATCCTTTACGATCACGCAGTGATGCTGGCGATCACTGTTCACCGTGGTCGAAATGCTTCAACGTGGTCGTAGTTGTAACATCCCAAAATTTGGCTTTCTAGAAAAATTTAAATTCAAATTAATTATTTTAAAGTAATTGGATTTTAATTGGCTTTTCTGGATTTTCTGGAATTTAAAACCTATTTTTGCAATTAAAAAGTATCTTAAAGTGTAAAAATTAAATACCAACATAGTTGGAAATAATTTTATTTAGTCCTAAACATGTCCAGGAGCTTCTGTGAATTTTTCTGGAATTTTTGGAGGTATTTTCGTATTTTTCTGAGGCCTAAATAATTTCCTAGCCTTTTCTGAAAATGTAAATCAAATTCTAAAATTAAAAATCCCTTCCTAACCCTCCGGCCGACGTGTGGACGGCTCATATCCGCCCACGTTGCCGCCTGGCCCATCCAGGCCGCACCTCCCCTCTCCCTCGCTGCCTCGCGGGCCCGGCCCGTCAGCCACCCCGCCTTCCTCTCCCCTCGGGCCGACACCTGGCCGGCCCAATGCACGCCACGCCGCCCGCGCGGTCCATCCGGTAGTTCCCTCCCACCTAAACTTCACCCGCCGCCCGATCCGCCTCCGGACCACGTGGCTGCAATCCGCACCGTCCGCATCCCGCTCCTCTCCTCTCTGACCTAGGGCCCCGCTTTGTCGATCGCCACGCCCGCTCCGCTGCCACCGGGCCCGCTTTGTCGGTCGTCGTCTTCCGCGAGCTCGCCTTCCTTTCTCTCCTCCCCTTTCCTTTCTTGCGATGGCGACCGTTTCCCCCGCGGATCCCCTCCTTCCTTTCCCGGCTCCCTCCGATTTGGAAACCCGCGTGACCGAATCCCCCTAACGCCGCCCCCCTTTCCTTTCTCGCCTCCCCTTTCCCGTCTCTCCCCTTCCCTTCCTTTTTCCCGGCCACCAACTCCGGCGAGCAATCGCGCGCCCGTGTCCCCTCCTCCGCCCTATAAAAGCCCCCCCTCGGCCTCGCCTCCCTCCGCCCAGCACCCCGACGCGCTCCACCTCCCTTCCCGAGCCCCGTAGCGCCTTGCCACCGAGCCACCTCCCTCTCCAAGCTCCGCCACACTCCGGCGAGCAATTGCCGATGTCTCGAGCATCCCCGGAGCCCGCCACCGCCACTCCGAGCACCCCCGTGGCCGTGCGAACCTCCCCGACACCTCGGCCGCCTCTCCCCCCGCCGGAGCACCATCGCACCGGAGGACCTGTGCTGCGCCACCGCCTTCCTCGTCGCCGGCCACCTCCGCTCGTCCCCGAGCCTCGCCGACCCCTCCAACCGAACTCACTCCGCACCGGGATCACATTTTGCGCATCACCCGATCCTCTCTAGCCTTCCCTCGCCGCCGGCACCATCGCCGACGTCCACTGCCGCCTAGCCCCTCCAGCAGGTACCCCTCATTTTTATGGGTAGGCAAAGCCTCCCCGCCCGACTGGTTATCACCGCTCTCCCTTCTCCCCCTTGGCTCCCTCGGCGCACGTTCGAGCCCCGGGCTCCGCACGCTGAGGTTGAGCCTTTTCTTCATTTTTCCGCGCTGACAGATGGGCCCCACCCGTCAGCGGCCGCCGGTCTGTGCTGGCCACTGTCACCTGGGTCCCACCCGTCTGCGTCAGCCTCTGACAAGTGGGTCCAGAGCCAGTGGGTCCCACCTGTCAGTGACCAACAGCGAATATGGTCACTGACAGAGGGGTCCCACATGTCGATGACCGCCGATGGGCTTCTTGTTCGATGGGTCCCACCTGTCATAGACTCAGAATAAAGAATTAAAAATAAAAGATTAAGAATTAAATAATTCCAGTGGGCCCCACCTGTCAGAAATTTCATAATTTCTGGAATTATTCAAACTGAGAAATTCAAATGAGCATAACTTTCTCATTTTAACTCCAATTCAGCCATTCAAATTTCTAAATTCGTATAAAATCATAATCTATCCAAATATGGCCTCTATTTGAATTTTTGAGTTTATTTGAATTTTATTTGTATTTATTTGTTTTGTCGCTCTGTCTTTTCTCGCGTAGAATCCAACGTTGTCGAAGACCTCTCCACCCAGCAGCAGGAAGACCCAGAGAGCGTGCAAGAAGGCAAGTCTCCTTTGATCATCTTGAACCTATGATTTTGAAAGGTTTTAATTATTTTAAATTATGTGCATTGCTATTTAGATACAACATTAGTTCAAATCTTAAGGTATTAGTTAATCCCACTTTGTTATGCCCTCAATTGAGTTGAATGCCATGTACCTTTGTTACCCTAGAAATTCCTTTGTCTCGATAATGAGAGTATTATAATCATTTGTAAATAATAGAATGGTAGTATAATGCTTAGTCATGCTATTTAATACATTTGAAATCTTGAAAAAGGGAAATTATGATTTATTGTAGTAACCTTGTGTTTATAACTTTAGTGGTGATTGGAGTTGCCACTGATCTTTTAAAATAAAATAAAATATGGAAATTGGTTTAGATTAGGGTGGATGGTTGGTTTGGGTTGGTGCGGTAAGCACGAGATTTTGTAAAGTGTATGTTCCACCCTAGTCAACTAAGGACCGACGCTTGTGTTTGTCCAGACTGAGCACTACCGTACAACCCTAAGTCTATATGGATACGACCTAGCTGATTAACTCATGATAGTCTAGTTTAGGTGCCACCAGTGGAAAGTGGGTGCCAGGGAGTTACTGGTTATTCACAGTGAGGGACAGAGATTTACTGTACTCATATGGCGCAAGAGGGGGCTTCAGATTGGGCAGATTGGGCGGTGAAACCTCAGCGGGTGGTGTCTAGCTAGTCTAGAATGAGGTAAAGGCTTTGTGATAATTTATCTGTGTCTCATGCCAAAGGAAGCGTGGTGACTGTTAAGATAATTTATCTCTTGGGGGTAAAGTTGTACAACCTCTGCAGAGTGTAAAACTATTCGAATAGCCATGCCCACGGTCAAGGGCGGGCAAGGAATGCATTCACATGGTAGATTTCTGGTTTTGGTTTTAAAATCAAAGTTTTTGTATTCCGAGAGTGGAGGGAACTCTTGGAAGGGAATCCTGGCAGTTGGAGCCAAAGAGGGTGGATGTAACCCGCAGTAATTAACTTGATCAGTTAGAATTGATTAAACTAATTTTGCTAGATGGAACCTTCACTTAGAATTAATGATAGTTCTGTTAAAACAGTTACCTTACCAAATTGATGCCTTCGAAAATAATTAGTAGTAATTGAAATTAAAATATTGCTTTGTGCAAAAGAACCATATAGCCTTCCTTTGTCAAGCCTTGCATCTATTGCATTTTTCCCAAGACTTGCAGAGTACTTTATGTACTCACATGCTGCACTCAAAAACAAATCTCAGAAGAATACGAAGCTCAAGAAGGTGACTATGACTACTTCGCTTGTGGATTCGATGAAGGATTCCAGGAGTACTAGGTCGCGCTTCCCCAGTCAATTGCCTGTGGTGTATTGATGAGTTTTCATCGAGTTTATCTTTTGCTTCCGCTTTAATTCATGTGTGTGAGGTCTTGAAACCTCAATTGTAATAATGAGACCTTTTTGGTCAGTACTCTCAATTATTGTAATAACATGATGCTGGTGATGTATTCATTTCTGTTTAACTGTGTGCACTAGCTTTGATATGGAACTAGTGCAGTAATACACAGAGGGTCTGGGTTCGGAAATCCGGGGTCCCGATAGTAGTCTCCTTACGACCACTTACAAACTTTGTCGCAGTCGTACGCCTTCAGATTACCTTCGACTTCTCTCGGATGTGGTCGTATCGCTTCTCGACCTCACCGTCTTCCGCTTCCGCAGCGCTCGAACACCTTTCGACCTTGTCTTCAGTAGTTTTGCCATAGTCACATATCTACTGTAGCTTTGCCGTGGTCGTAAGTCCTTACGACCACGTTTGCCGTGGTCATAAGTCGACTTCGCCCACGCCTACGAGATTGCACAGAACACTCAGGGATTGCTTTTCACTTCTTCTTTTTTCATAATCACTTGGTACATAGTTGGTTACATGTCTACTGAAGGAATGCACGTAGGCTACGATAGCAGAAAACAAAAATTTTTTACCACGCACACCAGGACATCATGCTAAGGAGGGATCATGGATCGTTACCACTAGACTCGCAGTGCAGTGGAAGAAGAGTTGGAGAAGCCGATCCAACCACGTGCGTCGAGGTAGTAGTGGAACCGAACAGATCGTCTCCTCCACGCGATCAACCACACCACGTGCAAGATCCAATCTGTAGATTGTTGATGCCGATCAACGCCGCAACGAGCAGCGCCTCCACCGGTATCCACACGTCCGGGGCTGGAACACCGATCGCGAGTGTACCAGCACTCGCGAGCGGCTAGGGTTTGGCTCGGGAGGTGGCGGCTAGGGTTTGGCTTGGGATTAACAGAAGCATGCACCCCTCAGCCCCTCGCCTCCATATATATATAGACCTCCTCACTTGGGCCTCGTGGACCGAGGCCCAATAGGAGTCTATCCGGATCTCTATCCGAATTGAGCCCACATCCGAATCACATTCGAATTAGTGTTCCAACCCGTTAAGTGTGCGACCCTGTAGGTTCACGTATACTTGGTCGCGACCCGGAAACGCCTTTCCGGTCACCCTGTTAATAGCGGCCTCTAGTAAGACATATTAACCCCAAAGTATACGTAAAGATCATATCATTTGAACTGTAATGTTCTCATGTACGAATCCCTTTGCCTCATGATATAGATTGAGCTCAAGGCGAGACCTGTGTCATCCTCTTAATAGCTCAATCACTCTCTCGATTCCGTGATGGATTATAAACTCGTGATTGACTCCTCAAACACTTTCATAATCCATTACATCGAGGGGCCCAGAGATATCTCTCCCATAAGGAGGGGCAAATTCTATCTTGATCATTCACATCCCACTACATGTTTCATAGCAAACCTGAAGACTACTTTTATGACTACCCAGTTACGGAGTAGTGTTTAGTAGTCCCAAAATAGGCTACTACGCATGTTGGGAACCATGATGATCTCAAGTCTAAGGATTCTACATAAACACTACTTGAGACCAACTGATGACACATGGAATCTCTGCAGTGTCTCATGGCGGGTCTATCCAACATATGTTCACTAACACATATCCATATTATTGATTTGGTATCTCCATACCATGATCCATGAGACATGATCATCAATCAATACATATGCTGATCTTTGAATCATATTTGTTCCTCATATGATATATAATCAGAGATCATTTAGAAATAGTAACATTTTGGCATTAAGAGTCTCATGAATAAGTCACATACTCATTGATCAATAATGATAATGTCTATTTCAAGGAACAAAGTAATGTATCATAAACATAGTATGTGATATATTCAACATCTCCATGTTGCCTCTAGGGCATATCACCAGATCTCCCACTTGCACTAGAGTCAACCATGTAGGTATCTAATACCCATTGCCGTAGTGTGAGCCTCATGCTTTGGTGGGAAGCGGCTTTGTCAACGGATCTGCAATGTTCAAATCCGTTTGTACTTTGCATATCTTCACATCGCCTCTCTCCACAATCTCACGGATGAGATGAAATCGCGTAAAATGTGCTTGGACTTACGGTGCTATCTAGGCTCCTTGGCTTGCGCAATGGCTCCACTATTGTCACAAGATGAGGTCCATTGGACCTGGAGGCACTAGTCATCACACCTAGCTCGAAATAAATTTCTTGATCCAAACAGCCTCTTTAGCGACTTGAAGCTGCTATGTACTCGACTTCGTTGTAGAATCAGCAACCGTCTCTGCTTGGAACTCTTCCACTCACCGCACCGCCATTCGAATGAACACAAATCCAGATTGCGATCTGAAATCGTCTTTGTCAGTTTGGAAGCTAGCATCGGTGTAACCATTTACAACGAGCTCTTCCTCACCCCCAATAGACAAGGAACACATGTTTAGTTCTTCTCAAGTACTTCAAGATGTTCTTTACGGCAATCCAGTGACCTTCACCTGGATTTGACTGGTATCTACTCGTAGCACTTAAAGCATACGAGACATCTGAACATGTACAAAGCATGGCATACATAATGGACCCAATAGCCGAAACATATGGAATCGCATTTATCTTATCCCGCTCATCAGGTGTACTAGGACACTGACTCTTGCTAAGATTTATACCATGTGACATAGGTAGGAAGCCTTTCTTGGAATCTTGCATGTTGAACCTTTTCAACACCTTGTCAATGTACTTATCTTGGCTTAATTCAATTAGCCTTCTTGATCTATCCCTATAGATCTTGATGCCCAGAATATATGCCACCTCTCCTAAGTCTTTCATAGAGAAACTATTTTTCAATGAAGACTTAACAGATTCGAGCATAGGAATGTCATTTCCGATTAGTAATATGTCATCCACATATAAGACCAGAAATACGAGTGCACTCCCACTAGCCTTTTTGTAAACACAAGGCTCTTCTTCGTTCTTGATGAAACCAAACCCTTTGATTACTTCATCAAAACGAATGTTCCAACTCCGAGATGCCTGCTTTAATCCATAAATGGATCTTTGCAACTTGCATATCTTTCCAACTGATTGAGGATCGACAAAACCTGTGGGTTGTGTCATGTACACATCCTCACTCAGATTTCCATTAAGGAAAGCTGTTTTGACATCCATTTGCCATATTTCATAGTCGAAATATGCAGCAATCGCTAGAATGATCCGAATAGACTTTAGCATTGCGACGGGCGAAAAAGTTTCATCATAACCAACACCTTGAATTTATTTGAAACCTTTGGCCACCAATCGCGCTTTATAGATGTGAACATTTCCATCTATGTCTATCTTTTTCTTGAAAACCCATTTGCACTCAATGGTTTTAACACCATCAGGTGGATCAACCAAGTTCCAAACTTGATTACTGTGCATGGATTCAATTTCGGATCTCATGGCTTCAAGCCATTTCTCAGAGTCTGGTCCCACCATCGCTTCTTCATAGGTCTTAGACTCATCGTTGTCTAACAACAATATGTCTCGTTGTTGAGTAGTCAAGAACATGTACCTCTCGGTGCACGACGTGACCTCTCGACCACGTGGTGCGGTGTGTTCAACAGATTCTTCAATAGTTTTTCATCTGTTGTGGTTCAGAGGAGCTAAAACGTTTTCGGTATTTCTCGAATTTCTTCAAGTTGCACCATGCTCCCACTATCCCTTCTTGTGAAACTCTTTCTCTAAGAAGACGCCATGCCGGGCGACAAACACTTTGCCTTCTTCTTGATTATAGAAGTAATATCCTTTTGTTTCCTTAGGATACCCGATAAAGAAGCATTTATCAGATTTAGGACTGAGCTTATCAGATTGTAAACGTTTTACATAAGCCTCACATCCCCAAATCTTAAGAAAAGACAAGCTAGGGCGTTGTCTGTCCACATCTCATATGGTGTCTTTTCTCACGATTTTGATGGAACCTGTTTAGTGTGAAAGCGATCGTTTCAAGAGCGTACCCCAAAAGACAACGGAAGATCACTTTGGCTCATCATGGGCGCACCATATCTAATAAGGTGCGATTTCTCCGTTCAGATACCCGATTCCATTGAGGTGTTCTGGCGAGTCAATTGTGGAACAATTCCACAATCCTTGAGATGATTGCCAAACTCATGGCTCAAATACTCGCCTCCACGATCGGATCGTAGAAACTTGATTGTCTTGCCTAAATGATTTTGCACTTCATTTTGGAATTCTTTAAACTTTTCAAAGGATTTAGACTTATGCTTCATCGGTAGATATACCCATATCTACTAAAGTCATCGATAAAAGTTATCAAATCACTGAAAACCACCTCTGGTTGTTGAGCTCATTGGTCCACATACATCGAATGTACGAGTGCCAATAAGTCACTTGCTCGTTCACCTTGACCGGTGAAAGGTGCCTTTGTCATCTTGCCAAGTAAACAAGATTCGCATGTCTCAAATGATTCAAAATCAAATGAGTGCAGAATACCATCTCTATCGAGCTTCTCCATGTGTTTCTCATTTATGTGACCTAGCGGCGATGCCAAATAAATGTGGGATTCAAATCATTGAACGTTGCCTCTTTGCAATAATGTTATAGACCGGTGACTCTTCAAGAGTAAGAACATATAACTCATTCACCAATGGAGTATGACAATAGAACATATCTTTTAAATAAAGAGAACAACCATTGTTCACAGATCTAAAGTCATAACCTTACGCTTGCAAACATGAAGCGAAATAATGTTCTTGGAAAGAGATGGAACACAATAACAATTATTCAATTCCAAAACTAATCCTGAAGGTAAATACAATGGCATGGTGCCAACGACCACCGCAGCAACTTTTGCTCCATTGCCAACGCGAAGATCCACTTCGCTCCTCCTCAAACTTCTACTTCTTCTTAGCCCCCGCAGCGATTTGCAAATGTGAGCAACCGATCCGGTATCAAATCCCCAAGAATCGTGGATGAAGTAGCAAGATTGATCTCTATAACATTTATAATCGAGTGGAAGTCGTACTTCCCTTCTTCTTCTCAAGATCCTCCAAGTACTTTGGGGTTCCTTTTCTAATGTCACGATTGCTTACAGTAATAACAATGCATTAGGAGCGGCGCCCTTCTTGACTTGCTTGGCCTTAGGCGCTCGCGATCTCATCGGAGCTAACTTTCTTTGACCGCGCCTTTCTTGACATTGGGCTTGCCCTTGCCTTTCTGCATCATCATCACATGATTCTGCTTTTCTTAATGCTTTCCTCGGCAGCTTTTAGCATCCCATGCAACTCACCAAGGTCCCGTCCATGTTGTTCATGTGATAGTTCGGTATAAATGGCTCAAACCTCGGGAAGCGGCGGAGAATCACATCGTAGCCAACTCTTGGCTAAGGGAAAACCAAGCTTTTCGGACTCTCAATGTAGCCAATCATCTTAATCACATGAGGGTGACGGATTCCCTCTCGCAAGCTTCGCACGCAAACAAGGACTTTGAAGTGTTGAACCTCTCACCCTTGCTTGGTTCTCAAACATACCACACAACCCCACAATGATATTGTAGGCATATGTGTTCTCATATTGCTTCAAGCTCGAGAGGATATTGTGGCAAGCATGAGACAGCTCACATCAAGGCAATCATTCGTTTGCTTCTCATAAGCTCTCCGTGCAGCCGCAGTAGCATTATCAGGCAAGTCATTAGGATAAGGAGACTCAAGGACATACTCCTTATGCTCTTGCTTGAGAACAATTCTCAAGTTGCGATACCAATCCATAAAGTTCGTTCCATTGAGTTTTTCTTTCTCAAGAATAGATCGCAAATTAAAAGTACTGGATGCGGCGTTAGCTGACATGATCTACAACACAAGAATATGCAAAGTTTAGCACTATGTTTATGTTCATCTTTTTGTTAAACTATTTAACAAAAGACTCCCACTATGTGTTTTGCAACAAAACTCTCTCTAAGTTACATAGTGGGTCAAGATCCTCATTTCACTAATTCCTAGTGAGCTTTAGCATCACGGCTAGAAAACTAGTGACATGGGTAAGCAACACCTTTCTAATCACATCCCTATGTGACTCTTGCTTGTTGGGTGACATCAGTATGCCCCGGCCCCAACCTATGCCCCAAGGTCCAAAACTGTTTTGATAACCTTGTTAAGTAAACCAAATGCTTCCGCATGTAGATGTCTGACATCTACCCCAAATAATGATGATAATCGACGGCACTCTACTTTGGTAGACCTACCATGCGGTGATCATTATCTTTTGGTGCAACATATAGAAGGGCATTAACACCTAATTTTTATGAGGGATTCTATCCTACCAAAGCAACATATCACATATATCATTGCATAAGAATAAGATAGATAACAGCACAGATAAACACATTTAACTGTGAAGTAGTATGGCCCAAAAAATGGTAATCTCCATCTCCATGTAGGTGTAGACGATCTCCATCCTCCAAATCACTCCTTTAGGCCACCATGCTTGAAAGCTTGTAACCTCAAAACTAGGCTACTACCTATAATAGCTAGAAATTGAAGATTACAAAGATAGATTCAAGCATTAAGGTCGACACGCAGGTCGTTAAATACAATATAGACAGCTAACAATAGCTGAAATAATCATGACACGCAGGCCATGAACGAATGTTACATGCATCACATATATCTCATACATTCCAATAAGATATAGGGCCATACTATTCACGTCATTCCCTGCAAAAACAAGTTAGACGTAGAATCGCATTCTACCTAACGATGTGAACCCATGACGCTATACAAGGGGGGTACGCACGAAATTCACAGATCCAATCTATGAAATCGCTATGGAAAAACTATTCGGCACAACCACCTTATGCCGATCCGAGACATTCTCTAGGACGCTAGTTTTTCCACTGGGCCGAGGCTATCAGATCCATAACCTAGTAGTATTCGACATAACCACCTTATGCCGATCCGAGACAATCTCTAGGACACTAGTTTTTCACTGGCCCGAGGCTATCAGATTCATATCCTACTAGTATTCGACATAACCACCTTATGCCGATCCGAGACAATCTCTAGGGCACTAGTAGTGATACAATCTGCGCCTCATCTAACCCCTATTCGCCGATTGATCTCATCAACCCGTGCTACCATCGATTCATCACATGAACCGACTGATCTAGACTGTAATAGATCCAATCTACTACAACCGCATATCAACGCTGATCCAGATCGCAAACTAAGCAAGATGGCTCTGATACCACTGAAGGAATGCACGTAGGCTACGATAGCAGAAAACAAAACTTTTCTACCGCGCACACCAGGACATCATGCTAAGGAGGGATCATAGATCGTTACCACTAGACGCGCAGTGCAGCGGAAGAAGAGTTGGAGAAGCCGATCTAACCACGCGCGTCGAGGTAGTAGTGGAACCGAACAGATCGTCTCCTCCACGCGATCAACCACACCACGTGCAAGACCCAATCTGTAGATTGTTGATGCCAATCAACGCTGCAACGAGCAGCGCCTCCACCGGTATCCACACGTCCGGTTGGGGCGCCGATCGCGAGTGTACCAAAGACTCGCGGCGGCTAGGGTTTGGCTCGGGAGGTGGCGGCTAGGGTTTGGCTTGGGATTAACAGAAGCATGCACCCCTCAGCCCCTCGCCTCCATATATATAGACCTCCTCACTTGAGCCTCGTGGACCAAGGCCCAATAGGAGTCTATCCGGATCTCTATCCGAATTGAGCCCACATCCGAATCACATTCGAATTAGTGTTCCAACCCGTTAAGTGTGCGACCCTGTAGGTTCACGTATACTTGGTCGCGACCCGGAAACGCCTTTCCGGTCACTCTGTTAATAGCGGCCTCTAGTAAGACATATTAACCCCAAAGTATACGTAAAGATCATATCGGCTGAACCTGTAATGTTCTCATGTACGAATCCCTTTGCCTCACGATATAGATTGAGCTCAAGGCGAGACCTGTGTCATCCTTTTAATAGCTCAATCACTCTCTCGATTCCGTGATGGATTATAAACTCGTGATTGACTCCTCAATCACCTTGGCATGGCCATGCACTTTCATAATCCATTACATCGAGGGCCCAGAGATATCTCTCCTATAAGGAGGGGCAAATTCTATCTTGATCATTCACATCCCACTACGTGTTTCATAGCAAACCCGACGACTACTTTTATGACTACCCAGTTACGGAGTAGTGTTTAGTAGTCCCAAAATAGGCTACTACGCATGTTGGGAACCATGATGATCTCAAGTCTAAGATTCTACATAAACACTACTTAAGACCAACTGATGACACATGGAATCTCTGCAGTGTCTCATGGCGGGTCTATCCAACATATGTTCACTAACACATGTCCATATTATTGATTTGGTATCTCCATACCATGATCCATGAGACATGATCGTCAATCAATACATATGCTGATCTTTGAATCATATTTGTTCCTCGTATGATATATAATCAGAGATCATTTAGAAATAGTAACATTTTGGCATTAAGAGTCTCATGAATAAGTCACATACTCATTGATCAATAATGATAATATCTATTTCAAGGAACAAAACAGTGTATCATAAACATAGTATGTGATATATTCAACATCTCCATGTTGACTCTAGGGCATATCACCAACATCTACCCCTCCTTTTTATACCTGGTTCAACGACTTTATCACGGGTTCGACTACGATTACAACTCAGACTCCGACTCCGCTTCAGATACGACTTCTACTCTGTTTCCGATACAACATCTAATTGCAGCTGCGATTTGACTTCGATTACAACCAAATTTTGTGCATGACTTCTAAACAAGATTATTTACAACAACCTGGTAGCTGAAGCAAATGAACATTTCAAGAAATACTTGTAAAATCTATCTACGATTCTTATCTCCACATTCTGTCCATGTACATGACAATAATTCAATACGAAGGACTATCACAGGCCCCCGAATCTCTGTTAGGAACAGTGCCCGGAGTGAGCAGTGTTCAGATGAACAGTGTTCGGTGAGTAGTGGTCGGATGAACAGTGCTCAAATGCTAAATGCCCATGTGCTTGCCCTGAGAAATGTGTTGGCAAAGGCCACACTTGCGAACAAATGATCTGTCAGCAAAACTTCGCCCGACAGAAATAAGCATCCGAGGAAAATACAGCTAGCGAAAGTCTTTACTGACAGATAGAGCTTTGTTTCGTACTGTCTCGACACCACGCCATTCCGTGCTAGCTCTTCTAAACATCGCTGCCGCCGCCGATCCCACCGGCGTACCCTCCACAATTTCACCCTCAGCTGCCCCAAGCTGCCATCTCTTCTCCATTCGTCTCCACAATTTCACAAAGCAGAGTGAGCTCCTTCAAAAAAAAAAGGAAGTGAGGTAGGTGAACTCTGTCCTAAAGTTCTTCAACGGGCGGAAAATGGAACGGTTAGAAACGCCGTTTGCTTCGTGCGACTCGTGCGAGCCAGTCAATCCAATCTATCAGACCTGACACAAATCTCTATGGTGCTCTGACGGACAACAATTCAGTACTAAAAAAACCAATTTTTTTTGAGTTTCCGATCGTACTACGCTGTTTTACATTTAATTAGCAATAATGGCACCTGTCATGTGAAATTTGTGAAAAATATCATATGCACCACACAGTCACCACACGAGATGAACCGAGAAGCGACACGTGGGTTGTGCCACACGCCCACTATGCGTGGCCACTGTTCACTTTTGTTATTTTGTGTTAATTTATTTCTAATTAGTGAATCCATTTAGGTGTATTGTATGTAGAAATTTTTAAACATAGCAAATGAACTAAAAAACTTATGAATTTTTATAGAGCCTCCTAACATAGTGTACTTGACTGTGTAATTTTTCTATAATTTTATCCATTCTAAATTTTACTCGAAAATTCATGCAACTACGCTATTTGTAAGAATGTTTTAATATAGAAAATGGGCTCCAGAAATTATGAATTTTTTAAGGATTCTTACACAGTGGACTTGATTGTGTAATTTTTCCAAAATTTTATATTTTCTAAAAGGTCCACTTGATTAGCCATGTTAATTTATTCCTAATTAGCAACATGCGGTGCTCAGTTGGATATCATGCACATTGATTGATAAATTAACAAAGAATATCCTAGTTAATAATGTTATTCATGAGGGTAGTTGGATCTATCCTCTATGCAATGATGTCTGTAACTAGTCTCTGTGGCGCCATAGCCACTGCCCCTTGTCTCGGGGTTGCCCATGGTGGTGACGACTATCGAAGTCATCCATGTTCTGTGATTCCATGATGTAGTGGATCATACAATAACAAACATAACAAAGATGCAAATTGTATATAACTCGCGTCTTCTGTATCGAGTGCGCCTGGGAGACCGGATACGCTACGACGTTAGTCGGTCCCAATCAAAGGAGCCTTCCCCTTCCCTTTGTCATGGGACTCCCCACTTCGGTGTCGTATGTTAAATTTGTCTATGTCCTGCGATTCCATGATGTAAGTGCACCATACAGTATAAAATGTAACAAGGATGTAAATTCTACACAAGTTACATCGTCGATACAGAGAGTGCCTGGGCAACCGAATACACGATGGCGGCCAGGCTCAGTTGCAGGAGCCTTCCCTTTCTCGATGTCTCGAGACTCTCCACGGCAGTGCTTCTCTGGGTCGTCAATCTACTGGAAGAAGTGGTAGCGCATCTCAGGCTGCCATTACATTCAGTTGCTGAAGTTTAAAATTTATGAAAATCAACGTAGGGTGTGAAAAATCGATATGTGTGAAAGAAACGCTTATGAGGTGGTGCCCGCATGTATAGTACGCCCTGATGGAGGTGTCTAGGTTTGTCGACTGAATGATCTTCATCAACTCGTCACACACTGCAGGACCAGAAACTATGGTGGTACCAGAGCATCTTTCATTGAAAAATCTAGGTATTGTAGATGTTTGGCTTTCTTCGCAAGCCACTTGCGCTTCTGCGACATCCTCACGTAAAAGTTTGCCGATGAGTCCAACATATCTAGGTATCATAGAAGGTTCACAATACATGAAAAAACAAGGCGGACAATGCATTAAATTACAACACTAAATGATGACTAAACGAGCATGGTCTATTGGGGCAATCCTTCATTGAGTGTCCAGAGGTCTTGCATATCCTGCACTTAATTATGCGGCTAATACTAGTACATTAACTAGCATCCATGTCGTTTTGGAAGCGCCGCGTTTGCCGACGTTCCTTCCCAGTTGTCTTCAAGGCATTGTTCGGGGCCCATTGCACCCTATCCGGTCAAAGATCCTTGTAGTTCCATGTACTGAAAAGGTGCTGCATGTCATACTACTCAGAGATGTATGGCTTAGACATCTACCTCATTTGCGCACATGTCTTGTACACATGTGAGCATGGCTTGTGCAGGAGTTTTGGCTTGTTGCAGGTGCATGTCACCATATCACCCAAGGTGCATGCCTATTTCCTTTCCCCCTAGCTTGATTGTGGATATATTTCTACTGAAGCCTGATCTCATACTTCCTCCTAAGGCCAACAATTACCCGGATGTCATGCACTTAGCCCTTCTCCATCTTCTGGTCCATATATCTCTGCATGTTCTCGGACCACTACTTGCCTTCCTCCATCTGTCGCTTGGCTACAGTGGCTCTATTGACGAAATAACCAATAGTATGAGTCCATATCTCCTTAACGATTGCGATGATAGGGAGGCACCGCACGCCTTTGAGGATGCTGTTGTACACCTTGGATATGTTGGTCGCCATAATCACGTACCTCGCACTATCTGTGTCATAGAGAAGGGATCATTTCTCTAATTCAAGAGTGTGGTGATGAATCCACTATGAGAAACTTATGGCACCCCTAGGTTGCTCTCCCTACAGTACCTTCGGAGTGGACTCTCTTGTATGCCTCGTAGTCTGGTTTTCGAAGTCTCTCCAGTTAGACTAAAACTTCCTCCTCTGGTTTTGCAAACACAATGTCTTGAACATCTTCACAACTTCCTAATTGCAGAACCATGTGAACAAGTTAAATGCAAAATACCTCATGCACCACCAGGTTTGCACATCGTTCCACTAGTGAGGGGGCTCTATTCCATGTTGTATGCTGTTGAGCGCCGCCAACAACCCAGCATTGCAGTCTATGATAAGGCATACATTGCACCGATCTTTGACTATCACCATCTTCACGTTCGCCAAAAACAACTGCCAACTGGATGTTTTCTTGCTCTCCACAATGGCAAATGCCACCAGGAGAAGCTGGTTATTCACGTTGCCCACCACCACGATGAGAATGGTGCCCTTATACCTCCCCATGAAAAAAGTGCTATCCATCGTAAGTGCAGGATGACAAAACTTTAAGCCCCCAACGGCCTGGGCGAAAGCCCAGAACACCTGGCCTAGTATGAAGCAGTTGGGCCTTCCGTCAGCATCTTCACTTTCAAGCTTGTTTACGTATGTGCTATGGTTTGATTTTGTAATTTGATGAAACAATCTCGGCACAAGGTTGTATGTCTTTTTGTGTGTTCCGTACATAGACTCGATGACCTTCTGCTTGGCTCATCGGATATTGCTGTAGCTAACTGGATAGCCAACTAGATTGGCGACTTCTGACATTAGCATCTTGAGGGAGATGGATATGTCCATCGCAACTAGGTGGCTGATGAGGCTTGCCACATATGCGGAAGTCACATTCCAATGCTGCTGTAGGGGGCTTGCTAAGCTTGCAAGTGTGGTCGGTCAGCGCCTTGACCATGAAGACTGAGCCAAAAATCTTTGCTCATTGAGCGCTGATATTGCTAGAGTAGCCTTACACTACGCATTTCACAGCATAATGTCCTTGGTTAGACTGGTGCACTCAATACACACGACTGACGGACAAGGCATATGCTGTAGCTTATTGTACAGCCACCTTGCTAAGGAAGCGTTATCCAACTAAGAGGGTGTCGGCATGAAACCCCCACTAGGACCCTTCTTCTTAGGCAGTACAAGGGAACACACTGCAATATCATCAAGTCTCAAGTCCACATAGGGCACCTTCGGTGACATAATTCTCCTGGTTCGACCACCAGCCTGGTGTGCGTCCTCATCGCTACTATCTAAGCCTAGGTCGGCATCCTCATCGGACTCAAACCTTAGAGGCTAGTCTGATAGATACTCATGGCAGTCAATGTGGGCCGACCACCATGATTCTGCCCCTCATTTCGCATAAAATTATGCACGAGTCTTCCCTCTGAGATAGCACATTCCGTGCTACCATCTTCAAGATAGCTCGCCCTGCGGTTGTCTGGTTGTAGAGGCCCTGGCATCATCGTGGTTTTCCAGTGCCCTACCTATGAAATTTATGTATACCATCGGCCTCTCATAAATGGCCACCTCAGGCTAAGAGGCAATCTGCATGTATTGTCTTCATGCTATGCTTCCATTTACCTTAACAAGCTCCCACACGACATTCATGCAGGTGATCCCCTCAATCACAAGTTTCTTCGTCATTACCTTCGTGACAAACTCCCTCCGGTTGTAGATTTGAAGCTCGTAAATATTCACATGTCGAGTCCCTTCGCATGAACCACGTTGTACTAGCATCACGACAAGTCCAACCCATTGGATCCAGCCCTACGAGATCATCACCATAAAACATTACCTAGTCTTGCATGTTCAAAAGTACATAAAGCCATAACAATCCAGTCCGTGGTATGAGTTAAAACAAACAATTACAACAAATTGCATACAAGTGATAGATTACATATATGTAATTAAATATGAATAATTTATTAATTACCAATAAATTGATTACTCCTCTAAAAATTAATTACGAGAAATTTGTTACCATCGTCCTAACCACTATTAAACCATAGCTTCATTACCACTTAATTACTTACTACTAACTAATTATTTTAGCCTAACTAATTACGATTGATTAATTACCACTAAATTAATTACGAGTAATAAAATTTCACTAACAAGGTCTAATTTATTAATCAGTACTTCAGAATACAAGTTGCATTAATTATGACTAGCTGACTAATACTGATTAACTATGACTACGGTAATAACGACAAAGGCATTCGATAAAGAATTACCTGCCCCTCGGGGAAAACAATCAAAACTGCTATAATCATGATGACTGCTACGATTGTGAAGACTACTCCGAACTTTGCTCTAAAAACTTTTAATTATGTTACTGTTGTAGGGGTGGCCCCCACCTAAGCCCAGCAGGCCTGGTAGAGGAATGTAAGGCCCAAAATGGGACATGTGTAATGACATAAGTACCCCTGAGGGGAGTACTCGGATGTAAGGGTATAATTGTAAAAGCACTCCCAGTATGGATATATATATATATATATATATATATATATATATATATATATATATATATATATATATATATATATATATATATATATATATATATATATATATATATATATATATATATATAACATGAGCCATGGGGAGAAACCCTAAGCCATTGCTCACCTAACTCTCCACTACCATAGTCTCTCTCTCTGTTTGGTCAGTAACCACAACAGTTGGCGCCGTCCGTGGGGAGGACAAGAGCAAGCCTCCAGATCCGAAGAAGGATGACACCAAAGAAAGCTTCATCATCGGCGGCGAAGAAGTAGGTGGGAGCGGCAGAATCCTGCGTCAACACCAAGGCTTCGATGTTGGTAGCCGCAAGCGTGGGTGGCGATGCGGATGTGGCGGTCGCGAACATCGGTGTTCACGATGCGACGCCCGACCCCGCGACCACCACCACTGCGACGCTCGACCCCACCACCATCACCGCAGCGTCCGATCTCGTCGTCGACATCGGAGTCCACCACGCCACCACAGCGGGCAGCCCAGGAGCGCAGGCTGTGACTACCACCCACGCCCTGCTGACAGCCCTCGGCACGCTCCGACGAGAGCTGGCGGATCTCCGTGGGGCCGTGCAGGATATGCGAGAGGCTCGGAGTTGGCAGACCCCCCGATGGTCGTATCGGAGACCGCGCCGGAAAGGGCAGATAGCCGCGGTGCCCCTGCATCCAACCGCATCCCGCGGCGACGCACCCACCCGGAGTCTCCGCTCTCTGCAGGTTTGCAGCAAGCGGCGTGGCCGGAGGACTTCAAGTTCCCTAACGCCATCGACCCGTACAAAGGCGACACGGACCCTCGAAAGTTCGTGCGCGTATACGAGACTGCTATCGAAGCCGCTGGCAGAGACGACACTACAAAGGCGAAGGGACTTCCCCTCGAGTTGCAGGGAGTAGCGCTTTCTTAGTTTTTCGCCATCAAGCCAAACTCCATCTACGCCTGGGAGCAGATCCGTGATCGCCTCTACAAAAGCTTCCAAGGAAACTACGTCGAGCGCGTCGGTGTGGAGCAGCTCTTCGCCGTCAAGCAGAAACCATCGGAGAAGCTCCATGACTATTACAAATGCTTCGCTAAGGTACGCTGCCAGGTCACGGATGTCAACGAAACAACCATCATCAAGGCAGCAATACAGGGTCTTCGCCCGGGGCCGCTTGCCGAATATAACGTGCGGAAGCCAGTCAAGTCAGTGGCGAAGCTCTTCGACAAAATGGAGGCGTACGCCCGGGTAGAGGAAGATGCGCGAAGGCGCAAGGATGACGACTCCGACGCCGCTCGAACGGAGAAGTTGTCGCAAAAAGGAAATGTGAAGGGTGACTTGAGAGAAAAACGCAAGCAAGCATCCCGGGGAGACGCTTCCGAGCGCGTTGATGCCAAGGCGTACGAGAATTCGTCAAGCGGCGGGCGCAAGCCCCGGCGTAACAAGCGAAGGTTCCACAAAACTCGCCACATCTTCGCCACACAGGGCGTTCCCCGAGAACCTATCCTTGCCCCGCGACTGGATAGGAGACCGGGAGGAAGCCGCGACGCGAGACCACGCACGGAGCAGGAAATCCTGGACTACGGCAGATGGTGCAAAGTGCATGGCTATGGTGACCACTTCACGCGGGCATGCATCGAACTTGTGGCTCTACGACATCCTACAGCTCGAGTTTGGGCCCTGGAAGTGCCGACCGCTGCAGCAGCCCATGTGCAGCCGCCCCAAGGAAGTCCCCCTCAAGACGGGACCCCGGGAGGGACCCAGCGTAGCATCGTTAGCGTCATCACCGGAGGCTCCTCGTCGAGAACCCCCTCGGCGCAACCACCCCTGGGGATGCCGTGCTGCAACATCACCTTCACGCCAGCCAACGCCCAGGGCGTGGAGTTCCCCCATCAAGATCCTTTGGTCATCCAGGCCGACAATGCAGGCCGTGATGTTAGGCGCACTCTCATCGACGGAGGAAGCTCGGCAAACATCCTGTTCGTGGAAGCCCTCGATCGCATGGGAATACCTCGGAGTCGCTTGAGACCATCGGAGACCCCTCTCCAAGGTTTCGGCGGCCAGCCCCCAATGGCCTTGGGTCAGGTGCGCCTCCGAGTCTCCTTGTCCCAGGCCGACAATGCTAGAAGCGAGGACGTCATCTTTGATGTCGTGGACATCCCGCACCCATACAACGCCATACTGGGCCGACCCCCCATCAGTTCCTTCGAGGCGGTGCCGCACCATGCCTTTTTGTGTATGAAGCTCCTGGGCCCACGGGGTGTCATCACCATCTTCGGTGACCAGGACCTCGCTAGGCGTGTTGAAGCCGGCGCCAGAAGTCCGCACCGCAAGGTGCACGTCCTCGCTGACAAATCCGAGGCGGACACACCATCTGCTCCAGGATGGACACCTAAGCCCCGCCCGGAGGGCGGGGTCAAAAGGGTACCTCTCCAAGCGGAGGGGCAGTTCGTGTCCATCGGTGAAGGACTCCCCCCAGAGGTGGAGCAAGACTTACTCCAGGTCCTTCGGAGCAACGCAGATGTCTTCGTGTGGTCCCCGGAGGATATCAAAGGTGTAGACCGCGCCCTCATCGAGCACAACTTAGTGGTCCGCCCCAACGCCAAGCCGATCAAGCAGAAGCTTCGTCGTATGTCCATGGACCGGCAGCAAGCGGCCAAGGTGGAGGTGGCGAAGCTTCTCCAGGCTGGAGTCATTCGCAAAGCTTCTCCAGGCTCGAGTCATTCGCGAAGTCCAACATCCAGACTGGCTTGCCAATCCAGTGCTGGTCAAGAAAGCCAGCGGTGCCTGGCGAATGTGCATCGACTTCACCGCTCTCAACAAGGCATGCCCGAAGGATGACTACCCTCTGCCACGCATAGATCAACTGGTTGACGCCACCGTAGGGTGTGAGCTCATGAGCTTCCTCGACGCCTACTCCGGCTACCACCAGATCTACATGGCCAAGGACGACGAGGACAAAACCAGCTTCATTACGCCAGTTGAGACGTTCTGCTTCGTCAGGATGCCCTTCGGCTTGAAGAACGCAGGTGCAACCTTCACCCGCCTCGTCGCGTTGGCATTAGCCGCTCAGCTCGGGAGGAATGTGGAGGCCTACGTCGACGACGTGGTAGTGAAAACCAAGCAGCTCGCCTGCCATGGTCAGGACCTCCAGGAGACTTTCGACAACCTCAGGAAGGCGGGCATCAAGCTCAATCCGGACAAGTGTGTTTTCAGCGTACAAGCGGGCAAGCGCTTGGGCTTCCTCGTGTTCGGACGAGGCATCCAGGCGAACCCCGACAAGGTTGATGCCATCCTGGGCATGGAACCACCCAAGACGACGAGGGAGGTCCAGAGGCTGGTCGGCCGCATGGCGGCCTTGAGCCGCTTCTTGTCTAGGGTAGCAGAACGAGGCCTGCCATTTTTCAGGACTCTCCGCAGCTGCGACGGGTTTCATTGGGATGACGATTGCGCAAAGGCCGTCGACGACCTCAAGAAACACCTCGCAAGCCTTCCCACTCTAGTTGCCCCAGCGCTAGAGGCTCCCCTTCTGCTCTACTTGGCTGCCTCAGCGACGGCGGTCAGCGTCGTCCTTGTCCTCGAAGAGGGCGCTCTCCAACGACCCGTGTACTTCATCTCCGAAGCCCTCCAGAACGCCAAGGTGCAGTATACGGAACTCGAAAAGCTCACCTACGCGCTGGTCATGACCTCAAGAAAGCTCCGACACTACTTCCTGGCCCACCCAATAACGGTGCCATCCTCGTTCCCCCTACGGAGATGTTGCACAATAAGGAGTCCACAGGGTGAATCGACAAATGGGCAGCTGAGCTTGCCCCATTCTCCTTAACGTACGCCTCCCGAACGGCAATTAAGTCTCAAGTTCTAGTAGACTTCCTCGCGGAATGGACCCCCCCAGCTCAGCTTGTCCACCAGCTCGAGGACCCGGTATGGATGCTCAACACTGACGGAGCACACGGCGTTGCGGGCGCGGGCGTCGGCGCAGTCGTCACTACACATGAGGGGCACCGCCTCTTGTACTCGGCGCGCCTTGCATTTTCTGCCACCAACAACACGGCCGAGTATGAGGCGTTACTCTTCGGCCTCGGGAAGCTCAAAGCGCTGGGGGCGAGGCGCGTCCTCGTCCGCACCGACTCATGACTGGTGGCGGGCCATGTGGACAAGTCATACCAAGCTAAGGACCCGGAACTAGCCAAATACCTGGCAGCCGTAAGAGCGAAGGAGCGGCACTTCTTGGGTGTCAAGGTGAAAGCCATCCCTCGGGCGGACAAAGAACAAGCCGATGTCCTTGCAAAGGCCGCTAGCCAGCGGCTCCCAACTCCTGGGGGGCATTTTACGAAGTCCTGCCAGCGGCAGCCATTGCGTAGAACAACCGCGATGCAGCCCTCGTCCACCAGATCACCCAAAAGAGTGACTGGCGAGAACCCATTTTCGGTTTTCTACAGGGCATCGCAGAGCCGAACGACCCCGCTGAGCTCCGGCGTTTACAACACCGCGCTAGGTCCTTCCAGGTGCTTGACGGGGTACTCTACAAAAAAGGGGTCTGCGCACCGCTTCTGCGATGCCTCTCGCGCGAAGAAGGAAAGCAGCTCCTTGCAGAAATTCATGCGGGCCTCTACGGTTCGCATCTTGCACCGAGATCGCTAGTCGGCAAGGCATTTAGGCAAGGATTTTATTGGCCAACAGCCGTCGCCGACACCCAAGATCTCGTCCACAGGCCCCCCACGAGCCTCAACCCTATACCCCCGGTGTGGCCGCTAGCACGGTGGGGCATCGATGTCGTGGGACCGCTTCCTAGGGCTCCAGGCGACCTGCGGTTCGTAGCGGTCGCTTTGGAATACTTCTCCAGGTGGCCGGAGGCAGTAGCTTTGGCCAAGATTACCTCGGCAGCCCTACAGCGCTTTCTCTGGCAGAATATCATATGCCGCTTCGGCATGCCCAGGGAGATCACCATCAACAACGGCTTGCAATTCAACGCAGCCCCGTTCAAAGAATTCTGTGACAGTATGGGCATCACGCTCCAGTTCGCCTCGGTCGGACACCCACAATCCAACGGTGCAGTAGAGCGGGCGAACGGCGCCATCTCCGCCGCAATCAAGAAGCACCTATTCGGGTTGCTAAAGGGCAAGTGGCTAGGCGAGCTCCACAACGTCCTCTGGTCCCTCCGCACAATGGTGACACGCCCGACGGGGTTCACGCCATTCAAGCTCCTCTTCGGCGACGAGGTGGTAACACCCGAGGAAATAAAGGCAGGCTCGAGAAGGGTCCTCGTCCAGGCACCAGAAGAGGAGCGCCAGTTGTCCATGGACCTCTTTGATGGAGACCGGGCAAGCGCAACTCAACACGTCATAAAGTATGCGCGGCAGATGGTACGCACTCGGGATTGCTCCATGTACCCACGCGAATTCCGGCCGGGGGACCTCGTCCTTAAGATGGCACTCCACGTGGAGACGGTAGGCAAACTGGAATCCAGATGGGAAGGTCCATACATCGTCGCGGAGGCCCTCCAGAAGGGAGCATACCGCCTCGCCACATTGGAAGGGCAGACGTTTCGTCATACATGGAACGCAGACAGGCTGCGGCAGTACTACGCCTAAGCCGGGGGTGCAAGCGCGAGGATCCTTGGCGGCCTCGGGAAATACCTTGTCAGGCTCCTGCGGGGACTGCTCCAGCACTAGAGGCTCACATCGCGCATGGCCTCATCACCGGGTAACGACAGCTGCGGCTGTTTCCATCTAAGTGGTCAGTGGTTAGTCCCTCACCTTTTGTAATCGCTTACCCGCACAAACGGGAATTTAATGAAGTTCACCGTTTGCATAAATTCGTCTTATTTCCCGCAAAAGCGCGTGAAGGATTACCTTCACGCGCACTCCCCATGAGTATAAACAAAGACACGCGTTCGCGTGCACACTCTCTGTGAAAAACACGGGCATGAGTATAAACAAAGACACGCGTTCGTGTGTGCACTCTCTGTGAAAAACATGGGCATGAGTATAAACAAAGACACGCGTTCGCGCGTGCACTCTCCGTGAAAAACACGGGCATGAGTATAAACAAAGACACACGTTCGCGCGCGCACTCTCCGTGAAAAACGCGGGTATGAGTATAAACAAAGACACGCGTCCACGCGCGCACTCTCCGTGAAAAGCACGGGTATGAGTATAAACAAAGACGCGTGGGGGGACGCCTCCACGCGCACTCTACGGAGTATAAATAAGACGTAGCGTTGAGGTCCGCCTCCGCATGCAGCGCGCGGAGGCTCGTCTCCGCGCGCAGTCTACGGACTCTAAATAAGATGTAGCGTCGAGGTCCGCCTCCGCACGCACTCTACGGAGTATAAATAAGACGTAGCGTTAAGGTCCGCCTCCGCACGCACCTTCAACGCTCGCAACGCGCGGAGGCTCGCCTCCACGCGCAGTCTACGTACTCTAAATAAGACGTAGCGTCGAGGTCCACCTCCGCACGCACTCTACGGAGTATAAATAAGACGTAGCGTTGAGGTCCGCCTCTGCACGCACCTTCACCGCCCGCAACACGCGGAGGCCCGCCTCCGCGCGCAGTCTACGGACTCTAAATAAGATGTAGCGTCGAGGTCCGCCTCCGCGCGCACTCTACGGAGTATAAATAAGACGTGGATGTTGTCCCTACGCACTCTACTGAGAATAAACAAGACGCGGATATCACCGCACACACACAGGCATTGTCCTTGCATGTACTCCCCAGAGTATAAATAAGACGTGGTCGAAGTTCTCACGCACCCAAGCTCTAATAAGCGTCTACTTCAACTAGTCGCCAGCTCTGCTGCGGCCCCTTCGAAAGGTAGGGGACGGAGCGCTCGCGCGTTTACTTTGACTAGGCGCCAGCTCCGCTGCCACCCCTTCGAAAGGTAGGGGACAGAGCGCTCGCGCGTCTACTTTGACTAGCACCAGCTCCGCTGCCACCCCTTCAAAAGGTTGGGGACAGCGCACTCGCGTGTCTACTTCGACTAGGCGCCAGCTCCGCTGCCACCCCTTCGAAAGGTTGGGGACGGAGCGCTCGCGCGTCTACTTCGACTAGCACTAGCTCCACTACCACCCCTTCCAAAGGTTGGGGACGGAGCGCTCGCGCGTCTACTACGACTAGGCGCCAGCTCCGCTGCCACCCCTTCGAAAGGTAGGGGATGGAGCGCTCACGCGTCTACTTCGACTAGGCGCCAGCTCCGCTACCACCCCTTTGAAAGGTAGGGGACAGAGCATTCGCGCGTCTACCTTGGCTAGGCACCAGCTCCACCGCCACCCCTTCGAAAGGTAGGGGACGGAGCGCTCGCGCATCTGCTTCGACTAGGCGCCAGCCCCGCAGCCATCCGTTTCGCGAGTCTACCTCGGGCGCTACTATCTACAAGTCTGGCAGAGCCGAGCGCAGAAATCTACCCTACGGGCCAATCGCCTAGAATGGGGGCGTGCAAAAACACGAACATATGGGGCAGGCACTGCTTCATTCATATAAAAGAGTAGGTTGCGAAGAAACCATACAAAAACGTGTACATGACGCAACACACCCAACCCCCGCATCACTCTTGATCCGCGTCGTTTCCTTCGCGCCGAGGAACTCCCTCGAGCCACCGGAGTAGGTCCCCTCTTTACGCAGAGTGTGCCGTAGCGCGATCTTGGCTGCGTCTTCCCCAACATAGCCCCAAATCCGATTATAGAAATTCTGTACGGCTGGCTGGGTGAAGCGGATGGCGTTAGACATCACCTCGGGCTTAGCGGCAGATCCAGCTGCGAGTCGGCCAGCTCGTCGATGTGCCCGCACCCCCGGGCGCGAAGTAAGGCAAGGGCGAAGGAGGCACCCAAGAAGCTGCAGTGATCGCCGAAGGACTTGGCACCGCGGAAAACAAGGCCCGAGCCCTCTTCGATCCGCCCAAGCGTCTCCGTCAGATTTTCAGGGCCATGCGTAACCTCGGGTACGTCGACGACGAGGTCCCGGAGGGCCCCTTCCAACGACCCCATCGCCCTCCATGCTGCCAGGGATGCGTTGTCCTGGGCCTCGGTCCTCTCTGCAAGGGATGCGATGAGTTGGGTCTTCTCCTCCTCTAGCGCGGAGATCTGCTGAAGAAAGGCGGTGCGTTCCTCTGTTGCAACGCGCTGGACCTCTGCCATGGCATGTCGCACCGCCACGGCGTCCTCCGCGTTGGAAGCTATCATTGCCTTTTCTGCCTCCAGTCTGCAGATCTGCTCGTCCTTGGCAGTGTGTGCATCGTCCGCAGCACGAAGTTCACTCTGCAGCGCCCTTCGCTCGCGAACGCGAGTCTCCTCCAAGGCTTGGCTCAAGGCAAGACTCTGGGAAGGACAATTGGCTCAGGCCGAAAACCACTTACCCTTATCTCCGAGGCAACCAATGCGAGCGCCAGAAGGTCTCCCCCGCATGTCGCCAGTGCCGTCACATCCAAGCTGCTACCGACGCGCTCCGCGGCCTGGTTAAGAACGCGAAGCATCTCCAATCGTGGGATGAAGTCGGAGATGACGGACCTCAGCCCAGCAGCTTCCGCAGCACTGGACACCCACGCCGAGTCCTGCATAGCAAGGTCCGCGACTTTGCGCGTACCTCCGTTGCTCAATCCTTGACCGCGTCCGAGAGACCCCGTCTCACCTAATGTCGACGGCAAAATGAGCGAGCAAATCGGAGAGAGTTTCGCGAAGTCATGAGGGGAAAAGGAATCGCGCCCACCTTCGACACCCTCTGCCACGGTACGGGAGGGTGCCAGCGCAACCTCTATACAGGGAATGGGGGCTTCGTCAGCCCGACGAGCGGTGCCTTCTCCCCAACCTCACCGACCCCCTCATAGGGTGCCAGGATCCCGGTAACCACGCCAGCAACTCTGAATCGCCCCCTCGCAGGCGGAGATGACTGTACCCGGGGGCGCTCCGCCCTTGGGGACGCAGACGACCCTTCCTCAGCCGCCCTGGTAGTAGGTAGCACACCCCCGGTGGTCGCCGTAGGCGGCAAATCCCTGATGTCCATTGCAGGCAGCAAACTCTCGGTAGTCGCCGCTGGCGGCGCCACCTCACCTCCAGGGTCAACAGCACCAAGGCCCACCACCTCGCCGCCATCTAAACCCTCAGTAGGGGCAATGTCCCCTCCCGAACCGGCCGGTTCGGACCCAGCGCCGGCTGCGCCTCCCGCTTCGGTAATACCTCCCAGCGGCGCGACCGACGGGCCGGGTTTGGTGGCCTTAGATCAAGCCTTGCGCCGAGGCGGCCGCGCCTCCACTTCGCCATCGTCATCATGACGACTCCGGGTCTCCACCAGCACCGCGCGGGCGGGCACATTAATCCCCAAGACCTTGCAGACCCGGTTTATCCACCCCTGTTTCGCTGAGCTGGTCGCGGCCTCGCGCAGCCTGTGCTCCTTCGCCGTGTATGGCCTGAGGAGCGCAACGACTGCGCGTTCTGCATCTTTCAGCCGGGGCACTATGCACAAAAATTGAACGTCATCCATAGGAAGCCACGTGATTGTGCGAGCATGCGCATATCCGACGGTCGAGGGACTTACAAGGAGCGGAGGGTCTCAGAAGGCAGGACACAGTCGGGTGGACGCCATCCTCCCAAATACTACCCCGTACATGATACTGCCACCGGCCGGAGAGCGGCAACGCCCCGTACATGGTAAACTCTTCGGCAAGGTCACGCATGTTGAACCGGCGGGCGATGCTGGCAAGCCTCCATGCCTTCTGTGCGTCGTCGGACATCGGCTCCACGTCTGGTGAGCTGTTGAACGATATCGGCTGTCCCCGGTAGGACAAACCGCTCTTGCTCGCCACGAGGTAGTAAAACCAACGGCGCGTCCAACCGGGCTCCCATTTCCCTCGCGCGGCCCATGCAGGGAAGAGCCCCGCACACTGCTTCCTCAGTACGAAGTTGACGTTGCCGAAGTTCGATTCTGCTCCCCCCTCGAGCGTCGTGCATAATAGAGAACAGACTCGCTTTGGGACGGCGACCCTCTGTTCGCAGTGCCCAAGCGAACACAGCCAAGCGGACTATCGCGCTGGGGGTCAGCTGCGCCAGCTCCAGCTCGTACGCCCGCAAGACCTCACCGACGAAGAGTGTCGAGGGCATCCACAGGTCAGCGTCAAAGAACGTGACAAAGACAATAGCCTCCGTCTCCGCTGGTTGCGGTTCCGTCTCGGTGGGGCTGGGAATACGAGCCTCGTCACGTTCCACGTTCTTCCCCTCCCGGACGAGTCTCTGGAGCATCTCTTCAGTGACACGGCTCCGCCCCAACACGCGGGAGCAGTGGCCTCCCGAGTGCTCCATGGTGTCCCACCGCTTGTTGACGTGCGCTCTTCCTCGCACCACCAGCGAGTACTTCCCCGAGGGAGGCGACAGATCGTACCGATCGGACGAGGCGCTACCGTTGAGCCGGCGAGCGGGATCGTCACGGCAAGCCATTCCTCTCTGAGATAGGGCACTAAAGCAGTAGGAGCAAGGGTGGGTTGCGTGGGCGGTAGAAGAAAGAAGACAGACGGAACGACCAATGCGAAGGAACATACCCACGCCGATGGCGACGCCTTATAAAGCTGGCTCAACCCCCCCCCCCCCGCCAGTGCGGTGCAACCGGCAGGAGACCAGCGGTTCGGTTGCCCACGATCGGGAAGCGCAACCGCTGGCAACTGGGGGCACGCGTAGGTAGGTGGGCAGACGGCGCACGACACGCCAATAACACCCCACCATGTGTCCCGCCTCCTAGGGAAGGGCCGAACGGCCGCGGTTGTGCGACAGCTGACAGCCCACGGCGCGCCAATCATGGCATGGCGCGTATACACCCCAAGTGCAAAAGCACGTACGGCTGCAGCGACCTGCTCCTGCCAGCCCAGAGGTCGGCACGATTCCAGGAGCCATTAAGGCGCACTACTGGGCTGCGGAGCCGCACCCACCTCGCCCCAGGAAAAGCCATTGGCGCGAGGTTTGCCTCCGCACCAACCCCGACTTCGACCCCGACTTCGACTCCGACTCCTACGCCGATGTCGCCCTGTGGACGACGAACACTTCACCAACTGCCCAGCCCCATACCCTTGCGGCACGACCAACACTACACCGAGCAGTAAGACTCCGCCGAACATTGGGAAAGCTCACAGGCCGCAGGAAGGGCTCAGCAACATGGCTTCAGCCCGTGAAGCCCTTCACCATGAGAGGCTCCTGTTGTAGGGGTGGCCCCCACCTAAGCCCAGCAGGCCTGATATAGGAATGTAAGGCCCAAAATGGGACATGTGTAATGACATAAGTACCCCTGAGGGGAGTACTCGGATGTAAGGGTATATTTGTAAAAGCACTCCCCATATGGATATATATATATATATATATATATATATATATATATATATATATATATATATATATATATATATATATATATATATATATATATATATATATATATATATATATATATATATATATATACGACACGAGCCATGGGGAGAAACCTAAGCCATTGCTCACCTAACTCCCCACTACCATACTCTCTCTCTCTCTGTTTGGTCTGTAACCACAACAGTTACGTTCTTTGAGTTCTTAGCGATGAGCGCGAGAACGAGAAGTGAAACGCAGTCGACATGAGCGATGACTGACTGTGAGAGCTCAGTACTTATAGCCGAGCAAAAGGGTAGCCGCTGCTGCGTTGGTGCCTGGAATTTCAAAGATGTTCTCGAGGCGTAGCACTGCGGCAAGGGGGACGACAGCGACGGGTCAACTGATATGCGGAGGGAGGGGGAAAGGGGGGACAACAGCAACGGGGCGACAGATGTGTGGACGAGGGAGGCCGGGCAGTGAGAAAGATGGCTACCGTACGGTGGCCATGCGGCATAGCCCACGTGTCGCTCCTTGGTTCATCCCACGTGGTGACCGTCGGTGTAGATGACATTTTCGTAAATTTTGCGTGACAGATGCTATTATTGTTAATACAACGTGAAACAGCGCCAACACGGCAAAAAAGTCCTCGGAAAAGGTGTAATACCGTAATAGTTCTGTCATTAGACAAGTGAAGCTTTAGATTGTTTTGTATTGTCGCTGTAGGGTGTCACGGTGCCCCTTACGACTGAGATGCAGAGTCAGCAGAGCAAGCGCAGGCAAGATGGAGGAATCTCTCAACCAAGCAGGAGACCAGCAGAAGAATCTTAAGACCCAATACTTCGTACGCAGCAACAGAATGGGACCTGTAATGCGTGTGCGAGTGATTGCTAGGTCAGGTTGTCAGTACAAAAGGAGAGGTTAAATAACATAACTCGCAGTCTAATTCCCCAATCTATCTTCTTCCTCCTCCGGTCAAGGGTGCGCATGACCTGCAACCTCTCTCCTAACCCTATGGAACACATTGATTTCTCTGTGCTCACTTGGGGTTCCCATCATTTGCCATCTCCACCGAAATTGGATTTCTCTCAATTTGACGGTGAGCACCCAAAAGCATGCAAAATCAAACCGGGTCCACATGGACGCCACATCGGGAAAAAAATTAACCTGGAATGGGTCGAGCGTTTTGTTTTAGACAGTTTTGTAGTTGCGAGTAGAAATTTAGACTCGGGCCATAGCTGAACAATGAAAAATAGACGTTTTGCTTTCTTGAACATAAATGAATGTGAATGGAAAAGGCCCATTTTACAGTCCTGAACCAATGTGATCCCAATTCCAATGTGATCCCAATTCCAATGTGGTCTAAAGCAATTCCAATATCGTCTAAAGCACAATCCTAAAGTATCAAGATCAGGTCACTTAACCCCCTCGATCCATTCTAGAGAGATTTCAAACCAATGTGGCATCCACGAAGTAATGGTCTTGACATGTAAGCTCTGGCTCACCTCCTAGTAGAGGTACATGTAATAAATCAGAAACAATAATTTGTTGGGCTCATAAGTTAAGACTCTTAATATGATATAGTTGGACTCTTAATATGATATCCTCTTCCTTTTTGGCCATGGCTCAATTGGTTCTCACCCATGGCTCACGGGCCCCTCCTCCTCGCCCTCCTCTCTCTCCTGTTCTGCCATGGGACACTGATATGGTCATCGGTGATGGTGGATTGGGCATTGGTAATGCTGCGTAGCAGGGGAAGAGCGGTGGCATGAGGTAAGAAGAAGATGGATGATGTGTGGGTGATGTGGCAGACATGTTGGATCCATGTGGACACCACATCGGGGTAAAACCACCTTGGAATGGATGGAGGACGTTATGTGACCTGGTTTTGATACTTTAGGGTTACGTTTAAGACGGTTTTGGAGTTATTGGCCGAAAAACAAACTTAGCCCATACTTTCTCTGTAACATGGACTATTTCCTAAATTAATGAATGCATTTTTGTTGTTACTTTGTCTGTAGCTTATCGCTTGTTTCCTCAATGTATTTGTTGAAATGGACTTATTCCATCTGGAAATGATGTGAAATGGTTGTCAAAAATGGTTTTGTAAATCTACTTTGAACCCCTAAACTTTGCAAAAAGTCCACTTAACACCTTCAACTACTAAACCGGGTATTTAACTTACACCCTAAGGTGATTTTGGAGGGTAGTTTTGCTGATAGGAATCCAACTTAGTGTGGCTTTTACCATGTTGATAGCCATGTCATTGGTTTTTGCTGACTCAAATCCAAATGAGAGAAGGAAGGATGATGAGAAGAAAAAAGAGAATGTATATATAGAGAGAGGAGTGATAAAGAGGTCGACAATATGGGTGCAACATACTTGAACTAGATTCTCATAAGCAAAACCTGATGATATAGATGCCAATATAGCGAAAACCATCTTGAGCTGGATTCGCATAATCAAAACCGCCTTAGGATGTAAATTAACTCAGTTTTGTAAATCTGAGTGTTAAATATCTAGTTTTATGGTTGAAAGTGTTAAATGGATTTTTTTTGGCAAAGTTTAAGGATGTAAAAAAACCTATGCCTAGAAAATTTCCTGTGTGCCTTCTTTGCAGAACATGTGGGAAATTGGAATCATTGGTAGTAGCCAGCATGTACGACATCCCCAGTGTAAGCTGCACTGTTTCTTCTTCCCCATAGGCCCTGCACTATGGGCTTAGGAGCGATTAGGGACTTGGCTCAGTGCTGAAGTTGACGTTCCTGTTAGAGAGTGGGACCGTTAAAGCACATTTGCACTGGGAGTCGTTTCACCCGTTGGAATGACAACAAGCAAAACCTCAAATCAGCTTGCGTACATGCAAATGCCAAGTAGGGCTGGGAGGCATCAGGATTGAAATGGTATTGTGAGTCCCGTACTCTTTAACAGAAGTTAGAGGAGGATCAGACAGGCGAGTCCTCTCTGAGTGTACTGGACACCTATAGTGCCAGTAGATTGGAATACCTTCTATATCAACATATGCATCGATACTCCTCTGCAGCTTCATATGTTACATCATCAACACCTTCCTTATAATTTGTTACCCATGTGTAGCACTCTAGCCCAAAATATACTCAAAGCCTAACATACCGTGAGACAAGCTTCATGCATGCATACATCCTTGCCTCGTCGGATTCGGATATTATAATTCAAAATCTCTTATGATTTCATTGTACTTGTTAAAGTTGATTCAAATTTGTACCGTGTCCATATAGAATACTTCATCGCCTCATGCCAGACGTGGCATGGCAGGTGTATGCACAGGTTGTATTAGATGTGGTGTCAATCTGTAGTACCCAACTCTGATTTGATTCTCTCTGTGTGGGACTCTTTTCCGTCACACTATATATACACCCTAGTAGCCCATAGGAAGAGCAAGTGCTTAATTGTAATCTCTTCTCAGTATAGTGATTTGCCTTCGACCACCCGTGGTTTTTTCCCGCAAGGGTTTTCCATGTAAAATTTGTCTCTCTTGTCTCTATTTTTTTGTGCATTATTTGTAATAACTGGCATCAGAGCAAGGAGATTAGGGCTTGTGAGATCGAGAAAAAAATCCGTAAGTCAGCGTCCATGCATCTCGCGACCCATGTCGCATCCAAAGTGGTTCACATCGCTGTCTCCGAAGCAAAATCGCACGGCGTGTCTGTCCTCGTCTTGGTCCCTAAGGGCATCTCCAATGGTCTGAGTCAGCTAGCTCTATGCATGTATACATCAGCATATATCCTATGTAGAGGAAAGAGAGTATGAAAAAAAACCGAGCCAGCTTTTCTTTAAGCACTAGTCTATAACGCCAAACGAGGCAGCCTCTATAAATTCTGTGTGTGCATGTAAGCATCAAATAGCTATCCTTATAAATAGTTCTTTAGAATACTAGCTTTAATTTGTACTATATAAATGATGTGGAAGTTTTATAGTTAGTTGCTAATTATAACTATTGGAGATGCCTTAAGAAACGCAAGATAAAAGGCGCAGAGGAAAAGAAGCAACACAGCAGCACGCACCATAAGAGAAGTGTCGTGATCGAATACCAAAGTAAAAGCTAGCAACAGCGTGCATCCAGTTAGAAGCAATAAAAAAGTTAACATAAACCAAGGCCAGAAAAAAAGAGAGCGTCCGGACTCCAGAGGCATTTTTTTTGTTAATTCCGGCAGAAATTGCTAAATACACCCGAGGTTGTACCAGGAGCTTGTCCATGCGATTTTTTTGTTAGGTACACACAAATTCGTACCAGCAAAAAATTAGTTATTTTCCGTATGGTGACTCTAAAGTATGATTTTCCGCTGTTTGATGGTGACACGAGGCTTTCTCTATGGCAAATCAAGATGCGAGTTGTTTTATCACAATTTGATTTGGATGATGTATTTTTGGGGATCGACAAGATGTTAGCCATATTGTCCGCTGGTGAGAAGCAACGTAAAGATTGTAAGGCCGTATCTCAAATTTATCTTCATCTATCAAATAATATTTTATAGGAGGTTATGAAGGAGACATCCGCCACCGCATTATGGCTGAAGTTAGACCAGATTTGCATGACCAAGGATCTGACTAGTAAGATGCATCTGAAGTAGAAACTTTATTCTCACAAGATGGCAGAGGGCGCCTCACTATTGAACCACCTGATAGCTTTCAAGGAAGTTGTTGCAGACCTCGAAGCTATGGAGGTAAGTATGATGAAGATTTGGGTTTTATTTTGCTATGCTCTCTACCTAGTTCGTACTTTATTTTTAGAGATACTATTCTATATAGCCGAGACACTCTCACTCTCAGTGAAGTTTATGAAGCTCTATATGCTAAAGAAAAGATGAAACTTATGGTTCTAGATGAAAGTTCAAGTACGCATGCAGAAGGTTTGTTTGCCCGCGGTAGGCAATATGAGAAGGGTTCAAACGACAATTCAAAAGATAGAAGCAAAAGCAGATATAAAGACAGATCTAAATCTAGGAATAGGGAGTCATGCAGGTATTGCAAGAAGGATGGTTATGACATATTCGAGTGCTAGAAGTTGTAGAACAAGGAGAAGAGGAATAATAATTTCAAGAAGGATCAACAAGATGATGAACCTAGAGCCACCATTGTCACGAAAGAAGGTCTTCATGGAGATGTTCTCGTTACCTTTGCTGGTGATTCTAAAACCAGTGATGAATGGATTCTTGATTTAGCCTGTACTTTCCATATGAGCCCAAACCACCGGTGGTTCATTACCTATGAAGCTATGACAAGTGGGTCCATGTTGATGGGTGATAATACACCATGCAAAGTTGCAAGCATTGGTTCTATCCAAATCAAGATGTTTGATGGCACCATCAGAACTCTATCGGATGTTCGTCATATTCCGAATTTGAAGAGAAATCTTATCTCGTTGAGTACTTGAGAGACCATGTGGAGGTATCCCCATGTTTGTGATGAGTAATTGACGGTTGTGTTAGTGAGTTTGAGTTTGTTTCGGGTATTATAGGTTTGAGTACCTTTCATTTATGCTATTGTTGATATGCTGTTTCATGCAGTGCTATGTGACGGTTTGCTTGTCTGTGTGACTGCAGGACTTTGGAGCTAGGTCATGGTGAGGCGAGGAGGACCGGGACTAGGCACACGAGGTGTTGAGGTCCAGACGGTCGGTGATGCCGAAGATGATCGAGGCTGGTGAGGTGATTGTGAGTCGGGAGAAGAGGAACCGGAGCTGGAGCTACCGGTGATGGACACGACGGGCGACGACGAGAGAACCGGGACTAGGCTCAGGGAGGAGTCGGAGGTCCAGACGGTTGGAGGTCGGTTGCGGTCGTGCGCAACGAAACAGACCAAGACTAGACTTAGGTGGAGTCGGAGGTCTCGGTCGGTGTCGGGTGGACGCGACGGGCAGCGGCGAGTGGACCGGGACTAGGCTCAGGGAGGAGTCGGAGGTCCAGACGGTCAGGATGCCGGGTGCGGTCGTGTGCAGCGGAGCAGACCAGGACTAGACTCAGGGAGGAGTCGAGGTCTAGACAGTCAAGGTATCGGATGCGAAAGCTTCCGGGAAGGTGCTTGAGGGGTAATTTGTTAAATTGACTCAAGCAAATGAGTGGAGTGGGTGGATTTCCCTCCAAAATCTGGTTGTTGACTTTTTGCCTCAAGTGTGTAAGAGGCATGGAGTGAATGTTGTATGACTCTTCTTGATTTCCTTCTTTGGGGATGAGCCCTATTGTTAAAAGGAGAAGGAGGTGAAGGAGAAGAGCAGGCATTCTGGAGAGAAGAGGAGGTGGTGTTCTCGTGTGTGTCTCCATAAAGAGTGAGCTCAGTGTGTGTGAGCATGTAGTGTGTGTTTTCTCATTTCCAACTGTGTATGGGGCGGTAGTGTGAGATGAGATGAACTCATGTAATCATTCCTCTATTTATGAAGCATTCATGGTTATGAATCAATTTGAATGGAATGATTTTGAGTCTTTTTGTTTCCCTGCTGTTTCCTCAGTTCTTGTGATTTTGAGATGATTCTTTGAGTTTTTAGTTGCAAAGTGGTTTGCTCTGTGATGGGAATATGCCTCAAGACTATTTGGTCAGATAAATTCCCAAGAGCCCAATGGAAGAATCAAAGAATCCCTCTTTTCACCTCTTGCAGCTCCTTTCCTTTGTTTTTTACTGTTTAGGGTTTTGGTGGCAGAGCTCTGGTGAAACTTGGTTTTCTCCTAAAAAAGGTTGTGCCTAGTTATGAGTTTCCAAGGCCTAAGATCATTTCATAGCTGATTGCAAAAGTTCATGAGCAATAAGTTTGTGATTGTTGAGTGATTTGGAGTTCAGCTCTTTCATTGCTCAAGTTTCCATATTCTTGTCAAAATCTTGATTCCTTGTTGTCTTGTTGATTTCCTTTGGTTCCTAAGGCCCTTCTGGTATTTAGATAATAGTCCTTGTCTTTTGGGCCAAGATGATCAGTTAAATTCCATCAATTTTCTTGATTGCAGCAAGATTAAGTAGTTTCAGCATTTCAGTCAATTGCTCGCTGTTTCTGCTTCTGCCCGAACCAGGGGGCGGTCAGACCGGTCCACCCATGGCGGTCAGACCGCTAACCCTAGCAGTCAGACCGGTTGGGCGTCGGCGGTCTGATCGGCCCAGAGAGAGCGGTCTAACCGGCCATATATGAGCGGTCTGACCGGCGTGTTGAGGGCGGTCTGACCGGCGTGTTGAGGGCGGTCTGACCGGTCATTGAACTATGGTCAAACCGGCCTCTAGCAGATGTTGTTTGCTCTGATTTTCTTCTTTGTTTCTCTCTCTTTTCTCTGCTCAGGATTTCCAGAGAGCATGAAGCTTCCTCCTCATAGTTTTACGTAGCTATCAGAGAGGGACTCATTTGTGTGGACACTTTTGAGGGGACAAATTTTAAAGGGCACCATTCACCCCCCTCTGTTGCCATATCCGATCCTACAGTACTCTTGATGTTAAAGGGTATAAGTATTCAGGTGGAGGTGGAGTTCTGAAAGTCACCAAAGGTTCTCTTGCTGCAATGAAGGGTGAAATGATGACTGCCAACTTATATCATCTGCGAGGTACTATAGTTTCAGGTAATGCTACTACTCTTTGACATATGTGTCTGGGCATATAAGTGGATAGAATGATGGAATTTCTTGGTAGTTAAAGCATCGACAAGTAAAGTTTTATGAACATTATGTCTTTGGCAAGCAAAAGAGGGTGACATTCAGTACTACGACTCACTCTACAAAAGGCATATTGGATTATGTTCACTCTTATTTGTGGGGAGAATCCTGCGTTCCATTACTTAGAGGTGCAAGCAACATGTTGACCATCATTGATGATTACTTTAGAAAAGTTTGGGCATATTTCGTCAACAAATCAGATATATTCAAAACATTCAAGAAGTGAAGACTAGATTGAAAGACAAACTAGCAAGCACGTCAAGAAGCTGCGAACTGACAATGGCTTGGAGTTCTGTTTTGGAGAATTTAAAGATTTATGCAAGTTACAAGTATTGTGAGACATTATACTGTCCCATGCTCTCCTCAACAAAACGATGTGGCCGAATGCATGAACAGAACCATCATGGAGAAGGTACGTTGTATGTTATCAAGTTCTAGATTACCTAAGAGTTATTGGGCTGAAGCCACTTCCACTGCTTGTTATTTGATTATCCGTTCACCAAATTTGGGCTGCTGCATGCACTGTTTACATTTCTGTTGTGGTACTATCCCCTTTTCAATACCTTTCGAAGTAATGTCCTGCAAGCCTTGTGATGTTTTGTTTGTTTACTTACAAGTTAGATTTATTGTTGCTTTACATTTGTTGTTTTATTTGTGCGTATGTGCTAACTTGAAGTCGTTTTACAGGCATAGCTCATGACACTCATGGATCCTATGGGCGTGAGCGACACGATTGAGTTGGGCCGGGTCATCCGCACGCGCACACCACGGGTGGCCTGGAGGGTAGACCCATGATGGACAGATAGGTTAACCTCTGAGTGGCAATACCTACATGCCATATGTACATTTTATACTAACTTATCTTTGTTTTCATAGGCTCAGCACTGCCGGTCTACTACCTCTTGCACAGATGGTGCAGGCCACGGATGAGGATGAGCTAGCTATAGCTGCGATCAGTGACGATGGGGACATCCAGGAGTGGTCACGACGCTTCCCGTTTGACCACTCCCTGCTTACAGCCCTTGTGGACTGGTGGCGGTCGGAGACTCGCACTTTCCATCTCCCATTTGGGGAGATGACCCCTACTCTACAGGATGTATCCCTCCTGCTTGGCCTACCTATCGCAAGAGGTGTTGCCTTTCTGCAGGAGGGCCTCGACCACTGACGCGGTGACCTTCTTGCTAGGTTTGCAGGAGTCCTTCCACCTGCGACCGTCCTTGAGTACTTCGTATTTCAGGAGGGACAGGGGCACAACCCACCCTTACAGTGACTGTCGCAGTGGGAGGGAGTGCTATAGGACTATGTGCAAGAGGACACCCCCTATGACAACAGCATGTAAGAGGAGTACCTTCACTAGTACTCTCATCGAACACATACTAGGATGGTACTTGCTGCTGACCCACTCCCAACACCATGCGTCCTAGCACCGACCGACACATACCCTTTGCACTTTGCGTAGAACGTTCACCGTGTGGTATGTTACATTGTATTTTGAAAACTTTGGTTCTAACCCCCTTTGTATATTTCTCCATGTCATCTTTTCTTTGTAGGTGGGCATCAGTGCTGGGATTGAGAGGGACGCACACACCTTGTTTTGGAGGCTAACTGATGGTGCGAAGGTCACATGCAAGGAGGTGGCCCAGGCTGTCTATTGTGTGGCAGCTCAGGCCGCACATCTTGTCAGCCTGTTGACGTGCACCAGGCTCCCAGAGGTTGACATGCCAACACCTAGTCGATAGTCCATATGTCTGCTGACACCATCTAGTCTGGCAGCACAATAGGCGGGATGGTCTGCGTGGTCATGCGCAGCATGCCCTGACGAGGTTGGAGGGTCTGCATGGGCACATCCCTTTACACTGGTTACATTGCAGTACGGGGGGTCCTCAGGACTCCTTTGCTTTCCAAATGTAGTAGGTGCACAGTGCGTATGACCTATTGTTCTTTGTCCACGATGACTTTTCGCGTGCCATGGCACTAACCCATTGTATATCGCCTCACTGTTTGTTTGCTTGCTTCACCTTAATTGAATAATTAACAATATTTCCACTGTAGGTTTGATGCCCACGGAGGCATCGTGGGCCTCCCCAGGCACCGTGGACATGCACGAGTTCCTTGTGGACCCAGACGTGGCAGCTCAACCCGTACCACCTGAGGTTCTCTCCGGGTCACACGTGCCTGGCGGGCCACTACCCACATAGGAGGTAGTGTTTTCCACCCCTCAGGCTTTGGGACCTCATCTATCCAAGCCTCCTGAGCATCTTCCCCAACTGGGCTAAGAGCCCAACACCCAACACAGAGGAAGAAGCCGAACTGAGGCCACACGGGAGGTCACGGAGGTGGAGTGGGCTGTGGCGATGTGGGAGGGGATGCTAGGGGTGCTATTGGGGGCGTATTAAGGGGTGTAACCCTACGCTTGATGTACTTTTGTTTATTTAGTTATACTTAAATTGTGTACTTACTGTGTGATACTGTAATGTTGTTGCGTTCTTATTGTAACTCCTTCGTACAATGTATGTTTCGTCAACGCGTATCAATGACTCTAGGTTAATGCACAGGACACAATGAATCAACACTCTACTCAATAAATGGTAACCTCATTGATGCATAACTGCGTACAATAGGAGGATAGTACCATTTTAAAAGGGGATTGAACATAACTACGTATTGCTGATGCGATGAACCACAGCGAGACCTCCATATTTATAGATGGAGATTATTGACCTGTTGTTGATGCCTAGCATGCCGGGTGAGGGGGGACAGCACAGATAAAGTGAAAGTGTGTTCACGAGGGAACTCACTTGCAAATGAACAACTGACAACACTCTGCCTCACTATCTTTTTCAGATCGACATAACAACACTATACTTCCTCAGCTTTTCAGACCAAAAGCCAAGACTTTACAAAGGAAGATGTGACAACTCTCTACAAAGTAAGAACCGACAACACTTTGCCTCGCCATCTTTTTTAGATCGACATGACAACACTATACCTCTTCAGTTTTTTAGACCAAAAAAGATAAGACTCCAAATAGCCTAGCATGACAACTCTCTACAAAGTACAACGTGGCAGAACACTCTGCCTTGATATCTTTTTCAGATCGACATAACAACACTATACTTTCTCAGCTTTTCATACCAAAAAGATAAGAGTCTACAAAAGGAAGACCATGATAACTCTCTATAAATGTTTGTTGGGTTTAACCGTGGCATTTTAGGGTTAACCCTTATATATGAAATGAGGACAAAAATGTAAGTGAGGTGCTACGTATGTGCATATTTAACCTATTATGGGCTAGATATTGAGTTGGATTATAGACCAAAATGTCACAGCCTTGATCGGGTTCCGTGTATAATGCCAACCTGAAAGCTGTATCCTCAACGTGTATGTCACTGCGCACCTTAGAGAGCCTTCCAGCTAGGCCTGTGCATCAAGGTTGTAAAAATAGCGATTCTAGTCGTAGAATCGTATGATTTTACGATCCCACGAAGCCAATCCGACTCAAATCACATCTTGAGTCGTACCTGGTAGAATCGCAATCCTAGTCATAGAATCATGTAGAATCATAGTAGAATTGTTGTAGAATCATGTATCATCTAAGATTATTGATTACAATGTTTTGATGACATTACATATTGATAACATTGCTCTTCTAGTTGTAGCTCTCAATGACATAGAAATTAAACCATGATTCTAGTCATGAATAAGATATATATTAATCAAATTGGATGCCAAATGACCAAATAAACACTCATATCACTCTTGAAATATACGATAAATTAGAATAAATATATTTTTTGAAAGAATCAGGTAGGATCTTAGATTCTACGATTCAATCCTAGAATGTGATCCTACTAGAGTGTCTCTGATCCGATTCAGAATCACGATTCTAACAACCTTACTGTGCATTCAGTATTTTGGTAGAATCAGTTTGGTACATATGGTAAATTCAACAAATACGGTATTATCAGTTTGGTAATATATGGTATTTTTAAAAATACAGTTCGGTATCGATAAATCCTAATTTATTTCGATGCAGCACCTTTAAATACCATATTTACCAAAGTTGACGCAAATTACGAACGATATAGTGAGGCGACAATATTGGCAATAGAATTAGAACTCAGAAGCACTCCAAATCTCCAATGGAATATGGAGATTCCATCACATATGCAAGACTAACAAGTTAGTTCGGGTGTTACTGTATTTTGATTGAAACTGCTAGCCAAGTCTTGGTGAAGACCTGGGAGAATCAAGAAGAGGACCATCAAATGTGCTACCTATCTCGAAGGAAATCCAGGAGTTTAGGATGAAGTTTGTTAGCTTTGAGATATGTTTTGTTAGAAGGCAAGTTAATATTGCCGGTGCAAATATGCAACAAGCCAGCAACCAACAAGTAAACTTGTTACTAGTCACATGTGGTTGGCTACTTGGCTGGACGCCTGGACACCATGCCTAACCTAATGAGTCAATGACTATGGAGGATGAGCCGAATGGGATGGTCAATGGCCTATGCTCGGTGTTTTCGGATTTCAGTCGGTTTTTACCAAAAAAACTGAATCCCAACAAACCTGAATTCTGAATACTGTACTGAATACCGATCAAACCGAGTTGACCAGTACAGTTCGATTTAAATATGCACAACCCTACTTCCAACTCCAGCTAGTATTGTTTTGCCATTCTAATTACGAGCATGCACCTCTTCTTTCCTCCTTGTTAAAGGCCCCATCCACATTTAGTTTCACAACACCAGCCATAGGTAGCGTCCATCTCCTTGCCAGACACATTTTAGGCTCCTTCTCAGGTTCAAAAAAACCTCTTAAAATCAGCTACATGCTGTTGTACTCTGTGGACAACTGCATCCACTGTTTGTGTAACTTCACTCGTATTAATCTTGTTACGAAGATCCCACCACCACCACATCAAAAACACTAATTTCTGTTGAGGAACCGTTGCTGGTGAGTCTAGTCCGATCAATTCCTCCTATGCAAAGAGGTGATCAAACACAGGTAATGCAAATAATAGATTGAACACACAAAGAGATACGAGGGAGAACTCGTGTCTTTCTTTTATTGCTTTCTTCTTCACGTACACTTTACAATAATTGAGACCCCTATTTATAGACTAAGTGGAGGGTGCCCACTAATAGGCCATGCTTCAAGACCCAGGCCCAAGTTTCCTAACACACCCCCTTGGGCACTCATCCAATATGTTCATGCCTCATCAAAACTCTATAAAACCCAGTGGAAAAATTTAGAGAAAGAGTACATGATACATGTTGTGTTGTGTTGCATGAATTGTCTCATTAAAAACCTTGGCCAAGAAATTTTTAGAAAACTCGTTAAGGGAAAAAGAGTACAATCCACTCAATTTCATTTAATCTATAAGATTTATTCTTTGGGTACTCGATCTTCGTGATCAATTTTGAATAGTGAGCTTGAGAATAATCTCCCCCTGAGTTCTACATTTCTCTAAGTCTCATCATTCCAATTTCACGTATACACGTTTCAAAGTTAAATGCTGGAAGTGACTTAGTGAACAAATATGCAATATTTTGACATGACATAGTATGCAGTACCTTAATTTAGTCTATCTTTTGCAATTCATGAACATAGAAAAACTTGGGGTTTATATGCTTTGTAATATGACTCTTTAATAACATGTCTGCACTTGTGCAACACAAGCTGCATTATCTTCATAGATAATTATGGAAGCTTGTATGGTGTTCAATCCACATGACTGCTAGATGTAATGAACCATTCGTCGAAGCTAAGCATATTCTCGTGTGCTTTCATACAATACTATGATTTTTGAGTAGTTTGTTGAAGTTAATACAAGACTTTGCTTAGACAATTTTCCATGAAATTGCAGTTCCACCACATAGGAATACATAGCCTATTTGTGACCTAGCCGTATGCGGGTCTGATAGCTACCCGGCATCTGCATAGTCAGACATATTCATATCTTGGTTCTTTCTATAAAATAATCCAAGATCTTTGCTTCCTTAGAGGTATCGAAAGATGTTCTTTATTCCCTACCAATGCCTCTTGGTAGGTTCTGCATTATACCTTGCTAATAAGTTTACGCCAAATGCGATATCTAGTCTAGTGCAGTTTGCTAAATAGATAAGTGCTCCTACTGTACTTAAGTATAGGAATTCCGGTCCCAAGACTTCCTCCCCCTCTTCCCTAGGTCAGTATGAGTTTTTGTCTTACTGTAAAGATCTTCCGACCATTGGCACTTTCGATGGGTATGCCTTTTCAAAACCAAACCTTTCTAACACCGTCTAGGTGTAGGCTGACTGATGTACTAATATCCCTTCTGGGACATGCTCGAGCTGCAAGCCTAACCATATTTGGTTTTATCCAAATCTTTCATTTCAAATTCTGACTCTAAGTAAGAACTCGCCTCCTTTATATCTTCCAAGGTTCTGATGATATTCAGATCATCTACATATACTAAGATTATACAGAATCCATTCTAAGATCATCGAATAAATACATAGGGACACTTTTCATTGTTCGTGTAGCCTTTCTTGCATAGAAAGTCGCTTAAGCGATATACCACATTTTGCCTGATTGCTTTAGTTCATACAGCGATTTTCTGAGTTCACACAGTACAGGTTTCTATTTACTTTGTATTGGTTTGGGATAGGGACACCTTTGGTACCTTCATATAAATTTCTGGATCTAAGTTTCCATAAATGTATGTAGTTACCACATCCATTAACTTCAGTTGTAAATTCAAGTTTACTACCACTGCCATAAAGATTAAGTATCTAAAGGTAATATCACCCATGACCGGGGAATAGGTTTCTTGTAACATCCCAAATTTTGCTTTTTGGAAAGAATAATTTTAAATTAATTATTTCAATTTATTTGGAATTTTCAGAAATTAAAGTCTCTGTTTAAAAATAAACATTTAAATTAATATAGCTTGAAAATATTTTTATGTTCAAAGCATTACCAGTGAATTATGTGAATTTTTCTGGAATTTTTGAAATTTATTTGGTATTTTTCTGAGTATTTTTAAGCCTCCTATTGATTTCTGAAATCTATAAAAGATTTAAATTCTAAAATCCTCCCCGGCCGCCACGTGGCGCCCATCCGGCCGTCCATCCCCACCGCCGGTCTGATCCCGACTATTCGCCCTCATCCCGCCTTCCCTCCTTCTCCGTGCGCCATCTGTCACCCATCCGCACCCCGCGCCCGCGCCCGCGCTCATCCGAGCCGGCCGTTTCCACTCGATGCACCGGACGGCCCAGATCAGATCAACCCCGCTCGATCTAATCTCCGCCGCTCATCTCCAATTACCGATTCATTTCATCCGACGGCCCGTTCCTTTCCTCTCCGCCACCTGTCGCTCATCCGACCGCTCACCCTTTCCCCTTCTCTCTCTCTCGCTGACAGGTGGTTCCCACCTGTCAGGTCCATCGTCCCCGCGACGGTTTCACCTCCACGCGCCGACGCCATTGATGCCGCCCGCCGAGCTTCGTGCGTCGGCTCCGCTTCGCCATTAATGGCCGCACTCGTCCGTCCGTCGCGCGCACTCACCGCCGAGTTAATGCCGCTGCCGTTTCCCCTCGGAGAGCGCCGTTTTGCCGCTTCGCCGACGGAAACCGAAGCATTTACGCCGGCGAGGTTTGCGCGGCCGTTTCCATCTCCGCCAGGTATAAAACGAGCCCTGGCCACCCCTCTCACCCCTTCCCACTCTCCCTCTCTCTTCCTCTCTCGCGTGTGCGCCGTCGCCGGTGAGTTCCTCCGCCGCTCCGTTTGTCCGCTCCGCCGCACCGGTCGCTCGCGCCGCCCCTCGGTCCCCGAGCTAGCGCCGAACGCCGCGCCGCTTCCTCGGTCGCGCGCGCCGCGATCGCGCTTCGCCACAAGGCCAAGCGTCCGCGACACGTGCGGCGACGCGCTTGGACACGCGTCGTCGATCGCCCGGACTCCCGCCTCCGCGCCGAACCATCTCCACCATTCAATTTCCGACGGCCGGGATGCGTCTACGCGTCCCCATCGCCGCCCCCAAACCGCCGTCCGGCGCTGCGTTCGCGTCCGCGCGACGCCGACAATGAGAGCGCGCCACGCGGCATCCATCCACCGGACGCCCGCGTCTCCGCCGCCTCATCACCGCCGCTCATCTGGATCTGAGCCAACGCTCGGGATAGAGCCACGCGTCCGAACTCCCAGCCGTCCGATCCACCTCCGCCGACAGCCGCGCACCCGCCGCGTCAGCTCCGCTACCTCAGCCTCCACGTCAGCCCTATCCGACGTGTCAAGCCACGTGGCAGACATGTGTTTGCCACGTCAGCGCCATGTCAGCCGAAACCCTTCGCCCATGCCACGTCAACACTGCCACGTCAGCATGCCACGTGTCCCTCTCGGTCTGCCACGTCAGCAACTGTAGTTGTCCGTGGACGCGGTTCACCGTAGACTGGGCCCACATGTCGGCCTCTGTATATTATTTTAGTTTTCTTGCTGACGTCATAATTAGGATTTCCTTTTGTAAAATAATTCTCAGAAAATCCGTGCTGACGTCATAATTCATTTTCAGTTCAAAAATAATTCCAGAAATTATCTTTTTCCCATTTTCTCTGAATTCAAACTTCCAACAGCCATATCTTGCTCATTTTAAATCCAAATTGATCCATTCAAATTTCTAAATTCATCTAAAATTCCAATCTTTCATTTGGTATATTTATTTTCAATTTTTTGAATTTTTTTATTTTATTTTATTTATTTGGTTTTCTCGATTTACGTGTAGAGACCGATTTGTCTGAAGATATTCAGGATCAAGCTCAAGAAGATATCAACCCAGCACAGGAAGGCAAGTCTCCTTTGACCATTTTGCTCCTATGATTTACAAAATGATTTGTGTAGTTATTTTAAATTATTGCATGCTTATGTTGTAAAAGTGGATAACTTGATTTTAGAAAAATTTAGTTAAATGTTCCAATTGTTATACCTTCCATTGAAAATCGTTTACCTTGTACCATTGTCAACTTAGGATATCCCTTTGACTCAATAATGAGTTAGTATTACATTTTGTTAAATATATACTAGCAAATGCTTAGTTTAGCGAATCAATATAAAATGTTCAAATGAGAAGCATGTTTGTTAAATGATTTGATCAATGGTTTGTTTGAACATTGGTAATGGATGTTACCATTGTTATTTGATTTGTTTGAAAAATGGTAATGGATGTCACCACTGTTAATTTGAAAATAAAAATGAAGTTCAAAGGGAAAAGTTGACAAGGGTGGATGGAAGGTTTGGCTGGTGCAGTATAGCACGGGAATTTTTGGAATTGTGAATGAGCCACCCTGGTCGTTTAAGGACCGACGCTTGTGTTTGTCCAAACTGAGCAAAACAGTGCAACCACAAGTCTATATGGGTACGACCTAGCTAACTAACCTATAAAGGTGTAGTTTAGATATCACCGTGGTGTATTGAGTGCCGTGGTGTCTTGGTTACTCATAGTGAGGGACAGGTTTCTTGTACTCATACGGCGCAAGAGGGGGCTCCAACTCGTGGATTCGAGTTGTGGTGAAACCTTAGCGGGTGGTATCTAGCTATACTGGAGTAGGTGAAAGGCTTTGTGATATTTTATCTGGGTCTCATGCCAAAGGAAGCATGTTGACCATTAAGATAATTTATCTCTTGTGGGTAAAGTGTACAAACTCTGCAGAGTAAAAACTATTCGAATAGCCGTGCCCACGGTCAAGGGCGGGCAAGGAATGCATTCACATGGTAGAAGTTTGATTTTGATTTCAAAATAAAATGGTTTGTCAAACTTGAGAGTGGTATAACTCGCGTGATTTAATCTGGTGGTGTAACCAGACCAGGTGGTTTAACCTGAGTTTTGAAAGTTGGCAGATAGCCTGAGATTTTAGTGTTGGTGGTTTAACCTTCACTAAGTTATTTATCTAATTTCATTTATGAAAAACAAGATGTTTATCAAATGGCCTTTGAAGTAATTATGTAGATTTGAAATAAAATGCTGATTTTTGCAAAAGAACCATATAGCCTTCCTTTGTGAAGCCTTGCATCTATGCATCTTTCCCAAGACTTATGAGTACAATTTTGTACTCACATGTTGCTCTACAAATACATTAGCAGAGGATGAAGAAGCTCAAGCTGGAGAATACGACTTCTGTGCCGAGTGTGGATGCGGTGGATTCTTCCCGGATGCTTAGGACTCATTTCCCCAGTCAATTGCCTGTGGCAGATTGATGGGTCGATTAATTTACTTTTTGCTTCCGCTGTGTTTATTTTCCTTTTAAGGTTCTGTGAACCTTTGTAAGGCAATGACCGATGTAAACTTCAGTTATTATTGTAATAAATCGTGGATGACAATGTACCGTTTTTATTCTGGTTACCTGTGTGTACTAGCTTTGATCTGGGACTAGTACTGTAATGCACAGGGGGGTCCGGAAGTTTCTACTCCGGGTCTCACATTTCTTCATAATCAACTCCTGGACATTGGGTGAAACCTTGTACAACAAGCCTTGTTTTATATCTTACAACTTCATTTTTCTCATTTCTGTTTCGAATAAATGCCCACTTATGCCCTACAGGGTGCACATAGGGAGGCATGCGGCTTACAGGTCCAAACATCTCTCTTTTATTCAGATATAATAATTTAGTTTCTATTGCCCTTTTCCAATCTGATCTTTTATTACATTCAGCCAGCGATATAGGCTCTGGATCAAGATCAATGATTATGGCAATTTTCTTTACAAAATAAATATCAACATTGACTATTGTCCTATTAATAGAATCTCCCTGTGCGCATAGTTCATAGTTATTTCATCATGTGTTTACTCTTCTAGTGCTTCTACTTGCTCATCACTCCTTCCAGCTGCGGGGCAAGTCCCTTAAGTTTTTCAGCTCTGATGTATACGCATACATCCATGCTGGTTTCTCCCTCCATGGGAATGTTTAGATCCAGTATGCCCTTTTTTGAACATGCCATACTGGTGCCAGGTCTCAACTGGCTCTCCTTCTGGTTCTGGGGAATTTCAGTGATTGGTTGTATTAAGTCTTTCTTATCCTTTTTCACCAGGCATCCCTGGTTACTTGGGATTCGAGGGGCCGAAGTTCTCGTCCTTTTATTCTAAGGCCTCTCGACAGGATTAGGGATACCTTCAATTTTCTTTGGTATTTCAACCCTCTCTGGTGCATTGCGTGCATGCACATGTGACATGGTCACCTTTAAATCACTAAAGTGGTCAGGAAGTTGGTTTGCTAATGCTTGCAAGTCAATAGTCTTCTAGACTTCTCTATTTGCTCACTAGTGTGCGGGTCATGTGCATAGATTCTCATGGCTTGCCATGTACTTTCCCAATATTTTTCATCAAGGGGTTGATTTCCTCTTCCTAATGTCAGGAAACTATCCTCATCAAATATACTATCAGCAAAATAGGCAGTATGCAAATCTTCAATCATGGAGTCCAAATACCTAATTATGGATGTTGTCTCATAACCGACATATATCCTAGACTTTCAGAGAGGGCCCATTGCAGTACGCTGTAGAGAGGGTGTAGGTACAAAAACCTTGCACCCAAACCTACAAAGATGAGAAATTTTCAGTGCTGACCCTTGCGCTAGTTGCATAGGTGAATGATATTATATACCGATGGTCTAAAGTTGATAAGAGTTGCTGCATATAGGACAGCATGTCCCTAACATGTAGTTGGCAAATTACAATTATGCAAAAGTAGTTGGGCAATAAATTTAATTCTCTTAATTAATGCTACTACTAGTCCATTCTGAGTGTGGATATGCGGTACGAAATACTCAACTTTAATTCCCATTGCCATATAATAATCATCAAATGCCTTTGAAGTAAATACTCCAGTGTTGTCCATTCTGATGGACTTTATATGGTGATAAGGGAAATTATTTTTAATTTGAATTACCAATGAGATCAGCTTAGCAAAAGCATGATTTCTCATAGATAATAAACATACATGCAACCATTTCGAGAAAGCATCGATAAGCACTATAAAATATTTAAATGGCCCTAATAATGGTTGTGTGGAACCGCAAATGTCTCCTTGGATGCGCTCTAGGAATGCAGGAACTTTATCCTTCACTTTCAAAGCATAAGGTCTAGTAATTAATTTATCGTTGGCATATGCGGGGCACACAAAATCTTCTTGATTCGAGAAATTATTTACATCGATATTATGTCCCTGTGAACTGTTAATTATATTTCTCATCATCCTAAGACCTGGATGGCTTAATCTATCATGTCAGAGACAAAAGAGTTCAGAGCTTCTAAATACGGTTTTCAGATCAGTATAGGCTACGAGTGCCTTTATATTAGTGTAGTATAGCCAAGTCTCAAATAAAAGAAGTCTTTCTAATACCCTTTTTCCATTTGCCTTATGCTTTGTAATGAGCAGATATTCTTTATCATATTCTTCTTTAGATTCAATGTGGAAACCGTTAGCATGAATATACTTGAAATTTAGGAGAGTTCTAATCGATTCTAGGTACAACATGACTTTTTTAAATACCAGAGTTGTGCCCATCGGGAGTATAATTGTGGCTCTTCCTGGGCCTATTATACAAACATTATTATCAGCGATTGTCGTAAGACTGCCAATATTCTTGCTAATCGACTGAAAGAATTTTGTCTCTCCCAAGATGGTATTTGTTGTGCCGCTATCAGCTAAACACACTTCCTCCATATGGTGCCACACGTGTTCTAATATAAAGTACTTTATTAATATGTAGTAGAAGGCAATCAACACATAAATAAAATACTTCAAATATCAGAATATATCATGTCATTATTAATTGAATAAATAAATAAATTAATTAATATCATCCAACCATCACGAGAAAATTGTTGATTACCATGAATGCAAAATCTAACTTATTCCTTCCACACATGAAATAAATGGCAAAGTCTAAATTCATTCTGTGCACTAGACTGAATCTATTAAGGAACCAAATACTTCGGCTGCTATCTTCTTAGGGGTGAGATGCTCTTCCTCGGAAATCATGGCGGCGACAACTGCAATGTCAAGAGGGGGTGCTACTACAGGAGTGGAGTCAATCTTCATTGGTGTAGGCAGCTACTGAGAACTCTCCCCTTCAATGAAGGCAAAGTGGGTTTCATGCTGCCCTTCTCCTTTATGGCCTAGAAGGCATCAACGACGTATTGTGGCTCTTTGTAGATCCGCGACCAATGCCCACACTTGCCACACTTGTAGCAGGTTTAGTCTTGCTGACCATAGGGCTTGTCATTCCACTTTAGTTTACTGGCCTTACTTTCCTATGAAGTATTTGACTTGCCTTTATGGGCTACGGCTTTGCCCTTCCTTCCTCTTTTCTTCGTTATAGGCTTCCACACTTTGTAGCTCCTAGCGTTGGCCTCACGGCTAGCAAAACTCCCAGGTGGCTGTGCGACAAAGTTCTTGCAAAGAACTTCATCCTGAGCCTCCGCAACTTGCATAATATTAATCAATTTAGCATAATTCTTGTAGTTGTCTTGACGATAATTGTGCATAGACTGCACTGCATTGGGGTGGAAAGTAGAAAGGGTCTTCTCAATCTTCGTCTCATCTATGATCTGCCTACCACAAAGTTGAATATTGGTACAAATTCTGTGCAAAGTAGAGTTGTACTCTCCAACCGTCTTGAAATTAGCAAATCTCAGTCGAATCCATTCCTGCTCTGCTTGAGGAAGAATGGTATACTTTAGCTTCTCAAACCGCTTTTTCAGTGTAGTCCATAAGGCTAGTGCGCTCTTCTCTACCATGTACTCATTTTTTAGAGTAAGATAGAGGTGGTGCATGAGGAAGTAAAGTGCCTGATCATTTTCCTCAGGTGTGGGTTTGGCATCCTGCGGTGCATCAATCCCGATGGCTGCACAGAGTGCTTCTTGGCTCCAAGTATGATCTCGACATCAGAAGCCCAAGTTAAGTAGTTTTTGCTATGCTGGGCTAACTCCTCGAACTCTCGGCTTGTGATGCCTGTCATCTACATGTGCATAAAAGGAATATATATAAGTTTACTGCAGGTAAACATGCATGAAATAAATTAGATAATGGTACAAAAGGGTTCTCGTAATATACCATAATTTTATATAGTTTTACTATTATTTTCAGTGATTAAAGGCAATTTAGATAATTATGATTAATCAAAATAGTAAGTAAATATAGAAAACATAGAAGATAATAACAATAGTGCTAAACATGCTTCGAATGCGAAAAACAACTCAACATTTAAATTCCCGAGGCCCTTTTATGCTAGGATATGACTTTTTTTTAGTGAATTCTACAATTTTTAGGGGCCTATTTGTTAATTTTTAGTTTTGAGAAAATTTCCACATAATTTGCCAAATTAGCGAGGTCTTCCTTTGCAAAATTGCCACAAGAAATTTTTTCTCTCCTTTTTTCTTGGGCTGAAAATCGGCCCAGTCCCCCTTTAGCATCCAACCCGGTGGCTAGGGTTAACCCACCCTAGCCACCCGGCTCCTACCCTTGGCGGCTGTAGAAGGCACGGATTCACCCTAGTGAGGCTCAAGCAATGGCGGGTTCTGAGCTTCCGAGCGGTAGTCAAGCGGGTAGCTGGCGCAAGGTGGCAAGCATGCTGGCGGCTTCAAGCGGGCGAATGGCCAGCGAAAGGCGCAAAGGCAGCTACCAGTGGGCGGCTACAGGCGACACCCGACGATGCCGGCCCGTGCTCAGTCTCGGGCTTCTAGTGCAGCACTGGCGGCTTTAAGCCGGAGGTAAGTAGCGGATCGGCGTCTTCGGGGCAGTGGCCTGTGTGGGAGTCGTGGAGCAATGGGTACGATGTGGTGATTAGTGCGGGCAACCGAAGGTGGCTCGATGTAGTGTTGCTGAGTGAAGCTGGTGAGATGGTGCACTCGAGGCGACGGCCCATGTGGGGATCGGCGGCCAGAAGCGACTCGATACGGGGCCAGCTGAGCATTCTGTACGAGGCAGCGGGCCGTGTGGGCAGCTGGAGGCGGCTCGATGCAGTGCGGCCGAGCGGAGTCGGTAGCGCGACGCACTCGAGGTGCGGCCCATGTGGGGGTCGGTTGCGGGCGGCCGGTGCTCAGGCGGCGACGCTTGTGTGGGAGCGGCGCTGTGCAGCTAGCGGTCGGCTACTCATGCGGCGGCACAGCTCCAAATCGGCAGTGGCCAAAAAGTAATGCGGCTCCATGCCACCACCAGCCGAACGACGGCATGATGCATGCGGGCGACGCGGCCACTTGGCGGCGGCTTGTCGATTCAATTTTTTCCTCTTTTTTCAATCTATCTACAGTACAGTCAACATCTGATGCATTTTTCGTGCAATCTACCGATCAACATTGTGCCGGTGACTTTCAGTCTGCTTATGGTATATTAGAGCAGATTTACATCATAGATAATATTTAGAAAGCGAGATTTACAAAATTTAAAGCGATCTAGATAGGCAATCAATCTACGAGTGCTGTGATAATTACCTTTGATCCAGTAGAGTGATTCATGTTGATAACGTGTTGAGGAACCGTTGCTGGTGAGTCCAGTCCGATCAATTCCTCCTATGCAAGAAGATGATCAAATATAGGTAATTCAAATAATAGATTTGACACATAAAGAGATAGGAGGATAACTTCTATCTTTCTTTTATTGCTTTCTTCTTTACGTACACTTTACAGTGACTGGGACCCCTATTTATAGACCAAGTGGAGGGTGCCTACCAATAGGCTAGGTTCAAGGCTCAGGCCTAGGTTTCCTAACAATTTCATCATGTTCTCACCTTCCACTGACATAAGCTGCTGGACCATACTTTTAAGGTCCCTGTTGTGGTTACAGACCAAACAGAGAGAGAGAGAGAGAGTATGGTAGTGGAGAGTTAGATGAGCAATGGCTTAGGGTTTTCCCCATCGCGCGACTGTGGCCGCTCGCCCCTTCCCTAGAGGGGTAGGACGCGTGGCAGGATGCTACTGGCGCGTCGTGCGCTGCCCGCCCACCTACCGCTGCGCGCCCCCTAGCTGTCAGCGGTTGCGCTTCTCGATCGTGGGTAACCGAACCGCTAGGCTCCCACCGGTTGCACTCCCGGTCGTGGGGGGGAGGGGGTGAGCCAGCTTTATAAGGCGTCACCATGGGCATGGGGACGATCTTCCCCGTTGGTCGTTTAGCCTTGTCTTCTTTCTTCTGCTGCTAGCACAATCCACCCCTGCTACTGCTGCTTTACCGCGCTTTCTCGGGGAGGAATGGCTTGTCACGACTTCGACCCCGCCACTGAAGGGCCCCGCAGGCGAGGACAGCTTCGCCAACCTACCCAGCGCAGTACCCTCACGACGGGCCTAGCACTACACCAAGCAATAAGGCTCCACCAAGCGTTAAAGGAGCTCACAGGCCGCAGGAACGGAGGGGGCCAAAGGGCTCGGCAACATGGCTTCGACCCGTGAAGCCCTTCACCATGAGAGGCTCCTGTTGTAGGGATGGCCCCCACCTAAGCCCAGCAGGCCTGTTAGAAGGTTGTAAGGCCCGAGATGGGACATATGTAATGACATAAATACCCCTGAAAGGGATGCTCGGGTGTAAGGGCACAATTGTAAAAGCACTCCCCATGTGGGCATATATACACGATACAGGCCATGGGGAATACCCTAAGCCATTGCTCACCTAACTATCCACTACCATACTCTCTCTCTCTCTGTTTGGTCTGTAACCACAACAGTCCCATTCTAAACAGTAATGATTTTTGACTTCTAAAAGTTAAAAGCTGTTTGGAACATGTTGGCTTCTTAACGTGGCCTTTTCTTTTTCAAATTTTTCTTTTTCCTTTGCATTATCCATGGAGGTATAATGGTGTTTTTTATTTTCTCTATTTTCCTTTATTTATTTTAATTGAATACTTTAGAAAAAAACTAATAACCGCTACAGTATTATTTCAGCCAATAGCCACAGCACTTTAGAACTGAGCTTAACTGTGTTGCAATCCAAAAGTTTTGTGTGCAAATCTTCCAACCCCAAATCTACCTAGCATCTTCTCACCAAGAATTCTAGTAGCAATGGACTAGATGACCATGGGTCATAATTCTTGCAGTTCAAGCTTATAAGCAATTGATCACCTTTGTTTTTTAAGGTCATGCGCTACAGTTGAACCAAACATGAAGGGGGTCAGGAGCACTGGAAGTTATTTTGAAAATTTTCTCTCTTCGATTTGGCCAAAAATGATATTTTCATGGCCAAAGTGTGTTACATCCAAGGTTGTTAAAATCACGATTCTAGTCATAAAATCGTACGATTCTACTATCCTACGAAACCAACCAGACTCAAATCGTATCTTGAGTCGTACTAGGTAGAATCACGATCCTAGTCATAGAATCATGTAGAATCACAGTAGAATCATAGTAGAATTATGATAAAATCGTAGAATCATGCAGCATATAATATTATGAAAGATTTTGGTGTTTGGTTATGTCCTATCTCTCAATTCAAATTGTATGTTAAGTACTAAACTGTTAATAATTTAGATGTTAATATTCAGAGGTTTGGAATAATAAAAATTAATTTGATTATTTATTTATTTTACTTTTTATGTAAAATGATCACATTATGGCCATATTGATAACATCACTCTTCTAGTCGTAGCTCTCAATGATATAGAATTTAAACTATGGTTCTAGTCATGAATAAGATATATTTATTAATAAAATTAGATGCCAAATGACCAAATAAAAACTCATATCACTCTTGGAATACATGGTAAATTGAAAAAAATATTTTTGGTAGAATCTGGTAGAATCTTAGATTCTACGATTCGATCTTAAAATTCAATCCTACCAAAGTGTCTCCGATCTGATTCAAGATCATGATTATGACAACCTTGGTTACATCAAATGGCAATGATTTACCTGTGTGTTTCAGCAAAGGCATGAAAAACCAGTGCTCGGAGCAAATGCCCCCAAATTATCAGTATCATGTAGCCAATTTTGCCTACTTATTTTGAAAATATACGGACTGGTTGTAATCAGATACGAACTGATTTTGAATAACTAAGACCTGGTTACAGATTATATTGCATAAGGTTTGTCTGGTTTAATCTTTGTGTATATTTGAGGGTTGATATGTTTTGCTAGAGACCGCTACTGACTAGTGATTGAAGGTGTTTCTGAGTTACAACCAAGTATACATACCTATAGTATCACACATTTATTGGGTTAGAATAATAAGTGTCCAGATGAGAGACTCTGAGTCAAATACTATCTCTACTCATATTGCATAAGGATCCGGTCGAAGGCGCTCCGAGTGGGATATGATCTCTATTCATATTTGATAAGAATCCGGTCGGAGGCTTATATAAAGGGGTGCATAGGGTTTTGAAATTGTGAGAGACATTACACCACCCATCAAAACCCTAGCTGCCTAACGCCTCGCACGGGATTGAAGAGATATAGCACAAGTTGGGGTTTGTAAGAGCTTATGCTAGGTGCTTGTAAACTCTGGTAAGTAAACTGGTGTCCCCAGTTCCTCTTGATTAGTAAAACTCTGCTGCTAAACTATTAATACAAGTTGGGGACTGCATTTACTCTAAAAAAACAAAGAACCATTGTGAGCTATCTCAGTCCTCTGTGCAATTTTGCAATTAGTTTGTACTACCAAAGAGAAAAAAAATACATTTCGCTAAAGGTACAATTTTTGGGTGCCTACATTTTCATATTAAGCAGGCATAAAGTATGACTTTCAGATCTAATCATCTTCCATATGACAGATGCAGGCAACGAAGGGGGTGAGTGATTGCTTCTAAAATTTTCTCTTAGGTATAGTTAATCTTTCATTCCAAAGGCTATGAAAGCTAAAAAGATCATATTACTTCACCTACTTGGATTCTGCTAGCTACAGGGGCGGAGAGAGGGGGGCGGGCAGGGGCCTGGCCCCCCCCATGGTCCACTTTCGTGTGGCTACAACAAGATTTTGGTAGGTAAATTCCCTGAATTTTTCGCTGTTGTGGATGATCCTGATTCTTGAATGCTGCTTGGGTAAGCATATGATGGAGAGTAGAGAATTTCAGCAAGAAGCAACCTGACTGGATAATTGTAAGAACAAACAATATCGGAGTTCTCGACCACGTGTGTCGTGATAACTTCGGACATGGCCCGATCAATTGGTGTTGGCAATTGAGAGACACAATGGGGAGATACATAGTCAGGTCAGCTTACGAGGAATTGGCAACGGTTGCGACGAATAAATGTTTGTGGAGAGCTGAACATCCCGCTAAGATAAAGATTTTCAAGTGGCTGGTTCGTAGCAATGCGATTTCTAACCAGAGGCAATTTGATTAAGATGGGATAGCTGCAGTCTACTAGGAAGATAATTGTGTGAATTCTGTACACAACCTGAGGACTCAAAATCATATGTTTTTCACCTATTAGGTAACCAGCCAAGTGCTTGTGGGGTGCCGTCTGTCAATGGAAAGAAGCTTAAGGATCCTGTTGACGCTCTTTACAAAACCATGATGCTCTTGCCTTCTTGGTTTACTGGGCAGGGATGCTTGCAGGGATGTAGCCAACACACACGGCGCCCAGGGCCCATGACACCGACGCCTTGGCGGGTCGGCCCCCCTTTGTCTGGATCCTGGCTCCGCCCCTGGCTAGCTAAGGAAAGCAATGAATAGCAAGCTGTATGCACTCATAATGAAATATCCAAAAAAAACCAAGCAAAATGATCCTTGATAATCACAAGCGATCTGACCGGAGTGTAATGGGCAATCTGACTTATATGATGTAGCTTATCTAATGATGATAACGGTGATGAAACATGGTAATTAATAACGCTTACCTGTTAATGATGAGAATGATGGAATATGTTTATGACAATGAACATATACATTAGCATCATGTGCACTTTCATGTGATGAAGAAGAGATCCACCATGGGTGGATAATTAAGACCTACTCCGGTAGGTTTCCACGGGAGTGAAGAGATCCCCGTGCCGACGAGGACGGGCCCATGATAGGTGAATATTATTGAGTGTTCACTCGGCTATACCGGCATATGAAATGTGATGGGCGAATGAGCATATAGAGCAGTTTTGCATTGCACTAATGGCATGATGATGATGAGACATAAGAATGAGGATATGATTATGTTGGGACATGTGGAGAACAATATGTTTATGTTTATGATTATGTGGAAACATGTGAAAAATGATATGTGTATGCTAATGTTTATGCTTATGGTAGTATTTATGTTCTATTATATGCTTGCCGAGTCTTTAGATATACCTTTGCTTATTTGCTGTTTTTAGATGATCCTTGGAGTCGTCATGCATCAGGAAAGGGAAATAGCACATCCACGTCACATGCAAACACTAATAAAGTATCTATTTCCTAGGCTCCCACTTTTGAAACCTCATAGTTGTTGTACAGAGCTTAACGTTGAACCCTAGATTGTTTTACGCTATGATGGAATTGTTACTGTTTATTTAGGAGCGTTCTTGGACACGGAGTCCTATGTTTTATTATGTTATGATTATTGTTGTTATGGAGTTCGTTGTCTTTAATGCAATTTGATCAATATATGTTGATTGTCCCTGTTTGTCATCATATAAATATGCTGCCGAAATTTTTAATAGCAGCGCCAATTTAAGATTGTTAATATGTAGTGGTAACATTCCGGTCTAAGAAGGTGGGCCGGGGTGTTACACCCTGTTACCATACTACTCCTACACTAATAAAATTTTTCATATTGATCTCAATTTTTGTACAGATTGGGAACCATACATGTATGGCAGAACTATGTTTTCATTTCGTTTTTTCAAAAAGGACAATGTAAGTGCAGAACTGCTGAATAATCCACTTATTTAGAATCTTGGTATTTTTCTGGAAACAACAAAAATGTTTTCTCCTCTTTTTTTTGGGGTGAAATTTCAGGGTAAAATCTTAGACCTACTATGTTTTTTTGTTGAACAAATAATGGCCGTGTGTACATTTACAAATGAATTTGAGGTATGGGCACGAGAGGCCTGGTTGTGTGTACATTTACAAATGAAGCATCCAGTGTATTTGACAGAAAAAGAAAAATCACAACGAGAGGTAAGTGGCCTTCCGTGTTCATTTATTTGGGAGCTTGCTTGGAACAAGGGAAAGATAGTATTTGTTTGATCCAAAGGTATAGGGGTATAGGGGTCTTGATCCAAAGCTTGCGACGTAGTAGGTATAGGGGTCTTGATCCAAAGGTTTTGAGTTATTATGTTAAGCAAGAATGAGCACAAACAACCGTGCTCCATGAGCCAACACACAAAATGCAATAATATAGATGTAAATCTTAATAAAGGAATGCTCGGGTTCTTCTATTTGCAAAAGGCCATAGTTGAATTATAGTAAGTAAAAATCCTAAGACTTAGCATTTTTTAACTAAATCATGTTTCCAAAGAGTATGAAATTATACAGTAATAACAATAATGTAGGTTCCATCCAACATATTCTATATTTGTTTTCTGGGTTCCATCCACCCTTTTGTATTCACCGGATTCCAACCACCCGGGGGAAATCAATGTCAAGGTTCCAATCACCCTTTTCTGTTTTTCATCCCAACCACAAATATTCTTTTTGTAAATAGACACTAATTCGAGTAAGTTTCCATGCCTACTCATAACTGTGGACATAGTTGTTCGAATAGTTTTCATTCTACAGAGATCACGCACTTTACCTATAAGAGATGTTCAACTTGTTGTATTCCACATGCTTTCTTAGGCATGCAGATCAAGAAGATTATCACAAGGCCTTTACAATGCATCTTCCCAATGAAGATATACTGATATAGTTTTTACCGCTGTGGGGTTATATACACCTGCTCCAAAGGCTCCCTCTTGTGCCGTACGGCGGCTTACACCAGCGACATAACCTATGTTCATCTTGTGGCGCAACTTGTGATGGATTGATGCAAATTAATTAGTTAGATGACACCTATTATAGCTTGTGGTTACGTTATTTTACATTGAAAGGTCATCACAAGATTCAGTTCTTAAAATTATCTAGACGGATTCTACCACAAACCACACTCTCGTGCTCCCATCGCACCGATTCCTCTTACCATCTGCCCAGATATTTAAGCAAGTTTAGAGTTTTTTGCTCCAAAATATCCTTTCTATTCAAATACCAGCCATTTTCATCCAATGGCTACCCAAATTCAAGTTTTTATGTTTGAATTGATGTTCGAGCAAAATAATGCCCTTATATATCTAAGCAAGCCTAAGCATGATACTTATATACAAACTTTTTATCTAATATTTATATCATTAGTTCTAGGGTGACAAGGGATTATGTCCAAAGCCAAGGAGCGGGGTGTAATAGCACAATTATTAATATGAACTTAACATGAATATAATTTGTATAATAAATTAAAGCATGCAATTTAATAATTTGAATCAACATAACTTGTATTCAAAAAGTAGGTGCAACATGATCAAAGTATTGACTTATCTTACTCACAACCTTGTTGGTCTTGATGATCCTAGTTGGGCTCGAATTGCTACTCTTTCGGGTCTTCGTAATCTAAACGAGCGATCACGACGAGAATCAAATAAATACTAGAGAATACAAATAAATTCAAATAAAAATTCAAATGAGCTCCAAAATACATTATTTTACCCCCATTAGAAAGACCTTAATTTTAGATGAATTTAGAAACAAATTTCATATGATTTGGATTTAAGACAAGTGAGAGCGAGCCTTCCAAAGTTTAATTTTAGGAAAATCCTAAAAATAAACAAAGGAGAGATAATTTAGTTTCTAATTTATTTCCTTATTCAAAAATACACCAGAAGCTAACATGTTGGGCCAGCCAGGTTTTTAATTTGTTTTTGAATTATATTACTTAAGACAATGGTATAGTCACTGACAAGTGGGGCTGGCTACTATTTAATTGCTTTTTGATTTATTTTTCTTAAAGAAATAGTCGATGTGACTCATAAGTGGGACCTGAGCACAATGGAGGCCCACATGTTAATAGCTCAGAATTTGAATCCGGTATTAACTAGGTTTCTTAATTAGTTGGGCCACACATCAGTGACTAATTAGCCTTAATTAATGAGCCTCATTAAGTAAATAAATTATGCCCTAATGACATCATTATGCTAATTAACTAGCTACAGTGCTCCCAAAGCAATGGTAGGGGCTATGTTGCCATGCTTGCCACCGGCGAGGGGAACGGTGACATGCATGAGAAACACCCAAAATAGGTTGCCGGGACCATGCCGCACCTTTAGGTTGAGCAAATTGTGGCTTGGGCAGCACGGTGGCGGGCGTGTGACAGAGCATGACAGCCAAAGCTGGGGAGGGAGAAGGGGCAGTGGTCGAAGAGAAAGAGAGGGGAAAAGGAGGCACACATAAGCATCAGGGGGTGGAAGGGAGTGTACCAGAGCTGACAGCGAAGTCGGGGAAGGACTGTGGAGAGCCGGTGACGAGAGCTTGGGACAGCACAGTGGGCTTCATAGGGGCAGCGACTTGAGGTAGGAGGGAGCTCAAATTGAGCTTCGAAAAAGAGGGAGTGGTGCATGGAGGTGCTCCCAAAGAAGAGAATCGAGGCATGGCTCACCAGAGAAGGGGAAGCGATGGCGGCGACGGCTTCAGTGAGAGTAAAGGATGGCGACAGTGTCAGTGAGCTCCTGGGGAGAGGTCCCAAAATTGAGTGAGGGGAAAGCTAAAGGAGAGTGAGAAACATGCTGTGATGCACATAGTGTTGGGGTGACTCACCAAAGTTGACCAGGACGGTGAGGTGAAGGTGGCAGCTAGTGTGGACGCATTGGATAGCCACGCTCGGCTCGGCTCGGCTCAAAAAGGAAAGGAAAGGAGGGGTGCGTGAAGGAGGTAGGTTGGAGGAGGGATCAGGAGGCGAGGAGAGGTTTCGGGTGCCTTTTATAGTCGGTGGAGGTTAGAAGCACGGTGTAGCGATGACAGGGTAGCATGGGCATTGCAGGCGCGGCGTGGGGATGACACGAGGAGCAATTACGACCGGCGTCATGGCGGCGTGCATGCAGCAAAGCGACGGGACTCCATGGGAGCAGGCATGTGCGATGAGACGGCAGGATAGGTGGTACAACGGGATAGGTGGTGCAGCGGGCACGGCAGATGCACTCTCACGGTGGGTCGTCAGCGTGGCCAGTCAAGGTGATGCGATGGCATGCTAGTGCAGCATGCTTTGTCGTGGCGTGGCGTGGCGAGTTAATGTGGTACGTGGTGATGCAATGGAACTAATGCGAGCAAGATGCTGCACATGTGGGGGCAGTGGTGATGCGGTCAACAAAGGTGAGCAACAAGCGAGAGAAGAGAAAGAAGGGAGAAGCAGGCTGGGCGAACGGGCTAGTGTAGGATCAAGGATAACCGACTAGAGATGGTGAATAGGAGGTTTTTAAATTTTCTTGCCTTTTAATTAATTTCTTACAATTATTAATATGACAAGGATTTAATGCACTTGAGACCTACACAATTCTAATAAAGTTGAGGTTCTACAAGAACACTAGCGCAAATAAATAATCATAATAAGTTAAATGTACAAGTGCTAAAAGGAGATAAGAGAGAAACAAGTACACACGATGTTTTATCGTGGTGTTCAGAAACTTGCCGGTTCCCCTAGTCCACGTTGAGGTTAGCCTAAACGAATTGGACCGGCTCCATAAATTAAGCCTTCCACCTCAAATCATTAATGGTAGCTCTTCCCCACTCTAGCTAGGTGAGCTCCAACCTTCACACATGCCTGATCTACTCACAAGCTTTTTGAGAAGATCACTAGGCAATCTCCACCAAGTCGTCCAGGTGCCGGCAAACACCAAGAGTAATAGATCTCAAGCTTCAATTGACCACAATTGAGTGCCAAAGGATCAAACTATTGGATGCAATGCACTTTTTGACTCAACCACCTCAAATGAATGCACAAAAAGTAAATGAGGGTGGAGTGAATGCTCAATGCTCAAAGATGTTTAATAGGGTCTCTTCTTACAGTCCTTGAGTAGAGGTATGGGTATTTATACCCTCACCAACCAAAAGTAGCCGTTAGAATGAAATTCCAGAAAAACTCAGGACGAGTGAAAGTACCGCAGGCCAAAGGCCGGTATTTCTGCTTCGGCTCTGACGCGACAGTAACGGCTATGTCAGAGCTTCTGAACTAGCCGTTGAAAGTCGATGCAGGACTACCGCCATTATAAATCTAGTAGTTACATTGTCCGGTAGTTCCGGGAAGTCAGCGCGGTATTTCTGCTTGGGCCGAGACCAGAAGTTGGCGCTCTCTAGAAAAAATGTTCCGCCCTACCTACCGGAGCTTCCATGCTTCGGAAGTACCGCTTAAAGCTGTGGAACTACCACTCAAACGGTAGTTCTGACGTTGAAACTTCGGTACTTTTGGTTTCCGTACACTCAAAAATCATCCCGAGGGTGCTCTCTGGAAAAATAAGGCTCCGCACGGATAGCCAGAGCTTCCGGTAAGTGGAAGTACCGCGATTTACATGTCAGTACATCCGATTGCCAGGACAGAGCACCAAGCACATCCGGGGGTGCTCTCTGGAAAAAGGCTCCACTTGGTTTTTCAGAGCTTCCGGGCACCGGAAGTACCGTTTAAGTCTGCGGAACTTTCGCTCTACGGTAATTCCGCCGTTAAAACTCTGGTACTTCCGTTTTTCCAGACAGAGCACAGATTTGACTTTCAGATTAAATTTTCAATGAATGCATGATCCTAAATTAATGCAAATGGCACAAGAATCCTCTTTATGGTACGACATTTAGCATATAATCCCGTCTTCCATCCTTTCTCCTATGACCGGTAAAAATAAAAAGAGGGTCATATTCTAAGTATACCTTTGCCTTGAGCCACTTTTGATCTTCACGTTGATCCTTAGCATACGTCTTGTCATCAACTTAGGGACTTAACCTTTCAAACACTCATCAAACACGTTAGTTCTATATCCACATAAATTTATTAATTACTAAAATCATTTTTAGGGGCCTAGATGCTTTCAGCTGGGCTAGGAGGAGAGAAAAAACGGGAAGGGGAAAAGTGTCGTGGGCTAGTGGTGCTGGCTTTCTAATTTTTTATTTCTTCTTTTTGGTTTGAATTTCAATTCTAATTTTGGTTTTGAATTTGGACTCAATTTGAATTTGAGTTACAATTTGAATTTTAAATTTCATCCAAAATTTGAAGAGATGCTATTTCAATTTTTAAAAGTTTTAATTTGCAATAAAATTGAGGTGTTACATCAGCGAAGTGCCTGCTTAATGCGGTTGTTAAATAGCAGAATCTGCCATTCAATCAGGAAGGTTACTCTTCAAGCCTCTGCAACTAACGCAAATTTGTGTCTCAATTCCATGGCCACCTGCCTCCCTATCCTAGTAATATTATGTCCCTCATACATATATACCCTTAAACATTGGTAGCTGGACATATATGTGCACACTCTTGTCTAGAATGTGCACAAGCCAATCCTCACCATTTGTTTCAGAGCACCTAGGTAGAAATATATATATAGGATGTTGAAATGGGGTACCATGGTGTTTGGGCACCGGGTCTCCCTGCCTTTGGATTGTTTTTAGATGCGTGCAAGTTCAATGATATATACTATATTAGGATGGAAAGCCTTAATCATTGATGGAAAGTCTCAATCATGGAGTCTAGGCACTATGATGTCCCTGTTATTTATACTATATATATATACACACTAGTTAGAGACCCGTGCATTGCAACGGAGTCATAAAAATGGTGAGACGGAAATTACTGACTGGCCAACTTCACACATCAAACATTGGAGAGCAAGCGACAGAGAGAAAAGGGTAGCCAGAATGCACAAGGAGATGGGGAAAGTGGAGGGGGTGGGTTGTTGTATCCTGTGAGAGAGAGAGGAGGAGAGAGAGACGAATGGTCCAGATCAAATCGGATGGCTGTAGAGATGGGAGAGGAGAATGCACCGATGACCACCAACTCCTTTTTATATAATAGTAGAGATACATATATATATATATATATATATATATATATATATATATATATATATATATATATATATATATATATATATATATATATATATATATATATATATATATATATATATATATATATATATATACAGATATATATATATATATACATATGTATATATATCGGCATGCTAACAAGCGCCTGTGCAATCTGTTCGTGCCAGTTTTGCATCAAAAAGTTATTGCCTATTGTAAGGAAAGTTATTGCCTGCTGTGTACTGTGAGTATTCGGCAGTAACTTTGCTCACTACCGATAGTAATTTTGTTCACAAGTGATAGTAACTTTTCGGCGCACAATTTACACCTGTGCGCTTATTAGTGTATATGTGTGTGTGTAAAAATGTATGTACATGTATACATATATATATATATACATACACATATAGATGAAAAGGAAATAACTGTGACCACTAGACTCTAAGAAGATGTTTAGGATGTGGTTGTCTACTGATCAGCAAGTTCAATTGGCATATATGAAAAAACCTTGTTGTTTTATATTCTTTACCTAATGCTGCTTTATATTCTCGACTGTTACTTGTTTACCTGAATAAAAAATAAAGTACAATGGAATTATGGAGATAATATCGTGAACCTCTATGGTCAAAATATGTTACTAGAGAAGGCTGGTTGGTGGCGCAGGGGGGGTCCAACGGTGGGGCTGTGGCAGCGGTGCTGGAGCTGGAGTTGGCCTAATGGGCAAGCTGGAGTGACGCGCTGGGCGGTAGCATGTCGGCAAAGAGGAGCCTGGGCGGCGGCGCAGTGGAGAGGAGGTGGTGCTGGGTAGGGCGGTGGCGACGCACTAGCCTAGCTGCAATAGCTCATGGTCTGGGAATGAGTTGGGTTCGGGAAGGGGCACATGGTACATCATGCTTGGGGGGTTTTTTGGCAAAATGGCTGTGGCTCGAGCGGGGGCAAAGCGAAAAAGTTCATAAATGGTAAGGTGGGATCGTCTGCCTTGATCTCGACCACTGATCTTAGATCGGACGGTGGAGAAGGAGTATGTCCATATGTCCACTGGTGTAGCCTTGTTCACAAGATATTCCCCAATATATATGTACATATAGATATATACATATATGTATATATACATATATATATATAAACATATATATAGACATATATATAGACATATATATGCATACATATATAGATATACATATGTATATATACAAAATATATGCATATATATACATACCTATACATACCAATACATACATATATATATACACATATGTATATATATACATATATAGGTGTGTATGTGTATGTGTATATGTATGTATGTATGTATGTATGTATGTATGTATGTATGTATGTATGTATGTATGTATGTATGTATGTATGTATGTATGTATGTATGTATGTATGTATGTATGTATGTATGTATGTATGTATGTATGTATGTATGTATGTATGTATGTATGTATGTATGTATGTATGTATGTATGTATGTATGTACAGGAGCGCTAACGTGTGCGTGCGTGCACGCTATGCACGGGTCGTAGGCTGCGTGTACGACCTAGCTTCCTGGTGTGAACGGTCTGACACATGCATGCATGAGCATGAGAGAGAATAGAATAAATGCACTTGATTTGTAATTTTTTTACCTTGTTTACAAACTAAAAAATAAAATAACTCTTTCACCAAAAGTTCAATCTGTGATTTATTTGCATTATTGTGTTCAAAATTACAAGCTTAACAAAACAAGATCTATGTTAAATATGTTTTGACGTTGCAAAATTACTATCAATAGCAAATAAGTTGTATGGATATATAAAGTTATTGTTGTGCGCGAGTGAAGTTATTGTCAAATATATATAGCGTTACTGTCAGTTTTATAGATATGATAGTAACTTTAACGCGCATGAGAACTGTAAGTAACTTCATGAATTATAGATGATAAGCTTTTGTTCTTGATATAGTAACTTTGCCAAATATAAATAACTTCATAAATTATAGATGATAACTTTATATTCAGGCGATAGTAACTTTTCTATAATTAACAACTTCACCAAATCCTAAAACAAAGGCACGTGGTACCATTTGCGAATGGGGGAGGGGGACATGTGGGTCTAATGCACGTAAAGAAATGTAAGTAACTTCATGATTTACAGATGATTGCTTGATATGCATATGATAGTAACTTTATCATATTTAAAAAATGCTACTAACCGTTGTGGGGTGAGATGGTGGGGCCATTAGCTGATTGGGTTGGTCAGAGGTTTGCTTATTCTACGCGTAGCCATTGAATAGTATATATATATATATATATATATATATATATATATATATATATATATGAAAAATACTTTTTACTCCCGGGTGTAATTACACCCACCTCTAATATACCACCTAAATAAATTTGAAATACTCCTTTATGACTTTAGGTATACTCATATACTAATTATAAGATATTCTAATGTGAACCACATGAAAAAATTGCAAGGGAGTCCATAGTTTTTAGCGTATTTTGTAAATACCTTTATATACGTACATAAAAAGAAGTATGTTGAAAAAAAATGTACATACCACCTCTGAAAAATTGTTCATACCACCTATATAGTCTTAAATACTCGTATACTACATGTACATACTCCTCGTTACGCGAGATACTCCCTACGTTGTGAGATACGACATAGAGTGTAATTACACCCGGGAGTAGAAAAGAGGCTTCCTATATAGGAAGAGTAGAAAAGAGGCTTCCTATATATATATATATATATATATATATATATATATATATATATATATATATATATATATATATATATATATATATATATATATATATATATATATATATCTGTGTGTGTGTGTGTGGGCAACATATCCTATGCACTCAAGTTTGTAGTTCAATCACTGGCGCACCCCAACTAAAAAAACACAAAAAAATTCAGAAAAAATTTCTACATGTATTCCATGGTTTAATCCACTTATATATAAAATTTCAAGTTCAAATTTATTATATGTAAAGAGTAGCAAAAAAAGAAAATTCTAACAAATTTAAACTCTCAACCATTATCAAATTTTCTCTTTTTTTTGTCACTGCTAACATAAAATATGAACTTAAAATTTTATGCATAGTTAAAGTAACTTTAGAAGTACATTTAAATTTTGTTTCAGAATTTTTTTTTATATTTTTAGTTTGGGTGCATGATAAGTGCACCATAAACTTGAGTGCACAAGATATGTTGCCATATATATGTATATGTATGTATATATGTATATATATTTGTGTGTGTATATATATATATATAGAGAGAGAGAGAATATATGTTATGCACTTAAGCTTACAGTGCAATCACAATGCACTCCAACTAAAAAAGTCACAAAAAATCTGAAAAATTTCTGCAAGTACTTCTAAACTTGGTCTACCTATGTATAAAATTTCAACTTTAAATTCATTTTGTGCTAAGAGTAACAAAAAAGAAAAGAAAATCTGACTTATCATATTTTTCCCTTTTTTGTTATTATTAGCATAGAATGAATTTGAACTTGAACTTTTATACATAGGTGGAGTAAACCATGAGGTACATGTAGAATATTTTTAGAAATTTTTTATGACTTTTTTTGTAGTTGGAGTGCACCGTAAGCTTAAGTGCATAGCTTATGTTCCCATACACACACATATGTATGTATGTATGTATGTATGTATGTATGTATGTATGTATGTATGTATGTATGTATGTATGTATGTATGTATGTATGTATGTATGTATGTATGTATGTATGTATGTACACACACATATATATTTATATTTATATATACATATATATATATATATATATGTATATATGTATATACGTACATATATATACATATATACATATGTAAATATTTGTGTGTGTGTATAGATGTACATATACATATATATATATATATATATATATATATATATATATATATATATATATATATATATATATATATATATATATATATATGTGTGTGTGTGTGTGTGTGTGTGTGTGTGTGTGTGTGTGTGTGTGTGTGTGTGTGTGTGTGTGTGTGTGTGTGTGTGTGTGTATGTATGTATGTATATAATGTATGTATGTATTGTCACACATTCTTGCAGTTCAAGTTAACGAGGAAAGAGCATTGTTGTTAATAGAGTAGCTCGTAAAGTGGAATTTTTAGCTCACACAACTCTCCCTTGCAGCTATCCCTCGCCAAGGAACCCCTGCGCCATGGACATCATCCGTGCCACTGCTGCTCACCATCGACAAGCCTCTCCGTCACCTCTCCGACGTTGCCAACCTCCTCGATAGTCCGCTGGTAGCCCCTAGATGCTCATGCGCTAGTTTATTTTGGAAATGCACAACCGTAGCTTAGTCGTTGCCATGGCGGACCAAAGCGTAGTGTCACCGTCGGACCATGCCTTTGGCTTCACCAAGCCCTGGGCAATCTATTTTGACCATGCTAATGTTAAGTCGTAGCCTCTCTCACCACCGGTGAGCTCACCGGAGCTTAGCTCCGCTTGGCTCTTTCTTCCTTTTGCTGAAAGTGGGTCTGACCTGCCAGGGGATTAGCTTAGAGCTAGTGATACGTTTGAATCTAATATGTGTGTGACTGTGACATGTGGGCCCAGGCTAGTTAGCTAACTCAAGTTATATTTAAAACCATGTTTAAAAACTGTGAGAATGACATGTAGAACCCACATGCCAATAAGATTTTAAAACATGAGAGTATGATAGGTAGGACTCACCTATCAGAACATTAATTTAACTTTAATAACAGATTTGAACATAACAGCAGATCATTCCACAGACTGGCTAGGTTTTGTGAATCAGTCTCAATCACCACGTGCGAAGCTCCCCAATCATAAATCAGCTGCGCGCGTTCTCTAGATTGATGGATCGGTTATCAGGTTGATCTCGCTGCCAATTAAGAAGACTCCACAATCATTGCGAACGATTGCACCCGAAGCTCCCTGCATCCTATCACCAAGGAATGCACCATCGACATTTACCTTGATAGCACCCTGTGAAGGAGGATGCCCCTTGATATCACGAGTTCCTGGAACTTGCCTATGTTCCTTTTTCGCAGTTTGAATAAGGTCAGAGGCAGTATCCCTCGCCCACCGACAAGCACTGGAAAGTTTTGCGGGGTCCTTCGGCCGTTCCTCGATGACCACAAGGACCACATTCCACAAAGGATGACACAGGTTCATCAGAGTTACATACCTTGTTATCCAATATATCCATAGCCCATGTAGCTGGGTGTAGTAGTGGCAGCTTGATTATGTTTACAAACTCCTCCATTGCTGACCAGAATGCTCTCGCGTAGGTGCACTCGACTAAAGGATGGAAAGACGTATCATCACCTGCACCATAGTCCTCGCAGAAACTAATCTGCTCAATATGTATGAAACAACCAAAGGCGGAACCAGAAGGAACATAATCGGGGTTCACCGCTTTAACGACACATAAGACGTGTAATTTTTCTTTTTTAGCTTCTGCTTTTGGCTCTCACTTCTCCAAAAACCAAATGTCGAAATAGGGCAGCCTCTTAAAGGGGATTCTTCAAACAGCTTTACAAGCACAAAATCATGTGCGACATCTGCATCGGTGTCTCCATCGTCTGCTGTCGTGTCAAAAAGTGTAGACAAAACTCATTAGCCGCAGCCCAAAAGAACACCTCCATAATTACATGTATAATTTTGCCTCCGATTTGCAAAGAAGTTGGTGGGTATTTCAATTTCTAAAAACCCAAATTGAACTACTAATTTCGAACCCTACAATTTGACAAAACCAACTAACAACCATAACATTCAAATTATAACTCATAAATTCAATCCATTTGCTTAAAGAAATTGAAATAATCAAAATAAATTTAGTAATACCTTATATCGATTCAGAACTTAATCTATGTCACCAAGTGCTTGGCGAGATAGTTGATGGGTGATAATGACCTGGAGACGTGGCAGCCAGCAGGTTGTAGCCTAGGCCTCCGAGCTTTGAAAATGGGTGGCTACGAGCCTGCGATCAAGCAAGAGGGTAGATTTTGCTTTCACACGAGGCGAGACAGAGGGTAGGATGGAACGAGACACAGGTGACTAGGGCAATGTGATGCACGTGTTATGCAGCCTTTGCCTGTTATCTTCATTTCATAGATTGGCTTGGTTGGCCGAGTGCCTTGGGCTATGCTTGTGTCAGCTGGACTGCACTTGCGTATGTTAGGCTGTATGTCATGGATCTTGATTAGTGCCATCTTGGGCCCAATTGTAGGAGCACCGAGTGGAGCAGTGGGAGGCAAGAGGCTGAGAATTTTAATCTTTGGGCTAGCCAGGTGTCTTTTGATTCTTTTTGTTGGGGGTTCACACATAAATTTACATAGGCTATACAATAGAAAATAAAATTGGACCCACTGTCCTATGCACCCCCGGTAGCCCTATTTGGATCTGCCCATGGAAACAACCTGAAAATTTCAAAATGATTTTGAGTTTCATTGAGATTTGATTTCATTTGATTCTTCGCTCAATCCACCACCTATCTCCACCTTCAAGCCTTCAATTTCCCACCGTAGCATCCTCCCCATCCATTCATTTGTAGCACGGCGGGACAGCACTGTTCACGGTCCAAAAAATCACCGCCCACCTGGGCGCTGCTCATATGTCGCCACCATGACTTCGCCAACCGCTGCCACACCTTTGCACCCGAGTCAGCGACCATGCACCTCACTCTTCCTGCCCTTGACAGCCCTTAATGACCACCTGGCTGTGCATCGGATCAGCCAAGACCCAATTCGTACTGCCTCTCTGCTCTCTCAGCTCACTCTCGGTCGACCTAATATTTTTTGACCACCGCAATGTCAAGCCCAAGGAAGCACAAAAATCCCCTCAGCCAGTTGCACTGTGCCTTCCCGACTCCACCACACACCATTGCCGCCATAACCAGAGCACTTTGCTGAACCGCCTTCCCCCACCCTATTTAAGGCCTCGAGCCCCTCTAATGAGATGCCCCAGTGCCCAAGGTGAGCCACCCACCTCCAATTGCTCCAACAACCACCACATCACCGGTGATCACCGGAAGACCTCAAAGTAAGCCAGTTTTCAATTCCTGCTATTCAGCCGATTACATACCAATAGTATTCGCCTGTAGCACCCTCATACTCCTAGGAACACCCTTGAAGCAGCACCTTAGGGCCCCAGGTCCCTAGCTCGCCGGCACCTAGCATCGCCACTCGACCGAAGACCATCACTGTGGGTAGCTCAACTTGGTGATCCCCAACCTGAGCTGCCACTTGCCTAAGCCTCTCCTACACCAAATGATGCTCAAATACTAATGCTCTTGTCCCCTTAACCCTTGAAGCTCACCGTTGCCACTAAAAACCGTTGTGAAGACCCCTTACCGCTGGCGAAGCTCCAACCATACCCAACCACACCCAAGGCCAAAATGGAAACCCCTCGTCCCCAGGAGTCCACCTATGTCCTCGGTTTTCATTTCAAGGCACCACAACTCAAAATTTACCCATTTTTCTTTTCCCCTGTCTCTGGTACTGTAGCGGCATGAGATGGAAGATGAACAGTGTTTTTTAGGCTGCACAATAATGAGCCGATTTCATTAGCATTTTGGGCTAGCTAATTTCACTATGTGTTACTGTAGCAAACCGGACCCGGTAGCAACAGTACCCTACCCGATTTGAACAGTAAAACCGTGATGAATAGTAGAATATCCAATACTGTTCACCAGACCCTAAAACACATATATATGTCTATTTCGATCATTTTGAGCCCGTCTATCCAAATTTCAACTCCATTCCTCCATATCGAACCCCAAAAAATCCTGAACCTAATTTATTTGATTTTCTTTCTTTATTTTCTCTCTTTTCCTAGCTCATCCTTTTGAGACTGGAATTAAGTTTTTCTATTTTTGTGCTAGCATCCGACAGCAAAGTGGTCCATTCAGGAAGGAGATTACCAAGAGAAAACTCAAGGCACAGAAGATTTGGAACCAGTAGAGTATATAGAACAGCAAGGCAAGTCACATGTTATTGATCATATTGAACCTACATTTCTTTAATTATTTAATTACCAGTATTTTAATTATTTTATTGCACACCGATATTTCTTGTACAATAAAGGTTTAGAATGACATGATATTAACTATGTCCTATCACAGAAAAGGCCCTATTTAATTTTGATAGCCATATTCACCTTGACAAGACTTAGTACTACCGAATATACTATTTAAATAATAATCATGGTAGACTGGGAACTCACTATTTTCTACTACTAAGAGACGATATTTTGCCGATAGAGTTTTAAAAGTGACTCGGTGAAAATTAAGGACTAGAATCTTATACTAAAGTAAAGAGCATAGTAATCGCTCAACCACAAGTGTTAACTTGTCAAACTTGGTCTAGTAACTGCTTAAATCGATTGAATATTTACTATAAGGATATAATATACTGTTCCAAAAAAGGAACAGCTGGCAAAGAATGTGGTATGAAAACGGTAAAACCATACTTTCATAATTGTAGGCTCCACTCGCTATCAGGCCGCTATATTCTTTGCATTTGGTCCCATAGTCTACTGGGTAAAGGCTATATAAAGAGATGAGCAGTGAACAATCTTGTTTTCTTCACTCAGTCGTGGGGGTTAAGAGATCTTGTGAGTAAAGTTGGGCAATTCTACAGAGTCATTTATAAATGGTATTTGAATATGCCGTGCTTGTGATAAATGAAACTGTGTTTAATGGGTGATTTTAACAGTGAGGCATAAGTAGATTTGGAAATATTGAAGTTTGGTAATCAAGATGTTGAAACCCAAATTCCTTAAGAAGTTTATGCTTCATTATTTTGTGTTGAAAAATGTTTATAAATAAAATTGCATCCATAAATACTTTAATAAAACCATTATATCCCCCATCTCTTGAAAATCCTAGCAAGTAATTATTTAGCATTTTCGCTATGCAACTTGTTGAGTACGGTTGATTGTACTCATACTTGCTAAAATCATAAACATAAGGTGCTTGGCAAGAAAAGGGAGAAATCTACGAAGATGACATTGAGGAATACTACAACGTAGATGATGTCTAGTGTTAGGGTTTATTCTACACTCAGGCACGCCTGTGGAGTTCTTTTGCATTGTAGTATAACTTTGGGCCGCATACCCTGCTGTGTAAAACTTGGCTGCTAAGCCTTAATTTTGTAATAAAATTTGGGTTTTATGCATAAGCTTGTGATGGCAACGATGTACATGTCTACAACACTCACAACTGAACAATCCTAGATAATTACGAGGGAAGTCTGACGTCCCTAGAAATGGGGGTAGTACGGTGTCACCTACAAATATTTGAGAATACAGACATGAAGTTGTGAATTTACACGCCACCAAAACACTCAAACTTTAGGCTTCTTACAAATAGGGTTTCTTCTTGATGAAATGTACCAGCCACATTGACAGGGAGATAGATGTGGAATTCACAACTGGTACCAGGAGCAGAGCTTAGTGGGGCTAACATGGTCCATGGCTCCCCTTCAATGTTTTAAGCCCTTCAAGAAAGTATTAGATAATAGGTCCAATCAAAAAATCAATTTCGGTGAAATTCATGAAATCTCATTTCTTTCGATCGGCCAAACAAATGTTGGATCTATCTACTAGGGTGGCAAGAAAACAAGAACAGAGTAGTAGTATTCTCAACTTAACTACATTAATTCTTGACTTGAGATTACACGCTACTACATCGATCATTTCTCTCACTATTTTCCTGCCACCCCACTAGATAGATCCAACACATGGTATCAGAGCCTTGGTGATGTCGAAGATGCTGATGAAGAGCGGTACCAGTGACGTGAAGATGTCGAAGGCAGCCAGGAAGGAGAGTTTGGTGTCTCTACCGTACCCACTATTGACAAGCACTAACTACGCGGTGTGATCAATCAAGATGTGCATCTATTTAGAGGCGCAAGGCATGTGAGACGTGGTTGAAGCCAAGGGAGACATCGATAATTAGCATGACAAGATGGCACTCGCGGCCATCTACCAGGGGTTGAGTAAGGAGGCACTCCTTCTCCTCTCAAAGACGATGGCCAAAAACGCATGGTTTGCATTAAAATCCATGTACATGGGGGCTGATTGTGTGTTGAGGGCTAAGCTCCAAACCCTCAATACAGAGTTTGATGGAATTTAGATGCGTGAGGGGAGTCTGTGGATGATTTTGCCATGAGAATCATTACGGTGATCAGCAAGATGCGCACACTCAGGGAGAAAATCGAGGACTCCTACGTGGTGGACAAGGTGTATGTGTGGTGGCACCAAAGTTCTTTCCGATTGCTTCACATTGGAGCAATTTGAGAACTTGAAGAAGATATCGATCGAGGAGCTGTTCAGTTGACTCCAGGCATATGAGGAGCAACTATGAGGATATGGCAGCACAGAAGACGAGCACGTGCTGCTAACCTGTGCCGAATGGGAGGCCAAGTTCAAGAAGAAAGAGGGTGAGGGCTCTTCCAGCAGTTTGAACTCAAAGATGTAGAAAGTGGATACGGCTACAGGCGTGGCCGTGGTCACAGCCGTAGGTGTGGGCATGGCGATGGTGATTGCATTGACAATTTCCACAAGAAGAATCGTAAGTTTGACAAAGCAAAAGCGCACTGCTACAATTATCAACGCTACAGTCACTTCGCATCGAGTGCCACTCAAAGAAGGAGGAGAGAGTGCACTTCATGGAGAAGCACAACGACGATGAACCTACTCTCCTGATGGCGAAAACATGTGGGCTTGTGCAATACATTGTGAACACATGTGAGTATGTGTTGCTTAATGAGGAGAAGGTGAACCCAATGCTCAAATTGGAGAAAACTACAAGAGCTCTAGGGTCAGTAATCACATGACTTGGTGTAGGGAGATGTTCACTAAAATAGGCACTAAGATATATGGCTTGGTGAGGTTTGGTGATGGCCTAGTTGTGGATATATGTGGTTGTCGGCTCAATCATGTTTTAGACTCAAACCAAGGAGCATAAGCTACTGACAGATGTGTATATATCCCTCGATTACATAGCAATATCTTGAGTTTGGGCCAACTCGATGAACACGGTTGCAAAACCATTATACAAGATGGGTACCTGCACATCTTCGATAGGGAAAGAAGTTTGTTGGCCAAAATGAGGAGATTAGAAAATCGGTTATACGTGCTAAATCTCAACCCTATACAACTGGTTTGTCTCCTAACGAAGTATCAAGAGGAGTGGTTGTGGCATGCACAACACAGTCATTTGAACTTTCATGCATTGAGGTATCTCTCATGCAAGGGCATGGTTGAAGGAATGTCAAAAATCAACCATATTAATCAATTGTGTGAGGAGTGTATGACAGGCAAGCAACACCGCATACCATTTCCCGTCAACTCGACGTATTGAGTAGAGAAGCCACTTGAGGTGCTACATGGGGCCTTGTGTGGCCCTATAACACCTGCAACTCCAAGAGCTAACCAGTATTTTCTGCTGTTAGTTGATGATCACAGCAGATATATATGTGGATACAATAGCTCAAGATGAAGGACGAGAGCTTAGACATGTTCAAAAAAAGTGAAGAGCCGAGATGGAGATTAGCCACAAGGTGAAGGTCTTGAGGACAGACCGTGGTAGTGAATTTACGTCAAATGAGTTCACACCCTATTGTGATGAACTAGGAGTACTACACCAACATCTCACAGCGTCGTACTCGCCATTATAGAACGGAGTTGTGGAGCGTCGCAACCAAACGGTGGTAGCCATGCAAGTTTGCTAAAAAGCAAGAACATGCGTGGAGCATTTTGGGGAGCGGTGTCAACCGCCGTGTACCTCCTAAATTGCGCACTAACATGAAGCTTAGATAGGATGACCCCGTATGAAGCCTAGTTCAAGAAGAAGCCGAATGTATCACATCTTCAGACATTTGGTTGTTTGGCACATGTGAGAACAACTAAGCCCCACTTCAAGAAATCGGCTAACTGGAGTACTCCTATTGTATTCCTTGGATATGAACCGGAGTCCAAGATGTACCACATGAATGATCCTAAGAAGAAGAAGCTGCACGTCAGTTGCGATGTGATCTTTGACGAGGAGAAGCAATGGGAGTGGGAGGCGAGCCCTAGACAAGTTCCTGATTCATCAGGACATGGTGATGTGTGGCATGTCGAATGGCTATTTCGCTTATCTTTATTTTCTACTACTAGTTCTTGTTAGGCCCTTTAGGCTATTATTTGTAAGTTTGGCTATAAGGTCACTACTCTGATAAATAGTAATATTTGAGTCTTTTTTAGTTAATTATGATTATGGTCAATATTTCATCTATGTTTTCACTGTGTGTATTAGCATGATCCTAGACTTATACAAAATACACATAGAGGTCCAGATTTGCATATTCGAGTCTCGATATTTTCTATCTCTCTAGGAGATCTACGATGCCTCGAGTGAAGTGGAACCGGACTATACCGGTTTATGCTTGCTGATTTTGAAGAACCAATGAACTATGAGGTGGCTAAGAAGGAGGAATGCTTGGAAGCTTGGAAGCTCAAGTTAAGAATTAATGTAGTTAAGTTGAGAATACTAATATTCTGTTCTTATTCTGTTTTCTTGACACCCCACTAGATACTAGATAAATCCAACAACAAATTCAGCCCATTTTGATTTTTTTTTTCAGGCTATCATCCCACGGCCTCATTCTATTCCCTAACCTAACCCTAAGTCCCTAGCACAGACACTCAATTCTCCTCGTCCCCAATTGATTCCTCGTTCCCCCATCCCGGTGGTGCATGGAATTGGACGGCGGCAACAGGAGATAGGGAGGCGGCATGAATGGCAGCTCCGGCAATGGGACGAGCCAAGATGGCGACGTCGGCAGTGGACAGGGTGATGATGCAGATGCCATTTCCCACAGGGACAGGGTGCGGATGGCAGCACCGGCCAGGGAAATAAATCTCAGTGGAAGTACAACATTTTTTTAGACGAAAGTAAAACTTGTTTGGTCTTGTGTTCATGTCCTTGAGACATGTACAATGGGATTCTTGCTCTTGTTCTGCAGTTGTTTTATCTCTCTGTTTTTTTTCCGGAGGATCTCCGTTGCTTTTCTAGTGTAAAAGGAAATGCGTTCCTTCCTCTATGATGTGCGACGGATCAATCAGATGTCCGCATCAACAGGCGCGTAATCTACGTGAAGAAAAAGTTCGGCGCCGGTCGCCGGCAACTCGCCGTACATACATGTCGGCAAAGGGAGCTCCAGTCCCGGGGTATTTATAAGTACATAGCGAGCTAGCTTCATCAGAAAGAGTGAAAGAAAAGTATGTCAGAACGGACGTCTAATATGTCGGCCATAACGATCGACTAGAACAAACGTCACCGCTTTACGGCATTCTTTCTTTTTCGAGATAAAGAGGCGTCACAAAATGGTGAGGAATGTTTTGGTTCAATCATACAATTTTTTGAAGGCCAATAGGCCAGGAGGTTTAGATCCGGCTAACAAGCTTTTGCTTCTGCCTTTCGGTTTTTAGCGTTTTAATTTTATCTTTTTTATTTTTAGTATTTTTTAGCTTTTTTGTTTTTATTTTTTTCTTTTATTACTATGTATTATCTATGGTGATATAATTTTATTATTTTTTATTTTAAAATTTTTAATTACTTTAAAAAATAACAGCAGTTATAATATATTTTAGCCGTTATAACATAAAAAAATCAAAAATCTGATCTTACAAGCATAAATGGGCACCACCTTAATGCTGTAAGCATACAACAAAAACACCACATCAACTTTCATGAGAACCATCGAACCGATCGACATGAGACAAAATTTACAAGGTCATGTTTGGAGCAAAGGCCCAGAAAGTGGGCCCTTTATTTGTTTGTTTGTCTGTTCATTCGTTGGTTCATTCGTCCATTCATTAATTTGTACTTTGTTGAAGATCTATATCTGCGTTTTGGGATACGTACAGTGGAACTATGACTGAGAGAGCTTGAAGTGCGTGGGTAGATTGAAACAAAGCTTGTTTGTGAATCAAAATAGACGTTGATTTTAAGACATGTGAATAATGGTCTCTTTATCTTGTTCAAACAATAATCAAATAAAATGAAATACACGGGAACAAGAAAGAACAAAACATAAAAAAAGAAACCGAGAGGAGGAGGAAATGCAGACATAACCCAAAGAAACATGTATAGATGTGTCGTATAATCTCTATTTCTGACTGATTAATTATTTGGATACATCATACATCAATGAGGTATTATGCCCCTCTTTTTATGAAGATCACTACAATTGGTTTCGCCTACACCATGATTACCGTAAAAAGAACATCACCTATCAGGCTATGGCCTCCATGATACGGTGCCGATCAAACAAACATGGTAAAAAAACTAAGCTAGCTTGCTTGCTACTACAAAGGATATATATGATTGACCAATGATGGAATCAAAGCATGGTGAGAGGAGGAAAGGAGTCAAACATGGTTTGCACGCCGGTCACCGGCGACCATCCGATCCGTCCTTCCACCGGCCGGGTCCATCCCATCAGTAGCACCGGTAGACGACGTACGAGTTCCGGCGGGGCTGAGGCCGGTGGCAGAGCATGAACAGCACCAGGGCAATCATCAGGGCCAGCAGGAACCCCTTGGGGTCGAGCCCGCCACCGTCGTCGCCGCCGCTGCCGTCGTCGCCGTTGCCCCCCATGCAGCAGCAGGATCCCATGGTGTCCACTCCACACCACACCCCTTCCTTTTCACAGAGAGAGAGAGAGAGAGAGAGAGAGAGAGAGAGAGAGAGCGCTTCGGCTGAATCTTGTGATGTGTATGTGTTGCTTCAACTTTGGAGAAAGGAGGGTTGCTTAGGACCCAAAAGTAGGGGTATAAGCAAATTGTTTACTACCATCCACAAGCATACAAGTCGAAGAAGACTAGGCCGGTGCAAGGGCGGCCGTCTATGGCACACAAGGCCCACATGTCAGAGGAGAGTTCATAGAAAATTCTTTCAGGTTGCAAGGGTTGATATGTTATATTTTTTTTTCCTTTTATTAGTTGTTGGGATGCCATTTTGAATTGTCATTGGAATTCCACTGAATGGTTTTGGCCCCAACCCTGAACTTTTCCTCCGAAGCTGGTGACTTTTGACTTTTGCTACAGTATCTAACTTTCAAACGGAGTATTTTCTTAAGACGGAGTCTACAAATCAAACGATGTATACGTTAAAAGCCCAACGTCTGTACCAGTCAAAATCACAAGTGAGCATCTCTCTCCATAATGTGTACCGTAAACAGCCAAAATTCAAAAATTTTAGCCATAAACCGCAGCCAAACATGCCCTTCGATGAGTCCGAAGTACTGGACGATTTCTTGCGATTAGTACATGCAATGGTATCAGTTTGACCAAAAATATTGAATTAATCAAAGAATTGTAGTGCATGTGAGGATGCCCATGAAGTCTACTTGTTGTATGGTTGTTTGATTTGTTCCACTACTGAGGGCTCTGAAAATGACATGCACATGCATAGACAGGCTGTTCGTCTGACTTCCAGTTTCAGTTGGATGGGAGCAACAGCGACTTGCACTTGAGAAATTCAGTTAATTGTTGAGACCAAGGAATTCTGTGAAGCTTGGGTGCTCAGGCTCCCACCCGATCTCAGCCCAAGTTTTCGAATTCTCCATCCTCTTCCCTAATGGACCATCAATACCTGCAGTTAGGGCAGATTGAAGATTATGCAAGACATGCTAATGCCTGTGCACTAAAATATGAGACTATCGGAGCAGGTTGAAAACTAACCAGTAAAACCTTGAAACTTCATGTTAAATTTCCAACTTCTGTTAACAGAGTCCATTATTTCTTGTCTGCAAAGTTGAAATTCTTCATTGTAATTGGCAGACCAAAGTTACCCGTTGTGCTATCAGTACAGTCGTGATACACAGCAAAATTAACCTAGACGGAAACAATTGATGTAAACAAGCAGCTTAGCACTGACCTGGAAAGAGGCTTATTGTCACAGCCCACAAAGATACGACCCCGAGGTCTCTTTTTCATTATGGCAAGTGCAAGGGAAGCAGCATCCTGCAAATAATATAACATATACAGTTACAACACATAACATGCTGATTGAACAGCGCACTATATTCGCCCCGTGAAGCTTCTCCGGAATTTTACTAAAGTCCAGATGCATTCTTTTTTCGATTAATGTAGGAAGTTGTTTTTTCTGATTAATGTAGATATTTCTAGCCTATTTTATTTCTAGGATTAAGGTGGGGGCTTGTGGGAGGCCTCCAATTAGTATATAAATCTAAAAAAAGAATGGATGATCAAGATGTTTCTTTTTTTATTAATGTTGGAATTTCTAGCTATTATTTCCCCGGTTGATGTAGGAATTTATAGCCCCCAATTGGTATATAATGATAAAGATGGCAGTATCTAACTTAAAGCAACCAAAAAAAATAAATCAAAAGTTCTAAAACTTGCCTCCTAGGATACAATAATGTAATATATATCAAGGCTTACCATAGATAATGTATAAATTTGAATGCATTTCCTTATTCATCAAACAAGTTAAATAAAAAGGTACCGACATTTGACAGATAGCAGCAACTATGCACGGTGTTCATGCAGATGGATGAATAAATGGCTATTAAATAACTTACAAACAGTATTGCAAAATTGTGTTCATAATGTCAAATGATAAGATGGATAAATAAACAAGAGTATAAAGAAGAAATGGATTTGAGATAAATGTGTAGCTCATCGAACCTCATAATGAATATGATTGATGATATGATCTGGTCGTGAGTCCAAAGTTCCTTTCCTCAACCAGACACCTCTATCTATTTTGTGTGTCCAAGTCAAGGTTTTACTTGTTTTATCCATCATAATGTATAAGAATTTGCATTAATTAATGCTTGCACTTTGGAATAACAAATGGTCACTAGCTGAGGATATATAAAGTCCTGCTAGCCTGAGAACAAAACCTCCTGCCTCAAGAACAACATTTTCTGCTTTTAGAAGGGCATCAGAACGAGGGCTCCTGCCAATTGGAACAGACGGACAATCCTACAAAATTAAAAGAAAAATTATGATTAAAACAGTAACACTAAATTTCACAAGAGGTTAGGCATTGGTTGTGCAATATTCCTAGATTAGCAAAGCTTTAACTGTTAAGTAAAATATTTATATAGCTTGGCTTGTGCATATGTCTTTTCCATTTACCGGAATTTTATAATTGAAAAGAGCAAAAATAAAGAAAGGGTAGAGACAACAATGATCCCTGCAGAATATGCATTGCAGACTAACTTTTATCACCAAAAACAGCCAAACAAAAGGGTAGAGACAACAATGATCCCTACAGAATATGCAGATTTGCAGTAATACCTTATTGCACAATTGGTTATCACTACAGTCATACAGAGCAGTACTTGATGTAAACAGGAAAGAGCCATCACCGCTCCAATTTGAGGCTGCCACGCTGCACGCATTTTCTTAAATAAGGATGCATCACATGTCCATGATATGCAATTTGTTTAGCATAAGATAGATGCATGGAGCATATCATTGCAATGAAACTATCTAATTTATCAACAGTGGAAAAATCATACCAACCAAGTTGGTAGTGCACAGGGGTGTGCTGACATTAGAAAAGGCTGGTAGCACCCATCTTTATATAATAGCCACATCACTACCAAACAGGTGCTTTAAATATAACAAACTATCTCATTATCCTTGAATGGTTTTTGGTAAATAGACCATAAAACCTTAAGGGTCAATTGGGATGAGTTGTTTCAAGCACAGCGCACTTTGTAAATTCATTGCTTAACTAAAATCAAAAGTTGAGCACGTAAACTGCTATGGCAGTATGGCACACATGTAACTGTATTAGCATCCAGATATATTCACCTAATCCATTTGTAAATACAAAAAAAAAAGACCAGCAAGTCCTGGATCAATCATGTCACACCACACATTCCCTCTATCTGCATGACAGTATGATATTGACATCGTCACTGGCCACTCTGACACAACCATCGCTGCAATTAAACTAGAACCACCGTGCTGATCTCCAAAATGCTTGATCAGCCATCATCTCAGGTTGCTTCCTGGCCTGAGTCACTATTGATGTTACTATCGCCAATCATACATTACATACACCGCCATCAATGTCAAGGCACTGATCTCAAGTTCTCAACTGATGTTCACTAAGATATATGTGCCCTAAGGTGTATACCAGTACCAGACATTAAACTGCCAAAATTCAATCTATCCAGTTTCCAGGTAGGTTTGGTCTTTGATATGAAACCTCAAAACCAAACAGCACAGACCTGGACAGTCATCCCAAACTGGGTATTGGTATCAATGGTCCTAAAATTTTTGGTTCTAGAATGGTTCCGGGAAACCGATGCAAGCCCCTCTCCCACCGTCCACAAGAAACTGACATGCACACAAGCCAATGTTGCTAGAGGCATATTGTTAGTATTATACTATCATGCACTAGAAGCACACAAATTTGGAGAATTTTATATTTTCAAAAAATAGGAAAACTTTTTTTTTTCTAAAACAATCTATTGCATAGAATAATCATTATAACCGCACTCATTTACCTCACATCCCCAGGGTAATCATCAGAACAAGATCGAGGAGCGCAGAAAATAACATATGGAACCTTCTGAGGAATAGTGGATCCCTTCAAGGAGGGAATGATGCCCATATTGGTTAGCTCACTGTGATGATCCGCACTTGCAGTCTGGCCAAAAACTTTGCAACCTGGATGTTCCTACAGAATATGATAAGTATATTTAATTAGACAAATTAATAATATAGCTTCAAGTTTTCATTCTCACCTGCAGATCTAGTATTACAAAGACTATAGTAGCAAAAAATAATAATGTAAGAGATGCTATAAATTCACCCCTATGACAGAAAAGATTATGTTTAACAAGCTGATGTTGGAAGGTGGTTCATGAAGTTAAAAGGCAATAGAGAGGCCAGGTAAACTTGAGAAATATCAACCACAGCTAGTAATACCTTTTGCCACTTCTCAGCTACCAGTCGGCCAAGCACACCAGGGCCCACAATCAGTAAATCATTCTGGCCAACAATGTCGGTGCCAGACATCTTGGCCCCTGTATCCTGAGATACCCCTAGGAGCACCAAAGACCCACAAAAAAGGGTCAGTTAATTTTTTTTTTTGAACTCGGAAAACTTGTTTCCATTAGACACTTTCTCCAGCCCGATCGCTGGAGACCAAGCTGGAAACAAAGGTGGGGACTTGGCTCATGAACACCATCGAGCCAGAGCTAACCACGCCGCCCCATACATTGCAAGGCGATCAGCCACCTTGTTGCAATTTCTCGGGCAATGCCGAATCTGCGATGTCGAAGGATGCGCCAATAAAATCTCTAATTTGCTTGAGGAGGCTTCCATTAACACTTTGATCAAGATCCATCGAGGTCAAACCCAGCACTGATCGACGCATCGATTCGGGATAATTCTTGACATTCCCAAATGCGCTATCCTCTGCAGGTGTGTAGGGCAGCCGGTGCCGGCTTGAAAAGGGCTATCCACTCGCGCAGTTGCACAGCCCCCTGAAGGAACTCACCAGCACTGTCCCTTGCAATAAAGCCCCATCCTCCCTGGCCCAAACCAGCTTTAAAAGAGCCATCAATATTAATCTTGTAAAGATCTTCCGGTGGCGGCTACCATAACTTGGGGTTGACTTGCTGCTGACTCTTCATTGTTTTCCTTCCCTTTTCAAAATCTGACACATAGAAAGTTATAAGCGAACAGACATCCGGGCAAGTGACTCTTTTTTCCCCAGCATTCACCTTATTCCTTACCGACCACCACCTCCATAACAGAACCACAATTTGTAGCTGGATTGGCTTTGGAAAAGCCCAGATTTTCCTCAGCAAATCACGCCCAGAATGACACTCTGCTAGGATAATGTGGCATTCCTCTAAATTTAGCCCTCTCCAACACTCCTTTACTTCTTTACACCTGAAGAAGAGATGCCCACAATCTTCATCCAGCCTGTGACACATGGGACACAGGGTATCCTCCTTCAACCCCCTACGGCTCAAATTCCACGGACCGCTTGGACTATTATGAGCTACTCGCCACAGGAACATTTTCACTTTGTTTGGGACCTCCATACTCCAAATTTTATCCCACCTGAACATGGAGTCCCCACTTGTCCAGCTCGAGCTTGCTGCATTTCTACCAAGCTCGTTCTCACATTACAATTGCCAACCTATATGCGACTTGGTGAGAAGATCCCTTTTATCAAAGTGCCATGCCGGTCTATCTTCCATATCTGGTTCACTCTCGGCTTTAGGATGGCCTCTGCATCAAACTCGAGAAGACATCCGCACAAGGGTCTCATCCCAAGATCCCAAGCTCGGGTCCATCAAATCACCACTTTTGTCAACACCGTTGCCCCCTATTTGTAGCAGGCGTCTTGTACTCCGTGTGGAATCCAAGGATCCGTCCGGATATTCACCGATTCCCATTGCCAATGCGCCATATGAGTCCTGTTTTAGCGATTCACCCTTTAAGGATGCTCCTCCAAGTGTAAGAAATCCCATCCGCACCGCTCTGCGAGAATGCTACCATTGGGAAAGTATTTTGCTTTCAGACTTGGCCACACAAAGTATCCGGAAAAACCGAAGCCTCCAAGCTTGTCGAGCCAGCATGGCCAAATTGAGCAGATAAAGATCCTAAAGCCCAATCCTCCTTGCTCTTAGGGAGTGTCAGCTTATCCCATGCCAACCAATGAATCTTGTTTCTCTTGTCATTCTGGCTCCACCACCACCTGCCAATCATAGAATTCAGCTCATCGCACAACCCTTTTGTCAGCTCAAAGCAGGACATAGCGTAGGTTGGGATTGCTTGGGCCACAGCCTTTACTAGAATTTCCTTGCCAGCCTTAGATAGCAATTTCTCCTGCCACCCTTGGATACGGAGCCACACTTTTCGCTTGATATACTCAAAGCTTTTTCTTGACTTACCAATAGCTGGTAGCCCCAAGTATCTCTCACTCTTTGCTTCTTGCATGATGTCAATGACTGTCTCACTTCCTCCTTATCAATGAGCTAGTGTTTGGGCTGAGCAGATGACGATTTATCCTGTTGATCACTTATCTGGCTCGCTCATATGCTGCAAAATCCTCCTCAATTCTGAGCATCTCCTCTACAGGCTCTCATCGAATCGGGAGTCATCGTGAAGAAAAGATGGTTTATCCTAGGAGCTTCCTGCACACTCTAATACCCTCAATCTTGCCCTCCATACGCATACGTAACATTGCCGACAAACCTTCAGCACACAGAATAAATAGGTAGGCGACAAAGGGTCCCTTGACGAAGACCCTCTGTGGGTGGATGTTGAAAGAGTATTCCCCATTGACCTTAATGCGGTAGTTCTTTGTTGTAACACACTTCATCACCTTTTCCACCCAATGCCTGTGAACCCCAATTTAAGCATCATTTTCTCCAGAAACTCCACTCAACTCGATCGTAGGCCTTACTCATATCCAACAATTGCAGCCACTCCTGTTTTCCCACCTCCTTTGCCTTAGGTAGTGTGTGAGCTCGTAGGCGGCGGGACATTATCGATAATAAGTCTGCCAGGAACAAACGCGCTCTGAGAAGGTGAAATGATCTCCGGGAGCACCAGCTTCAGTCTATTTGCTAGGACTTTGGAGATGAGCTTGTAAACTACATTGCATAAACTGATAGGCCTGAGATCCTTCAGTTTCTCCGGGGATTTGATCTTTGGGATTAGAACCACCACAGTGTCATTCCACCCTTCCGGCATAGCCGCCCCATTAAGCACAGCGAGCACATCTTCTTTAACCTTTTCACCCGCAAGAGACCAGAATTTCCTGTAGAAGACTCACCCATATCCTTTAAAGCCACCCAAATATCGACACTTGAGAACGGTGCTGCCAGGTTGTCATTCATTTCTTGAGTAACCTTTACTTGCACACAGTCAAGGACCTCATCGTCCTGGGAACCTGCAGTGGACATAAAGAGTTGCTGATATTGATTAGCAATAAAGTTCTTTAGGTATTTTCCTTCCACCACCCCGCCACCCTCATCTTTCAGCTTGCTTATAGCGTTCCTCCTTTTCCTTTCTGAAGCCTGAGCATGGAAGAATTTTGTATTACGATCACCTTTGGCCAACCAAGTAGAATGAGCCCGCTGCTTCCAGTATACGTGCCAGTATCCTTTTCCCCTCTTCTCCAAGTCTCCCATTCCTCCCCTTGCCAAAGCCTAGCCACCTTCACCAGTGCACCGCCGCTCCCCATTTTGCCCCAGTGCCTCCAACCCTAACCCTCCCTGCCTCTTGCTGCCAACCGGAAGGGCGCCGCCGTGGAGGCCGTAGCAAGCTCCTTTCTCTGCATTGCGTCTGCTGGCGTCTCCGATCGGTCTCTCGAGTTGGAGCTCTGTTTCCGCGCCCAGGACTAGGTCCAGGTTTGAGTCGGAATTTTCCCCTGTGAGTTTGCTTTGGTATCTTCTGTGGCGGTTTCCTCACAGGGGCGGCGAAGAGGAGGCGGAGGGTGGCCGGGCTGAGGCGCCGTGGGAGTCTGTGTGTGCGGTGAAGTTAGCGGTGTTAGCGGGGAGGCCGTGTGGCGATGCGTGGGAGTCAGTGGCGGTCGGGAGGAGGGCGCCAGGCAGTGGCGGAGGGGTCCGTGGGTGGGGTGTGTCGGGAGGGGTTTTCTTGGCCGCGGGGATCTGGAGGCTCGTCGGTCTTTGGGGTTTGATGGAGAAGCGGCGAGCGGCGCGGAGGACTGGAGGGTGCATTAGGTGGTCAAGCTTTCGGAGGAGGAACGGAAGGCGTTAAAGGCGCTAGCGAGGCAGATTCGAGGAGGTGGTAGGCCTCCTCGAGCGATGAGCAAGCTGTTCTCGTCAAAGGTGGTTATGTGGAAGGGATGGTGCAGACTACGGGTAAAATCGGTGTCGTGAAAGGAATCCGGTGCAAGGAGTGGGGATAACATGTTTCTTTTGCTTTCCTTCAGTAGGGGTAAGAGAAGAGGCGTGACGGAGGGTCCGTGGGAGTTCGGTGGTGATCTGCTCATTGTGGTGGATTTTGATGAGACTAAGAGGCTGAAGGAGTTGGAGTTTACTCACATTCCGGTATGGATTCGTGTCTTCAATCTGCCCCTAGGTCTCATGAATGGTATTACAGGTCGCTCGATTGGGGAGAAGGTGGGGAAATCGTTGGATGTGGAAACGGATGAAGATGGGTGGCGGTGGGAGCTTTCTTAGGATTAAAGCTCTAATTGATGTGCGCAAGCCGCTCTTCAGGGGAGTGATGGTGGAGAATGGGGTTGGGAGCCAAGTTGTTGGTGTAATTTCAGATATGAATTTCTCCCAAACTTTTGTTACTCTTGTGGTCTGTTGGGTCATGTGGAAAAGGAGTGTGACGAGAAGGTATGGAAGGTGCATGATCATCGGTTTGGGGATGGATGAGAGCCTCTCCGGCAAGGAAGCGTGATCAGTGGCCGTTGGTCGGGCGGCGGCTCAGTGGCGATCTTGACATAAGTCGTCGGGTTCTTGGAGCGTGGAGAGATGGGGAGGAGGTTGCAGCAGTGAGGAAGGAAGCGGGGAAAGGTGTTGGAAGACAATGAGCTCGTGATGATGGGTCGAGCCCGCTGAAGATGTCAAACAATTCTACTTCTGGAGGAGTACCAAAAAAATTAATTCTTGGGGATAGCACAAGTACTGATAAGGAGAGCAGGGTGGAGCTGGTGGGGCAGGAGGGTGTGAGAAGGGTGGTCCTGGAGGCGAGGAGGGGTTCGGGCGGTCGCGTGGGGAAGGGGAAGCTGGTTTGGTACAAGGGAGGGAGGAGGTGGAGGTCTCAGCAGGCGGGAGGGGTTTTGCGGGGGTCTGGAAAGGCGGCATGGAGGTGGATGGGGTGGGCTCTTCGCCTTTAGGGGAGGGGGCAGAAGCAGGGTTGAGAAGGGGTGAGGAGCGGCCGGTGGGGGAAGTTAAACAGGCCAAGGTTGGGGGAAGCGAGGCAAAAAGATGAGGTCTACTTTTAAACGCCGTCATGGGAGCTTGGGAGTTCGTTGGGGCGGTTTCCTTCCCAATGCATTTTTGCGGAAGAGAGGGGAGAGGAGGGCATTGGGGAGGAAGAGTTTAAGAAGAAGGCTAAGCTCCGGTTGTTCGGTGGAGGTGGAGATGGGAGAAATTTCCTTGTTGGCGGGTGCATGGTCGGCCTACGATCCCAATGAGGCTTGTGGCGTGGAGCCGCCGGGGATTGAGGAACGGCCGGCGGTTCGTGGTCTTCGGGCGTCCGGAAGAAGGAGGACCCGACGTTTTGTTTCTCTCGGAAACAAAACATGGTGAAAGTGGATGGAGAGGTTCAAGTGGAAACCGAACATGTCAAATATGGTGGTTAAGGATAGTGAAGGAGCGAAGGGTGGTGCAGCATTGTTTTGGAAGAAGGAGGTGGACTTGAGGGTCTTGAGTTGGTCTAGGTATCATATTGATGCCAAAATCAAGGAGGAGGATGGTTGTGCTTGGCGGTTTCTTGGAATTTATGGCGAGCCGGAGTGAAGAGAAGGAGAAAACATGGAAGTTGCTTCGTATTTTCTTGCACCATGACAAGCTCCCTTGGCGTGTTGTGGAGATTTCAATGAAATTCTTTTCATTTGTGAGAAGGAAGGGGAGCTCCTAGAGAGAGAGCGGCATGGTGAAGTTCGAGAGATGTTTTGGAGGAATGTGACACGCACGATTTGGGTTTCGTGGGGATGCTTTTACTTGGAGGAACCATCATCAAAATGCATCGATTACACTAGGAAAGACTGGACAGCGGTGGACGAATAGTGCTTGGCGGGCTCGTTTTCCTTTAGTCCGTGTGATTAATGGCGACCGCGCACTCGAGATCATAGGCCAATCATTGTGGACCCGGGCGAAGGAAAAGGCCCATTGGAGAAACCTCTGGAGGTTATGAAGAAGTTCGGCGAGATGGTTGGAGGAAGAGGAGTGCAGCGAGCGGGTGGAGGAGGCATGGGAAAAGGCTATTAGAGATGGAGGGGTAAGCCTTATGGAAATCCAGTCTCGGGTGTTGGGGGAGCTGTGGCAGTGGGATCGGGAGGTCCTTGGAGCTTTGGAGAAGAGAGTTAAAAATGCCAAAAGAGAGCTGGAGAGGATCAGGAGAGCATCCATTTCCCAAGGGGGTATAAATAAGGAGCACTTGTTGCGTTATAAGCTTGAGCGTCTACTAAAGGGTCAGTTAATTGCAAGCATCTGTGTGGAGTTCCATATTTGGAGATAAAGAACGCGACCGTTTAGTTATAACCTTCAGCACACAGAAACTAGCTAATGTTATGAAGCAAATATGTTCCATTTCCCTTCATCACCCATTACACCGCGGATCGATAAATTGCCACATATAAGTGGAGTGTACTAGCTAATGTTGGCACCAACATTTTGGAATCCGTGCAAAAATTGCATCAGCCATTACACAAGATACTACACCGAATTGTATTGCAGTTCAGATGTTGAGGTCATGGCTCGTGGCCTTGCTTGCCTGTTAGGATGTTTTTAATCTCCTTCCCTTCTTAATTGAAAGGCAGGGCTCCTGCCATCGATTCAAAAAAAAAAAAGTAGCTGCTTTTTAATAGGAGTTGTAAAGCCTATAGTTCGGAACTCTGAAAGGGGTTTTAAAATTTGACAGCAGCTCAACTCAATCCCATGCAAAACTGGAGCGCAGGTGAAAAATGACTTTCCACTCAACGCCATTGATCAACCAAGTAATGGTGAAGCCAGGCCAGGGGCAGGCAAGGTACGCTCCAAAAACAAAGAAGACACAAGGAAGGAGAGGGGCAGGGGCAGTGATATGGTTACCGAGAGAGGCGGCGGCGGGCGAGGGCGAGGAGGCGAGCTGGGCGACGAGCGGTTGGGGTCGGATGTGTCAAGGAGGAGGAGGGATACAAGGTGGTGGCGGGGGAGATGGGGGCGAAGGGGGGTCGGGGCCGGGGCGGGAACAAGGCTGGAGACGGCGGCGGCTCCCATTTCGCCGGACGGGACGGGGAATTGGATGATGGATTACGGGAGGAGGACTGGAAACGGATTTGGGGCGGGGAGTTTGGTCCACGGCCCGGCCCGGCCTGGAGGGTGGGTACCATGGACTACTGGTGGTACCTGGCGCAAGGACCCCGGGCCGGCCACAGGTTGATTTCGGCTTGGAAACCGGCCAGCCGGCCTCTACCACACCTGGCCAAATCGGCCACCTGACACAGCAATAGGACACAGCACGATTAAGCTCGACACAAATGACTTAAATAATTTACCATATTATGTTATGCTGATCCACGTGCATGCCTTCCAACACAGGCACGATACAGAGAGTGGTCATATCATGTTGGACCGGCCCGAGTATATTTAGCCTAACAGATCACCGATGGGCCATTGAGTACAGTTGCAAGTATTTTATTGTCAATCATAAATAATTTTGCTTTCAATCGTAAATAATTTTACTCTCAAATCACCCGTCTGTGCTCAGAAGAGTACAACAATCCTAACACAAATAGTTTTATTATTAAATGCAAGCAATGTTATTACACTACTATAAGAGAGTCACTACACTACCACAAAGAGTTACTATACATGCCGAACCGGACCGGCCTAAGCACGGCACGCCTGGTCAAGTCGGGTTGGCATAGCCCGTTTACTGTTTATGTTATGCCGTGCTCATATTAGGCCAATAATATCATACGTTAGACTGGCATGATTAGCTCGACACATTTTGTCAGGTCTAGTTTCCATCGCCACAGCCACACAGCACTACGCTCGCGACGCCTTTACGTGAATTGGTGTTTGCGTCTATGGAAACCACTGTTGTTAAAGGTTTGTAACATCATGGTACCAATATCTGTACTAATATAAAGAGCAAGTTTGTCCATCGTCCTTGCAAGTTAGGTAGTTCCCTATTCCTGTGGAAAATCAAACCTCCCCTAAATCACGTTCTCGTTCTTCTCATCAACTCCAATTCCCTTCCCCACCCTAGCTGCTTCTGCTTGCTTCCGCTCTTCCGCTCTTCTTCTCCAGCACATCGCCGCTACCACCTTCCCCTTCTTCAACTTCTTATCCTCCTCCGCCACCACAGATGGGGAGCATTGGCATTCCTCGACGCCCAAGACAACGTCGATGAAGTCGAGGCCATAGGCGTCCTCCTCACTGTTGAGCGGTAGGCAAAGCCTCGGCGCCTGAGACGGCATCGGCGAAGTCAGGGCCACAAGCGTCCTCCTCGCCGTCCAGATTGCAGCACGATAGCGGCAGGAAGGAGCCCTTCATAGCAAATGTCAGCACCTAGAGGATGTAAGGATGCACCCTTTCCGCTTTCGCGTGTTCATCGTCATTGCACAATAATTATGTACTGACTTTGTTGTTCACTTTGATTGATTTGTTACATATGATGACTTCATAGTTTATACTAAATTCATAGAGACAAAAAAAGTATAAACTATGAAGTCAACACTCTAGATACGCCAGTCCACAGAGGTACAGGTCTGGAATAGACAGATCTACAGGCATGACATGAAATCGGTGCCCAATGGATTGCTTGATATATGTGTGGTAACCTGTACTTTGTTTCATGGTATAGTTGTAAGTGTTCCTTTTTGTTATCATAGTCCACGCAATTTCTTCCCTGTGTTAAATTTTAGGGAGCTGCAAACAAGTTTGGGGAGTGCAGTACTTGCCATGGTTTATTTGCTGAATGTCTCGGTCATTTTGGTTACTTGAAGCTTGCACTTCAAGTGTTTAATGTTGGATTCTTTAACGGTATTCTAGATGTATTGAAGTGTATCTGCAAGGTATCACTGCAAAGGAGCTTATATCTTAGGTATATCGAATCTATTGTGATTCTTATACTTGTTCTTCCATGCCTTTCAGAACTATAGCAAGGTTCTTGTGGAGAAAGATCGCCAAGAGTTTTGAAGAAAATGAGAAATTCCAGAGCAGATGCGCTATAGAAAAATATTATCATGAAAAAAGTGAGGGACAAATTGTTGCTTCAGAAAGAGCATAAGGTTCAGTATGTTCTTGGGCAAAGAGATATGCCAGTCCATGAAGGTGCAAGTCACGAATTGTTGGATCTATGGGCATGACATGAAATCAGTGCCCAATGGATTGCTCGATACACATATGGTACAAAAATACATTGCCTAACTCACTGTTCACGCTTAGATCTTATTTGGGTGTATTTGGGTGTTTTCTTGATGAACTTAGACGAAGCAATCCTCATGGGTCTAAGAAAGAACATTCATTTCTTCTATTTGTTTTTTATGTTCTAGAGGTAATTAGGAACATGACTTCTCTCTACGACATTATATTGTGTGGATGAAACTCGTCTTTTTTTATGTTTAGGTAATTCCTTTTCTTTTTTCCAAGTTTAATTAGCCAACAGATGTAGCAGTTCATTACTTTTATTGGGATGGCATCATTTTAGTGGCATGAAGACCCTTCTGATGAAGTGTACGTTGAATAAGTGATGATAGGGACATTGAGGGGGTCAAGAAGGCATTTAAAATTTTGGTGATCTGAGTTGTGAAATGAGATGGTTAGAAGTTTTGTTTATAGCATGTCATTGACTTTATTGCATATGATGACTTCATAGTTTATACTGAATTCATAGAGACAAAAGGTATTTCAATTTCAAATTGCTTCTGGTAGAATTTTAGAATACAAATATACAATCAAGTTTATAAATTTATATTATTTGAAATACTCCTCGTGGGTATTTAGAAGCAATCATTCCTCTAAGTAATTGCATTAGTTGACAGGAGGTACTTGCATTGTAGGATAGCAACAGGCATGAAGATACAAATGACTGAGAACGCATTTACAATACTGCCTATTTCATCAGCTATTTCCTATTTTTTGAATTTGTCCTTGCTACTTGTTTGTTGATTTCCTGTAGTTAAGGCAATAATTGTATATGTAAAGAACTGCCATAATATCTACAAGAATGTACTTTGAGCAGCCCTTTGTCTCATTCATGGATAGTTTAGATGTGAGGTGAAGATAAAACACCAATACCATGTAAGTGATCTCTTTGACAACTCTGAAAGTTTAACTATGAGGTTTCAACCATATAGTGCAAGCCTTCATGGGAAAGGGGTTTATTACAGCGCAATAGTAAGGCATGCAATATATCTGGGAGCATTTCTTGTTCTAGCTATGTCTATATATTTGTGGGATTTGTCATGGATCCACAAAATTTGCATGTATCACAAGATTTGGATTTGATTTACTTAAGTTTTGATCCAACAATCCTTACTGTTGTGGTTACAGACCAAACAGAGAGAGAGGTATGGTAGTGGAGAGTTAGGTGAGCAATGCTTAGGGTTTCCCCCATGGCCTGGATGGTATATATATAGTTACATGGGGAGTGTTTTACAATTATGCTCTTACACTCAAGTATCCCTCTCAGGGGCATTTATGTCATCATACATGTCCCTCTTACTATTATCGAAGGTGTTTTGACCTTGGAGCCATTTAACCGTGCAGTCGAAGATGCTGGCAGAGTCGCCTGAGTCAGTTGAGAGTGGGGTGAAGACGGGCTCCTTCAGCGGACGCATTGCCGATGCACGGGGAGGCCCGCCCCATGTGCATACTCGGGGGCTTTTCAACCCGCGTTTCTCGAGGCGTCGGGACACAAGTCGAAGCTTGCTTAGGGCGTCGTGTGCTGTCAGGGGCCGCCTCGGGGGAGGCGTGTGCGCGCACGTGCACGATCAGGCGACGGGTGCCGTGCGTGTCTTTCCAAGGGCGCGGGACACGTGGCCTGGTAGGATAGGTGCGCTGTGCGCGTACTTGACCGCGGCGCCTCGTCTTTCACCGGCTGATCTTCCACCGATTGAACTTCCGCTGGTTCAGCTGTTCCCAGCCAGTGGGGAGGTGGGTATATAAGTGCCGCTATCACAGCGTCACCCTTCCGCATCCCTGGCTATTCGCTTTGTTGCTTCCTGCTTGGGTGGGCTACGTTCCTGCATGTGATGGCATGGTTTGACCTGTTCTCACAAGTAGGCCTTCTTGAGTTCAACCGCGTTCTTTGATCGCGTCAATTGGCGCTACTATCAAAGAATGTTGATGGACTAAAGGTGGCCTATTTATGAAAACAAGTCAAAACTTGTCGTAAATCAGCCTTCACGCTCCCCGATTGTGGGGAGTGCATACGGTTGGATCCCCACTGGTTGGGGCTGTGAGATTGCCATGTGGACTTCGATGCCAAGGTGGCCGTCGGCGCTGCTCCACAGGTTCGATCGGAGCCGACTGCAGAGTCTTCACATTGGCTAGAGATCAGAGGGTCACATTGACCAGTCTTTGCACATCTCCAGACTCTGCCTGCCAGGGACGGCTCGTGAAGACGAAGGCAAATCTGCACCTAACCAAATTCTGTGGGCATTATCTGTGAAATGTTAAGCACGTAAAGATATTTAGAATGTTAAGATCGGGATGCGAAGCTGCCCCCATGTATGAGGCCGAGTCGGGGGCCCAGCTGGACCCCAGAAATAAGGGCCGGAGCAGGTGTCGTAGCCGACCCGCGCGATCGAAGTCGAGGTGGTCTTCGAGCTCGCCGTGTAGACTTGTGAGGGCGCAGTGAGGTGCCTCTTTGCAGGGATGGAGCCGAGGTCGGAGCCGGAGCCGCTCTTCGGAGGCAGAGTCCACGCCGAAGTTCAAGTCGAGGTGGACTGGTCAATGGCTTGCCGATGTTGCATTGATGACCCCGAGAATCGTGCTGATGCGCAACAAAGGATTCGCCATGTCGTGCAACCTGCCTTCATTCCCGAGGGAGCGTACGCGTGGCGGGGTGCGATTGGCACGTCGTGCGCTGTCAGGCCATCGCACAACCGCGGTCATGCGTCCGTTTTTGACAGGGCACGATGCGCGTGGGCGGCTGCGACGCTTCGGCTTCAATCGTGGGGAGGCGAGCGGTTCGTCTCCCATCGGTTACGCTTACCGGTGGTGCGGGAGATGGAGGGGCTTTAAATACCCCCTGTGGCACCGCGTCTGCGCTTTCTTCCTCATACCTGCTGGTCCCTAGTTTTCCTGCGCCCTGCACTCTCGTCTTCTCTGCCGCCGAGCTGCCCCCATCGTCGATTAGCTCTCGAAGGACGATGGCTCCCAGCGAAGTATGCACTCCATTGGCCGGCGGTGGCACTTCACCCCAGCGGTAGCCGCCGATCGAGGTGCAGTACACGCTTGAGGGGCGCGAGGCAACGCTGCTAGACAAACCGGCAACGAAAAAACTGGAGGGTCCCTGCTCCCGCATGCTGGGACCCACGCTCACCACGGAGGAGACGATTCGGACCCTGCTGCGCGAGGGGAAGTTATCGGATCACCACGAGGTGCGGTTGCCCACCAGCGACGAGATAGAGCCACGTCCGGGGAAGTCGGAGGCGGTCGTCTTCGTCACCTATTTTGAAGCCGGGCTTCGCATCCCGGCGGCCATGATTGTCGGTGCTATCCTGTGAATCGTCGGGCTGGAACTGGCATAGCTAACTCTGAACGCGATAGCCCGCCTCACCGTTTACAGCTGGGCACTGCGTACGGAGGCTTGTTGGCCCAGTGTGTAGCTCTTCGCGTTCCTCCACGATGCCTGGTGCCAGTCAAAGAAGCTGAGAGGGGGAACGTTTTCCAACTTCGGCAGCGTCAACTTCGTCCTACGGCCGCAGTGCGGGAAGGTTTTCCCTACCAACTCAACCCGGTCGAAGTGGGAGCCGAACTGGATGAAGTGGTGGTTTTACCATTGTGTGGCGAGCGGCAGTGGCCCCGAGTGCACGGGCCGGCCGGTGTCGCTCAATACCTCGCCCAGCACGCCGATCGACGATGAGGATAGGCTGAGGACGCGAAGGCTTGTGGGGATCACCGCCCGCTTCAACATGCGTGACCTCGCTGAAGAGTTCGTCATGTACGGTGTGGCACCGCTTGCCGATGAGTGGCGGATCACACCTGGGGGCCTTTGACGCGACAACGTCCGCCCGTCCGTATCTTTGCTGCTGAGGCCCTCTAACCCTCGTAAGTCCCGGTGGAGCTTGGTTCTTTTTTTGGAGCTCGCCTTTTTTCACCTATAGGGCTTCTCCTGGAGGACGCGGAGCACGCGGTGGCCATGTTCTTTGGACCATATACGGCCAAGGAGCACAGCCTGCGTGCCGCTGCAACTGCGGAGGCAAAGCTAGGACAGATAAACCGGGTGTGCGAAGCCCTAGACATTCGCGTGCCGAAGCGCGCCACCCCAGCCTCGAGCCAGGCCTCGTCGTTGGGACGACGATGGCCAGGGGAAAGGACCGGCATCTCGACGGGGGGCTCGGTCCTCCGCGGTAGAGCCCGGTGAATCGGCTGTCGCTCCTGTCGGCTCTGCCGGGGGTGACCCCTCGATGGATGCCGACTCCGACTCCGCGAAGTATGCTGATTCGGACCTTGAGACAGGCGCGGAGGACGACGACCAGGGGTCCTTGGGCGGTGCCGAGGACCACGGGTGCAATACAGACAACCAGGAGGGGGAAGCTTCCTCGCCTACGGCGATCACCGAAGCGGAGCCATCACCTAGAGCGGTTGCTGGAGTAGAGTCCCCACCTGCGGCAGTTGCTGAGGTGGAGTCCTCACCCCTCTCTCTGAAGGCGAAGCAGTCGCACACGCGATCACCCATCCGTTAAGAGAGGGGGTTCGCTATGGCGACCAGGGTCAGGGGCCTATGGGAGTCTGACTCCAACACAGAGGCTCCCTGGCCTAGCGCCCCTGTGGTTCCCTCTAAAGCCACGGCGACCGGGGTCAAGAGCCTATCGAAACCGGACCTCGACACAGGGGCTCCCCGGCCCGGGGAGGCAGCTCTTCGGAGGTCGCTGGTATTCGTGCGACTCCTCCGAAAGCCGAAGTGACACCGCAACGGAGCCCGCCCGTTGGTGCGGAAGGTAAGCTTACCTCCCTTCACATAATCGTGCGGTGCATCCGTAGGGTTCTAACCCCTACGCCTCTTTGCAGTGGCACGGTCTCCCAAGCGTGGACAATCTTCGGGGGGCAGGGGCGTTCCTTTGGGATCGACGCTTGGCCCCTTCGAGACTATTGTCACGGAGTGTCCAGGCTTAACGGACTTCATCCCTTGTCTAGAGGTGCTGGGGGCGTGGTGGGGGGCTGCGGATAGCGCGGACACGAACCTGGATCGCCAGGTGCTGCTGACGTGCGGGTCGGAGCTACTGGGAGGCGTGTTAGAGGCCTCGGAGATGAGGGTGAGTACTCGACCTTGAGTGATGCGTGGTCATTTAAAAGTTCACCGACTGCTTCGTCGTGCAGACTCTCGCCCTTGGCAGGGCATTGCAAGCGGCTCATGCCCGCGAGCGGGGGCATTAGAGGACTGGCTGCGCACTGCCGAAAAGGCCCTTTCGCGCGACCGAGGAGGCGCACTCCGCCAAGGACGACCGCATCCAACGTTTGGTGGTGGAGCGTGCGGAGGCGATTTCATACGCCGAGGTGCTTGTGGCGGTGGCGCGGCAAGCGACAGCGGAGGAGCGGGACGGCCTACTCTAGCAAATCGCTGCGCTGGAAGAGGAGAAAGACAGCCTTACTGTGTCTCTTGGGGAACGAGATCGGACTCTGGACGATGCCTCGGTGGCAGCGTGGGATGCCATGCTGGCTCTGGAGGGCGCCCTCGAAGACCTTGTCGCCGAAGTGCCCCCTCGCTCCTTCGGCCCCAAAGAGCTATCCCGAACGCTTCGTCGAATCACGGAGGCCTCCAACCTCGCTCTCGGCACCGCCAAATCCTTCGGCAGCCACTGCTCCTTCGTGACCTCGCGCCTGGCCTTCGCGCTGCTTCATCACCGAAGCTGCCGGCATGTCGATAGGCTGGCTGACCCCGAGCTGGAGATGCCTGCCAGAGTTGGGGTGATGTCAGGCGCCGTGCGCTCCGTTCGTCCGACCGTCCGGGCCTTCCATGAAAGGATCTGGGACTACATCGGGGAGGCTGCAGCGAAGCTAGAGCTGTGACGGACCCTGCACGGCGAAGGGAACTTCAGCCAATGGCTCGACGAAGTTCCTTGACGCGGCGGAGGCGACGCCGCTGCTGCGGGGCATGGGGCGAATCGACAGGTGTGATGCCTGGGTTCTGGTGTGTAGTTCCATGTATGCACCCCCCTCGGTTTTATGAATAAAGTGGAAGTTGTCCCGGTGTTCTGACCACACATATTGCTATGCTCTGGGCAGCTACTTGATAGGGACCGGCCGCTTGTTTCTGACCTCGTGACCCGACGACATCTTCAACACTGGCGTTGGGCCGAAGAATCGCTGAACTTCTGGGCGGCCCGGGCCTCCTCGAACGAGGCTTCCACGCGGACGTATGTTAAGGAGGAGCCGGCTGAGTAACGGTTCTGAGCATCCGACGACGCTTGTACATTTGGTCCTTACCGGAACCCCTTTGTAAACATTCTCTGATGAATGCAAAAAGGACTTTGGTTGAAGTATGTGTCTCCATCCTTTTTCATGACCACGGTCGCCTCCAGTAGACTCGTAGGACTTGTGTTTCGCAAACGCCTACATGCTAGGAAGACCTTCGCGCGCTCCATCCCCTACCATTCGAGGCGGTGGCAGCGGAACTGGTGCCTAGCCCAAGTAGACGCGCGAGCGCTCCGTCCCCTACCGCCGAAGTGGTGGCGGCGGGCGGCGCCTAGCCGGAGACGCTCAGCGCTCGTCCCTAGCCTTCGGAGTGGTGGCGGCGAGCTGGCGCTGGCAGTAGATGCTCGAGCGCTCGTCCCTAGCCTTCGGAGTGGTGGCGCGAGTTGGCGCCTGGTCGAAGTAGGCGCTCGGCGCTCCGCCCCTACCGCCGGGTGGTGGCGGCAGAGTGGCGCCTGGTCGGGCAGACGCTCGGCGCTCCGCCCCTACCGCCGGAGTGGTGGCAGCGGTGGCGCCTGGTCAGTCGGCGGCAGCGCTGAGCGCCCGCCCCTACCCTTGAGTGGTGGCAGCGAGCCGGTGCCTGGTCGAAGTAGATGCTCGGCGCTCCATCCCTACCCTTCAAGTGGTGGCAGCGAGCCGGCGCCTGGTCGGTAGACACTCGGCGCTCCGCCCCTACCCTTGAAGCGGTGGCGCGAGCCGGCGCCTGGTCGAAGGCGAAGCTCGAGCGCTCCGTCCCTACCTTCGGAGTGGTGGCGGCGAGCTAGCGCCTGGTTGAAGTAGACGCTCGGCGCCCGTCCCCTACCCATCGAAGTGGTGGCGGCGAGTGGCGCCTGGCGAATAGGCGCTTAGGCGCTCGGCGCTCGTCCCTACCGCCAGTGGTGGCGGCGGGTGGCGCCTGGTCAATGAACACTCGGCGCTCCGCCCCTACCCTCGAAGTGGTGGCGGCGGAGCTGGCGCTGGCGCGGGTAGGCGCCGTCCCTACCCTTCAAAGTGGTGGCAGCGGAGTTGGCGCCTAGCCGAAGTAGACGCTCGAGCGCTCCGTCCCCTACCCTTCGAAGTGGTGGCAGCGGATAATCCGTAGAGCGCGTGGTAACATCATCAACGTCTTGTTTACTCTCCGGAGAGTACGCGTAGGGACAACATCCACGCGTGCGTGGGAACATCCGCATTTTGTTTATACTCCGTAGAGTGCGCAGGGACAACATCCACGTCTTATTTATACTCCGTAGAGTGCACGCAGGGGTGTCCCCCCGCTTGTCTTTGTTTATACTCCGTAGAGTGCGCATAGAGGTGGACCTCGATGCTGCGTCTTATTTATACTCCGTAGAGTGCGCGCGGAGGCGGACCTTGACACTGTTCTTATTTATACTCCATAGAGTGCGCAGAGGCGGACCTCGACCCTGCGTCTTATTTATACTCTGTAGAGTGTGTGCGTCCCGCGGGCTACCACACGTCTTTGTTTATACTCACGGAGAGTGAACGCATTTACCGCGTGTCTTTGTTTATACTCCGTAGAGGGCGTGCATCCCGCGGGCTACCGCATGTCTTTGTTTATACTCACGGAGAGTGCGCATGTTTACCACGTGTCTTTGTTTATACTCCATAGAGTGCGTGCGTCCCACGGGCTACCGCACTTCTTTGTTTATACTCACGGAGGGTACGCGCATTTACTGCGTGTCTTTGTTTATTCTCCGTAGAGTGCGTGCATCCCGTGGGCTACCGCACGTCTTTGTTTACACTCACAGAGAGTGCGCGCGGAGACAAGCCTCCGTGTGTCTTTGCACAAAATACAACATGTTTCACAAACGGTGGACTTTATTGATCTCCCGTTTGCGCGGGTGAGCGATTACAAAAGACAGGGTATTGACCACAAGTCACTCGAGGATGGGGACAGCATCGACCTCCGTTGCCAAGGCGGCGAGGTAGGGCACACGGGGAGCCTCTGGTGCCGGAGTGACCCAAGTGAAAACCCGACGGGGTACTCCTTGGAGCCGCCAATGGCCTCTGCGCTGTTGTGTCGACTTCAGGAATCCCGGCAAACCTCGCGGTGCGGGCCTCAGGCGCCGAGCTCTATGCGCCGGGCTGTATCCTGGTTGCCATGGGTGGTGATGATACCCCGCAGGCACGGAAGCTTCATGCATAGAAAGCCGTGATGTGGGACTGCCCTGAAGGAATTGAGGATTGGCCGCCCCAATATGGTGTTGTAAGGGTACGGAATATCGATGACGTCGAAGGTGACGTCTTCGCTCCTCACATTGTCGTCCCGGCCGAAGGAGACCTGCAGGCATATCTGGCCCAACGCCCTCAGCGGCTGACCTCCAAAGCCCTGTAGTGGGATTCCCGAGGGGCCTAAGCGGCTTCGAGGGATCCCCATTTGGTCGAAGGCTACTGCGAACAAGATGTTTACGGAGCTTCCTCCATCGACCAGGACGCGCTTGACGTCGCATCCCGCGATGGCGACCTGGATGACCAGGGGATCTTGGTGGGGGAATTCCATGCCCTCGGCGTCCGCGGGCATGATGGTAATGTCATGCTGCGCCCAGTCTGGCGGTGCCTGCGCGGGGTATGCTGCCACGTGGTGCAGCCTCCACGCGTAGGCTTTCTGCTGCCGCACTGAGGCGAACTGCAGCGAGGAACCCCTGGAGATGACGTTTATAACCCGGCGCTGGGCTTCCTCTGGGGCTTGGATCCGCTAGGGGCCTTCCTGAGGTTGCTGCATATGGGTTTGAATCTGCAAGGGGCCCCCTGGGGTTGCAATCCATGATCTTGGATTCGCATGGAGCCCTTCGGGGATTCCTGGACGTGGGCTACGATGGGCGGCCGCACCTCGAGGGTTCTATCCCTGGCGACGCTTTGTCGAAGCGCCGCGATGGTGGTGCATGCGCGCGTGTCGTGGCCACCTTGGCCGTGCACCTCGCACCACAGACCGTAGAGCTGGTCATCGTATTCCACATGGGCCTATCATCGCGGCCCCGGTCGCGCCCCCACCCCCGGTCTCAGCGACCCCGACCGCGGCTAGCGGAGGCAATGTCTTCGGAGCTACCCTCGATGTCGAAGACGTGGCGGGCTCTCCGGGACTTGTGTTGGCCGCGCCTAGGCCTGTCGTCCGACAGGTCCTTGTGCTGGGTGTCCTTGCGCTCGGGGGTGTCCTTCGATGGCTTTGGCTTGCACTTACCCTTCGAAGAGCCTTCTTTTGGCAAGTCTCCGCTCTTCGTCGTGCCCTCCGCCGGATTGGTGTCAGAGTCTTCGCCTTGGCACCTTTGCGCGTCTTCCTCCGCCTAGGCGTACTCTTCCATCTTGTCGAAGAGCTTCGCCACTGTCTTGATTGGCTTTCGTGCGTTGTACTCGGCCAGTGGTCCTGGGCGGAGGCCCTGTACTACTGCATTGATGATGGTCATCTTGTTGACATCCTTGACCTGGCAGCGGACCTTCACGAAGCGCTTGAAATACTCCCGGAGCTTCTCCTAGGGCTTTTACTTGACCGCGAAAAGCTAATCTGCATTGACGTGCTCAACGAAGTTCCCTTGGAAGTTGTTATAAAGGCAGTGGCGGATCTGTTCCCACGCGTAGATGGAGTTCAGCTCTATGGTAAAAAACCAAGAAAGCGCCACTCCCTGTCGCGCGAGGGGGAGCCCATTCGCCTTGGTAGTGTTGTCTCTGCCTGCAGCTTCGATGGCGGTCTCGTACACGCGCACGAACTCACGAGGGTCCGTGTCGCCCTCACTGGGGAACTTGAAGCCCTCTGGCCATGTCGACTGCTGTAGGCCCACAGAGAGGGGGGACTCCGGGTCCACACATCACAGCGGGACGCGGCTGGACGTAGGAACCTCGCAGCTGTCCGCCCGTTCTGGCGTGGGCTCCAGTGCAACCATCGGCGGGGTCTGCTGGCTACGAGCCTCTTGTATGTCCCGCACGGCTCCACGGAGGTCCACCAGCTCCCGCTAGAGCGTGTCGATGGACATCAGCAGAGCGCTCTCTACCGTTACTGCGGCTGGGGCTACTGGCGCACCCGGTTGCACCATGGGCGCCGCGGCTACCACGGCCTGCACTCCTAGGTTGCCTTATGCGCCAGTGTGACGGGCTTCGAGGTCGGCAATGAGGCTAGCGTCGCCTCCAGGGCCGCTCACCACTCCCGTACCGAGTGTAGGGACAGTGGCCGTGCCGGCATGGGCATCAACGTCACCGCCCCCGACAACCCAGTCGGTGTTGTCAGTGTCGACCGTCGCGCCAGCGGTGGGATAGACCGTCGCGCGCGGAGCCGGGTCGGTCGTCGCGCCATGAGCATCGATGTTCGCAGCCGTCGCGCCCGCGCCGATGTACGCGCTCGCGATCGCAGACGCCGAAGCTCTAGTGCTGACGCGGGGCTCCGTCACAGCCTTCTTCTTCTCTGCCGCCGACGATGAAGCTTTCTTCGGTGCCATCCTTCTTCAGATCTTGGAGCTTGCTCTTGTCGTCCCCACGGACGGCGCCAACTGTTGTGGTTACAGACCAAACAGAGAGAGAGGTATGGTAGTGGAGAGTTAGGTGAGCAATGCTTAGAGTTTCCCTGTTGGATCAATAACGACGACAGAGGGGGGTGAATGTCGACTTTTAAAGACTTGCTCCACAAAGTATTCTCAAAACAATTTCAACTCTCCAATAGCAAAAAGGCTACGAAGAGAGGAAATGAACGCACACTAGAGAATTAAATCAGTTTCCCAAACTCTGATCACAGGAAATATCCAACTGAAGGGAGAGAACCGATGGCAAAACAAAAGAGAAACAGACACAACAGTGATCTTTGCTCTGATCGAAAAGAAGTTGAGAAATTAGTCTAATTACAGAGCAAAAACCCTGTCTCTCTGCAGTCCAAAAACAGCCAACAGGAACTGCAAGATTGCTGTTCAAAGCAGCCAAGTACCTACTGTCCAAAACAGCACAAAAGTGACAGAACATAGCAGCAGGAAGTAGTTTAAAAGCAGCAGCTGAAACCCTTCTTTTTCAGACCAAAACAGCATACCAAAGGTATAAATTTCAGACCCAAAAGGCTGCTAAAAATAGCAAGCTGCAGGGAGCAAAAATCACAGCCGCAAAGAAGGAGTAGAGGCCCAAAAGAAACTGAGATTTCTGCTCAACAGAAAGAAGATGCTGCAATAGATAACTGCTGAAAATAGAGATTGGTAACAAGGAGTAACAGTTCTACAGCCAATACTTTGCTAACACCAAAAAGAATAAAGTACTACCATAAACAAGATGGTGTGACTACTTGTCAGTCAAGAGAAATACTTGTCGAGAGAAACCATTTGGTGGCCGAAGTACCACTTCCGAACAGCACAAGAAGCTAGTCACATGGCTTTGATATTTAACCACGTCCAGAGCAAGACACAAACTGATAATACTCAAGCCAAGGCCATCGTCCAGGAGAAAAAAATCAAGTGCCGACTCAAGAGATTGAAAAGAGGAGATGAACCAAACACAAGAAAGGCCAAAACATTTCAAACAAAAGATTTCTTAGATTGAGACAAAGAGAGATGAATGATTAAGTATGTGTTCTTACAGCACTCTCATCCTCCCATTTCATGCTCATTTCATTGCATGCAGAGAACCAGAAAAAACTAACTCTTACACCCACTCTCACCATTTGAGCACAACCTCTCCCCCTCCTTTTATAGCCTCCCACTAATGGGTTTGCACATGCTTTACCCATTAGGTCACCACCTACTCGATGCTTTATCCAAACCCGTTTTCTTTAGTGCAGCTTTGCGTTTTTACCAAAACGCCCCTCGCGCACCTTCTAGGAAGCTTCCTCCTTTCTTGCCTTGCAAGCCTCGCAGCCACCTCGAGCCCTCGCCGTCTTCGACACCTCTCGACCGTTCTGACCTCAGCGCCACCTGCGCCTAGTCCGGTCCACCATGTCTCGCCACGACTCCGCCTCGACGTCCTCGAGTCCTCGCCGTCTTCGGCACACCTCGACCGTTCTGACCTCAGCGCCACCTGCGCCTAGTCCGGTCACCCGTGCCTCGCCACGACTCCGCCTCGATGTCCTGCAGCCAACATAGACAAGAAACACATCAAATAGCACCACTCGATAAATGTAATCAAAATTAGCATGATAAAGCCCAAACCTGTCGAATCAAAGGAATACCCATCCTAAACACGATTGACTAGGTTTGACCAGGTCCGACCGAAACCAAATCGCATCACGCGACAACTCGGCTCGAACCACTCACATCAAACTTAAGCTATCCAAACCACTTGTCAATTACTCATCACAAACATGGGATCATGACCACATGGTCTCTCATTCCCCTATGGCCTGGATGGTATATATATAGTTACATGGCGAGTGTTTTACAATTATGCCCTTACACTCAAGTATCCCTCTCAGGGGTATTTATGTCATCATACATGTCCTATTTTGGGCTTTACAACCTTCTAACAGGCCTGCTGGGCTTAGGTGGGGGCCACCCTTACAACACTTACATTCTCTGAGAAGAAAGACAAAGCTTTAGTAGAGATATGTCATATGACCATAAGACAAAGGTGTTCACCTTTCCCTTCCATTTGTTTATCCTGTAAGTGAACTATCGTGGGACTCAATTCCCTTTGTTGATATGATATTCCTTCATCTCAACATTTTTCCTTTTTGCTGCTTTGCCATACCACGAGGATTCAACCAAGGTCCTCATCGTGTTAATAAACTTTGGTTAGGTGTTTTTGAGGTAGGAGCTCGTAACAAATTTGATAATTCTCTCTCTCCTCTCTTATTTTAGGCTTTGGTGAGTTGAATGAATACAATGGATAAGTCTTTTGTTAGGTGATTTGAGCTAAGTAAATTAGTATCACAAAATTTGAACTTTTTGTTGTTATGATAGTCCAATTCTAAATTTAAAGTACAAGGTATGTTGTTTTCCATCAATGTTGCATTACTTTTAGAATGAAAGACATTACTTGTTAAGTAGCTATGATCAAGGAGTCCTTTGGGATAGCTACTAATTTTCATGTGTTCTCAGTAATCAAACAAAAAATTAGACACACTGTTTTGTAAAATTGGGTCAGCTGATGGTCGCTTTTCTTGCAACAAAATTTGGTACTCCGTTGCAACACACGGACACCTTACTAGTTACTATGTAACGGTAGTGAGGACATGAATGCCTTCCATTTGTTTCCCAACTTGTTGCTTCTAAGGGCTACACTCTCTTGACTAGATTTTGGTCCAACCTACTGTGAGTATCCCGTATCCTATTGTTGGATCGAAATTGGCAATAGAGGGGGCGTGAATGTTGCTTATAAAGATTTTACCCCCAAAGTACCCACTAGAGAAACTTCTCTCCAATAGCTACAGAAGACTATGAAGAGAAATTCTCATGCTCTCTGGAACTCTTGGTAACCACAAAAGAGAGGAAAGACAGAGAAGAGGCAACCAAAAAGGAGCAGCAGCAAAACCCTAGTGGCCGGTCAGACCGGTGTGCAGTGGCCGGTCAGACCGCCCGCATATCGCCGGTCTGACCAGTCCCATAATGCCGGTCTGACCGCCCCTATTAACCCGGTCTAACCGCAGTTCAAAATCCAGTCTGATCGGTCCAGCCCAGGCAGCACCCCGACAACCCTCTGAAAATTTAGACTTTGCTCATATTAAGGTATTTTGATGAAATTCTCTGATCTTTTCCACCCAACAGAGCAAGGACTTGATTTAAATAGTAGCAGGGCCCCAAGAACCAAAAGAACTCATCTATAGAGCAAGAAATTAAGATTTTGACAAAAACTGTAACTTCAACAAAGAATGAGCCAAACCCCAAAATACTCAATGAACTCTCATTCTTTGCTCACAATCTTTTGCAAACATATTAGTAACAACCTCAGGACATGCCAGCAAGAGTCTCATGGCATCTCATGAAGGGAATCAAAAGTGGGCCAAGAATCCATTGAGAGAAACCCTAGAAATGAAGAACAGAGGAGGTGACAAAAGGGAATCTTTGATTCATTCAATTTGCTGTCGGGAAAAATCAATCAAATGATCTTGAGACCTATTCCCATCACTGAGCAATCCATTTTGCTACTCCTCAGCAAGAATCAACACAAAAACAAAAATCTGAGAAATCAAGAACACGAAGAAAAACAGGAGGCAGGAACATCTCAAATGAAATTGATTCCTTCCAAGCAACCAAGGATTACATATGAGTCCCCATACGCGATTACAAACAGAGGGATGATTACATAGTGTCTCAACTCATCTCCATCCTCTCATCAACACAAGAAACCCAAGAACACATGAGAGAAATATGAGCAACAGGAAGCCTACAGGAGACAACCTTCTACCATCTCACAACCACTCTCAACAACTAAAGCCTCAAAGCAAAACAACCTTCCCAAAGGCCATTTTGACTGAAAGCAAAACCCTAGAAGCCATGCACTCCCCTCTAAAGACATGCATGCACCTGGACAAACTTCTCCTATTTATAGCCTTCGCTTAACGGGTTTCTCCCTCACTTTACCCGCTAACCAAAGACCCAAACCGCTTCCTCGTGCAGCTTCGCGCTTTTACCGAAACACCCCTCCTGCACCTTCCGGGAAGCTTCCGCATTCCTTATAGTCCAAGCCTTGCAACCACCTCGAGTCCTCGCTGTCTTCGGCAGACCCCGACCGTTCTTACCTCGGCACCACCTGCGCCTAGTCCGGTCCTCCATGCCTCGTCACAACTCGGCCTCGATGTCCTGCATCCATCACCGACAAGAAACACATCACATAGCACCGCTCGACACAAGTAATCACAATTAGCATCAATTAATCATACTCAAGCATAAAATGGCCCAAAAGCTCAAACGGGAAGAAGAATACGGCTCAAGTCCGATTAACCAAACTCGACTGAGCCAAATGCCGACATGGCACAAAATGCACAATCCAAACTAAATTTTTTCATAACTCTCGTCAATTACTCATCACAAATATGGGGTCATAACCACATGGTCTCTCACCTATACATCATCTATTCTGGGTTCCTATGGTTCCTATGATGTCATGTTTCCAGTCATTGTTTTTTAGTGCTTTGTACCAAAGTGATAGCTTGACATGTATTGTGTGGATAATATGGTAGTGCTCGAGCTCACTAAATAATGTGACAGTAGTGATCTATCAGCAAGCTCGCTCTAATCATGGATACAGTACATTGGAATCATGAAGCAACACCACAGATGCTACCATGCGCGTGCCTACAGTGTGGTAAGGCACCACCTTATTGTGCCAGTGGCAACTCCAATTGCACAATGCAAACAAAACTTGGAATTCGAGTTTAATTTTGTGCTTATTTCATTACTAAGTTTATATATTTTTGAAATATTAGCGGGGAAAAAATATGGCTCAAAGTTGCAAACCTAACACTCGATGCAATTATTAAAAACACCTTGATTATTTCCAAAAGTCTTTTGTGAAGATATTTCATGAGGTGTTCTATAAATATTGAAAACTTCAACTCAAACTCAATGTATATTGGAATAAAAAGAAAAGAAACATCAACCATGCTACGTGTACAAATTGACATTGGAGGTGAAAATGTTGGAGCGCCATGCCCTGGTTTTGGAGGGAACTTTGTCCGCCCAACAAATCAGAATGATGCATCATAGGGGCTGGTCCACCGGCTACAGCTTATGACTCCAACTTCAATTAGTCAGCAGCCGGTTGGAGGCAGCAAAAGCCCTAAGCCAGGTGTTTGAACACACCTACTACCCTAGCTTCTTTCCCCACTTAGCGACGACATTGCATTCGTTGTCCACCTACTTGCCGTTGCCTCCCCTATACACCACTGGCTCCACCCGCCATGGCGAACAACACGGTGGCCACATCCACACCGGGTGTTCAAGCCCATGGGCGTCGACACCACTAGAAAGTTTTCCTCCCTATCCGTGTCGTGTTCATCGTGGTCTTCTTCTAGATCCAGCATCGTCCCCACGCATCCCTCGTGCAGCTCGCTCAGATCCGGTGGCCACCACCTCTGGCAGCTCCTTCCTTCACCCCTACACGCACATGAATGAAGCCACCCAAGAAGGGCACTGGCAATAGTGACATACCACTCATTCGCTTATTCATCTTCTCTATCTTTTTGCATTTGTTTGCACGATGGGTGGTACGGCTGATACACGGTAGATCTTCGTGTTAATTTTGGTCCCCTATGATGGTTCCTTATTCTGATTTAGTGAGATCCCTATTTGCGTGCATGCATGTGAAGTCAATCATTTCCTTTTTTCACTCGATGCATGCTCACGGCCATTATGTGCGTCTGTGGTCATCGTGTGTGCCTCTCTGGCATGGGCTGTTGCAGTAGACGAACTTTTGATGTGCATCATGGAGTGATGGGGTGACACGTGTGTTCTTGGAGATTTGCGTCGACGAGATCGCGGCCCAGAATTGCCTGTATTTTTGTCTAAACTGGGTGGGGTACGCCAACCTCGGGCTCAAATCAGCATAGCGCACTAGCTGATGTTACACATGAAAGTAGCTGAAGAACAAATGGGAGAGTCTGAAACACTATTTCACAGTGTGGAAGAGGTTGCTCCAACGCGCCTCCGGGCTTGGCATCGACCAAGAGATGGGCACCATTGCGGTAGATGATGCCTGGTGGGCAGAGGCCTTCCAAGTGAGTGTGAACAAAGTTCCTACAATCACTTTCAGTCTTGTTGCATTTCAATGGGGTATGTGACCTGATTAACACTTGGTTGTTTTCATGTGCAGGCTAGTGTGCCATCCAAGTTCAATAAAGGGCCCCTACGCCACCAAGAGCTAACGGAGGGTGTGCTTCGATGACAGCATCTACATCAGTGTGCACACTTTCATGATTGAGGTCGACATGCTCAGCTTTGACAGCGATAGTGATGATGCTGACCCCCTTACCCCCATAGAAAGTGGGCAGTGCTGGCACCTCGGGCAGTTCCCTTTGGAAGAAGTCTCAGCCGTCATCCACCCCTCCCCCCACACAGGGCACCCCCAATCCAAGCAGAGTGAGTGGGAGGCACAGCTCAAGTAGCTCGTCGACATCTATGAGAGGATGCACACAACGGGCAGTTCTACTACTTCCCCGTGAAGGACTCCACTAGGGAGAAGTTAACGCAGCTGATGGGTATGGTCAAGGATGCCAGGGCCAGTGTGGAGAGCAACGAATACTACTACGCAACTCAACTCTTCATCAAGCCAGAGTACCGTATAAGCTTTCTCGCCATGAAATCAGATGAGGGTCACCTTCGTTGGATCTAGCAGAAAAGAGTAGAAGCAAAGAAGCTTATGTATTTTTAATATACTCTTTTTAATAAATATAAGTCCTTAAGGTTTTGCCATTTAGCATCTCTGTCGGGACCACGGATTTCCAAACCCGGACCCTCTGTGTATTACAGCACTAGTCCCAGATCAAAGCTAATGCACACAGTCAAATAGAAATGATTACATAACCAACAACGCTTTATTACAATAATAGAGAGTACTGACCGAAAGGTCTCATTATTACAAAGGAGGTTTCAAGACCTCACACATATAAAACACAACGGAAGCATAAATAAATCCAGTGAACACCCATCAATACGCCACAGGCAATTGACTGGGGAAGCGCGACCTAGAACTACAGGAATCCTTCGTCGTATCCACAAGCGAAGTAGTCGTAGTCTCCCTCTTGAGCTTCATAATCTTCTGAGTTTATTTTAAGTGCAGCATGTGAGTACAAAAAGTACTCCGCAAGTCTTGGAAAAAATGCAATAGATGCAAGGCTTAACAAAGGAGGGTTATATGGTTCTTTTGCACAAAGCAATATTTTATTTCAATTACTACTAAATATTTTTGAATGCATCATTTTAACCATTTAACTGTTTTAACTGAAACTAATAAGCATTTTATAGTGAAGGTTATATCCACCAATACTAGTTAACCAACTCTAACCGATAAAGTTTAAAACTGCGGGTTACATCCACCCACACTAGCTCCAACCGCCAGGACAACCATCCGAGAGTTCCCTCCACTCTCGGAATACAAAACTCTGTTTTTAAAATGAAAACCAAGGATCTATCATGTGAATGCATTCCTTGCCCGCCCTTGACCGTGGGCACGGCTATTCGAATAGTTTGACACTCTGCAGAGGTTGTACAATTTTACCCCAAAGAGATAGATTATCTTAATAGTCACCACGCTTCCTTTGGCATGAGACACAGATAAAATATCACAAAGCCTTTACCTCACTCTAGTCTAGCTAGACACCACCCGCTAAGATTTCACCGCAGAAGGGTTAAACCCACCCAGTCCGAAGCTCCCTCTTGCGCCATATGAGTACAGTAAATCTCTGTCCCTCACTGTGAATAACCAGTAACTCCCTGGTACCCACTTTCCACTGGTGGCACCTAAACTAAACTATCACGATTTAATCAGCTAGGTCGTACCCATATAGACTCGGGGTTGTACAGTAGTGCTCAGTCTGGATAATCACAAGCGTCGGTTCTTAATCGACTAGGGCGGAACATACACTTTACAAGATCTCGTGCTTGCCGCACTAATCCAAACCAACCATCCGCCCCAGTCTAAACCAACTTTCACATTTTATTTATTTTTAAAAGAACAGTGGCAACACCAGTCACCACTTATTTCTAAATACAAATACCAGTTGAATGAGATATGATTTCCCATTCCAAAGTTACAAAAAAATTAAATAGCATGACTAAGCATTTTACTACCGTTCTAATATTACCAAAGAATTATATAATTCTCATTATTGAGACAAAAAGAATTCCTAAGGTTACAAAGGTACATGACATTCAACTTCAATTGAGGGCATAGCAATGATTGGATTAACTAACTTGCTAAAACAAAATTAAGATTCTATGTAAATAGCGATGCACATAACTTTAAAATAATTTAAAGCATTTCACAAACATAGGTTCAAAATGATCAAAGGAGACTTGCCTTCTTGTGCACTGGTTGGTCCCTCTTGCTGCGGTTCAAAAAGAGGGTTTATTTGGATAGATTATGATTTTAGAAAAATTTAGAAATTTGAACGGCTCAATTTGGAGTTAAAACGAGAAAGTTATGCTCATTTGAAAATCTCAATTTGAATAAATCCATAAATTGTTAAATTTCTGATAGGTGGGACCCACTTGACAGAATTTACATTTTATTTCTTTTATTGCTTTCTCTGAGTCTATGACAGGTGGGACCCACATGACAGTGAGCCCACTGCGTTCGATCTCTGACATGTGGAACCCCTCTGCAGTGACCATACTGGCTGTTGGTCACTGACAGGTGGGACCCATCAGGCTCTGGGCCCATATGTCAGTGGCTGGCGCAGACGGGTGGGGCCCAGACGCCATTGGCCGGCGCAGACGGGCAGCCGCTGACGAGTGGGGCCTGGCTATCAGTGCGGAAATTAAAAGAATTGGCTCAACCTCAGCGTGCGGAGCCAGGGCTCGAACGCGCGCCGAGGGAGCCAAGGGGGGAAAGGATAACACTGCTAGCCATCTGGTCACTCAGGTGTTGCTTACCCATATAGGGTAAGTATACCTTTTGAGGTATCTGATGAAGGGGGGCCGGGCAAAGGTGGACGGAGACGATGGTGCCGGTGGCAAGGGGTGGCTGGAGGGGTTCGGGTGCTCCGGTGTGGTGGCGCTCCGGCGACGGGGAGGCTTGGCCGAGGGCTGAGGGTGGTCGCCGGTGCACGAGGAAGACGACGGAGGTAGCGGCGAGGCGAGGCGTTGCCTGAGGCGGCGGTGATTCCTCGCCGGACTTGATGGCGGTGGTGGTGAGTAAGGCGCACGGCGCGAGGGCGAGGAGGGGCTCGGGAGAAGCGGGTGAGGGCGAAGGGAGGAGGTGCGGTGAGAGAGGAGGCCGAGGGGGCTTTTTATAGGGGCCAGAGAGGGGCGGGGGTGCTTTAATTGCTCGCCGGAGATCTCGGTGACCGGCGATGATTCGGGTGGAGGAAAAAGGAAAGGAGGGGGTGAGGAAGGAAGGCGAGCGCGTGATTGAAATCCGCACGACTCACGCTTTCTAAAACCAAGAGGAATCGGGGAAGGAAGGGCGGAATCAGCGGGGATTCGGTCGCCGGCGCAAGGAAGGAAAGAGAGGAGAGAAGAAAGGAAGGTGGCGCAGGGAGGAAGATGGGCCTGACCAGCGGGGCCCGCGGGCAATGAGAGAAGGACCGGAAGAGAGAGGGCGGCACGGGGTGGCTAGGATGGAGACGCGTGGCAGGCAGGGGAGATCGGGCGGCGGGTGCGGGCGCAAGGCGGACGGCGGATCGGGCGGCCACGCGTCGCCCAAAGAAGAGGGCAAGGCGGGGCTGGTTGACGGGCCGGGCCCGCTTGGCGGAGGGAGAGGGGAAGCGGCCGGGATTGGGCCGGGCGGCGACGTGGGCGGATCTGGGATGTCCACGCGTCGGCCGGAGGGAGGGTTTTGGATTTTTAATTTTTGAATTTGATTTTGATTTTCAGAAAAGGCTAGGAAATTATTTAAGCCTTAGAAAAATATGAAAATACCTCCAAAAATTCCAGGAAAATTCACAGAAGCTCCTGGTGACATTTTGGAATTAATAAAAATATTTCCAACTAATGTTGGTATTTAATTTTTAAACTTAAAATACTTTTAAATTTTAAAAATAGGTTTTAAACTCCAGAAAACTCAGAAAACCAAATAAAAGCCAAATAAACCAAATAAAATTCAAATACTTTAAAATAATAATTTGTAATTAATTTTTTTTCAGAATTAGGATTTTTGGGATGTTACATACGAAAGAATGAAGAAGCATCCATGAACTATGCTTCCATTGTCTTTGGTCCAACATCTTTCCATGCTTTCACGTTAAGTCGCGTAGTGTTGTTTCTCTATGTTCCATCACTTCTCGGCTAGAGGTCCTTTTTCATGAACTGAGGTTATTAGTTCATTATTGTTGCTGTTGCTTAGACAATAATCATGCTTTCCATATGTGTGTCGTGATCTGAGCTTGTTTGTTCATTATTGATGCTTCCTGTTAACAGGTAGTGCTTTGTGCACCTGATTACATTAATGTTGAGCAATTTCTATTGTGCTATTTCTATAGACACTACATACCACCTGCTTGTTTTCTCTATCTCAGCTACCAGTGATGACATATGTGTTGAGCTACAATAGTCTTGTGCTGTGAGCTATCAGTGCTTGTGTGCTCTCCTTTGGTTGTGCCCTGAGCTATCAGTGGTGTGAGGTACCAGTGTTGTGTGGTCTAAGTGCTTGTGTGCTATGTTTTAGTTGAGCATTTTGCTGTGCTATCTGGTTGTACGCATTCTCTAGTCATAGTGGTTGCATGTGTTGCGTTGAATGTTAGTTGTGTAGGAGTCTGCTTTTAGTTCTCTGTCGTGAGTCCATTCTTTGCTGGGAGTCTGGGGGTAGTTGCTCTAGATGTTAGTTGCTGGGAGTCTTTAGTTGTGTGCTATCCCTGCTTGTGTGCATCACTTGGTTGTGCATTTTGCTCTGCTATGAGCTTGCTCTAGTGTAATGATGAGTGTTGTGTTGTGTTTGTTGTTGTTGTAGAGCTGACTGCAAGGGGATAGCATAGTGTATTTTAGTGGCAGGCATGAGTGTAAGGGGGCAGCGGGGTGGCCAGAGAGCCAAACATTCCTTAGGCATGGTCACCTTCTTGGCCCTCGCGGTGTGTGACTCAAGTGATGACGAAGTAAGTTCTGCGAGTATGCCACCCCCGAGAGTTCCAATAATGTACTGGTTATAGTGGGTCGAGATGCAACTTACAAATGACCAAAGTGCTACAACCTATTCTGGATGTACCCTCCGTGTTTGATAGGCTGCACTACACTCTAGTTCAGAGCTACAATCTGAAGTCCACCTTGGAAGCCACCTTGAAGGAAGCACTCGCAATCTTCCTGTGGACTTGTAGCGCTCCGCAATCACAGTGACATGCGATGAACAGATTTAAGCACTCAGCATGAACAATAACAAAAAAGTTCAATCATGTTCTAAGTGTGTCCACAGGTTTGTAGGCAACGTCATTAAGCCATAAGATCCTACGTATCAGATTGTTCATCCTAGGCTGCTGAGTGAGAGGTTCTACCCACACTTTGTGAACTGCATAGGGGCAATTGATGGCACGCATGTGAGAGTCACAGTTCCAAATGCGGAGTATGAAAGGCATTTCAACAGGCATGACTACAAAAGTCAGAACATGATTACGGTATGTGACTTCGACACAGATTCCCTTTTGTGTGTGCTGGGTGGCTAGGATTAGTGCATGATACACATATTTTGTATGAGACAATGGTTGTAACATCCCAAAAATTTGATATTCCAAATTTAAGAAATTTCTTTTAAAACTTTTTATTTATTTATTTTATTTTAATGGTGTTCAAAATTTCTTTTGAAGATTTAAATATTTTGAGTTTTGGGTGGCATGCAGGTTAATAAATAAGGATAATTTCAAATAAAATAAGATCATGTACATAATAAAAATAGAAATTTAAAATACCAAAATCTTGACTTTTAATACGAGACAATAAAATGAAACTAAAAACAAACATTCCTTCTTTTAATTTAACTTAATTAGCATACAAAAACCCAAGCTTGGACATTCAAAATTTATACATACAATGTATAGCAAAAATTAAGAAAAATCTAAAATAGAAAGCTATTAAATTTCGTATCAAGATAATTGAGCCAAAACTTAGAAATTCAAATTCAAGATTTAAATTTCAAAAACTGCTAAAGCTCCTCATTGTCTCTCATTCTTTTCCAAAATACCTCTCTATTACATGTGGGCCCTACTCCTATTCCTCTCTCCTTCTTTTCCTTTACCCTGTCCTTTCACTTGTCACGGGCCAGGCTTTCCTCCTCCTTTTTCCTCCCCTGGCGCACGCACCTCCTTTCTTTTCCCTTCCTCCTCCTCCCTTCTATGGCCGTGAATCCTCGCGTCACCACCTTCATCTGTGCTCTGCTTCTTCTCGACTTCGCCTCACGCTCCTCGAAATCATTACCGCGTGCTCGTCTAATCACATCACCACCTCCTCGCTGCTGCGCCGAGCCCGTGCGGGCAAGGACCGCGATCCTCCGCCGCTGCCCAGTCCTCTGCCAGCACTCTCCCCGCCCCTCTGCGGTTAAAAGTGGCCTTGGCCCTCTCTCGTTCCGTGCGCAATCCCATTGCTCCCCGGTTTCCCCTCTTCCTTCCCAATGTCTTATCCCCTTCGCCCGTGAACAATCGGCCACCGCCGTGCCCGTGCGCAATTCCAGCTAACCAGTGGGACTTCGGCCGATTCCACCGCAGTGGAGCATCCCCGTGGCGTTGAGAACCCACCCCCACCGCCGAATGGGACCATGGTCCGCTCTAGCTCGCCGACGCCGTGCGCGTGCCCGCGCCGTCCCTGGTCCCCGCCGCTGGCCCACTCCGGCACTCCTCCGGCGCCGTCAACCCCGGGGGTGAGTTCTTCGCTACTCCCTATTGCTCATGCGCTGGCCAAATACCCTTTCCCCCCACCACGCCACCGTCGCGCCATGATTGCCCGTGGCCGGCCGCTGCACGCCGCTGCCGCCCACTCGCCGGCGCCGCTCCGACCCGCGTGCCACCTCCCTGGGCTTCCTCTCCTCCCCCAGAAACCGTTTTTCAGGTCGCTGGCGCCTCCCCAACCAGTCTCCTTCGGCGACGCCGTCGGCCAAGCGCCGCCCAAGCCTCCCCTGATTCTGTTCCATTTTGCTCAGGCTGTGCATCGCTTTACCTATTTTCTCCCCCTCTTCTAGTCAAGAAACATGCAATGCCCGAACGGTTGCCAGCGCCGTTCGTTAGACATAAGGTATCGAGTTCGAGTCTCCCTTCGGCCATATTTAGCCACATTTTTGTTTTCTTTTCTTTTGCCATTTCAACTAGGGATCAATTAAGGAAATAATTCCAAACAGCTAATGTAAATGAATAAGGTTCAAGCAAGATGTAGGAATGTATCAAAACATAGGATTATATAAATTTCAATAATCAAGTGAGGGAGGAAGAATTAGAGGATCAATACATGAAAGCTAATAGAAATTGAATAGGATGAAAATAAGATTACTCAAGGTTTACAGTGAATTAATTATCATGTATAACCAATTGAGCCTTCACGGTATATTCAACATCTACTAAGTTAGTTAAGGCAGAATACAAATAACTAGGGTTAAAAGTCTACATCATTAAATATTACCCTTAATTATAGTTACAACATATACACTAGTATATGTCGTACCACCATTAAATAAATCTCAACGGCAAATTTAGTGGAATAAAAATGTGAGCATAGTCAGCTCGGTCCTATGCGAATAGAAGTTTAATTAATACATGCACGATACTAATTCCAAGGAGAGAACAACAATGACAGATTGATCCTCGAGTATTTTCAAATGAAAGGTCTGTTAGTGTATAGATACTAAAATACTGAGAGCTCTAGACCATCGATAATGAACTGACCTCACCGATAAACAACTCAAAGAAACACATAAAATTGTGACCACTAGTTGTAGGTGAGTAGCAAATAAGAATATGCTAAAGTTTTCCATTAAGCATCAATGAGATAGTAAAATATGCCCGCCATTGATACCTCGTTGCTAAATACATCTCGGAGGTAGGTTCAATAGCAATACCAACATAAGACCCTATATGATAAACTTTGTCTAGGGAAATAAGTTGGATTAAATAAAGCTACATGAATAATAACTAAAGCGTACATAAAATAATAACGGTGCCATTAGTTAAAAACCTTAGTACTAAGTTTAATGAACAATAATATTTAGCATGGAATAACAAGCTAGGGCCCATACAATTGAAGCGTAACACAAACTAAATTAAGTGATAGCTGTGGACACATAAAATATCACATCATACATCGTTAAGAACCTAGGCTCTAAAAGTTAACACGGTAGCTAGGATTTGTAAACATCGCGTATATAGTCTATGCTCTAAATATTAACGCTCGACAAAACGCCCAAGATACATAGGTTTAACCTAGCTCATGGAACTTTCTTGATAAATAACAAATTAATAAAAGATATTATTAATAAAAAGATCAAGTTATCGTATGCTATTACCAACCTTGCCTCAAATCACCCGAATCACCCATTAACCTATAATAAATCTAAATTGAGTTTGCTCGGATTTATTTGGATCTTTTGAGTTATTTGGTTTTATTTGGATTCATCGTCCGTAGCGTAATTAGAAATTGGAAGTCGTGAAGATTCAACGGATCAAGCGAGATCAAGCAAAGTGAAGGTAGAGACCAAAAGATCAAGATAAAGCATTGTGTGAGCTTAAGACGCATGTAAACGCGCCGAGCGAGTCAATACTTTGATCATGTTGAACCTACATTTTCTGCAAATTATTTTTGTTTAAATTATCAAATTGCATGCTGCTATTTTATATGCAAATACATGCTGAATTTAAGATTCTAGTTATATTCCATTGTGTACCTTGATTAATATTATCCATCCTTTGGAACATTTGAATTTGCGAACATTGTCGCCCTAGCAAAAAAATTATAATAGTAACCTTTCGAAAATAAGTCCGTAATTATATGCCATGCTTAGTATTGCTTAGATACTCATGGGCGCGAGAGCGCCCAAGCATCACTTTTAATCCTGAGAAAAATTGGTTGGGCAGTCATGGTGGGAATGACTGGTATATGTTGTACATGATTATTTTATACTTCCAAAAACCCCAACTTGCTTAAATATCTGGGCGGATGGTTCGAGTGTGTGTGTGTGTATGTGGTGCGGTGGAAGCACAAAGTGAGTAGTGGTAAATCCGCCGAGATACCACTAAGGACTGAATCTTGTCATGACCTCTGTGTAAAACAAGTACAACCACAAGTCAGAAATACAACTTGGCTTAGTAAATTTACTGGACCACGAAAGTCATCATCATGAGTGGGAGAGTGAAGTAGTGCAAGCGGTGTGCGTGTGACGGCTTGAATGGGACACCGCGGAGGGTGAAGTCCCGCTGTGGCGTGCTAGCAAGGTGAAGTATCCAGGCTGGGCGTTCGGAAGGGGACATCCCGCACACTTATGGGACCCACCGCAAGTGGGCGATTTCCCATGAGATGAGATGATGGAAGGCGAGGTACTTTGAACGATTCTTGTGATGGTTTGCTCAACCGCACGGCTAAGGAATCGTGTGGGGCAACGGGTAAACCGTCTCTTGTGGGTAAAGTGTACCAACTCTGCAGAGTCAAAACTATTCGAATAGCCGTGCTCACGGTCAAGGGCGGACATAGGAACTTAACCGGATATAGTTCTATTTCAAAATGCTTTATGGATGGGATTGGGAAAAGTGAAGGCGAAGGACCGCCTGATTTGGAATTGTCCCGGTGTCATCCAGTGGTAAGTTAAGCGGCTATAATTGAAAGATGTCAAATGGTGTGATGCCATATGCATGGGAAAATTATGATGATATTAGGCATATGGTGTGATGCCATATGTATGGAAATTCATGTTAATATTCCTTGAACATTATGTTTTGTTCCAAAGCTGCTAGATCTCAGGAAATTTTATGTATTGTATTTCAAATAGTGGCATTTCTATTCCTACAAAATAAACTATGGAAAGAATAAGCAGGGTGTGAGTAAAGGGAATAGATGGTTGTAGTGAACACATAAAGGTATTGGTGGATTCAGGTCGATCATGAATAGGAAATGATAGTATGGGTTCTGGGAGAAATGAATTGGTGGAGTTCAGCTGAACAGATAGGCTAGATAGATGATTTAAATGATTTTTGGAGATTTGGGGATTGCACATATAAATATTGGATTACGACAATGATAAGTAAATTCTTGGGAGATGACAATATTGGAATTAATAGATTCGGTTACTGGATGAGTCAATTGAATTTTCGGTAATTTGGAGGAGTAATACAAGTATTGGATTATAGTTCCTGATTAGTGATTTACTTGGTGGGAGGATATTAGTGGATCGTAGAATTGATCAATGATAATCTTGGGGATATACAATGGTGAATCGATTTTGGAGAATTAGGGAGTGCAAAGGTAAATTGCTGGATTACTACACTACTGAGGTTTATTAATTCTTGGAAGATGTTGACAATATAGGGAATTAAAAGGAGTTGATCAATTACTAGAGGGATGAATTGAATTTCTGAGAAGATTGGAGGATTCATAACAATTAGTGTATTATAATCTTGGTAAATTGAATTTTGGTGGAGGTATATTTGTGGATTAGCTAGTGATAGGTAATGGAAAATGAAATTGATTGTTGGATTATGGTTTTGAATCAATGACGAAAAGGATTGAATACGAATGATATCGGTGGAGTTGAAAGTGATTATGTTAGAGAATCATTAGAATTCAGAGGTGAGGAGCGGAGGAATAGTAATGACAGATTGATTTATTAGTAAATCAAGACACAAAGTAAGATTGGTGGTTAAATAAATGATGACATTTCTTTGTTTGGAGTTTTAGACAGCAATCAATAAAGAAAGTGCATTTTCGATGGATTGAGTCAATTTTGGCTATTGTGGTATGGAGTTAGGTAGCAATAGTAACACATTGATTAAATAATAGTAATGATGCTACTAAAAGCGATTTTGGCAAATAAAATAACCCGAGCCTCTCCTTGGTTAAACCATGCATACTATATATTTGCATTCTGTGTATTGGCTCGCTGAGCACGGGGTTGGAGTGCTCACACTCGCTTTTGCGATAAAATTCAGAATCAGGAAGCAGATCACCTCGCCTCGGCAACAAGATTGTGCCTGCTGGTAGAGAAGATGAAGATGTCAAGGGCTAGGTCGCGTACCTCGGTTGGTGCTGTGGGCATGTCTGAAGGTCCCACATGTGTGCTCGTTCTTTCATTGCTGCAATTTATTGATTTCGGCCTAATCGGCCCATGAAGTAAGTCTACTATTACATTTACGCTTCCGCATGATATGTATTTTGATACTCATTACTGTAACTGTGAGCACTATCTACTGATCCAGGGAATAGTGCAGCTAAACACAGTAGATTCCGGATTGTAAAATCTGGGTCTGACAATGGTGAAATATGGTGATCGGTTCCTACATCCACCAGAAGGTAACAATTTCCCTCATGTCATTTGTAGGAGGCTCAATCTACATGTAACTACGAATCATCATAACGATGCGCGTAAGTACTACCTTGTGGACTTAGGGTATCCCAATAGGCTGGGATACCTTGCTTCATATCGGCAACATCGGTACCACCTTTTGGAGTTCTAGAACAGCTCACAGCCTACGGGGATGCAGGAGGTTTTTAACTTTTGGCACTCACCCCTGAGGAACACTGCCAAGCATTCATTTGGCATGTGCAAGATAAAAATGGTACATTCTTAACAATGTGCCAAGCTATGAGACATCCAAGCAGAAGGCCATAATTGCCAGTATGATGGTATCCACAATTTCATTATTGATTGTGCATTGCCTGCAAGAGATATTACACAACCACAGGGGGTGCACATGGGCCCTTTAGGCGTGGGCGGGGTCATGTTACCGGCCCTGGCATAGGGAGCGTTAGTGGTACTCATGGACCTCACACAGGATGGGATAGCAACGTCATTGGTGGTGAGCACATAGGTACGGCAATGTGAAGGGAAAATAGTTGTGTATGTACAATGTACGAATACTTGTGTCATACATCATGTTGCAATGAAAGCATACTAACCTAGCATATCCACAGGATCGAATGCATGTACCACACCGCAATTGTTTTATTAACAACGCTCAAAAAATCAGCTCAGCACAACACGATAAGCCATAAGCCGTATGGAGCACCTCAAAATAAGCATCAGCTTCTTTCAGCTGCTACAGTGTAATTTAAGCCAAAAACCATCAGCTGGTAGTCGTAAGCAGAAACCATAAGCCCGTTGGAGTGGGCTTTGCTCAACTCTCTCGCTCCTCATTTCCTCAACTGCCTCCATCTCTCCCATCCCCCCATCACATTAATCCTTGCGCCTTCCCTCTAGAACCTATCTACCCTATGTTCTTGTTCCTACTTGCGATATGTGTGCACACACAACACAATAAGCGTCGAGATCGCCTGCGACGATGAGGAGAGGTGCCACACCTGTCCCTATGGTGACATGCCCCTACTGCTCTGCTGACATGCGTGATATTCTGGAGAAGCTTGAGGCATTGCATAGGAAGCTACGGCTTGTACTTGCAGTTAGCTTGCTGGAACTGTTGCTTATTCTCGCTGTGCTAGTTTTCAAGAGTATGTGATGAACTCTATCCTATCATGTAGTAATGTACTGATGAACTAATGCCATTAACTAAGGTACAATGGAGCAGTATTGAGAGACCATGTGGAGGTATCCCCATGTTGGTGATGAGTAATTAACGGTTGGTTTAGTGAATGTGAGTTTGTTTTGGGTATTCTAGAGTTGAGTACCTTTACTTGTGCTTATATTGATTATGTTGTTTCGTGCGGTGCTATGTGACGTTTGCTTGTTTATGTGACTGCAGGACTTCGGAGCTAGGTTATGGTGAGGGGAGGAGGACCGGGACTAGGCACAGGAGGTGTTGAGGTCCAGACGGTCGGTGATGCCAAAGATGATCGAGGCTGGTGAGGTGGTTGCGAGTCGGGAGATGAGGAACCGGAGCTGGAGCTACCAGTGACGGACACGACGGGCAACGACGAGCGAACCGGGACTAGGCTCAGGGAGGAGATGGAGGTCCAGATGATTTGGAGGTCAGTTGCGGTCGTGCGCGACGGAGCAGACCAGGACTAGACTCAGGTGGAGTCAGAGGTCTCAGTCGGTGTCGGGTGGATACGACGGGCAGCGGCGAGAGGATCGGGACTAGACTCAGGGAAGAGTTGAGGTCCAGATGGTCAGGATGCCAGGTGCGGTCGTGTGCAGCAAGCGGACCGGACTAGACTCAAGGAGGCGTCGAGGTCCAGACGGTCAAGGTACCGGATGCGGGAAGCTTCCGGGAAGGTGCTTGAGGGCAAATTGGGGATTTGACTCAAGTTTGGATGTGGAGGGCTGATTTCCCTCCATTTGGTTTGACTCCTTGACTTTTTGCCTCATGGGGTTGTGAGGTGATGGAGTGGAGGTAGTATGCCACTTCTTGTTTTGCTATTAGAGCGAGAATCCTTGCCTTCATATGTGGGTGGAGGAGACCAGGATAGGAACAAGAAATGGGGTATGCAGTCTGTAGGGAGTGAGTATGCTTTGAGAGCTCCTGCGTGAGTTACTCAAGCATGTAGTGAAATCTTGTGTAAGCATTCCTCTGTAAGCAAGCATCCATGGGGATGTAGAACTCTCATTTGTAATCATCCATCTCTCAGTAATGGATTTCTTTGAGTTCTATGAGCTTCAGTTCCTTTTTGGTTATTACTGCCCTTTGGTGAATCTTTGATTTTGAGTGTTTCTTGTTAATGTAGCTGAGAAATGAATTGCTCTGTGATGGGATGATGCCTCAAGACCATTTGGTCAGATAAACTCCCAAGAGTTCAATGGAAAAAATCAAAGATTCCTTTTTCACCCATTTGCTCTGTTCTAAGAAAGTTAGGGTTTCATGTCAGGGCATGCTTGATTCTCCTCATTCCCTTCAATAGATGACTTGAGGTTTGGGTTGTGAAGTCCTGAGATCATTGCTAAGTGAAATGCAAAAGTTCACAAGCAAAGAATGGGAGATTTGAGAGAAATATGAAAATTGGACTCTCTCTCATTTCATTTTTAGATTTTACTCAAAATCTTGTTTCGTAGCTCTCTTGGTGAAATCTCCGGTTTCTTGAGGTCCCAATGCTATTTGGAACAAGTTCTTGAGCTTATGGTCTGAGGAGATTAGAAGCACTTCTTCATTTCCTTTGATTTGAGCAAATTTCAGATTTTCAACCTTTTCAGTCGTCAGCTCGGCCCTGTCTGAACCCTGGACCGGTCAGACCGGACTTTGACCTGCGGTCAGACCGGCCGACCCATGGCGGTCTGACCGGAGGCCAAGAGGCGGTCAGACCGGGTTAAAAGGGGCGGTCAAACCAGCATTATGGGACCGGTCAGACTGGCGGTATGCGGGCGGTCTGACCGGCCACTGCACACCGGTATGACCGGCCATTAGGGTTTCAGTTGCAGCCTTTTTATTTTTTGGTTGCTTCTTCTTTGCTTTTCCTCTCTTATGTGTTTAGCAAGAGTTCCAGAGAGCATGAGTATTTCTCTTCATAGTTTTCCGTAGCTATTGGAGAGAAGTTTCTCAAGTGGATACTTTTGAGGGGTGATTTTTAAAGAGGCGCCATTCACCCCCCCTCTGTTGCCATATCCGATCCTACAAGTGTTCTGTCAGGTTTTTTAGCTTTTTCAATGCGCATGTGTATTCAGCACTCGTACGAACAGAAACTACACATTGAAGATTGATAGGTCAGAAATGCAGACTCATAGTTAACTGTGGACTTCATTAATTTGACACAAACATGTTTGAGAGTATACATCCAAAACAAAGATTGCCATTTAGGCATTGAAATGAGGTTTCAATAACACAATCCAAAACAATGTTGTTCTTCAACTATCTAAACCTATAAAAATATCAATTGTTGATTTATAGGGAAAATTATAGCTATCTCCACAAAAACTGCATAGCTAGCTAATGGAAAAAAGTTGCGGAGGAAAAAGGGGAACCTCACCTGCGACGAGGAAGGGTGTTCGAGAGGATCCACGAGTACCTACCATCTTTTTAAGTTGCATAGCTAGCTAATGGAGAAAAGAATTGAACGGATGTCTACCAAAGTGGGAGAATGGCTTAGTGGTGGAGCTTCAACTGGAGAGGGAGAAGATGGTGTGTTTCAATGTTAGGGTTGAAAAGAAGAAGAAATAAACTAAAGAGCGAGAGCATCATCTGGGTGTATATTGGGTTGATGGCGAATGGCTGGAGCTACGATCGTCATCAGCTTCCCTTGCGTTCCGGCATAGAGCAAGGGGAAAGGGGAGATAGGAACTAGCTGAGGTTGTGAGTGATGTTGTGGAACATGGGATGCTCCATCTTGTTGCTTAAATATGCGTTGAGAGAAGGAAAGGAAAAACATGGTGTGTACGAGTCCCCGATAGCGGGTGAGCTCATCTACGCGCGACGCTATCACGTAGCGCGTGCGCATGGGTGGTCGAGCATGGTGTTGGACATAGGAGGAGGTAAGCTCATATCTGGAGGTGGGCACTACTGAGGCATGAACGCGATGGGAGTGGCAATATGATAGTGGCATCATCAGTGATGGGTGTTTGTTGCTGCAACTCAAGAGAGAGAGAGGATGGAATAGTGGGTTGTCCACGTGTCTTGCTAGTGTTGCATCCCGCGTGGAAGCATGTAACAACAAGAATTAGCATTGTGTGGCTGACAATGGGCACGGTTTGTCAGGTCGTTCCCCTCATGATGGAGTTGTAGTTCTCTCATAATTTTTCCTGCTAAATCTGTAGTTCTACGATATAGAAACTTAAATGTGCAGTTCTATGATAGTTTTGACATTAAAATTGTAGTTTCATGAAATTTACTCAAAATTGTAAAAGCATCATCTATTTGCAACTAAGATTAGGTGAAGGGAAAAGTCCATATTTCAACCATGAAATCTGGAATCGGTTCGATTTTCAACCCAGAACTATGACAACACCTGATTTATAACCTTCAATTCCAAAAATCATTTAAAACATAATCCTTGACCTATTCTAGGGCGGTTTTGTCCTAATCTTAGTTGGCAAGGGTTGTTGACATGTCACACTTATCAGCAGCATATCAATTAAATAAAAAAAATAATAAAATAGTTAGCCTCTTAACCCTCCTCTTTCCTCTCTCTCTCCCTTCTTCCTCTGTCCACCTCTGTGTTGCTATGGGAATTAAGGAAGAAAGATGCAGAGGCAAAGATGACAAATTGAAATGGTACTAAGTCCCAACTCTTGGAGTGGGGAGGTTAATGAGTTGATTTCAGAAAAGTCATTGACAAGTGGTGTCATGTATGTGTGTACTTATGTAGAAGTTGTCTATGAGCTGTATGGCTATAGCTTGGTTCATTTGTTGGTGAGTTGGAGTGGAGTATTAAGGACAGAATCTTAGTCCCGTTTTCAAACAGTGATAACTTATGATTTCTAGTTTTTAAAAGCCAAAACCTGTTTACAACGTGTTGATTTCTTAATGAAGTTTTTTTTCCTTTGCTTTATCTATGAAAATATAACGGTGCTTTTATTTTTCTAATTTTTTACTTATTTTTATAATTGAATACCTCATAAAAACTAATAACTGTTGTAGTACTATTTTAGCCCCAAAAAAATGAATTCCTCGCACGTTCTGCTCTTCTCTGAGCCCCTTCTCTGATTCCTCATCCCCATTCCCCATATTATCCCAGTTATCTCGGCTGGGTTTGGCCCGGCTTTGACTTTAGCTTATCACTTTTTGCTACAGTACTAGCTTTCAAACGGTGAAATTTTTTAAGAGAAGGTCTACAAATCGTTTGTAGTAGACATGTACCGAGTTCAGCTGTACCAGTCAAAATTGCACACAAATATCTCTCTCCATACTTTCTTAAGAACAATCAAAATTAAAAAATTTAAACTAAAAATTATAAGCCATAGCACAGAACAACTCACTCCTCGTGTTCCCGTGTTGATATCTCACCTGTGATCGGGACATCACATTACAGTGAGGCGCACGCACTCCTCCACACGTCCTTCTCCGCCTCTTCCGACGAGGACCTCAAGGAGCACACGCTTTCCATCTCCGGCTGTGCCACCGTTCGCTATTTTAGGCGGGGTTGATGCAATACGCAGGACGCGTAAGCATGCAAGGCGGTTCCATGCGTGCCGGCACTATCTCTTTCTTCTTTTCTCCACTTTGCATCTCTCCAATCCCACTCGACAGATATATATTGAGATCTGAATGCTCCAATTCTCCTTGCTTCTTGCAATTCGGAGCAATGGCCATCGTTTCTTGCTCCCTGTTGGTGCTCTGCATTGGCGTTGAGGGACTTCTTGAGTGGCTTCGGTGGGTAACGCAGGGAGCATGGCCAATGAGTTGGGTGCTCCATTTGAGGGTCAGTCTAGGGAGTTGGGTGGAGCGTAGAGGTTGGCAGTGATGTGGTGACTTGCACCCTCTTCTCTGTTCAGCCTGTGAAGGAGCAGAGCAAAACCGTGCCATAGCTGCCCGAGCTCCATCGTGACCTTAGAACTCAAGACGCAGTCCTTGATGAGCTAACGTCAAAACCGTCCGCATCACACCATGTTCCATCATCTGCTACCTTGTATCCCTAAATTAGTTTGAGTTTCGTGCCCACATATGCTCGTAATGGAAGTTTGCTTTCTCCGGTGTTGTCGACCTTCCCCATTATGGTCCGTCACGATTGGTGAGACTCTATCTGATTCCTTCGTACACGAGTATCCTCTCCTCCTCTCTTACCTTTTGACACGCTCAATTTTGCCTTGCACCCACTGTAGCTTCGTCACCTCCATGATCCACCCACCACCGCCTCCCATCTCCGTCGCCAGCCTAGCAAGACACGCCTAAACCCAAACCATCACCATAAAGTCTCTCATATCACGAACGTTCCATTTTGCCTCTCACCTGTGCCTCACCACCACTCCGTCACCCGCACCATGCCCAGCCCACAGGCTGTATCTTTCCCCCTACCTGTTGTTCTCTGCTGTTACCAAGGTTCCAAAAATCGGAACCGGAAGAAATCCCGGTCGGCGGCCGGTAACAGTAACCGGGCGGTTACCGAAAAAACCGGTAAAAAACCGATCACAATTTGAAAATCAAAATTTGAATTTTGAGATATTTTGAAACCGGTAACCGGAAAAACCGGCCGGTAACCGGAAAACTGGAAAAAAACCGACCAAAATTCGAAAAATAAAAAAATTCATACCGGCCGGTTTTTTGGTTACCGGTCTCCACTGGTAAAACCGGTTACCGGCGGTTACCGGCCAGTAACTGTCGGGATTTTGAACCATGGCTGTTACCCGTTGCAAGGAAGTAGGCCTAGCATGTGGGCCCATAGATTTACTCATTTTTATTTATTTCTCCCGCTGATTAAGATGTCACGTGAGCCAAAAAGCGGTCACGTGACTGCCACATAGCAAATCCCACTTAGGAAGCCGCCCTAGCGGTGGAAAGAAAGCAAACAATTTTAATAGTTCAAGGTGAAACATAAAACGGTTTCAGACGTAAAGGTTGAAATTCGGATTCAAACATAATTGAAGATTAGAAAATGGTTTTTTTTCCTTAAGTAAATGTTGAAGCAAAAGAGGAACGAAACTGCAATTTAGTGACAGCATCGTAACTAGGTAGAGCTCATGTTACAATCGACACAGTTATCAGTATGATTAACTTATGAAACGGCTGACGATACATGTACCATCTTGTGATACAAATCTGATGCTTACATACTTTTAACAAAAGAAAAAAAAGAATTTAAGACGAGCGAAAGAGACCATAGTTCACTTAATATCCACCTCCACCACCACACCTTTAGGGTGCCTTTGGTTGAGCTTTTAGGAGCTACTTTTGCTTCCAAAAAGCCAAAAGTCAACCAAAGGAGTGGAAACCAGAAGCTGCTTTTTCAGATGCAGCTACTTTTGGGTAGTACAGTTTCGAAAGCACCTTGGACCCTGCTTTTGGCTTTTGGCTTTCTGCTTTTTGAAATGGTGAAAATAGAGAGTTGTTTCACAGTTGTTTCAAGGAAAATAGAGATATAAGGTAAGTTTTATACTTGTTTGAACCAAACGACTTACTGACTTTTCCATGACCCACAACCTACAAAGAGACTTTTCCACATTTGACTCACACAGCTTTTTCAGAAGCCACAGCTCAACCAAACACACCCTTAATATTCATCTGGAATCAGAAGAATGTTGCGATATGCCCGAATGTTAATTGCTTAAGACCAAGGAATTCTGTGAAGCTCAGATACTTGGGCTGCCATCCAATCTCAGCCCGAGTTTTGGAGTTCTCCATCCTCTTCCCTAACGGACCATCAGTCCCTGCAGTTAAGGCAGATGTGCAGGCAATGCAAGACACTAAGACGCGTAAATGTCGGCGCAAGAAATCACTACAGCAGCTAGATAGCTAACCTGTGAAGCCTTGAAACTTCGTGTCAAATTTCCCACTTCTGTTAACATGGTCCATTATTTCTTGCCTGCAACAACCTCATGTCAATACACTCGCTATGCACAGCGAAATCGATCTTGGATGAACAGATAGTGAGATGATCAAGGCAGTGATCTGGACAGAGGCTGATTATCACAGCCCACAAAGACACGACCACGAAGTCTCTTTTTCATGATGGCAATTGCAAGCGAAGCAGCATCCTTTAAATAGTATGAATGTAGTTGATAATAGCATGCAGACTGCATAGTAAATACACCCTATTATATCAATTCATCCACATGTAATCAAATATCAACAAAAAACATCTTGAGAGACTTTAATTATATTTACAGAAAGATTAAATAAGTATGGATGCCATTTTTGAACATTTACAGAGGGATGAAACACGAGTATGCATGACATTTGTCATTTGTCTATATATAGGAATCAAATACGAGTTGGCACATGTGGTATGAACTGTATATCAAGTGGCTTAGGTGATGTGACGATGGCCCGATCTTCCGAGAGGTACTGATAAGTCGATTGTGGAGATCTCGACGTTGATGATCCAAAGGCTCCGACCAAAACAGATCAAACCCCTCGCAATCACTACACCACTACTCCGTTGGTTATCAACCGTGCCGAACACGGTTGACCTCGCCAAGAAGGCTATCTCCTGCAAGCGAATCGAGAACACAAGCAAGAGAGTTTAAGATGCAATCTGAAATTGCGAATAATATTTAAGTTCACAAGTTGGGGTTCCTCAACCGAACATACGGTGAAATTGCTAAGCAGAATAATCTTTTAAGAAAAACCCAACAAAACTAAAGGGGTGCGGCCTCCTTAAATAGGGGAGGGGGAAGCCACACTTATCTAATGAAAAGGGATATAGTACTATTCCTAGTTACTGTTCACACGGCCATGGTACTGTTCATGTGAACAGTACCGCCCAAATAGCCCAAGTTACAAGGCCCTCGGCCCACTTTGACTCGGACTGGAAAAGTGATGTAACTTGTTTTGCAGTTTCTGATCTGCTCAGGTGGAGTTTGGAGGTGAGACTAGATCCATCTGAAAGTAGACTCCAAGAGCTTTCCAATGAGTACTCACGGGCCCCGAGAAGCCTTCTGGATCAAAAGTTATGGCCGTTTGAAGTTGGCTTGTCAGGCTGAATCCGAATTGATCTGGAGGCCGAATTGGATTCCAAAACTTGTCCAACTTGAACCCTTACTTCAATTGGTTCCAAAGTGATGTGGTGCTACAAATATATATATTTTCATCATTAGGTAGCATCATATTCTCATTTAAAATGTGTTGAAGTTGAAGAAACGAATTCACCTTTAATTCAATCTTGATATTGGCCGCTACGGTCGTACGTGTTGGTGGCGTGGTCACATCATCCTCCCCTTCTTGACAGAAAACCGTCCTCGGTTTTAACATATGTGTAGTGTCACGTATTACATGATCTTGATCATAAATCTTGGTACATGATAGCAAACGCAACAAACTCTCATTATGTAATATCATAAGGTCTTTATCAAATAAAGTAAAATCTCTTTGAAACGAGCTCACCTCATAATTTAAGTGATGCGTATGAGCTCTTGTAATTGGAACAACAAGTATAGCAAATATGGTTGTATCCATAGGGTATATGTTCTTATCATCCTCCACTTCTTGCAAACAAAGCCGTCCTCAGCTTTTGATAAGCTGAAAATATGATAACAAAGAAGCCAAGGTGTATGCATGGTATATGTATATGTCATCCATTTTAACATTTCTTTGTTGTTGCACAATTAAAGTTATAAAACAGCAGCGATCATAAGAGCTAATTGCATTATTAACCCAAGAGTAATCATATAAGTTAATGAGCAATTCAAAATTTCTCACACAGTAATTGTTGCAACTTGTTTTGCAAATGTAAGTGAGGAACAATCCAGCCATATAATCATATCTCAATCGAACAATAGCAAATTCATCTAGCCAGGGTGAAAAGATTTGTATGTTCTGCCATATTTCATCATCTTTATTCAGATTGTCTATAGTAGATGGTGTAAAAAGAGTTGAACACATAGGCATTGGATGAGTACTAAATTTTACTTCTCTCTCACATTGAACATGATTCAGCATATAAGAATTATTGTTCCAAACAGCAAGTTTCAATTCATTCATGTGATCGCAAGTTATGCATATTCGATATACAAGAAATTGATTTTTCACACCATAATCTCCAATCAAATTAAACTTATATCCAGAGGTGTAGGCACTAAACAAGAATTTCGAACATGCAAGTTTAGAAACTTTCTCCATAGCATGTGACAATTTCATAGGTAGATCCAACATGATGTAACACAATGAATTAGCAGGAGAAATTCTAGTCAAAACTTCTTTATGTGTTATTAATTCGACATGTGCAAAATTATAAGAATTTAGATCAGCACATAGTTCATGTAAGTCAACACAAGGAACATCAAAAGATTGCACTACAGTAGGTATATACTCACAAGGTTGCTCTATGTCTTGTTGTAGCACCAAATAAGTACCGTGAGCGATGATAGCACCATGTTCTTTACCTTTTTGGCTCTCCTTGGATGATGTAAGTGCATCCATCTCCTTATCTTCATTCTCAACTAATGGGGTCAGTGATTCAATCAACTTATGCTCCTCTTCGGCATGGTTCTCAACTACCTGCAAGTTGTTAGTCACAGAAAAGGGCACAAATACAGATTTGTTCTCATGATCATCACAATTACCTGCAAGGTTAGCTGCAAAAGCATATTCATCCTCAACATCACTAGCACTTACATAACCTCCATCTTCTGTCGCAATGTACGCCCGCTAACTTGGGCAATCTCTCATGACGTGGCTCATCCCTTTACAACAATGGCACACAATGCCCGTCGTACGGCCCGTGGAAGCAACCAATGAAGAGCTCTTTGCTGGTGCTTGCACACTAGTAGATTTGCTCGTCTCAGGTGCGCGTGATGGTGGCAGCGGTGCTGCTGAACGCGCCCTACTCACAGAGGGGGCAGCAGCTTGAAAAACAGGAGGTGGGGCTATCTTGGCTTGCCTAGGCGTCGATCTTGTTGTAGACGTACTTCCAAAGTTGCTCCTTGTCCTTTGTTGCCTACCTTGCAATTCTTTTTCTGCCAAACAAGCAAGCTGGAACAATCTATTGATATCGTTATACTCTTTGTAATCAATTATGCCCTGAATTTCACGCCTTAAGCCCCCATAAAAATGATCTATCTTATCCTCCTCATGTTCTACAACATTACAACGCAACATGCCTATTTGTAGTTCTTGATAATATTCCTCGACAGATTTATTACCTTGGTCTAAGCGCTGCAATTTCTTATGCATTTTATGTTTTAAAGCAGGAGGAACAAATTTAACACGCATAGCTACCTTCAATTTATCCCATGTATCAGGTGCTAAACCAGAATTAACTACACGAGTCCACCAAATGACAGCACGATCTTTAAATTCACTAGTAGCTTGTCTGACTCTACGCACTTCAGGAACTAGATGGGCATTAAATTTTTGTTCAACTGTTATCTCCCAATCTAGATAAGTTTCAGCATCATAAACACCCGCAAAATATGGTATGGTAAATTTAACTTTAGCAAATGGTTTATCATTAACACGAGCATTGTAGTGCTGAAAAATTATTACCTCCCATACCGTGACGGTTGTGATGTAGGCAGTGTCGTGGGCGTGCATTTTGGGCAGCAAATGCAGCGCCGGCGTCACGGTTTTGTCTCTCATTATCATCTCCCTCCTCGAGATCTTGGCTTGCATAGTGATCATACTCGCGTCCATTGTTTGCCGACCGATTCACCATTCATTCAAGGCGTGCAGTGAGTGCTGCAATACTCTCATTGATGGAGCGCGTTGTAGCTTGAAGCTTCCTATCAATGTCCTCAGTAATGGTAGTGCGTTGTTCATCCAAGAGCGTCATGAGCTCTCCCTTTAAAACACACTCTTGATCATCAGACGACCCACCTGTCATGGTTAGTAGAAAACAAAAGACAACACAAAAGTATTATCCCTATCAACTACTAGGTGGTGGGAGGTGGAATCACACATTCTCAAGCGTCTTATCACACCCTTACAAGTGTTCTTACCAATGCAGCAGGTGGTACAACTAGTGGCTGGTTCATGACACCATGTCGAGCGTGGGTACGATTGCAAGAGGGAACCTGTTCTGATCAAGAGTAGGTGGAGCTTGGAAGGCACAATATGGTGGCAAAGGAGAACAATCAGTTAATTTCAGAAATTGCATAGAATTGAATTATAGTCCGTATCTAGCACTTAGCATATGTTGCTGATCGACCAAGAATGAAAAAAGGCTAAAAACAAGTGTATGGCAATGCGTACATGTAGTAAATACAAGATAATTCAATCCAATGCAATCTGGAATTGAAGAACACAAGGATTGACCCAAAGCGAGAATCGAAGATTTCGCCCACTGGACAGACATGTCGGTATTTTGGCCGTAACTTTTGTCGATGCCTCTTTTTCACTGATTCTTTTTTTCTGTTTTCTGACGGCTTTTTTACAGATTTTCTTTTGGGGCCAACTTCTGAATCCCGACACGAAATTCGCACAAAAATCTGGCGCTTGATCATTGCAGATTCAGAACAGATAATTGGGTCAACTTTCACCGCATATATCTCTTAACTGGCTTGCTAGAATGATGTGAAATTTTACAGATAGATGGATAAGGGATTTTTGAATCTAATGGCTGTGGTCCCACTCAAAAATAATCTCGGAATCAAAAGTTATGGTGTTTTTGGTGGCCGCTGCAGAGAAAGGAAAATTCAGCCGAATTTGGAAATTAGGGTTTGGGGTGGGGAATTTTTTTGTTTGGATTTTTAATGGAACAAAGATATGACCAGCAACTAGACAATGCTAATATGGACACAAATTCAATTTAGCAAACCAAAACTAACAGATTGAAAGGCACAATGGGGTTTGGACAGCGGAATTAATTCTTTTTGTGGGGCAATTTTTTTTTCTGGACTATAGGAAATAAAAACCAATCTACTAACTAGGGATACAAGAATTACCTCACGGGCAACCGTTGCTCTGATACCAACTGATGTGACGATGGCCCGATCTTTCGAGAGGTACCGATAAGTCGATTGTGGAGAACTCGACGTTGATGATCCAAAGGCTCCGACCAAAACAGATCAAACCCCTCGCAATTACTACACCACTGCTCCGTTGGTTATCAACCGTGCCGAACACGGTTGACCTCGCCAAGAAGGCTATCTCCTTCAAGCGAATCGAGAACACAAGCAAGAGAGTTTAAGATACAATTTGAAATTGTGAATAATGTTTAAGTTCACAAGTTGAGGTTCCTCAACCGAACATACGGTGAAACTGCTAAGCAGAATAATCATTTAAGAAAAACCCAACAAAAACTAAAGCGGTGCGGCCTCCTTAAATAGGGGAGGGGGAAGCCACACTTATCTAATGAAAAGGGATGTGGTACTATTCCTAGTTACTGTTCACACGGCCGTGGTACTGTTCATGTGAACAGTACCGGCCCAAATAGCCCAAGTTACAAGGCCCTCGCCCACTTTGACTTGGACTGGAAAAGTGACGTAACTTGTGTTTGCAGTTTCTGATCTGTTCAGGTAGAGTTTGGAAGTGAGACTAGATCCATCTGAAAGTAGACTCCAAGAGCTTTCCAACGAGTACTCACGGGCCTTGAGAAGCCTTCTGGATCAAAAGTTATGGCTGTTTTAAGTTGGCTTGTCAGGTTGAATCCGAATTGATCTGGAGACCGAATTGAATTCCAAAACCTGTCCAACTTGAACCCTTGTTTCAATTGGTTCCAAAGTGATGTGGTGCTATAAATATATATATTTTCATCATTCGATAGCATCATATTCTCATTTAAAATGTATTGAAGTTGAAGAAACGAATTCACCTTTAATTTAATCTTGATATTGGCCGCTACGGTCGTACGTGTTGGTGGCGTGGTCACATCATTAGGTCTAACTGGATAAGTAAAATTTCTCTTGACTCCACATCATCCAAACTACAAGATACTCATCTATGCTATGATCCTAACATAGATAACAGATCTTACTGCATAAAGGATCAGATTGATTATGTGATCTGGACGTGCGGCTACAATTCCTTTTCACAACCAGAAAACATGAGGACCTTGATCCACTTTGTGTGGTCCATTCTAAAGTATAAGGGTTTTGACAATTTTATATTTAAGAAGGGTTTTGCTTCAGGACACTTGTCGACAAGTTTATAAATCTTCCTATCAAATAAAAAAGTTTATGAATCTTAAAGCATATACTTTAGGGTCTAACTGAATAAAAACTTCTAAACTAACCAAATCAATCTAATATCTAGTAGGGTGAATAGTACCATGTGCTACAGTAACCACACGCGGATGAACAGTACCTTGCGCTGTAGAACCACGTATGCAACACATCTATGATTACTTAGGGGTAAAATCGCACTTGTATTAGTTAAATCAAAGTCACTTAAAAGATAACAGGATGTTCCAAATCTAATATATCCAAATGCACCAGATAATGTCGTGCAGGATGTCCGTTGAAGTGAACAAGAGCAAAGACTTCTGTCCTATTCGTGTTCCAGAATCCAGATGTATGTCCATCAAAATGTATTCCTTCTTGCCCTCCAAAAAATGTGTTTCCTTCAATATCCCTAAGGATTCAAGAATGGTGGTGGCATGGATAATTTCGTCGTGAGTTTCGTGACCTAGTTTATAACGTGATCCTTGCTAACATCAACGAAGGGGATAATATACCACTGTCTGATTAGCCTAATCAATGGCTCTGTCACTAAGCATGTTTATTTGCTCGGTGATCGGCAGTTGCCGCATTTGACAGGATCAAAACAGATCCTGTGAAGTATTTCTCATAACTAACAAAACAGATCCTGTGAAGTATTTCTCATAAGTAACAATACAATTTTACCCCTAAATAACTAATGAAGATATACTGTGAGATTCGTAAACTTTTAGAAAAGTGGAGTACCCCAGCAAACCCCATTTAAGAGTACTTGATGTTTGAGGTTTGGAATGAAAAAAAGCTTGGTGAGGATATACAAAGTCCTGCTAGTCTGATAACACAGCCCCCTGCCTCAAGGACAACATTTTCAGCTTTTAGAAGGATGTCGGTACGAGGTCTCCTGCCAATTGGCACGCAAGGAGAATCCTACACAAGCAAAATGGAAAATCAAGGTTAAACAAACTCAAGAAAGTTGGAGGTAATACTGGAACATTGCCACAAAGCAAAATATTTCGAAACATTGCATATTTTGGCTTACAAAACGTGCTATTTGTCATGTACTGGCATATTTTCTCACCCGATGCAGAAGAAGAAAGAAATGGCATAAACAACTTTGATCCTGTATAATATGCAGTTTAGATTAATTAAAACTCACTGCAAAATCCATTGTAATTGCAGTCATACGCAGCAGTACTTGATGTAAACAAGAAAGAGCCTTCCCCATTCCAATTTGATGCTGCCTCTCTGCACACATTTTCTGGAATAAGAATGTTGTACATGTCCTTGATACACTATTTGCTTAAGATAGATGCATGGCATATTTGACTGCGAGTCCCTTTATATCTGGCAGTTCTGCTAGACTGCTACAGTCTCATCCCATTTAAAATAAAACAATCTTGAAGGGTGCATTATGTTGACACAAGATACCCAAGATGTAACTACAAAAGCTTATGCTTGAGTCATAAAACTTAACGGGAAGAACACCTTTGCTCCCACGACTAGAGCTATTTGTGTATTATGTTTCTGAAAGATCAGATATATAATGGATGCAAACAGGAGGGAAGGCAGTATCCTTGTTTCTCCATTTAAATGTGGAGATCCCCCTACTATAGATCAGGATGACCGAAATTTGTCCCTGGCACCCTGCCATATTACACAACAATGGCGTTGGGATTGGAATACATGCCGTGCCCTAAATTTCAGCTAAAGCCGCCCCCTAAACATTCAATTGTTCATAAAAAGTTGTATCTTTTCATGTATGCTACCTTAAATCTTTCATCATCTTGAATTATTTAACTCATCTCACAAAGTATTGTCAAAGATATATATAACGTCTTGAGTCTTGACTAATTTATGCTTATTAAAACTGCAACATAAGCTCAAGTTTTCACAAATTTCCATAGGAGGGCTGGGATAACTCAGAAGCAAAATTGCCTCCATAACAAATGAGGTGAAGATAAGAAAGAGACCTTCAACCCTGTCCCACTACATTGCTATCCCTAAATGGCATAGTTAAATTTCTCCGTGTTTCAATAATGCAGTCCCTGCTAGTAATACATCCCCCATCTATCTCTTTCTCTTTGAATTCAGTTTTGGTCCAAGTGCTAGTGTGAACTAGTATGAACACAAGGGTTATGAACCAAAACTAATCGGTGGAGTGACAGGATTTTCATTCATGAGTATGATGGGACAAAGGGAGAAAACTCCATGCATGTCTAGTAAAACAACCAAATGTCATATATGATATCGTTAAATATCACGCACACGTATTTGGAAAAGACAAAACCACAAAAATACTAGGCATCGATATGCACCCAGTGTCACCATTTGCCTAGTCGACCACTTTGCTGTTGCTCTCTCAAGTCTCAACCACCCTTGCCATGCTTAGACGCATAGCCACTCAGGCAGTCAAGCTGTAAGCAACAACCACACACTTTACCCTGTCACTAATTGCACAGAAACCAGTCCATTTCATTTTTGAGAAAGAAGAAGACACACATTAACCCAATGTTGGTATTTTGTAAGAGCACCTATACGACATTTTTTTTTGTTTTCATGGGTTCATTTTTATCCAGCTTCCAAACTTCTCGAGGACACTGATGTGTTCACGCCAAAGACAACCACCTGGTTCCAGGGCCAGGAACAGCACCAAATTATAGTTATATATAAAGGTTGTGAATAGTTGAGCCGCTTCTCAACAATTACTATTATCAATATTAACTTGTTGTTTTCTATTTCAAGACGTATCACATATGATAGATAACATAATATCTCACCTGGTCTACCACTGTGTTGCTAAAAACTGCTAAGGATCATCAAACTTTGAAACACCAAGAGATAATGCCCAAAAACTGTATTGATAATTGATAGCAACATAGCTCTTGAATAAGTTTACAAGTCCTGTAGTACACCCCCATTTTCTAGAAGCATATTGCCAAAACTCAACCATGCATTATAAAATTTATAATTATGCAGATTTGAAGAATTATTTTTGATTGAGAGAAAGCCAGAACATGATCATTACCATGATATACACAAAACAAATGAAGCCTGAAATTCAGATAACTGCATTCGAAAGAACTGTTAGATGCAAAAAGACGTTACGTGCAGGAAATCATCACTGAAACCTTACTGTTTGTTTACCAAAGATCCCCAGGGTAATCATCTGTACGATATGGAGGAGCACAGAAAATAACATATGGAACTTTCTGACCAACTCTGGATCCCTTCAAGAAGGGAATAATCCCAACTTCAGTTAATTCACTGTGATGATCTGTGCTTGTAGTCTGGCCAAAAATTTTGCAACCTGGATGTTCCTATAAGATATATGAAAGCTATACTTCATCAGACAAAATTTTACAATATTTAACAAGTGCAGAAATTTGAACGTACAGACTTTACGACGCAAAAGACAAGCAAAACATATTATAAGGATACTATTCCCACGTTTTAGAAACAAACAAAAACTCCATTCGGCAAAAGATCCAATAAAGAAATAATCGATTTTCAACAAAAAGATCATCAAAATCATAGTTGGTACTTGATAGTTTCATACACCACTGAAGAAATGTTGACAGGCTAAGAGGAGGGCATGCCGTTTTCCCTCAAACAAGACTCAATTTGAACAGGGCCTAATTTTTGTTTCATTAGCTGGGATGATGTTGAGATTGAAAAACAACAGACAAGCCACTCAACCAGGTAAAATAGTTCTCTCAACTGCATTAGTAATAACCTGTTGCCATTTCTCAGCCACGACTCGGCCAAGCACTCCCGGTCCAACAATCAGCAAATCATTGCTCTCCGATGTGGACACCTTGACCCCTGTGTCATGGGATACTCCTGCTCTCATGGAAGGAAATAGAAAATAAAGAGAAGAGAATAAAACAAGAGTCAGCCAATTAGGGGCACATGTGGTCATGTGCAACAGGACCAAACAAGGGACTGACTATGGGCATTAAAAAAAGGGGTTCCCCTAAAAGAAAATCAGAACAGAGCCTAAAGAGCCACTAGAACTTCGAAAGCAGTCAATGTTTATGATGAAAATTCCACCGAACCCCTTGCCACATTATCATGTAACATTATCTTGTCAACTAAATTTCCTTCAATTTTGTTTTGGTAGTGCTGTCATGCAAATCCGTTCAACATTTCCCAGCATCAAATCGTACTACAGACCCAGAGAATTCCAGCCGATCATCCGGATTAGAAGTCTAGAACTACCTAGCTGCTAGGCAGGCAATTTTGGCACCTGCCATTCAACCTAGTAACCCTGCCCCATCTTTCAACAGCTCTACCTGATCTAGCATGGGCTTCACAGTTGCATCCCCAATTATGGGCAGGTCGAGGAAGCTTAGAAAGAAGTAGCGGGGAAACGAAGGAGCGCCTCTCAAATTGGGCACGTACCGAGGGCGGCGGCGGCGGGATGCGAACCGGGGGTGGTTGAGCGGAGACGGGGAGGTAGATCTTTGTTGGGGCTGGAGCCAGCCAGTGGGATGGACACCAATCGCCCGGGCCCACCGCCACGTCAGGTATTAAATGCTCATCCACACGCACGCAGCAGCCACGCCCACACCGCACGGCCCCGCCTCTCCTCTCCTACTTGTTGATTGATTGATTCCTCCTCCCCCCCTCCCCCTCGCCGCCGCCGCCGCCGAGCTATTGGAAGGCCAGATGCTTCTAGGGGCCTCGGGAGTGTAGAGAGAGATATGGGCTGCGTCTTCGGCCGCGCGTCCTCCTCCTCCCCGGTTGCGCCGAGGAGGGGGAAGAAGAAGAAGCAGCAGCAGAAGAAGGAGGAGGAGAGGGCGTCCCCGCAGCCCGCGCCCTCCACTGGCTCCCCCGCGGCTGCCGCTGCCGGCGATAAGTCGCCCGGGAGGCCGCCGCGGCGGCTCGGGCGCAAGGCGGGGCCCAGGCAGGGGTGCGCCGCCGAGCTGCTCGCCGCCGGTTGGCCGCCCTGGCTCGTCGCCGTCGCCGGGGAGGCCCTCCGCGGGTGGACGCCGCGCCGCGCCGACACCTTCGAGAAGCTCAACAAGGTATAGGGGGATAGCGCCCCCTCCCGAAATCTCTAAAAGATTGGATGTGCAGCTACGAGTACTGATTTTGCCATTTTTCTGGGGCAATGAGCTCTTAGATAGGGTCGGGCACCTACAGCAACGTGTACAGGGCGCGGGACACTGTCTCGGGCCGCATCGTGGCGCTGAAGAAGGTCCGGTTTGACAACCTCGAGCCCGAGAGCGTCAAGTTCATGGCCAGGGAGATCCTGCTCCTGAGGAGGCTCGACCACCCCAATGTCATCAAATTGGAGGGCTTGGTGACCTCGAGGATGTCATGTAGCCTGTACCTGGTGTTCGAGTACATGGATCACGACCTTGCTGGCCTCGCAGCAAGCCCTGACGTCAAGTTTACTCTGCCACAGGTGTTTCAGGGTTGAGGCTTGCTTGCTCTCTTCTTTTTTGGGGCAGTTACTTGGTGGAATTATGTGAATTTGATGCTAATGTGCTTGTTGCAGATAAAATGCTATATGCAGCAGCTGTTGTCGGGGCTCGAGCATTGCCACGACAATAATGTGTTGCATCGGGATATCAAGGGGTCGAACTTGTTGTTGGATAATAACGGGATCCTTAAGATTGCGGATTTTGGGCTGGCGACATCCTTTGACCCACGCCACAAGCGGCCAATGACGAGCCGTGTGGTCACGCTGTGGTACCGGCCACCTGAATTGCTATTGGGTGCGACGGATTATGGTGTGGGTGTGGATTTGTGGAGTGCTGGGTGCATTCTTTCAGAGCTCTTGTATGGGAAGCCCACCATGCCTGGGCGCACTGAGGCGAGTCTTAGAACAATGTCAAATTTTTTATTGTATGTTGTTTTTTTGGTAGCCTGGGGATCATATTGTTAGTACCAAACCTGTGGTAAAACATTGCTAGGTACGGAAAACATTCTACTTGTACTCATTATAAAGATTTCTGTGGTGGCTGTTGAAAATGCTGACTTCTTATAGTAGGTTCCCCCAGAGCTCTACGTTGTCTAATCTTTTATTTTATGTTTATTCTTTTTTTATGTTTTGGCAAATAGTGATTCATGACCATGTCATTGTCATTCATTGAAAGAGTTGAATGATCTGTTGACTTCATTGTATATGCCTGTCTTAATTTCTCTATAGGGTACTGTCATCAGTGGTTACCAGCATGACTTTAATGAAAATTTCTGTTGAAAAATATGCTCTTGTCTTTTAGCATTAAAATAAGATGTTCATGCAATTATGTCCGTTATTGAAGATACCCCAATACAATAGGTGGTCCTTAGTAGTACTGAGTCACATAACTAGTACAAGTGGAATGCTCACAGCACTATTAGTTTGAACTCCATGAACATGTTTAATTCATAATTAGACTTTAAAAGGCTAAATGTTTAGCTCTCTGTTGGTCGGTACCTTTGCTTTATTCATATGACAGCCATTTAGAGTTGTTGAGTTTTGCAGTTTAGAGTGTGGCTCCCTGTTGGTGGGTACCTTTTCTTTCTTCATATGGCAGCCATTTAGAGTAGTTGAGTTTTTTCATACATGTTTGAGGTGGTTGCAATAGTTTTCAAGTTGATTTTATTGTATTTGCAGAACAATTGGTCTAGATGATTGTTTTCCCAATAGGGTAGTTCTATGAAACTATTTTCCATTAGTCCAGTGGCTCACTGAATCTTACAGACATATAGTATCGCTGACTCATAAGCTTGCTTGTTGAGCTTATACCTCGTAAGGCACATAAGCTGGATATTGGGTCAACTGTAGAAATATTTGGTAAAACCACTTTATAAGCTCTTGCAAACCTATATATCTCATAAACCACCCTCCCTAGACTTCAGCTTCTCATTGGAAGGTTTTGGCTTATTGAATAAGTGAGGGAAATAAATTAGTTGTTAGGCACATAGGCTGAATTGTGGGCTTGGTCTGCCAGAAACCAATCAGAGCTATCATGAACCATTATTTATCTGCCCACAATATATGGTCCAGCAACATGATAGAATCCTGAATTTAATCATTTGAAATTTACTAGGAAGACCAATGTGAATATGGGACTGCTTGATGGTGTTGATGAGGATGGTTGGGCATCCATGTATTCTGTTTATTTTCATACATCCTTTTGATCATAATTCAACCATAGTGATCAAACCACCACAAACATGGACTTTTCTTGAAATGTTTGTCGCTTGAGGTGAACAAACCATCATAAATTTTGTATAATTCCATGCTTGTAATCTGCTGATCATAATTTGACTAGTGTCTAGGGTGAACTCATGATGTGTTTATTTATTTATGTTTTGCCTTGCTATATATGCTTACATAAGGTCACTACTTGGTTCCTAATGTTAAAAATTGCAATATACTTTGTGTTCATCAGGTAGAACAGTTGCACAAGATTTTCAAGCTATGTGGCTCCCCCTCAGAGGAGTATTGGAAGAAGTCAAAACTGCCACATGCTACAATATTTAAACCTCAACAGCCCTATAAATGTTGCATCAGGGAGACATTTAAAGATTTTCCTCCATCTTCCCTGCCATTGGTTGAAACTCTGCTTGCAATTGATCCAGCTGAGCGTCAAACTGCCACAGCTGCATTGCAAAGTGAAGTAAGTTCATATCCTTTTCCTCATCATCATTCTAATTAGAGAAATGTTAGTATGAAGCAAAGACATTGATCCGTGAGTCATACAGTCCTATCATACAAGACACTCTGGTTCTCCGTGGTGTAGTTTAATTCACTCCAGAACAAAAAAAACAGTTATCAAGGCATGCGGTATGCCATTTTAAAAGTATTTTGGAATCTTTTCAAAATGACTATCTTTTTTTTATAGTATATCAACCATATTACTCTTTTTTCCTTGTTTGGGAGGACTTGTCTGGAACCTAGATTCTAAACTGCTGGCCTTTTATGTAATAATAATGATGTTGAATCTAGTGCTTTTGCTGTAAATGTTTCGTGTTATATAAATCCTACTTGAGCAACGCTATTACAGTATTACATATTAAAAATGCTTAGGAGCATCACAAATAACAAGCTTTTTTTTTTTTTTTTCCAAATGCTTGTATCAAAGAAGTACAGTTGATAATTAGAGGTGTAGTGGACTACAAGTCTTATAACTACAAGGGGAAAAAGTCCCATTTTGGTCATCCAACTTTACATCTAGGTCCCATTGAGTACCTTAACCTTTTGAAGGTCCAAAGAGGCGACCTCGAGGTCATCCAGTTTCAGTTTTGGCCCCAGAGAAGCCTTCTGTTTAAAATACATTTAATGTCTATATGTCATTGAAATGTGGGATCTGGACCCACCTGCTTATGTCATTATGAACCTTTACCTTAAAAAGTTAGGGTGGTACACAAAGTTGGAGGACCAAGATGGGACTTTTCCCAACCACAAAAACATAGAGATGGAGTAGAGTTCAGTATAACATTTTCCTCTCATAACTACTTGGAAGAAATATGTAATGTATGGTATGATGTTCCAATTATGTTATTGCATAGGAATAAGTCCATGCAACACCCTTAATTTTGTTTGAAAGTCCGTCCAGCACTTTGAACTATGAAACCAGACATTTGACTCTTTGAACTTTACAATTCGGTTCAAATAACACCTTGACCCGGTTTCGTATGGTGGTATTGCCCGTATGGCACGATGAATGGACTGTTTTACCACGGATGACACGTTGGCCAAATTAGGTCAGTGACATATGGAGCCCACAAGGGCTTCTCCCCCACCGAGCTTCCAGCCATGCTTTCATGGCCACCGCCCCTGCAGTTCCCTCCCTCTCTATTTCAATTTCGGAGAGAAAGCTCTGTGGGCCCCACCTGTCATTCACCTACCGTCCACTCATCATGCCACGCGGGCTATATCACCATCCGAAACCGGATCAGAGTGTTATATGAACTGGATTGCAAAGTTCGGAAGTCAATGTGCGGTTTTATAGTTCAGGGTGTTGGACGGACTTTCGAGCAAAGTTCTGGGTGTTATATAGACTTTTTCCTATTGCATATGATGTAGTTATTTGAAGCAAACAAAGTAACAAACATATATTTTGTATGCAGCATATGAAAGCTCCAAAGTATATTAATCTCTTACGCCTTGTATGAATTATTTAATATATTCTAGTTCAAGAATTAGTGCTCTCCCACTAGACCCGATATATCCATGCTAATTATGATAATTTAGCACTTGCATTCAATTAGTGCAAACTATATTGTTCTACCTTGAGAACACATTAGCATTGGGGGGATGGAAATTTTGGCATGTCATATGTGTTAATAGGAGGCAGTGAGAACTTGGATCATCTCTAACACCATATTTCCATGTTTATGACAAATTTGTCAAGACAGGAGTATAGGTACTCAATTGTAAAAACTATAGGTACTCAGTTGTAAAAACTAGAAGTACATATACTGATTAGCATCAACTTAGAGGTACATATTATATTGTTTCACTTAAAAGGTACAGATGAAGGATCTGCTTTCTTTAAAAATTATAGGTTGATTTAATGCAGTATATTAAAGAAAGGGAAGGGTAATGTTTTAAACCTAAAAATGGAACTTTGTACGGAATACTTTGCTTGATTTCATTGGCCATGACAAAGCACGCTAGCTTTAGTTTCGTATTTCCATAACACCAAAACTTACGTGCTGCTTTTCTTATGGAACTATTATTCCATTGACAATACCACCGCTATCCTTGATAAAGAAAATTTGTGTAGTTCTGCACTTGACAAGAATTCTCAGGTTGTCACTGTACTAATTTTTTATACTGTGCGCTTTGTAGTTCTTTGCAACTGAGCCATATGCATGCGATACATCAAGCTTGCCGACATATCCACCAAGCAAGGAGATGGATGCTAAGTTAAGAGATGAGGAAGCTAGAAGGTGTGTTGCATCTACCCTTTTCCCTTTCTGCTGAACTTGCATGCAAATCATGTTATGATCGTTTTACAGTGCCTTGTTGACTTTCTGCACTTTCATCAATTTGTGTAGAAGTGAATTCACTTTATTTCAAATCTTTGCTAGCCTACCAGTAATTTCACAACTCATTTAAAGTTTTAAACTCCCCTCGCAGAAAACAAGTAAATAAAAAGGTTCATTTTCACGTGCATGTGGCCATGTGCACAATGTTTGTAAATTTGTATGGACCAGTTGATTACTGTAGACCACCTATGATATTTCATCTTACCTGCTTTATGGTTGCATGAATTGATAATTTGGGCTATTTAGACTGAGTTATGAACGATTTGTGGTGAGTTTTTGAAAACAGTGATCTAAAAGGCGGCATTAGACAGCCGTGTAGGCGGGCCTAGGCGCTGGGTGGAGCCCCGCCGCCGCGCTTTGCCCAAAATCGGTGAGCTAGGCGATGAGCCCGCCTAAGTGGCCGTCGGCGGTCAAAGGCGGCCATCGGCGGGGTCAAAGGCGGGATCTAGGGCAGACGGAAGGTGTTCTAGGGAGAGAGAGAGGCACCTGGAGATGTCTTGTCAGCTCACGTGTTGTCGGCCGTCGTCGTCGCCGCAGCCGGATCTGCTGCCTCAGCTGTCGCCGCCGTCGGATCTGCCGTCGCCGGCGCCGGATCCGCTGCCTCCACCGTCGCCGCAGCTGGATCCACCGTCGATGCCGCCGGATCTGCCGTTGATGCCGCCAGATCCACTGGAGCAGCGGCGGCGTTGGGGGACAAGGCGAGGTGGCGCTTGGGAAGAAGGGGAGGCGGCAGCGATGACATTGGAGAAGGGGAGCGGGGGAGAGAGCAAAGGTGAGGGGAGGCGTGCGGGAGAGAAAGAGAGAAGCGGTGAGAACGGGGGAGGAGAGAGAAGAGGTAACGGGGGGAGAACGCGGGGCCGGGGCGTGCAAAGCGATGAGAACTGAGAAGTGAACGGGGAGAGAGAGGAGAGGCAAAGGCTGGTGGAAATGGGCTGGTGGGCCGGTTATATGTATAAATAGTCCTAAAGATTAAATAGGCTAGGAAAAAATAAAATAAAAATTAATAAACTATAGTTTTAATTCCACCGCCTAGGCCCTCTAGGCGCTAGGCCCCACCTCGCCGCCCGCATAGCGCCTTCTTAAACATTGTTTGAAAAACATTTGGTATTCACATCATTTTTTAGTTAACCATATTATTCTGTAATTCTTTTGGGGAAAAAATGGAGGAATCATTTCTAACTCACGTACTGCCTGTGTTTGGTTGCAAACTGTCAAATCAGCTATTTTCCAGCTGTTTTCTGTTTGGGGTTAGTGTTAGGGCTTTGACCTTTTACTACTAGGAGCTACTAGGAGCTACCTAGTAGCTAAAAATTGAGACCACCAAACTGGTGGGAGTCCAGCTTGGAATGCTTTTGCAAACTTGCGTGGGCATATTTGCGCACTCACACAGGCACATGCAATCTTGCTTCAATTGTTGCTAATTGTTAAGGGTATTAGAGATAGAATAGAAATTGTATTATTCCTTTCTTTATATGTCCGCTTTCCTTATCCGTATATGGCATATTCCCCCTGTAATATCCCTTTGTACTCCCTATATATTGCCCATTGGGCTTCTTCAAAATACACATAATATTCATAATATGGTGTCAGAGCTTAGGTTAAAATCCTAATCTCGATCTACTTCCGCTGCTGTTGCTGCCCCTGGGAGGATTGATCTCCTCTCCCGGGGGCGGCCAACTCTTCCCCAGCCGTCGGCGCAGCCGCATGTCGCCATCCCCCGCCGCCTTGATCAGTGGCGGATCCAGGATTTTTAGGATGGGTATTCGAACTTTAGAGCTAAGTTACTCGGATACATCGATACCGATATGCCGATACCGCAATATGTCATTTCATCAAAACATCGATATAATGATACGTGTGTATAGATATAATAAAAATACCAAAATATAGAAATTAATTATTTCTTATAAGGAAATAGGCGATATAAAACGAGCATAATAACATGAATTAAATAGCAAACTATAAAGATCAATGACGATTGCATATCTTGCTTACACCGCCTTCTGAGCTTGAAACCGAAGATGTTCCAACGGCAGTACCGCCAAACGGTGCTTCTGACTCCAGGCTACTATTCGGTGTCACCGCGGTCCTCAAATCGAACTCTGCTTGCTCTTTAACGTTACTCACGGTTTACTAATCAAGCACTCGACTCGGTCGGTGGCGGGAGAGGTGATTGACTCCTTTTCAGGAGATCCCACAAGATTCAGCCGAAGAACTTTGGGCCTAGAGTGCTTCATAACAACAATATTACACTACAGTTCTTCCATACAACGTTTCTCCTGAGTCCTCATGCTTCAACTCCCTGAGTAACAACACCACTTGTTAAGTAAGGGGCTATGCAAATAATGGATTAAAATATCACAGGATAATGTAAAACTGAAGAAAAATGTTGCAGTTTTGTATCACATTACTTGTATAACACAACCCAGCTTGCTTGCGCTCGCTTTGATTCAGTGGTCACAACACCGGAAGGAGATCTAGAGACAACCTTAACCTTCACATTTATCTGCACATTATGGAAAGAATCATCAAAAATAGCTGGGTAAGTGGGCATGGATAGTTGAGTCAAGAAACAACTGCAGCTAGCTCCCTATCCAATTATCCAAATGTTGCTCAGATCATACACATCACGAAGTTTTAGCATCATTTGGGAGCACAACTCGAGATATCCGACTTCGATTCAACATCGCCTTATGGCCTCTCGCGCAATCCTCGCAAAGCGGTGGAAAGCCCAGAACTTCCTACCTAAAAATGAAAAAAAGGAACGCATTTAACGTTTCTAGCCATCAGTCAACTTGACCCAACCAAAAAAACAAAGCCATGGTTAGGTGAAAATTCCTATAGTATTGGCAAACTAATGGCAGCTCTATAACATTTCAAGGCATTGTGCTGCCGTTGTTGAAAGGCAACAAAAAAAAAGACACGGGAGTGTAGCAAAGCTCAAGAAGAGACCATACCACAGCTGTGCGGCGCGATGACTGATGATGACGAGGCGCAGGATGGTGTCGTCGTGCTGCACGACGTGCGTCACAGCGTCAACGCCCACATGACGGCCGTCTTGGGATCTCCTCGATCCTCATCTGCGGGCGCACGGCCACCACCGCCTCGCTCCCGGCCTTCTCTCGCCTTCCTCTGCGGCTGCTGGCCGGAGCCCAACATCATCTCCATCTCGGAGCACCGCCGCGCCAAGAACTCCTACACTGAGGACTGAGGAGTCGTGAGGAGCGGCTGGCGGCTGTGGATTGGGGTCTTGGCGAGGAGGGGCGAACTGGTGCCCGGTGATGGATGCGTGGCGGTGGCTTCAACCCTAGGCGGCCTGGGCTGGGCACCTGGGCCACTTGGTAGCGTCGGGAGGGGGCACGGGCCAAATATCCAGCTATTTTTTGGTTTTGCATATAAACAAGACAATTTGACCCTTTTACTAACATATATATGTATTATACTTCATATGTAGTGATTTTTTTCAAAAATTTTTTGGGTATTTAGCTGAATACCCATGAATTACTGTAGATCCGCCCCTGGCCTTGATGCCCACGTTCGCTGGCCGCCGCCACCGGATCTCACTAGGCCATTGTTGGACCGCCGTCGGATCTCGCCACGCCTGGATCCCGGTGAGCCGCTGCCGCCGCTCGCCTCGTCTGGATTTGGCCGCCGCCATCGCCCACGGTCGTCTCATCCGTGCTAGCTGCCGCTGTACGCCCGGATCCGGGCGGTTCAGGCCTCGCCTCATTGCCACACCGTGGACCCAGCCTGGATCAAGCCACCGCCGACCTTGACGCGCCTAGATTTGGTCGCCGCCGGCCAAGTCTTGTCTGGATCTGGCCGTCTCCCATGCCAACCGGCCGCCGCCTCATCTTCGCACACCGCTTGACAACGATGACGTTGCCGCACCTTCTTCGTGCCGCCACCTCCCGTCATCGAGCCCAAAGCCACCGTTGACCGCGTCCGCCTGAGCATGAGCCAGATCTGCGATTCGGATACCGACGTGCCCGCGCGCGCTAGAGCCCACACCGCCACAAGCCGCCGTGTCCACACGCGCCCTCGTCCGCTCCAAATCCCATCGGATCGTTGGATCCAGCGTACTCCGTCGTCGATCCGTGACGGATCTAGCCGTCTTCTACGGGATCCTCCACTCTGACGCCGTCTCGCCGCCAGACCGCAGCTGCCGCCCATAGGTCGAATCCACCGCCACTCTTGGATCTGGCCTCTTCACCAGTCGCCAGCTGCCCGAGCTCCGCCCATGCCGCGTCCCGCCATCACCCATGCCATCTCCTCCCCCGGCCGCCCGAGTTGCACCAGGCCGCCTACCGGCCGCCCGTGCACCCTTGGGTCACCGCCGTCCTTCCTGTGGGGCGCCGATCCGATCGCCTCCCCTGGTCAGTGGTGGAGAGAGGAAGAGGGAAGGGCAGAGAGAGAGAGAGAGACGGGAGAGAATGAGAGGGTGAAGAGAGAGGAAAGGGATAATATAAGGGGTGAAGAGAGGAAATAATCTGTTGAGTTTTTTTTTTGTTTTAAGTAAGTCCGTAGATTCTCTTTCAGTTCATCAAAACCGTGTGAGTCCACAAATTTATTGTCAGTCATAGAAATATAGGAATTTTCTTTGCATGGCAGTAGCTGCCGCCCTGAGCTTCTAAAGCCGCCGTGCGTCTTCTGCACCTTGTGCACTGCGCCGCCATCGTCTTGGGCTTCAATCTGCGTCACCATGTTTCTGTCTATTCCTCTTTAGCTTGATTTGACAGTTTATTCAAAAGCTGCATGGAACTACGATATTATCAAGACTCGGACTTCGGATTTTTCTTATTTTAGTGTTAACTCTTTTTTAAATGCAATGCTATTGCATATGCCTTGCATTTAAAGGGGGTGTTAAGGGTATTAGAGATAGAATATGAATTGTATTATTCCTTTCCTTATATGCCTCGTTTTCCTTATCCGTATATGGCATATTCCTCTGTAATATCCTTTTGTACTCTCTATATATATTGCACATTGGGCTTCTTCAAAATACACACAATATTCATAACATTGATTATCTTTCATTGGTCGGTTAAGAGTTACCTCACAATGAAAGAGTAACATATAGAATTAATCTGTCTAATTGTTTGTTACTGGATCATTCGTGATGTTATATGTTTCTATCTTGTGTATTGTTATTATTCAGGCTACGAGCTGCTGCAAAGGCCAAAGGAGAGGTGCCCAAAAGGACTCGAACGTGGGATCGATCTCATAGGGGAGGACCAGTACCAGAGGCTAATGCAGAGCTTCAAGCAAATCTAGATGTAAGTCAAAGCTAATTATGATCGCAGATATTCCTGTTTAATTTGCTATCCTATAAACTGTTGACGCCATACAAGCAATTGAGTTGATTATACTCCGTATCTAATACTAAATGGTAATCCATTTCGAACTCACCACCAGAATTGACCCCTCTAATTGTGCATAAACATGCCAAAATTTCATTATTTTTGCGAGTGGTGAGCCCAACTGACAAATAGGACCAAAAGTAATGGTACAATGTGATAAAAATAATAATTTTAGTGCATAATCATGGCACTTCTAGATAGTTTGTTACCACTCACTATCATTGACCTGTGTTTTGTACCAAAGCCTTGAGTATAGTTAGAGGAAGACCTCCGTTTTCAGGTTTAGAAGTGTCACTAGTCTTGTTTGTTTACTTCTGATCTAACTTTATTTTCATATGGGTGTAAAAAACTAGATTTTCTGTAGGATAAATGATTCCTTACCATGAAATCAGTTACCATTGTAAATGATACTTAATCAATGTGGTAAAAGTAAATTAGTGCTAGCTTCTGCGCAGTTCACAACTTTTAACTGTTCTTAAAATTTGTAAGTTGAAATATAATTTTAATCATTTATCTGTTCAAAATTTACACATATTGCATGGTTCGGTACTCAGTATTTAATATTTTCAATAACAGCAGAGGCGACGCATGATAACCCATGTAAATACCAAGAGCAAAAGTGAGAAGTTCCCTCCGCCGCATCAGGATGGAGCTATGGGTAATCCTCTAGGAACCTACCATCACATGGAGCCTACATATGAGCATCAGGATGCTTCCTTCAGTACCGTAGTCCCCATCCAGAAGGGGACCTCACAAACATGGTCTGGACCATTGTTTGATCCGGCATCTCTTGGGCAACCAAGGCGGAAGAAGCAGACTACCCTAGATGCAAAGGCTGCGGCTTACTCAAAACAACTCCAAAAGGAGAAGGGAGGGATACGAGCACGATAAAAATTTGAAAACAGTTTAGAAATGTTTTTTTATTGAGTTTGGAGGAAGGTTTTACATGGCTGGTCTGTAGATGAATGTTCTTGTGTTTTGTTCCTTCGGTGGTTGGGGAGCAAGTAATAGTGTTGCTACTTGTACGGTAGGGAGAATTCTTCCAGATTATGTATATGTCGTAGTGTTTCCTCTTCATTTCAGGTGCTTCTGAACAAACTGCTGTCCAAGACAAGGCACTGTGGCTTTACCACCCTTGTATTTAAGCTTGTTACTACAATTCAGCTGTCCTTGTGTATATGTGGAGCATTCTTTCTTCTGTATATAAAACGGACGATGCATGCATCTCAGTGGAATTATTGCCTTGGGCGGCGCATCGAAGTCTCTTTGCTTTCTACTTAAATGTCGCAGATTATATGTTTGGGGGGCACTAATTATAAGTGGACTCCGCTGGTATCGAAACCGCTCGCTGCACCGTTTCTCCCTGGCTTGGCTGACTGCCCCCTGGCTCTTCGCATCGTTTACACGCCCAGCCGAGCTTCCACGGCGCTTGCCGGTCCTCTCCCCCACACTATTCGATGCCGGTGATTGTGCAAATGCCTTCTGTGCTTTTAACCCTATTCAAGCTCAAGAAACTTATTCAATGGTCACTGCTGATCGCTTTTGGTCCCAAATCTTTGGTGTGACTTTTTCCGCTAAACGTTGGTTACATTTCTTGTCTGCAACCGTTGCCCACGAAATTCGACTATTGACCTTGTTTCCAGCCATCCTCCCGCCGCCCGCCACTAGACCCATAGCAAGAAAATTGAGGATTTGCCACTCACAGGAGTCGTGTTTGAGGAATTATCACTTATTCCATCGCAATTGGGATTTGCCACACATTCCATTGACTATCTACACAATGCCATTACGGCCTATGTATCACACTTGATATTTTAGGCATTTTCCTCCCTAGTGAAATGACTCTTTTACCCCTGTTTAGGTTGGCCCCATCCTTGTGTTCCATGAGATTTTGTACACCCGTTTTCATTAAACACCATGATTATTCAAAGGATACATTTCTTAGAAAATAAGAAAGTAGATGACAATTAACGAGTATGTGCATTATGAAAATTGCTCGCATGCATTGTTGCATAGAAACGCCTTCCACATGAAGTACAAAATACCTGCACGTATTGTTTGCTTTGATCAACATTTTGTTCTTATCACGCTTGCATGGAAGCGCAGTCCATTGCAAAGCAATGCATGACATCACGTACACAAGTCCTAATTGGACCCTACATTAATGCCGCTCGGTTATGGGTAAACATAAGAGGCCCCCGAGGAGGAGATGGACGCAAACAACGCTCAATAGATACGAACAAATCGCTGGAGCTATCAAGAAGAGTGAAAGCCCAGCCGGCTACAATCGCTAAATACCCTTAGACGAGACAATCAGAGGGCTGGATTAAGTTAAATACTGACGGTGCCATTGCTTCGGCAACTAATGTAGTGTTGGACTCCCGAGGGCAATTTGGGAATTTACCAATTTGATGGAAAAAGAGAAAGGAGAGGGGTCCCACATGTCGGTGGGATAGTGAAGAGGTAAGGCTGCTGGCCTCCTCCTCGCGTGCGAAGATGAGAGAGGTGTTCGGCCTGACAGGTTCTCCCGGCCCACTGGGCCCTGCGGGGGCAACGGTGGTGACGGAGGCGCCATTGGCTGGGCACTTTGGCATCGGCCGTTCAGCTGCAGCCCGCTGTCCTCCTCCCCGGTTCCCTTTAAAAGGCGGCCTTCCCCTTCTCTCTTGCATACCCGAAAGCAATGAGTTCACTCCTCTCCCCTCTGATATCCCATCTCCCTTGGTAGTGCTTCGGTTTTGAGCTTTGAGGGCCGCTGGTCTAGTTCTTCCCTATCACCAGCGGCTAGACATCCCGAATTACCGTTCTTTGGGTTTACTTTGTACAGTTTCCTTATGTTGTTCCTCTGGATCTGGCAATGAGGGAATAGTTGGGGATTTAGGGTGCTCTTTGGTTGGAGCTCTCATCGGTTTTGTGCGGCATCTACCCTAACCTTCGACGTCTACTTCGGCTACCCGAGATTGGAGAGTGGCATTGTATCTCCGTTTGCCAACGTCTCCTTGCGCAGCATAGCGAGGTGCTTGGTTTTGTGGGACAGTGCAGCCTGTGTGCCTTGCCTTCTTTGACTGCTTCTCAGTGATTTTGAATATCACCATTACTGTGAGTTTGTCATCTATTTGCTCTTTGCAATTTTGAGATATATTTATGATATTTGTGAGATATCATTGATTGAAAATTGCGAAGCATTGGATTCATTTGCTCGATGATGAAATGACATATACCTGAGATTATATATGAATGTGATGGTAGATAGATCTTGAGCTTTTAGCTAGCTTTACTATTTGTATACTTTGATCATTGCATTTGCCATACTTAGCTTGATGCTATCTCAGTTTAGTGGTTAAGTTTCAGATGTTCTTGCTGTAGCCAAACTTTGTTGCCCTGTTATAATCAATAGTATTCATGTTATTTGAATGTTAGATTGATTATACTATCCCTTTATACTGTCAAGCATCATTGGATCATGATATGATAGTTTTCTTTAATAGCAAAACTTGATTTAGAGCTCAAGATCCAATCTACAATTGTCATATGTAATCAAGATTAGTTTTTTTTTGTCATGGCAGAGATAGCCAAGAATAAATCTTGTGCAACTAGCCTTCCGAGAGCAATATATGTCATTCTAAATCTTATTAACATGTTGAACTTGGTCATACATGTTATGTTTATGTTGGGCATAAGCTTTTGCTTCAATGACTTAGAAAGTTCATATGTTTATATGTTGATTAAGTCATTTATATGCCTTTTATATCATGCTGTGTCTTTATTGAATACGCTGGAATTAAATCTAAATATATGCTTATACCGCATTATTTACAACAATCCAGAAAATCAAGTATTAAAGAAATGGCTTTCTCATCTGATGTCGTTAAGCCTGAAGTATTTGATGGTACCAACTTTAAGAGTTGGCATGCTAAAACAAAGTTATAGCTGATTAGTCTCAAACTCTTTTGGGTCATTTTGAATCCTCCAGTGTTTCCATTAGAAATTGCTGAAATGACACGGTGGCAGATGCGACTAATTTAGACTTATCCCGTTTGTTAGCCATCTTATCCAACTGGTTGTTCAACGTTTGCGTTAAGTTCACCAATGCCAAGCAACTCTGGGACAAACTTGAGGAGAAGTATTCCAAAGGGGATAACGGGAATGAGTCATTCATAACTCTAATTACTTGAACTATAAGATAGTTGAGGGACAGTCAGTGATGGAGCAGCTCCATGAGCTACAACTCCATGTACGTGACTTAAGTCAGTACAATTGTATCCTACCAGAGAAGTTCTAAGTAAACATCATCCTGGCTAAGTTACCGCCCTCGTAGCATGACTTTGTGACCACTCATAGACATATGTGTTGGATTGAAAATGACAACAGGGGGGGTGAATGGTGCCTTTAAAACTGCCCCTCAAGTATTCACACGAAATCTCTTCTCCGTTAGCTAAAAAGCTATGAAGCAAGAAATTTGAGTGCTCACAGGAAATCGAGATAAATCGTAAACAGAGAGTAGGAGCAAAAAAAGAAAAAAAATTCAGAACTCTTACTGCACTTCCTAGCCCAAAGGATTCTGAGAAATGAACTCAATATTCAGCTCAAAACAGATGGATTAGAGTACCAAAAAGCTGAAAAGGGAAAGAGCAAAGAGCAGTAAAAAGATCAACCAAAAACTGAACATTCAACTTAAAAATTATCAAACAGGGTATGCTGATTTTACTGCTGAAAACAACAGTTTGCTTCAGTTCCTTTTTGATTTTAAGTGCAGATTAACAAAGGCAAAATAGGAGGTAAGTAGCTGCAAAGATAACAGCCAAAAGAGTGCTGTCGGCACAGTTTTAAAAGGCTGTAACAGCAGCAAGATAAAACTGCTAATATACCAAAAAAACTGATTACTTAACAGCCAATACAGCCGAAACACAGGGAGCTGCAATTTTTGGCAATTCAGAGATGAAGGCAAAGACTACAACTCCTCTATTTTCGGGTGAGAACAAACCGAGGCAAAACTGAATGAAAACATGACTAAAGCTGCCGAAAGACTGAACTAACAAAAAAAAAGAGGCAAAGCAAAAAGAAAGAAAAGTAACAAACCAAAAGGCTAGGTCTGAACGGCAAAATAAGAGGACTGCAGATGGTGAACCAAGAAGGCTGAAAACTGAAATAGTCTGCAGCAATTGCTTACCGAAAGCAAAAAGTAAGGCAAAGCTGAAACAAGATTGAAAAGAAAAGTAAACAGAAAAAAATAGCCGTGATTCTGAGGAACAAAGAAGACACACAACTAAGAGCTGTCGGCATAGAAGTAGCAGAGAAACCGAAAACATGAGTTACTGCAGGCTGGAAACTGTAACACTCTGTAGCTACTACCAGACTGAGGCAAAAACAAAAAGAATCAAAAGAAGAGAGTTCTTCTCAGGTTACTCGAGTGGGACTACACCAGAACAGCAAGATGCTCTTCGGAAGAGAGACGAGCAACCAAAAATCTCAGCTGAGAAGGAACGGTCAGAGCATCATTCGGTTAAGAAGAAAACAGCTAAGCAAAGAACCAAGAACTAAGACTGAACAAATGAACTCGAAGACTAAGCCAAATCACAGAAAGTAAAGAGAAGAAATCAAACACAACATCAACAAAACTAAGAGGGAACATCTCATAGATAGCTGAGAAGACATGAATGATTACATATGATCCTTCTTACAACCATCACCAAAACAAGAACACACACTCAAGACTACCCCATACGCAGTTACAAATCAAGGAGAATCAACATAGGCAGTAGAGGAAAAACCAAAACAAACTCTAAAACCCTAACAACCTGTTGGACCGAAATGGCGACAGAGTGGGGTGAATGTCGTTTCTTAAAAATTATCCCCTCAAAAGATCCACTTGGAAAATCTCCTTCAATAGTTACTGGAACTATGAAGAAGAAACCATGTGCAAACTGGAACCTCAACCTAGCAGAGAAAAACCCAACAAACAAGTAGCACAGCAGCCAAAAATAGAGATCTGCTTAGGCATGGCCGGTCAGACCGCTAGCCTTGGGCCGGTCAGACCGCCGCACCTGGGCCGGTCAGACCGGTATGAGGCCGCCGGTCAGACCGGTTGTCCTGAAATCAGGAGCAGAACCTGGAGCCCGAAAACAAACTGAAACAGAAAATATTCAGACTTCGGGAAATCAGAGAAAACGATGGATTTCTTCCATTCTTTTCAGACCACAAGCACTAGACCTTAACTTAAATACCAGAGAGACTCCAAATGATAAGGCAATTCAAACAAAAACTCAAGATTTTTAGATTTGGGCCAAAATCTGAAAAACACAAAGAGCTGACCCAAAAATCAAATTCCTCTCCAATCTTTGATCCTTTGCACATGAAACTTTGAGGATAGCATCTTAATAGCCTCAGGACTCAACATGCCAAGTTTCATGCCATCTCAAGAAATAAATCAATGGGGACCAAGAAACCCTAGAAAAGAAAGGATGAACAGAGCACTCCAAAACACAAAATCCGGAATCAAGCATGGGCTCTTGGGATTTTAACTGATCAAATGATTCTGAGGCATCATCCCAACATAGAGCAACCCATTTTGGCCCTTCTCAGCAAGAAATCACTCAAATCACAAAAGTGAGAAATCTAGCATAGAGAGTATCGAAGAGCAAAAACCAATAGAGAAGCAAGAGCTCGATCAACCTTAAACCAAATCATCTCAGATTGATATAGAGGAAGGGAGATACATGATTACATAGGAGAATCCACTCACATCCTTTCTACTTCCCAATACATACTTGAATGGACATCAAACCATCCTCTCCCTCTCCCAAGACTTAAGAACACAGGAGTATTACATGCTTCGGGAGGAGCTCGTGAGAACACACATTGAGAGGAGACACACACCTGCACCTCTCACCAAACCTCAACAACTAAAGCCTAAAGCCAAAGCAACTCTCTAAAGCCCATTTTGACTAAAGCAAACCCTAACAACCATGCACTCCCTCTCACAAGATATATGTGCACATGAGAATCCCTCTCCTATTTATAGCCTTTGGCTAACGGGTCTCCAACTCGTTATGCCCGCTAAAACCCGAACGGAACTGCTTCCACCTGTGCAGCTTTGCGCTTTTACCGAAACGCCCCTCCTGCACCTTCCGGGAAGCTTCCGCATTCCTTGTCGTCCAAGCCTCACAACCACCTCGAGTCTCCGCTGTCTTCGACACATCCGACTGTTCTGACCTCGACACCGCCCGTGTCTAGTCCGGTCACCTCGTGTCTCACCACGACTCCGCCTCGACGTCCTGTAGCCATCACAGACAAGAAACACATCACATAGCACCGCTCGATACATGTAAGCACAAATAGCATCAATAAATCATATTAAGCATGAGATAGCCCAAACCTGACAAGTCAACATAATATGCATCCTAATCCCTTTGACCAGGTTTGACCAAGTCCGACCGAAGCCGATTGCACCACACAATCAACATGGTCCGAACCACATAATCCAAACTCGACTTTCTTAAACCGATGTCAATTACTCATTACACCCATGGGGTCATAACCACATGGTCTCTCAATCTCCCCCTTGATGAGTATATTGACAAACCCAGAAAAAGCACAAAATTGAGTTTGAAAAGAGAGCCAAACATGGTCCAAAGGAAGAAAATGATGCTAATGACCATGTTGACACAAGGAGCAAAAGAAAGAGCAAGTTTTCCTCAAAGCTCCCAAAAAAATGGCTTTTTCTCTCACTATTCTCCCCCTTTTGGCAATAAACACATCAAGGATGCAAAGGAGAGAATAAGTCATGATAAAGGATGAAATGACTGAAGTTGGTTTATTCTAAGCATGTAGAGCCATGAGAATTATCCAAAATGACTAAATGAGAATTATATCAAGCCATAACATACAAGAATGCTATCAAGATCATGGCAATGTATGTAGAGACAAGCTAAGCCAAATGAGTCATAATCTGAAATTTGATCGAATTTCTTAGCATGTCAAGTCAACCATGATTCTAGTCTAGCTAAAGGTATCCAAAGATGATGCAAGCCATATCAATAAGCTAAGTGGAACCAAGAAGCTAGTGTTGAGTCAATATAGAGTGCTACAAGTTCTAGAATGAGATATTTGTTCAAGTACTTGTAAATTTCAGCAAATTGAGCACAAACGACATAATTTTACTTTAGAAATCACATGATTGTTTGCAACCAAAATTTTGTTTTAGTCATGTGCTAGATCTCAAGCCTTATGTGACCACTCCAAGCAAGAAACTTAAGAAGATGATCTTGGTCATCCAAAACTCCCTCTGAGTTCATGTCTTGTGCAATGGCAAGCCGTCTCATGAGAAAGAATTGGTGAGATCAGTTTTTTCGCACAAAAGAGATCTTTTTGGCTTTCATAAATGGTTGTACTAACTTATGCAACATCAAGAACTAGCATAGCTCGATCTAAAGCACAACACAGATTCAAGACTCAACTCAGCCTATTTGACATGACATGAATCATAAAATGATAACTAGAGAAAGACTAGTCTCGAGAACTAACATGACAAGTTTCAATTCAAGTTAAGCAATTTTAATTAACTCATCATGGCAAAAGCTAGTCTACACATATGAAGTCATGATAAATCTAGCGAATAAGCACAAGTCATGGCAAGCATTGTAATCATGTCATGAAAGGATAATAATCAAGGCTCTATGAAGTTATATTACAATGCAGAATGCTAAAATGCAAGAAAATCCAGCTCCCCCTCAATATGTGATGCAACTTTTAGTTCAAGTTGAGTTATGTCAAAATTAAGCTCTAGAAGCTCCCAAATGAACTCCCCCTGAACCAAAGCAATAAATGCGAGAAGCTGGCAAGAAAAACACAAAAGGCAGTCCTTAAAGCATAGATAAGAAATAGAGGAAACTATGGCTCAGACTGACTCTCATCTACCCCATATGACTCTAGAACTATCAACTGATCAACTAACACACTAAGGGGCAAACACGTACCCCGTCTACCCGAGAGTGGCCCAATTCTCGCTAGAACCTATAAGAAGTGAGTGAGCTCAACCTAGTAAGAAGAGAACCAGCTAATAAGAAGCATCCTAAAATCACAAGATAAGAATAAGAAGTCTAAACAGCTAGACAATAGAAGCACTCTAATCTATGCTAGAAGGACTAACCCAATGCACCCATATGCAATGCAATAGTAAGGAGTAAGAGCATAATAAATAAGATAAAGCAGTAAAGCACAAAGCTCCCCCTCACAACAGTCCATAAGGACAAACCACCCCAAGCACTCCCAGCAGAGCTGAAAACCTAGAGCTATCCAAAGCCTTGGTAAAGATATCAGCTAACTGGTGGTCACTCTCCACAAACTGGAGCACTATGTCACCCTTCTCCACATGATCTCGAAGGAAGTGATAACGAATATCAATGTGCTTAGTCCGAGAATGCTACACTGGGTTCTTAGCAATGTTAATCGCAGAAGTGTTATCACAAAAAAGTGGAACACTGTCGATAACTAACCCAAAGCCCGTAGAGTCGAGACCATCCAAAGCACTGCTGCGATGAGATGGCGCGACAACGCACTCGCCTTTGCGGTGGGTGTGCAACCTCGCATCGCTTCCTAGAAGCTAAGAAACAAGAGAAGTGCCAATGAATTGGCAGGTGCCAGAAGTGCTCTTCCTATATATCCTACAGCCGGCAAAGTCTGCATCCGAGTAGGCTCTAAGGGAAAGACAGGACGAGGAAGAGTACCAGATACCATAGTCAATGGTAGCTCGAAGGTACCGAAGGATGCACTTCACCGCCTGGCAGTGAGATACGCGAGGAGAAGCTCGGCGAGCACAAAGACACCTGGTGAAGTGTATGTCCGGTCTCGAGGCGATGAGGTACAAGAGGAGCCAATCATGCTGCGATACTCCTTCTGATCAACTGGCTCGCCGTCCTCATCTGGGTCAAGTGTGGCGGAAGATGCCATAGGAGTTGACACTGGCTTGCCATCACTCATGTCAAAGCGTCTCAGGAGGTCACGAGTGTACTTGCCTTGATGCAAGAAAGTACCCTCCCGAGTCTGCTTGATCTAGAAGCCAAGGAAGAAGGTCAACTCACCCATCATGCTCATCTCAAACTCGGTGCTCATGACATCCGAGAACTGTGAAACGAGAGCATGGGAAGAGCCGTCAAAGATGATGTCATCTACGTAAATCTGGACGAGCAGAAGGTCTGTGCCATGCCTACGAAAAACAAGGTCTTATCCACCTTACCCATCTCAAAACCATGACTCAACAGATAGTACTTAAGCCTCTCATACCAAGCTCTAGGGGCCTGCTTAAGTCCATACAATGCTTTGGAAATCTTGTAGACATGGTTTGGGTATTTGGCGTTCTCGAAACCTGGAAGCTGTCTCACATAAACCTTTTCCTCAATAAAGCCATTGAGGAAGGCACTCTTGACATCCATCTGGTAAAGCTTGAAACCCTTAAAGGCTGCGGAAGCAAGCAGGATTCTAATGGCTTCAAGTCTAGCTACAGGGGCAAAGGTCTCCTCAAAATCTAGACCCTCAACCTAGGAGAAGCCCTGATCTACCAGTGTAGCCTTATTTCGAATGACAACCCCATCCTCACTCTGCTTGTTCTTGAACACCCACTTAGTCCCAATGATATTGTGACCGCGAGGGGGCTCAACAAGCGACCAGACCTTGTTTCTCTCAAAATTTTCTAACTCCTCATGCATGGCATTGACACAAGACTCATCAAAAAGAGCATGACAAACATCCTTGGGCTCGAATGAGGCAACAAAGGCAGAATGGAGACAGAAATGTGGCATGCCAGATTTTGAGCGTGTGACTGGCTCAAAGAGGTCTCCAATCATTTGCTCGGAAGGATGGTTTTTCTGGATATGTTGGGGAGGTCCTGGATGAGATGAAGAAGTGGTCTCTACCTCATGAGCTAATGAGGTAGGAACAGAGCCACTAGCTCCAAGGAAGCAGAAGGCATGGGCTGATCACCTAGAGGTGCCGTGGACGAAGGCACCTCAAGTGGAGGATGAGGAACTGGATCAGGTAGACAACTCTCATCTCCATCCTCCTCATCGTCCACAAAGATGGGCTCGGACTGCTCTAAAGAACCTGAGATATCGGGCCTAGTCCTCGGACTGGCCTCGTCGAAGGTCACCTCATAGGTCTCTACCAACTTACTAGACTCGCAGTTCCAAACCCTATACGCCCACGAAGAAGTGAGTAGCCTAGAAAGATACCATCACAAGAGCGTGACTCGAACATATCTAGCTTCCCGGACTTCAAAATGAAACACTTGCAACCAAACACACGAAAATGAGAGATACTGGGCTTTCGCCCATATCTCAGCTCATAGGAAGTGCGATGCAAGTGTGCCCGAAGAAAAACTCTATTTGAAACATGGCACGTGGTCGCTATAGCCTCAGCCCAAAACTTCCTAGGTGTAGAATACTCATCAAGCATCGTCCTAGCCATCTCGACCAAGGTACGGTTCTCCTCTCCACGACGCCATTCTACTATGGGGCGTGTGGAGAAGAGAACTGGTGCTCTACACCTATCTCATCGCAAAACCTCTCAAAGTAGAAATTCTTAAACTCCGTGCCATTGTCCCTGTGGATCGCTCGTAAGGCACCCGGGAGCTCAATAGAAAGCCTACTGAAAAAACCTCAAAAATGTGAAAACGTCTCATCCTTCGAGGCTAAGAAAAACACCCAAGAGAACCTCGAGAAGTCATCGATCACGTCAAGAACATACCACTTCCCTCCTGCTGAATGCACTCGAGCTGGTCCAACTGTATCCATGTGGAGCAGCTGTCCTGGTGCATCGATCATAGTCACTGTGATCGGAGGGTGAGAAGCGGCAACCATTTTGCTGTGCCGGCAAGGAGCGCAAACAATATCTTTGACCATCTTGAGTTTCGACAGACCACGAATGAGATCGTGGCCGCTAACTCGGGTCAAATAGTCAAATCCAATATAACCAAGTCTCCTATGCCAGAAGGTAAGGTCACGGGACTCAGACGCAACTAAACACTGGAGAGGATCACTAGAAGATTCAGAAAAATCTGCATGAAAGATCCTCCCATAATGAGAAATCCCGTAAACCAGACTACCCGAAGAATCAAGATTTTTGCAAGCGTTTTTCTTAAAGCTCACCTCAAAGCCATCATCGGTAAGCTGAGAAACAGAAAGCAAATTATACTGCAGCTTACTAACCAAGGCAACATCTTTCAAAAATAAAAGACTCATTAACGCGCACTATACCTTTGGCGATGATGCGCCCAGACGAAGCGTCTCCGAAGGTGATCGTCTCATCACTTGGAGCACGAGCTAGGGAAGAGAACCAACGAGAGTCTCCGGTCATGTGTCGAGAACACCCGGAGTCAACGAGCCAAACCACTCTCTTCCCTGCCCGGCGAACCTGAGTAAATGAGAGAGTAAAGTCTCAGTACTGGGGTAAATCAAGAGTGATTTTGGCACCCAATACTGAGTAACACGTCGAGTAGAAGAAGTAGCCGCACACGACTGACCTCTAGCTACCCTACGCTCTCTGTCGCTCAATAAGCCAGGAGGTCTGTGTGCAGACCTGAAGCTGTTGTTGGGCTTGACTACTACGGAGAAGCGAGTCAAGACGCCAGCAACATGCTGATCACGCCGCGGGTAGCTATCTCGATGGGGGAAATGAGATCTACCCTCAGGACGGCGGATATCACGAGCAGAGGCAAAGCGAGGACGAAAATCAGAAGCACCGAAAAAGCCAAGTCCTCGATATTGCCTAAAACCCTCAGAGTGATCAACCCTAGACCTCGTGTTGGTCTTAGGTGCACTCAAGGTCTGGGGCTGACCCTGAATACTCCTAAGATCGTGAACACGATCTCTCCGCGCGATCTTGGCGCGCCTGAAGCATCGCTCGACCAAGTGTCCATCCTTCTAACAGAAGGTGCAATGATACTTCGCCTTCTAAGAGGTAGAAGTAGCACGATAAGGTTTTGCCTTCTGAGAGGCCGAAGCAACAGGTGGAATCACCTTGCTGTCAGAAATCCCTTGGACAAAGCCTGCTGACTTGAATTAAACTTTCCCAGTTCTGGGCTTGACCTCAATCACACCTGCGGCTATGGGTCTGAGCACGGCAAGTGAATGCTTCCTAACATCCTTAAGAAAATCATATATGATTGTTCGTGGCAATAATCTGTTACTGCAACGCTTTGTTTTCGTGGGCCTAACTGCTCAACGCAAGGGCCGAATTGGTGTGGAGGAATTATATTATCTATAGTTATTAATTGCTAGAGGAGATAAAAAAATTGAAAAGTGACAACTAAAACGCAGTTGAGGTCTCACTTGACAAAACAGGAGAGGATAAAAATTAGAATAGAAAAAATAAAAACAAAAACCTTGGGGTGTGGAGGAATCGAACCAACAACCTCCTAGCTCGGAGGCCAAGGCGTTTACCACCAGACTATTGTACCCCACTGCCAATTATAATTGTAAATTTCTATTTATCTAAGCATGGTAAGCACCTGTCATATAAAGCCTTGGGCACCTCCTGTTGGAAATATGCCCTAGAGGCAATCATAGAGATGATGATATTTCGTTGTATCCATGATTTAATAAATGTTCCTTGAATATTGCCTTTGTGTTGATTAACAAGTATGTGACTTGTTTGTGAAACTCTTTACTTATATGGTTATTCTAAAGTTGTCCCTAGTCGGAGTTCATGTGAGGACACACGTGAATAATGGATTAGCACATGTATCGGTTGATGACCATGTTTCACAGGTCATAGACATGGAGATGTCAAACCAATAATGTGGACACATGTTTAGAACATGGGGTTGGACCGACCCAACATGAGACATAACAATTATAATTATGGTTCTCTCTCTACACAATGTGTACGCCTTGTCCTTAGACCTGAGATTGTCGCATGTACTTGAGATGTGAATCGACCTACTTAGGGGCTATCAAACGCTACTCGTGAATCGGGTAGTTATAAAGGTAGTTTTGGGTTTGTCATGAAGCATGCTACGAGGCATGGTCGGTCGAGATGGGATTTTCCTCTCTACCGAGAGATATCTCTGGGCCTCGAGTGATCGGATCCGAAATGCATGGCCATGCTACTTAAGGTTAAGAGTTAACCTAGTAAGGGATTCGGATCACAGATCGAGAAAGAGTGGTCAGCTTGGAGCTCGACCAAATATCGTGAGGCAAAGGGATTGGCATGTACATAAAGTTGTGATGGTTCGTCCGATATGATCTTTGTGTATGTTTAGGAGTTGGCACGTCTTGCTAGAGGCCACTGCCAACTATTGACCAAGTATGTGTACTCGCGTCATGTCTAAACATACGTGAACCCATAGGGTCACACACTTAAGGGCTGAAGCCTAATTCGGATTGGATCCGGGTTAGACTGGGTATTGAGTCCTAATGGGCCTCCATTCGCTGAAGCCCATTATAAGGACGTCTATAAAAGGAGGGCAAGGGCGCACAGGGTTGGGGGAGAAGTTTTTTTGTGACCTCCTCAAACCCTGGCCACCACCCCTCCCACGCCCTGGGCACTCGCGCGGATCTAGTAATCCGACGTGCGTCGCTTCCTCCCGTACGTGTGGATACCTTTTGGCGGCGCTGCATCTGTAGCGTTTGGACGAACCGCAAGAGAGGAGTTGTACGTTGGACGCCGCGACGAGGACGAGGAAGTAGTACGACTACTGCGCCCGACGCGTCGCATCGACGTAGTATGACTACTCTGCCCCGATGTGCTGCATCAATTCCGCACCTGAGCGTCTAGTGGTAATTCCGTGATCTATAGCTGCAGTGATCTTGGTTTACGGGTAGAATTTTTATTAATTTGCGCTAGCGTAGCCTACCCGTAGTCCTTCAGTGGTATCAGAGCCATTGCTGTCATGTTATAGGTTCGGGTGATTTGCATATGGCGATATGTAAGTCGGTATGATCGATGTGATCGATTGTATAGTTCTGGTAATGGATAGATCTGGTTTCCGTGATCATGCTGCTAAGGTTGTGCCACAACATACCCCTACCGGTCGGAATCACCATCGGGGTAGACAGTGACACGTAAAACCGGCTGCGGCACGCGAAGATCAATGCAAATTGGTCGAATCGGAGCAATAGTCGATTTGGGGTAAATATGCTGCCCCTTCGAACCCCGCGGGGGGAAACCCCCTCGACCCCCTCATCCGGTAGATTGCGAATCTATGCATAACTTATTTTTGCAGGATGTATGTGACCAGTATGGCCTAATGTGTATGTGATGCATGTTTGTAATATTTTCATGACTGCGTGTCGTGGGTTCGCAACACGGTGGAGCCATTGTGTTGTCAAAGTATTGTATTAACGACTGCGTGCCGACTTGTGATGATTCCTTGTATCCATGTATTTTATTACTAGCTGTTATGAGTAATAGCTTATATTAGTACTTGGAGGACACATCACTTGGAGGGATGGCACACATCAACCATGGAGATGGAGATCATCATGGTGGATGATTCTATGGCGATGGAGATCACCATAAGAAAATGGGCCATCTTGAGTCACAAGCTGTGTGAATGCTATTCTGTTTGTTTTACTCCTATGCATGTTTGAATGGTAGAAGTATAACGATCCTCACAAAATGTTAAGTTAAACATATGCCCTCCCAACTAAACTCTGCACCAACCCATGTCTTGTAAATTGATGGTGGGTCTATAAAATTAGGGCACCATCGACTTTCCTTGACTAGATGGGTTTGTATCGGATACATACATGCATAAGGGTTGGTGAACTTAACAAGGTTATCATAAAGGTTATGGGCCTTGGGGCATAAAGGTTGGGCGCGAGGCATAGAGATGTCACCCAACAACAAGAGTCATATAGAGATATGATTAGTAAGGTGTTACTTACGAATTACCTTGTCTCCTAGCGGTGATGCAAAAGCTCACTAGTAGACTAGTTAATTGCGGATCTTGAATCGCTAAGAATCAATAGAGGATATTGTTTTTAGTGGGAGTACATTCTATTAAATTTGTTTAATACGGTTTACTCTATCATGGTTTTATTTGTCTTAGTATTTTGCATTTTCATTTGTAGATCAATGGCATCTAACAACGCGCACACCCTTTTGCTTTGCGATCGATTCTTGAGAAAGAAAAATTAAATGGAACAAACTATTCAGATGGGTCCGTAACTGAGAATTGTTCTCGGGCGGATAAAAAGGAAAACGTTCGACACCCCAATCCCGTAAGAGCTCACGACAATGCATTGCTGCTGTCATTAAAAATGCCTACAAGAAAGCATGTGATGACTCTCTTGAGATTAGTCGTCTTATGCTTGCATGCATGGAACTGACCTTCAAAAGCGGTTTGAGGATCGAAGCGTATGATATGATCATGGCGCTTAGGACATGTTCGCATACGTGCCAGGACTGAAAGGTTCAATGTCTCTAAGGCTTTTCGGAATGCAAGTTAACGAAGGTGCACCGTAGGCCCACATGTGATCAAAATGGTTGGTTCTGATCGGACTTTGGATAAACTTGGTTTTCCAATTAGCCAAGAGTTGGCAATCGATTTCATTTGGCGTCTCTACCACCTAGCTATGGACATTTCATTTCGAACTACCATATGCATGGGGTGGAAAAGGGCCTTAATGAGCTTTGTGGGATGCTCAAAATAGCAGAGTGACATTAAGAAGTGTGCGGGGCCTAGCCATGTGATGGTGTGCAGAACAAGTCTAGCTTCAAGAAAAAGGGTAGCAGTCATGGGCAAAGAATAAGGGCAAGGTTAAAGATATGATCTCAAAACCAACGCCTAAGCCTAATGCTGGACTGGAGTGAGACAGTATGCTTCTATTGTAAAGAGACTGCCTTTGGAAGAGAAAGCGCAAGAAGTACATGGATTCCGAGGAATGCAAGAAGAAGGTGGAAGTAAGACTTCCACCCATGGTACACTTGTCATAAATGTTTTAGACATTTTTCTTGCTGATTCTCCTATTAACTCTTGGGTATTTGATACTGGATCGTTGCTCACATTTGCAACTCGATGTAGGGGCTAATAAGAAGTAGAGGAGTCGCAAGAGGTGAAGTTGATTTTCGCGTCGGAAATAAAGCAAGGGTTGCTGCGTTGACCGTCGGCACCATGCAACTTCAGCTTCCTTCAAGATTTATTATGGAATTGAATAATTGTTATTATGTTCCTAGTATGAGTCGAAACATTTTATCCCCTCATGTTTGATGAGAGATGGTTATTCATTTGCAAGTAAAGACAATGGTTGTTTGATCTCTAAAATGAAATGTTTGTGGCTTTTAGCCCATTGTGAATGGGTTATTTATTTTAAATCTTGATGATCGCCCATCTTTAACATAAATGCTAAAAGACTTCGACCTAATGATTTGAATCCCACCTATGTTTGGCATTGTCGTTTGGGTCACATAAGTGAAAAGCGCATGAAGAAGCTCCATGATGATGGTCTTCTAACCGTTTGATTTTGAATCATACGAGACATGTGAAGCTTGTTTGCTTGGTAAGATGACCAAGTCACCTTTCAAAGGTTCTTTTGAGAGGGCATCGGACTTGTTGGAAATCATACATCTTGATGTATGTGGATGAATGAGCACGATTGCTAGAGGTGGATTTCATTACTTCATAACTTTCATCGATGATTTTAGTAGATATGGCTATGTCTACTTAATGAAGCATAAGTCTGAAACTTTTGAAAAGTTCAAAGAGTTCCGAATGAGGTTGAAAATCAACGTGCCAAGAAAATTAAGGCTCGCGATCGATCGTGGTGGCGAGTATTTGAGTCATGAATTTAGCAATCATCCGAAGAGTTGCGGAATTGTTCCACACTAACACCGCCGAACGCCTCAAAGAAACGGGTATCCGAGCGCGTGTCGGACCTTGTTGGACATGGTTCGATCGATGATGAGCCGATCAGATCTACCATTATCATTTTGGGGTTACGCTCTAGAAACAGCAGCTTTCACACTTAATAGGTACCGTCTAAATCCGTAGTTAAGACACCATATGAGATATGGGTGGGAAGAGTCACGGTTTGTCTTTTCTAAAGATTTGGGGATGTGAGGCGTTTGTCAGCGACTCTGATCGGACAAGCTCACACCTAAGTCGGATAAATGCATTTTCGTGGGATATCCGAAGGAAACCTTTGGATATTACTTCTACAACCGACTAGAGGGCAAAGTGTTTGTCGCTCGAAGTGGTGTTTTCCTAGAGAAAGAGTTTCTCAACAGGGAGACAAGTGGAAGAACGGTGCAGCTTGAAGAGGTTCAAGATGAACCAATCGGGGAAGACTCGACGAATGATGCCCACGTGGCAGAACAAGTTGAGGAACCCATGGCAAAGGAAGCACCACCACCACGAAGGTCGGAAAGGCTCCGCAATGCGCGAGATATGTTATTGTTAGACAATGATGAGCCTACGACCTATGCGAAGCAATGATGGACCGGACTCGAGAAATGGCAAAGTGCCATGAGATCCGAGATAGCATCCATGGGAGACAATCAAGTTTGGAACTTGGTTGACCCACTGATGGTGTTAAAACCATAGAGTGCAAATGGATCTATAAAAGAAGATTGATATGGATGGAAATGTTCATATCCATAAAGCTCGACTTGTCGCAAAGGTTTTCGGCAAGTTCAAGGAGTTGACTACGATGAGACCTTCTACTTTGTAGCGATGCTTAAATCTATACGGATCATTCTAGCTATTGCTGCATATTTCGACTATGAGATATGGCGATGGATGTCAAAACGGCTTTCCTTAATGGAAATTTAACCGAGGACGTGTATATGATACAGCCCGAGGGTTTTGTCGATCCAATCAATGCTAGAAAAGTATGCAAACTTCAAAAATCCATTTATGGATTGAAGCAAGCATCTCGGAGTTGGAACATTCGTTTTGATGAAGTGGTCAAAGGGTTTGGCTTCATCAAAACGAAGAAGAATCTTGCGTTTACAAAAGGCAAGTGGGAGCTCGCTCGTATTTCTAATCTTATATGTAGATGACATATTACCGATTGGAAATGATATTCTTATGCTCGAGTCCGTTAAGACCTCACTGAAAAATAGTTTTTCAATGAAGGACTTAGGGAAGCGGCATATATTTTGGGTATTAAGATCTATAGAGATAGATCAAAAGGCTAATAGGATTAAGCCGAGTACTTACATTGACAAAGTGTTGAAACGGTTCAACATGGAGGAGGCAAAGAAAGGGTTCTTGCCCATGTCTCATGGCATAAATCTTGGCAAGACTCGGTGTCCTTCGATAAGCGATGAGCGAGATCGCATGAGTAAGATTCCATATGCTTCGCCATTGGATCTATCATGTATGCTATGATATGTACTCGCCAGATGTTTCCTATGCTCTAAGTGTTACTGAGCAGATACGGTGATCGGTGAGAGTCAACGGACGGCGGTAAAAACATCCTCAAGTATTTGAAAAGAACTAAGGATGTGTTCCTAGTCTACGGAGGTGAGGAAGAGCTCGTTGTAAATGGTTACACCGATGCAAGCTTCCAAGCGACAAAGACGATTACAAATCGCAATCGGGTTTTGTGTTCATTTTGAGCGGTGGTGCGGTCGATTGGAAGAGTTCCAAGCAGGACACATTGCGACTCTACAACGGAGGCGAGTACATTGCGCTTACAAGCGGCAAAGGAAGGTGTTTGGATAAGGAAGTTCATATCTGAACTAGGTGTGGTTCCTAGTGCGTGCGATCCTCGGATCTTTATTGTGATAACAGTGGGGCCATTGCACAAGCCAAGGAGCCAAGGAATCACCAAAAGAACAAACACGTCATGCGGCGGTTTCATCTCATTCGAGAGATCCTCAATCGAGGAGATTTAAAGATATGCAAAATACATACGGATTTGAATATTTCAGATCCTTTGTGAAGCCTCTCCACAGCCTAAGCATGAGGTGCACACAAGAGCTATGGGTATTAGATATCTTCTAGATTGACTCTAGTGCAAGTGGGAGATCTGTTGGAAATATGCCCTAGAGGCAATCATAGAGATGATGATATTTCGTTGTATCCATGATTTAATAAATGTTCCTTGAATATTGCCTTTGTGTTGATTAACAAGTATGTGACTTGTTTGTGAAACTCTTTACTTATATGGTTATTCTAAAGTTGTCCCTAGTCGGAGTTCATGTGAGGACACACGTGAATAATGGATTAGCACATGTATCGGTTGATGACCATGTTTCACGGTCATAGACATGGAGATGTCAAACCAATAATGTGGACACATGTTTAGAACATGGGGTTGGACCGACCCAACATGAGACATAACAATTATAATTATGGTTCTCTCTCTACACAATGTGTACGCCTTGTCCTTAGACCTGAGATTGTCGCATGTACTTGAGATGTGAATCGACCTACTTAGGGGCTATCAAACGCTACTCCGTAACTGGGTAGTTATAAAGGTAGTTTTCGGGTTTGTCATGAAGCATGCTACGAGGCATGGTCAGTCGAGATGGGATTTTCCTCTCTACGAGAGAGATATCTCTGGGCCTCGAGTGATCGGATCCGAAATGCATGGCCATGCTACTTAAGGTTAAGAGTTAACCTAGTAAGGGATTCGGATCACGAGATCGAGAAAGAGTGGTCAGCTTGGAGCTCGACCAAATATCGTGAGGCAAAGGGATTGGCATGTACATAAAGTTGTGATGGTTCGTCCGATATGATCTTTGTGTATGTTTAGGAGTTGGCACGTCTTGCTAGAGGCCACGCCAACTATTGACCAAGTATGTGTACTCGCGTCATGTCTAAACATACGTGAACCCATAGGGTCACACACTTAAGGGCTGAAGCCTAATTCGGATTGGATCCGGTTAGCTGGTATTGAGTCCTAATGGGCCTCCATTCGCTGAAGCCCATTATAAGGACGTCTATAAAAGGAGGGCAAGGCGCACGGGGTTGGGGAGAAGTTTTTCGTGACCTCCTCAAACCACGCCGCCACCCTCCCACGCCACAGGCACTCGCGCGGATCTAGTAATCCGGCGTGCGTCGCTTCCTCCGTGCACGTGTGGATACCTTTTGGCGCGCTGCATCCGTAGCGTTTGGACGAACCGCAAGAGAGGAGTTGTACGTTGGACGCTGCGGCGAGGACGAGGAAGTAGTACGACTACTCGCCCGACGTCTTGCATCGGCGTAGTACAACTACTCGCCCGACGTCTGCATCAATTCCGCACTGAGCGTCTAGTGGTTATTCCGTGATCTATAACTGCAGTGATCTTGGTTTACGGGTAGAATTTTTATTAATTTGCACTAGCGTAGCCTACCCGTAGTCCTTCACCTCCCACCGCACGCCCAGCAGTCACCCCGCCTCCACCATCCGCGGCCACCGCGCAAACGCCGCTACCTAGCAGTCGCCCCGCCTCCACAGATGACGCGGATACGCTCATGTCTTGCACTTCTCAGTCAAATATATTATTTAACTGGAAGGAATTGTTGAGCCACATTAAATATTATCATGTGAACTCTAATTTAATTGGGTCTTTAATTATTATATTTAGAGATATAGAGTTACTACTATTTTATTTAATTATATATAGGCCTATACTCGATCTGTACAAGCCTAAAGTAAAGATGCGTTTAGAAGGTCTCGTCGACATTAGTCCATTGTACATCATTTCAAGTGTACATGATAATGAGGACATTCTAATCGGACCGATTATGCGAGCACGAGCTAAAAAGATTAATCAATAGGTGAACTCACTCCTAATTAAATTTAGCTTAAATTTACCTGAGAATTGGCTACTACCTAATGTTAGTATTTTAATTGGTCACAGGTTTGTGCATGAGGAGATGTTGAGATGTCAAAGCCAGAAGAAATCAGCCGAGCAAGAAAATCATGCATGTGCATGTGAGCCATAAAAAAAGAAGAAGAAATGCACATATGTCACAAAGGAGATGGAAGAAGCTTCATACGGGACTAGCAAAGAGAAAAGAAATGCATGTATGCATGTTTCATACGTGACTCGCTAGAAAAATGCTTCATGCATTACACGAGTATTACACGTTTTGTTTTCGAGACGGACATTAGTATTACACATTTTGGCCGAGTTAGTCACGTATAATGGAAAGAGAACTTTTCTAGCTGAGTACTACTTGAACTTCTTTTCCAAGATGAAGTCGGCCGAGTTAGTCGTGTATTGTGTTTTTTTATTTGAGTCCGACACGTGGAAGACTGAAAAAATCAGAAGCGTAAAAAGAATTTAAAAACCCATGTTATGAAGGATTAGGATTTTAAATAGAGATTGAATAGGAGAGGGAGTTGGTTGTATAAAAAAGATAGAGACACGTGTGCTGTGTTGGCCGTTTTTTGAGCGAAGAAAAAAAAATAGAAAGCGGCGGCTTGTACGTGAAAAATACGGGTGTGCGGCGGCTGACTCGTACGAGAGAAAAATTAGAGCGGCAGCCGTGTTTTTGGTTGAAGATTCGATGATGCATGGTTGATGGATACTTCATAGTCTTGCACGCATGTTTACATGGATGATTGGCCTGATGGATAGTCAGGTCTGCATTGATACATACATCCATTGAAGGGTGTTCCTCTATGCAAAAGTCTTTGGAAAGTGAGGAATCTTGTAGTTTCCCATAAATTTTCTGGAGAGTATTGGAAAATAGGAGTTAGGGGCTATGTTTAATTCAATTTTGTACCATCAATGTTACTATCAAGTTCTAGTGTTAGTGATCCTGGCAACAAATTTAATGTCGCATAGTAACAAACAAATTCAGTGGGACTCATGGTGCAGCTAATGTACATGAACATAACAAGACATACACAAGTTGTGAACATAAGATTAAATAAATTTAGAAAATGAGGCCGATCTATACTGAAACATAATCAAGACACCTGAAGCTCCTTTCCAATTGCTATCACTTTGCTGTTTTCATCAGAGAGCATAGCACCCTTTTGGGCCTCCTAACAATAAAACAAAGCCATGAAAAATTGGTACTGTTAACATTGTCAAGACACCTGAACCTCCTTTCCATGTTGCTTGTCTTTGTACTCTTCCTATACCACCTTGCACATGTTGACATTGTCAACACTTATGATCCTTCCAAGAATTTTAACTCCATTCAAATTATCTGCCAGGATGATGATTTTTTTGTTTAAATCATTTTTTTAAATATTGCATCATGTATGTTGCTGTTTAAATATTCTTATATGTTTCATCTTGAAAATATTTGTTTTCAGTCATGATAAATGTTCTGAGATTTCTGTCAAACATTGTCAAGGAACATGATTGGATTTCTGTCAAATATTATTCTATTTAAATATTCATCCAAAAATATGTTTCAATCATGAAGTTCTGAGATTTGTATGCATGAGGACTGTATTGTTTAGTTTGGTTCAAAACATAGTATCTGTGATCTGGACCAAAAGAACATGGCACTGTAAAGTGTCTGTTCAAAACATAGTATCTGTGATCTATTCATGCATTAGGTTACATGTTGATCTTCATAAGGCAAATTGGCCCTCCCTAAGAATTGCTCCTACCTCCACCACTAGGTACATTGCTATGTACGCAACATCAGTAATACAAGTTAGTACGTAAGGCTCACCCGCTTCTTGCGCGTGGAGGTAGAACTCTCGGCGTGGCCTCCCTGGCGCCCGGAGGCCGGAGACGTGACGGCCAGGGACGCCATTGGATGGAGGAGCGCGGCAGAGACGGCTGCGCTTAGACGGAGAAGCCTCCCCGTGGCCTTGCTTCCGCGGCACGGAGGCCGGTGCGCCAAGGATCCGCCCGCCCTTTGGTGGACCACCAAGAAGGAGCCGCCCGCCCGCCGGGGGTTCGCCGAGGCCGATCCATGAAGCTCAGATGGTGCGGCGGTTGCGAAGCGCCTGAGATTGTCGTGGATCTGAGTCCTTGCATTGAGGCCGCGCTTATTGCCAGCCATCTTCTCCACGCTGCCGTCGCCGCAGGTGGAGGAATAGGGAGGGATTGCAGGCGGAGGAGGAGAACAGGGATGGGATGCGGAATTTGGGGATTGAGATGTGAGACGAGGGATACGAGGAGTCCGGTAGTGGGTAGGCTAATATTCACTTGACACTAACATCAGATATTACATACAAAATATTTGCATGTGGAAACAAAAAATAGGCGATAACCCAGTGGTATGCGCTATAGCTTCTAACTATGAGGTTGAAGGTTCGATCCTTTCTGAGCTAGAATTTAATTTTTGTTTTCCTATTTTTTTGCTCCCCCCACAAATTAATTACAGTATTTTGTCCTCCCCAAAAATTAATTACATGAGTTGCGCTTAGTTACTTATTATTTTTCTACTAGTATTTTATCCCACTATATGCGAACAACCAGCGAAAACACCAGACTTAAGCAAGTATTTTTCTTTTAAAACAATGAAAGCCGTCTTTTATTCACTAAACTGAACCTATCTCTGTAACATCACAAATTACTCTATTGTCATACCATATTGATCATAAACCCATATACTGTAAATATATGTAGTCACATTCATTGATCAGAGCGCCTTCTTCTAGAACGGTTATAGTACGAATACTCATAAGGTTGGTTCAATGCCCGCCTCCCCAAAACTTGTCTTGCAAGTTTCCTAGCGAAGTTGATGAAGATGATATAATCAAGACTTACATGTCCCTTAGAAAGCGTAGGTCAAACAAGTAGTGGCATAGGAACTCACCAAGCTTGCAACTAAGTCGATACCCTTTGCGATGAAGAAACAAAGGGCGCGATTGGTACTATACTTTAGAGGAACGATATAGTTGCGACAAGTATACTTTAAGAGAAATGGTTCAATACACTTAGTTGATTCTCAACCGTTCATTAAAGCTCATCCAATGGTTATCATGACTTTGACACCTCTGATGTTTGTGAGTGGTGCACAGAGATGGTGTTAGCAAAATGGGTAAAGGAGTAATTTCACGTGCTCACTGTCTTAAAACTATCCAGCACGCGCATCACTTTCCTCCCTCACGCCAAGCGAAGCAGAGAGAGAGTTTCGGGAGTCGAGGCGGCGGCGATCTCCTCAACGACCGCCGTCGGCGATGGTAGCGGCGATGAACACCTCATAGCGGAGGAGACGCGTCCGTCCCCTCCTCCCCACAGGCGCCGGTGACGGCGAGTGGATGCCGGAATTGAATTGTTAATTTTGAATAAAAACTTAAAACTCCACGAGAAGGTACCTTTCTATTCCGTTTTTAGTTACTGTCAAACTGGATTCCTCAAAGAAAAAGAAACAGCAAGGATAACAGTGCAACAGACGGACATTATCAGCTTTGATTTTTCATTTAAATAACGACTGCTCGCTTGTATAGGTTGATACAGCCAAACGGTGTACGCACTATCTTCCATGATTTCTCATGCGTAGTATAGAATGAACTATGGCGGCGAATTGCAATGGCGTGTCAGCGGTGCAGGTGGGAGTCCAGCGTGAAATTTGGAACTCATTCAGAGAACGATTGCTCGCCCACATAGGTTAATATAGCCAAACGGTGTATGTACTGCCTTCTACGATTTCTCATGTGTAGTACGAAATGAACTTTGGCGGTGAATTCTAATGGCACATCAGCGGTACAGATGGGAGTCTAACGTGAAATTTTCAGCTCATTCGGAGAACGACTGCTTGCTTGTATAGGTTGATACAACCAAACGGTGTACATACTGCCTTCTACGATTTCTCATGTGCAGTATGAAATGAACTTTGGTGGCGAATTGATAGGAACAGGGTCCCGATCTTCCAACAGGTTCTGGATATGTTCGATTTGGTGGAGGCGCGACACAAATCGATCCGGCTTCCGAACGACACGTTCCGAACCCTGCAATCGCAGCACCACGTCTCCTCAGGTTATCAACCGTGCGCGGCCCGGTTGACCTCGCCAATAAGGCTAATCCTCGCCTGCGAATCGAAGAACACAAGCAAGAACAAGGAAGAACACAACTGAATTGCGGATTTATTGATATAGCACTCGAAAGTTGGGGTCTCACAAACCGATGAACGGCGAAACTGTTCAAAGACAGAATTAATCTAAGCAAAACACAACCCTAATGGTGGGGGTGGCGGCTGGATATAAAGGAGTGAGGGGCGTGCAAAACCCCTGGACGCGCCCCTAATGGGCTCCAACACGATACAAAGCCGAACGGCCCAAAAGACGGTGGCGCAGCACCCTGACAGATTCTGAACGTTCACTTGTTTCGATGATTCCTGTTGACTCAGAAGGAATTTTGACATGGGACCAGAGCCATTGGAAAGGTCTTCTTCTTAGCTTTCCATACATATGTAGAACGTCCAAAACGGAGTCCGGATGCGATCTGGGTGTCCGTTTTAGTGCGGCCTAGTTCTGGACTCCGAATTGGATTCGAAGTCGGCTTGAGTTGGGCCTCCAACTTGATTCGACCGCCCTTGCTGGACTTGTGCGCCCCGTAGCCCTTCTCCAAGTACTTCCAGGTCCTCTCCATGGTTCCTAATCATAATTAAATCATTAGGTAGCAATCTATTCTCAAATGAACAAAAAGAAGTACTTAGGAACGAGCTCACCTGTAAATTCAATTATCGGGCGCGAGCTCTAGTGATTGGTCCTTGAATGTCAAGTGGAGGAGTGTTGTGTGTATCCAAAGAAGTGATGTTCTCATCATCCTCCCCCTCTTGAAGTGGAGTTGCCCTCAACTCAGCCTCATCTTCATCTCCCAAGTATGGCTTCAAATCTGAAATGTTAAAGGTGGGACTAACCCCAAACTCGGGAGGCAACTCAAGTTTATATGCATTATCATTTATCTTCTCAACTATCTTAAAAGGACCAGCAGCTCTAGGCATCAATTTTGATTTTCTTAACTCAGGAAATCTATCCTTTCGCAAGTGCAACCAAACAAAATCACCCGGTTCAAGTTTAACTTCCTTTCTACCTTTACTACCAGTAATCCTATATTTTTCATTCATCTTTTCAATGTTTGCCTTAGTAGTCTCATGCATTTTGACAATGAAATCAGCACGCTCCTTAGCATCATTATGAACTCTCTCACTAGTAGGCAAAGGTAAAATATCAAAGGGCACGGGGATTGAATCCATACACTACCTGAAAAGGACTTACCTTGGTGGTGGAGTGTTCCGCTCGATTATATGCAAACTCAACATGTGGCAAACACTCTTCCCACAGCTTCAAATTATTCTTCAAAACAGCTCTCAACATGGTAGACAATGTGCGGTTCACCACCTCGGTTTGGCCATCAGTTTGTGGGTGACATGTTGTAGAGAACAACAACTTTGTACCCAACTTGTTCCATAGAGTACGCCAAAAGTGACTTAAGAACTTGGCATCACGATCTGAAACAATAGTAGACGGCATACCATGCAAACGAACTATCTCTTTGAAAAAGAGGTCAACAATATGAACGGCATCATCGGTTTTATGACATGGTATAAAGTGGGCCATCTTAGAAAAGCGATCCACAACAACAAAAATGCTATCCCTCCCCCTCTTAGTCCTGGGCAATCCTAAAACAAAGTCCATAGAAATATCTGCCCACGGAATAGAAGGAATAGGAAGAGGCATATATAAACCATGTGGATTCAAGTGACATGTAGTGCAGCGAGCAACAAATCGCTCAACATCTCGCCGCATCTTTGGTCAAAAGAAGTGTGTGGCCAGAACGTCCTCTGTCTTCTTAGCACCAAAATGTCCCATCAAACCGCCTCCATGCGCCTCCTGCAACAACAAAAGACGAACGGATCCAACTGGAATGCATATGCGGTTAGCTCTAAACAAGTACCCATCATTGATCACGAATTTATTCCATGCTTGTCCCTCTTTACAATGCAACAACACATCCTTAAAATCAGCATCAAAAGCATATTGTCCTTTAATAGTTTCAAGACCAAATATGCAACAATCAAGTTGAGACAACATGGTATAGCGTCGAGACAAAGCATCAGCAATCACATTATCCTTCCCTTTCTTGTGTTTAATGACATAAGGAAAAGATTCAATAAATTCAACCCACTTAGCATGTCTACGATTCAAATTGGTTTGACTACGAATATGCTTAAGTGATTCATGATCGGAATGAATGACAAATTATTTAGGCCATAAATAGTGTTGCCACGTCTCTAAAGAACGAACAAGAGCATACAATTGTTTATCATACGTGGAATAATTAAGAGCAGGACCATTCAATTTTTCACTAAAGTAGGCAACAGGTTTGCCTTCTTGCATCAAAACACCACCAATACCAATTCCGCTAGCATCACATTCCAGTTCAAAAGTCTTACCAAAATCCGGAAGTTGGAGCAATGGTGCGTGTGTAAGCTTGTCCTTCAAAAGATTAAAGGACTCCTCTTGTGATGGCCCCCAATGGAACACGACGCCCTTCTTTGTCAACTCAATCAACGGTGTCGCAATGGTGCTGAATTCTTTGACAAAGCGGCGATAAAATCCTGCAAGGCCAAGAAAACTCCGCACTTGGGAGGACCGTCGTGGGTGTGGGCCAACTCCATATCGCCTCCACCTTGGCTCTATCAACCTCAATTCCTGTGGAGTCACAACATAGCCAAGAAAAAGACTCGATCCGTGCAAAGGTGCACTTATCAAGGTTACCAAACAAGCGTGCATCTCTCAAAGCATTAAGAATAGCACGTAAGTGAGTCAAATGTTCATCCATGGACTTGCTGTAAATCAAGATATCATCAAAGTAAACGACCACAAATTTGCCAATGAAAGGACGTAAAACCTCGTTCATTAATCTCATGAAAGTGCTAGGTGCATTAGTTAAACCAAAAGGCATGACTAACCACTCATACAAGCCGAACTTAGTTTTAAAAGCAGTTTTCCATTCATCGCCAAGCTTCATTCTTATTTGGTGGTATCCACTACGCAAGTCAATCTTTGTGAAAATTATAGCACCACACAACTCATCAAGCATGTCGTCTAGCCTAGGAATAGGATGACGATATCGTATAGTAATGTTGTTAATGGCTCTACAATCTACACACATACGCCAAGAACCATCTTTTTTGGGAACCAAAAGAACAGGAACAACACAAGGACTAAGGCTCTCACGTACATACCCACGGTCCAAAAGGTCTTGAACTTGTCGCTGAATCTCCTTAGTCTCTTCGGGATTGGTCCTGTACGCCGCACGGTTTGGCAAACTCACTCCAGGAATCAAGTCAATCTGGTGGTCAATCCCTCGAATGGGTGGAAGTCCTAGAGGTATCTCATCGGGAAAACATCTCTAAACTCCTGCAAAGGTTAGTGACAGAGCGGTGCAAAGTGCAAGGCATATTATCAAGAGAAAATAAAGCATCCTTGCACACCAAAGCATAACATGTCTCATTAACATTATCAATTTCAGCAAGGTCTAATTTTGTGGCAAGCATAACAGAATTTTTCAAATGGATTACTTGCTGTTTTTCAGATTTATCATGTTCCTTTGGATCATTAGCAGCAATGACTCTCTCCCTATCGGCCTCTATAATCTCATTGGGGTCAAAGGTAGTAAAGTAACTTTCTTTCCCTTATGCATAAAAGTATATTTGTTACTACTACCATGGTGTAAAGCATCATTATCAAATTCCCAAGGTCGACCCAATAAAAGAGAGCATGCTTGCATGGGAACCACATCACAATCAACATGATCAGCATAACCACCAATGGAAAAATGGACTCGGCATGTTTGTGTTACCTTAGCTTTTCCAGAGTCATTTAACCATTGAATATGGTATGGATGTGGATGCGGTTGCGTGGTCAAGTCAAGCTTCTTGACCAAATCAGAACTCACCAAGTTGTTGCAGCTTCCTCCATCAATGATGATACATGCGCGCCAGTTCTTGATTGCGAAGAAAGTCTGAAACAAATTATGGTGTTAAAGCTTATCGGGGTGTTGTACCTATGTGCTGAGGACTCGCTGCACAATGATGCTGCGTAGCGTCGCTGTGGACGCCCCACCAAGGACCAGGTCGTCATCACCACCGCCATTGTCATCCGAGGCAGCAGCAACATCATCATCCTCCTCGACATCCGGTGCTGATGTAGCCTCCATCTTACGTGGCGATGTATGCCCGTTGGCTAGGGCAATTCTTACGCACATGACCAAGCCCTTGGCAGCGGTGGCAGAATGTTGGAGGAGCGGCCCGTTGAAGCCACGGAAGAAGAACTCTTGGCTGGAACGCAAAGAATTTTTGTAGCATCTGCAAAGCGTGTCGTGGAGGGTGGCCGGTGGCGCTGCTGCAATCTTGTTCACAGTGGTGGAGAAGAACGAAAACTCAAGAAGACTTGGGCAGTCCGTCGATGTAGTCGTGCGCGGCGTGTAGAAGGGTCATCCGGTGCTTGCCTTCGCTGATTCCTTGCGCCCCTGCAATTCTTTTTCTGCAAGCATAGCAAGCTGGAACAAGCGGTTGATAGTAAATTCTTTATAATCAACAATGTCCTGAATTTCACGCCAGTAACCCCCATAGAAACGACAAATCTTATCCTCCGTGTCCTCAACAACCCCACAACGCATCATACCCTTTTGAAGCTCAAAGCATAATAGTCCTGAATGTAACGATCACCTTGTTCTAAGCGCTGCAATTTTTTCTCAAATCAAGTTTATATGTGGGAGGAACAAAGCGACACGCATATCTTCTTTTAACCGCTCCCATGTATCAGGTTGTAAGCGCATGTTAGTTCATTTCACCAGATAATAGCAAAGTCCTTAAACTCACTAGTAGCTTGTCTAACTCTATGTTGTTCAGGAACCAAGTGAGAATTAAATTTCTGCTCTACCGTCATCTCCCAATCAAGATATATATCAGCATCACAAAGACCAGCAAAAGATGGAATGGTAAACTTGACTTTAGCAAAAGGGTTGTCGTTACCATGACGGTTCTGGTTATTACTTCCCATACCCTGTCGGTTTTGCTGAAAACGCCGACGTAGTCGTGCATCTTGTGTCGCCCGCTGATCAATGTTGCCATCCGCATCATACACTGTGTCATCATCAGGATGATGGCCATCATTGACAAGTGGCAGGCGTGCCTCCAATGTGTCCATCCGACCAGTGAGGTCAGCCATTCTCGCGCCATTCCGTGGTGTTCAACTTGGCAATGGCGGCGACGATGGTGTCCATTCTCGCGTCGAGATCAGTGATTGAAGCATTTTGTTTGTCGAGCGCAGCTTGTAGATGACCGCGACTAACACACTCGTTGAAATCGACCGATGTCTCGTCTCCTTTGTCTCCTGCCATGGTTAGTGGAAACACAGGGAAAACAAAAGGATTATCCCTATCAACTACAAATGAAGGGCAGGGGGAACTCGCAAAGGAAGTGGCTTACCAAGCTCTTACAAGTGTTTTTACCAAAGCAGCAGGTGGTACAACCGGTGGCTGGTTCGTGATACCATGTCGGCGTGGATACGATTGCAAGGGTCAAAAGCGTGATATCCAGTAGATATATGGAGCTTGGAAGGCCAAATATATCGATGGAACACAAATCAATAACAGATAGTAATGCTGAATAAATGTCCAAAGCACGGTCCTAGTTGCTGGCCTAAATGTGTCCTATATCGGTGTTAGGATATGATGAACAAGGAATCACAACGAGAAAGTAGCGAAGACAAGCAACAAAGATGGCAGGAATGAGAAACTTAATTCAGCATAAGCACAAAACAAATGAAGCTCTATCACCTAAAACTGTGCTCTGTCCGGTTTTTCTCTCTTTTTTTCCTTTTTTTTGGCCACGGATAGCACTTTTCTCTCTTCTCTACTAAGCCAAAATTTTTCTTTTTTGTGTCTTTTTAATTTTATTTTTTTCACAGAGCAGAGCACAGAAATAGGAACCACACAAAGTTTCAACTCAATCTGATGTAAGGTGTGGCCTACAGAAAATAATGAATGTGCTGGAAATTCGGTGAATCAATTTCGAAGCTCGAGTACTGCACTTTCCAGGCCAAATTTGGGGGAAAATAAAATCGCCGAACCCGACAAAGTTGGAGAGTATCGGATGTAAAATTTAATTTCACCCAATTTCAAAAAAAAATCGCCTGATTTCGAGTCCGTATGCGAAAGTTTTGGCCGTTTGAAGATGGGCCTCTGAGTTATGGTTGCTGGGAGTCCAAAACGAAATCGGGTGGAGGGAATTGGTGGAAATTGGTGGCGGAAGCTCGGGGAAAGGTGGGGGATGATGCTGTGTGATCACGAGACGTGAAGGATGACTCAAACAGAGGGTGGGATATGGGTGGGAAAACAAAAACAGAGGGTTAAATACGCGATGGATGACGGCTAGGGTTTGTATGGGATGAAGCGGAAGCAAGACAACCCGAAATAAAACACAATCTAAACCAGCAACACAACTCGAATAAGGACACGAACTCAATACTACGGACTCTGGAATCAAATTGTGCAAAGGCTAAACGAGATCTAGGACAGGAAACAACCTATGACTACAATTTTTTTGTAGGGCTTTTTCATGGACTCTAGGATGAAACCGAAAACCACAAAGGAGGGTAACGCGAACCTGAAGGAACACCTGAACCTCTGATACCACTTGATAGGAACAGGGTCCCGATCTTCCAACAGGTTCTGGATATGTTCGATTTGGTGGAGGCGCGACACAAATCGATCCGGCTTCCGAACGACACGTTCCGAACCCTGCAATCGCAGCACCACGTCTCCTCAGGTTGTCAACCGTGCGCGGCCCGGTTGAGCTCGCCAAGAAGGCTAATCCTCGCCTGCGAATCGAAGAACACAAGCAAGAATAAGAAAGAACACAACTGAATTGTGGATTTATTGATGTAGCACTGAAAGTTGGGATCTCACAAACCGATGAACGGCGAAACTGTTCAAAGACAGAATTAATCTAAGCAAAACCCAACCCTAATGGTGGGGGTGGTGGCTGGATATAAAGGAGTGAGGGGCGTGCAAAACCCCTGTACGCGCCCCTAATGGGCTCCAACACGATACAAAGCCGAACGGCCCAAAAGACGGTGGTGCAGCACCCTGACAGATTCTGAACGTCCACTTGTTTCGATGATTCCCGTTGACTCAGAAGGAATTTTGACATGGGACCAGAGCCATTGGAAAGGTCTTCTTCTTAGCTTTCCATACATATGTAGAACGTCCAAAACGGAGTCCGGATGCGATCTGGGTGTCCGTTTTAGTGCGGCCTAGTTCTGGACTCCGAATTGGATTCGAAGTCGGCTTGAGTTGGGCCTCCAACTTGATTCGACCGCCCTTGCTGGACTTGTGCGCCCCGTAGCCCTTCTCCAAGTACTTCCAGGTCCTCTCCATGGTTCCTAATCATAATTAAATCATTAGGTAGCAATCTATTCTCAAATGAACAAAAAGAAGTACTTAGGAACGAGCTCACCTGTAAATTCAATTGTCGGGCGCGAGCTCTAGTGATTGGTCCTTGAATGTCAAGTGGAGGAGTGTTGTGTGTATCCAAAGAAGTGATGTCCTCATCACGAATTCTAATGGCACGTCAGTGGTACAGATGGGAGTGTAACGTGAAATTTTCAGCTTATTCGGAGAACGACTGCTCGCTTGTATAGGTTGATACAACCAAACGGTGTACGTACTACCTTCTACGATTTCTCATGTGCAGTACTATAATTGTAGCCTGTAGGTTGTTTTTCTGAATATATAATTTTGGAAGTTTTTGAATACCAGCTCCAAAGTATTGTAGCATGTATTGTACAGTTAACCGTTCAGTTAAACGTGGAAAACTAAAAATACAATTCTGCCCCTACCAATTGAATGGCCAGATGTGGTGGAGGTGTTAGCACCTCCAGCACCTCCGTATGGACTGAACCAAATCTCATACTTTAATTTAAACTATTGTGTGCATGTTATTCATTTGTACCTAATCAACATGGTTTTAAGTTTCACTCAAACTTATACAAAGTTCATCAAATCATTAATGGTCCACGAACATGATGTGATGACACCCAAACAAAATTTCTAAAATTTGACAAACTGGACAGCTCACAAATTTATAAACGAAGTTAAATTTCCGCCAAAATAGAGATCCCGCCAATATTCTCCCAAACAAAGTCACAACCGCGCCTTCTTCCTGCTAAAACCGCGAAAAAAATACGAAGCGCCAAAACCCCCCGCCTGGACCCACGTTTTTGCCGCCCCCGCCTACCCTCCGCCCAAATTAATCCCCTCCTTAATCTAATCTGGAGGGGGAGAAAGAGAGAGCCGCCGCCAAATAGTGTCTCCGCTCCTGTAGATGGCGACACCTGAGGACTCGACGGGAGCACCTGCGGCCACGGGGGGAGGGGAAGGTGGGTCACCGGCGGCCACGACGGCAGCGGCGGTTCCTGTACCTGAACCCAATGATGAGGACTTAGACGATGACGATGAAGATGATGACACCTGCATAGATGATGGAATTGTCGCACCTGTGAATTCTGTAGGACATGGAGATGATGATTTTTTGGTTTAAATTGGGAACCTTGTGCTTGTGTAATATTGTTTTTTGTCTCTAATTATTCTTCTGCTGCAACACTCTAATTATTATTGTAATAAACGTTTCAGCTCTGAATCACTAGGCTGCAACACCGTTTATTTATAATGGTAAAGATATATATATATATATTTATTTATTTATTTTTATTATATTTTTAGAAATCATAAAAAATTTCCCTCCCTAATAACTTCCCCACAATACGCGACTCCTTCTTTTATAATAGTAAAGATATATATATATATACATATTTATTTTTATTATATTTTTAAAAAACATAAAAATTTTCCCTCCCTAATAACTTCCCCACAATACGCACATCCCGCCCAAATTCCTCAGCCCCGTTCAAAACCATCGCGGCCCTAAATCTTCCGCCCGCAGACGCCTGACCGCGTCGCCTCGCCTCCGCCCCTCGGCCCCTCCGCCTCGCCTCCCGGCCTCCCCACTCCGCCGGCGCCTGCTCCCACGGGACCCCTCCCACGCCGCCCCGCCGCCTCATCCCCACCTCCTCGCTGCCGCCTCGTCCCCTCCTCCCAGCCTCCCGCCTCCCGTCTCCCTCCGCCTCCGCCCCTCGACCCTCCGCCCCTAGCCCTCCCAGCCTCCCCACTCCGCCGGTGCCTGTTCCCACGAGACCCCTCCCACGCCGCCCGCCGCCTCATCCCCACCTCCCCCCGCCGCCTCGCCCCCACCTCCCCGGCCTCCCGTCTCCCTCCGCCTCCTCCGCCTCCCCGGCCTTCGCGCCATCGCCTCCTCCGCCTCCATCGCCTCCCCCGCCGCCCTGGTACAATACCGCTATTATTGCTTCTACTTCTTGTATTATTATATATTTCTGGTTTGATTGTGCTGCTTTAGTATTAATGATCAATTGTGGAGAATAGCTTCATTTGGGGTATATATATTATAAGGTAGTTCTGTTTTGAGCTTAGATTATCTAAAGCTTATAGGGTTAGATGAATCTTGTCAAATAGAAGCATACTAAAATGACAATTAATGCATGTGCATCGATCTTTTGGGGGGGGACAGAAGACCAAGCATCTAATGGGATCCAAACCGTTCTCCCAATGTAGCTACGAGCAGGTAATGAAAAATTAAACTTATCTGATCCTTTTCTTAAATGATCAATTGTTCACAAGGCACAAATACTGGAGAAGAGCCAACTGATCTGACTCTTTGGATGGCTACCCACATGAAGAACGGGGAATGGTCAAACAACGCTTCTAGGGATGTCTATGTGAGTAGTAAATTTAATTTGTTCATGACTTAGTACATTTTTCAGAATTTTGTGCATAAAACTTAACTGATTTAACTTCTTATTTTCTCTTATCACACTTAGGATGATGCAGCCTTCAAAATTACTGACCTATCAACAGAGTCAGATAAAGACTTCCTTACAGTTGAAGAGGAAAACATTGCTTTCCAATCAAGTTACAAGGAAAGCACCGGTACCAAATCATGCAAAGCTCATGGCCATGGATACATGGCGAAATATCCCACATGAAGCCAACTGTTGAAAGACAGACTCGATGAACAATCCCGTGCTTCAGCTGCAGCCCACCGAAAAAATAATGAGCTCGAAGATGAGGTGCAAATGTTAAAGGAACAAATTGCAAATGGAGTTGCTGAAAGGGAAGAAATTAGGCGAGAGATGCAAGAGGAACTGGAGAAGGAAAGGAACGCAAGAGAACAACTTAGGCAAGAGTTCCTTTCATTGCTAGCACAACAGAGAGAAGCAACATTACAGGTAATACATCTGTACATACGCAGCGATGGCTCTTTGCACATTTGTTGTTGATGGCTTGCAGCGACCACCCAACCCTAACAGCCCTAATGTTTTTCCTCATGGTCCATATGCAGGCTAACCAGGGAAGTACATTGAACACAAGGGAAAGCGAGGCTAATCCAAGTGAGGAAGACGAAAACATGACAACATTGGACAAGGCTAACCTAGATAGTACATTGAACACCACAGAAAAGACACCTGAACATGTGGAAGGAACATTACAACAGGTAACAAAATTTGCAAATAGTTTGCTGCCATAGATGCAAGGCTTAACAAAGGAAGGCCATATGGTTCTTTTGCACAAAGCAATATTTTAAATTTCAATTACTACTAATTATTTTTGAAGGCATCAATTTAACAAGTATTTGCTTTAACAGAACTATCATTGACTCTCTAGTGAAGGTTCCATCTACCAACACTAGCTAACAACTAGAAGAAGGTTAATATTGCGGGTTACATCCACCCTCTCTGGCTCCATCTGCCAGGATACCCTTCCGAGAGTTCCCTCCACTCTCGGAATACAAAACTTTTGATTTTAAAACCAAAACCAGAAATCTACCATGTGAATGCATTCCTTGCCCGCCCTTGACCGTGGGCACGGCTATTCGAATAGTTTTACACTCTGCAAAGGTTGTACAACTTTACCCACAAGAGATAATTTATCCTAAAAGTCAACACGCTTCCTTTGGCATGAGACCCAGATAAAATATCACAAAGCCTTTACCTTACTCTAATCTAGCTAGATACCACCCGCGAGGTTTCACCGCAGTAGGCTAACCGCCCGAACAGAAGCCCCTCTTGCGCCATATGAGTACAAGAAATCCTGTCCCTCACTTGTGAATAACCAGTCCATCCACGGCATCCACTTTCCACCGGTGGCACCTAAACTAGACTATCGTAAGTTAGTCACTAGGTCGTACCCATATAGACTTGTGGTTGTGCGGTTAATGCTCGATTTGGACAAACACAAGCGTCGGTCCTTAATTGACTAGGGTGGAACATACACTTAACAAGTTCTCGTGCTTACTGCACCAATCCAAACCAACCATCCACCCTAATCTAAACCAATTTTCACATTTTAGTTTATTTTAAAAGAACAGTGGCAACTCCAATTACCACTAATTTTCATAAACACAGGGGGGGTATTACAATAATTCATAATTTCCCATTTTCAAGATTATCCAAAGTATTAGATAGCAAGACTAAGCATTATACTACCATTCCACTATTCACAAAGATTCAGTAATAATCTCATTATTGAGACAAATGAAATTCTAGGGTGACAAAGGTACATGGCATTCAATTTCAATGGAGGGTATAACAAGGTTGGTTTAACTAACCCTTAAGATTTGAACTAATATTTTATATAAATAGCAATGCACATAATTTAAAATAATTAAAACATTTCAAAATCATAGGTTCGAAATGATCAAAGGAGACTTGCCTTGCTCGGAGACTTGATGTTGCGAACCGCCAAAATCGAACTCTCCGGATTAGTCATAGTCCACACGCGAGGAACCAAACAAAATAAATTCAAATAAAACCCAATTAAAATCCAAAAATTATAAAATATATATTGATGGATAGGTTATGATTTCAGATGAATTTAGGAGAAAGAATCAACGGATTCGGAGTTCGTATGAGGGATATCGAATATCTGAAAGTTTTGGACATCACATGAAATGATAACAACATTCGAGAATTACTTTTTGAATAGTACGGTGTCGATTGGCTACAAGGTGGCTGGCGAATGGGCAAAATAGAATGCTGGCAATGAGACGAAGGTGGTGACACGGTATGGCGGCGAGAACGGCGGCAATCACCGGCGGTGAGGGAACACACGATGTGGCGTGGTAGCGACAACGGCAGTTAGAGACCGTACGGCGGCGACAAAGATAAGGTGTGAGAGAAGAATAATTTTCGAGAAAGGGACAAGGAGAAGTAAGGTGAGCACGGCCTAGAACGCGCGAGGCGGTTAGAAAAATATCGGCTAAGCGAAAACTCACCGGAGGCGACGCAATCGTCGTTTGAACAACGACGGTACCAAACACGAAAAACTCAATATCTTCGTGCTCGTGAGAGCGAATCCAAAACCGTCTCAAACGTAGCCACCTGGGATAGTTTGGCACGCTTGACGCGAACGGATTGTGGAAAGCATTCCCGGACAGGCAGGGATGCGAAGTGCCATTTGCGGCCATGGCAAGGTGTCGGGGTCAAAAATTTAGGAAAGGGTTTTGGACAAATGGAAGAGAGCACGGCGTAGAACGCGTCGAGGCCAACTCAACGGTGCAGACGGCTCGGCCAACGGACTAGTGAAACGCGGTGGACAAACTTTTATGTAGCCGACAGGCTGACATGGACATTCCGGGCAAACGGAGAGGAATTAATATGCACGACTTGCGGCGAAACGAAGAGTAGAGTGTGGGGAACGTGATGCTCACCTTGGTTTTGGTCGGGCATGCACATACGGCTAGTGGCGATGCGAGGAACGACGACGCGCTATGGCCCACGGTGGCGGCGGTGCTCGCGAGTTCCGCGAAGGCGAGGTGAGCACCGTGTAGAACGCGCAAAGCGAAGCTAATGGTGTGGTCAACCGTTGCGGACTCCACTGTAGGCGACGCATAAGCGGCGAAGAACGCCATTTTGTTGGCGAGAAAAATGCCGATTGCGGCGAGGAGAAAGGGAGAGAGGCCTTTAGATTTCAGAGGCTTGGTGAGGATGAGGAGAGGCACCCGGTGCTTCCTTTTATAGGCGTGGAGGTGGACCGGATGGGGAGATCCGCGAGGGAATGTCTTTCGGTGCTATGGCATATTCCCGCGAAATGGACGCATGAAATTGGGGGCTAAGGCTGGGAATGGAAAGGTCTTAATGAGAGGATTCAAATGCATTTTGTGGCGCAAGAAATGGTTGAGAAAATCAAAAGTTATGGAAGTTTTAAGAACTCAGCCATGGCGCTGCGCGTCGCGCTCGGGAACAGCCATCGTCCGTGCAGAAGAATACTGTAGCAGGAGAGAGAAAATAATAATAAAATAATAATTGTTTTTCCGAAAAAAAATAAATTCCAAAAAATTTAGAAAAATTTCACAGATATCCTTGGAACCCGAAAATACCAAATAAAATAATTTCAGATTTAATTGAAGTATTTTTGTACCAATAAAAATATTTTTACTTTCTAAGCTTTAATTTAATCAAAATAAATTCAAAAACTCCAAAAATTTAAAAATAGGATAGAAATGAATAGATTAGAATTTTAGATGAATTTAGAAATTTGAATAGGCTCAATCGGAATTAAAATGAAGAAATACGATCTTTTGGAAGTTTAAAAGGAGAGAAAAAGAATAAACTGATTTTCTGGAATTATTTTTGAACTGAAATGACAGATTATGACATCATCAAGGAAATGATTTTCAGAGGAATTATATTTCTATGAAAAATGGAATTTATGATGTTAGGGTGACGTCAGCAGAGATTTTGATTTTCTGGCCGAATTATTTTTCAACAGGAAAAGGGTTTTATTCTTGGCAGTGGGACCGGCTTTGTGGGTCGGGTCCGTTGACCGGGGAGAAGGCTGAGGTGGCACGTGGCTGGCGTAGCGCTTGCATGGCTCACGACTGCTGAGGTGGTGCATGGGGACTGAGGGCATCGGTGAATGGCGGCACGCTTTGGGTCGACGAGAGGTGCGCAAGAGGAGAAGGACACGAGGAGTTAAGTGCACCTTGGCACGACACTCGAAATTCTCGGTGGTAGCGGCGACGAGGATGTAGGGGTGGCGAAGTGAGGCGTTAGCGGCAAGGCTCTTGGCGGTGGATTCACTCGGTGGAGGCGGGGATGTGCGCACGCAGTGCGCGAAGGTGGAGGCAACGACGGCTATCGGTTACACCAAAGTTAAGGTTGGCGCAAAGATGAGTAAAGCGGGAGATAAGCAGGGTTTAAAGTGGGTAAATGGTGGAGGTTGAATGCGGGAGTGATTAGGCTTTCAATTTGTAGCAAATGCTCGAGCTAACGAGAAGAAACATCCAAATTCAAGAGCTCAAAGGGGCATTAATAGTGGCGGTGGAAGGTTGAAGAAGGCAAGAAAAAAAGAAGGCGACAGTGGGGTTGGGTGTCGGCGAGAGGAAGAGAGAGGAGGAAGAAGTGGGCGGTCGGACAAATGCCACGAGGCGAAAGAGAAATCAGGCCATCGGATTAAAGCGAAGGGGTAAGTGAAGGCGGATGGCTGAGATTAAACCGAGCGAGGATGGATTGAATCAGGGAGCGACACGTGATGGCCGAGTAGAGAGGTTGAGGATTAAATTTGATTTTGATTTTGAAAAAAAAATTTAGATAAATCCAAATAAAGTTCAAATACTTTAAATTAATTAATTTGAAACTAAATTTTTGAGAGCGAAATTTTGGGATGTTACAAACCTACCCCCTTAGAAAGAATCTCGTCCCGAGATTGGACAGACTAGGAAAAAGAAAGGAGAGGAAAACTCGGCTCTTAGGTCCTCTTCACCTCCCAAGTTGCTTGACTTCAAATGGTTGCTGCATCGTGCTTTGCGGAACTTTATGGTCATGCTTCTTGCAGGCATTCACTTCCTTCATGATTCTATCTTGTCGTTCGATGCTCAAGTATTCCTTTAAGCGAGAAATACTGAAGACAATAACAAATTGGATTGGTACATCTTTAGTCGCTGCAAGCTCGAGTTAACTTCAATTGCCCTTATCATATCGATTAATTCAGAATTCCACCAAAAGGGCTTAACTTCCGCAAGTGTTCATCCGAGAAAGACATAATTATTTCAACTCTTCAAAATTCTTGATTCCAAAATCATATACCCGATTGCACCTTATCGATTCACATTGATTTCAACAAATAATCCCATAAACTTTTATTCTCTGCTCTAATTTGAATCGACAACCAACCATAGAATTTTTCTAACAAGAATCCAATAACATTGTAATTTGTGATTTCCACCAATTGCTTTATGATCATTATCTAATTCAATGATCCATAACTCGATCAAATAATATAAGATTAATCCAACCTTTTAGTAATCATCAATCAAGTTTAATGTCATCTAAGCCATAATTTAATATTCATTAATCCACCAACATCAATCTCTTGATAATCATCATTTTGGTTCCACCGAATTTGAATAAACTCAATTAATCCTTATCGCGCAATCTCTCAATTACTTCTTATTGGACAATCTTTCAATTAATTATTATCGGACAATCTCTTAATTAATTCTTATTGGTTAATCTATCTCCCATAATTAATTTAAATCCTCCAAGTTATCCATTTGAAGATCCTTAAACGACCTAGTTAATCCCATTAGTTAAAATCCAATTATCTAACAATGATCTATTAAATCCACCAATTCAAATTGACATTTCAAAGTCTACTTTACAATGATAAAATTAATCCACCAAGATATCTAAGTGTATTATCTTTTACAATTCCACTAGTGTCCACTTATTAATAGGTCCACCAAACTCTGATAATCAATTAACTCCACAAACTTCATCTACTCTTCATGATTCACCCAAATCACCAAAAATTGATATCATGAATTGTTTATGATTATTCAACTTCTTAATCTTTTAATCACTCCTTTTACTTGATCAATCTCTTAATACCAATTCTCCAATAATCACAAATAATCCCTTCAACAAAAATATTGTTTTGCATCCAATTGCTCCTTTCAATCCTAGATAATAAATCCAAGGTATCAAATTTAGACACTTCCCATGATCTAATTAGTTCCACCAAGTTTACTACTGTACTCATTCTCCATGATCTATTTAATCCACAAGTATTACTTTCTTCACATTTATTCATAATCAATTGGTATCTAAAAATATACCTTTGTTTTTCTCAATTCACTCGAATATTATTCAATCTTGTCAATTATAAATCCAAGATATATCACTCTAGCAACAATTCTTCAAATTACCTATCTTGACATGCACTGATTATGACAGCTTCCCCGACAAGAGTACTTTCCATAAATATGTTGCCTTCCATATACTCTAGGTCTCCAAGGATTCTCCAAACTTGGACTGCGGTGAAAGAATTGGAGCTTGCACTATTGCGTAGCAGGGTTAGCAAAGATAAGAGGAAGTAGCACAGATAAGAGATCGGGGAACGACTAAACACCATCCCAAACAAACACTCAAGAGAGAAACAAACAACAACTAGGAGAAACTTAGCTTGAAATCAAAATAGTTTTAAGGGTGATTGTACTACAAGTATACAAAGACTTGGTGCAGTTCACCTAACACACAAGCAAGTAATATATAAGCGTTCTAAAATCGTAGGACTTTACTTGGGTACTACAACTAAAGAGCTAGTCCTCGCTCCTTCATGATGACGAGCTTCTCCAAGTGCTTCTTAGACGCAACCTTCATGAGCCATCTATAGAAATTACAAAGGAAGGGGTACAATTACCATTCCAAAAGGAAATAAGCGGATAGATAAGGAGAATGCCATGACAACGGTAAGGATAGAAAGATAAGAAAAGACAAGGATAGCACATTTTTAGATTTTTATTTTATAAAATAAATTTTGAAGCTCTTCTTTTAACGACCATTCTAACTAGGTCACATCCTACAGTCAAATTGGCTCTGATACCATCTCTGTCGGCACCCCGGATTCTCAAACCCGGACCCTCTGTGTATTACTGCACTAGTCCCAGATCAAAGCTAGTGCACACAGTTAAACAGAATGGAAAACATCACCATCGACGATTTATTACAATATTTAGAGTACTGACCACAAGGTCTCATTATTACAAATGAGGTTTCAAGACCTCGCACAATCCAAACACAGCGGAAGCAAAAATAAACTCGAGGTAGACCCATCAATATGCCACAGGCAGTTGACTGGGGAAGCGCGACCTAGTCCTCCGGGAAGAATCCGTCACGACCACATGCAGAAGCAATGAGTTGTAATCACCTTCTTGAGCTTCATGGTCCTCTGAGGTTTATTTTAAGTGTAGCATGTGAGTACATAAAGTACTCCGCAAGTCTTGGGAAAAATGCATAGATGCAAGGCTTAACAAAGGAAGGCCATATGGTTCTTTTGCACAAAGCAATATTTTAAATTTCAATTACTACTAATTATTTTTGAAGGCATCAATTTAACAAGTATTTGCTTTAACAGAACTATCATTGACTCTCTAGTGAAGGTTCCATCTACCAACACTAGCTAACAACTAGAAGAAGGTTAATATTGCGGGTTACATCCACCCTCTCTGGCTCCATCTGCCAGGATACCCTTCCGAGAGTTCCCTCCACTCTAGGAATACAAAACTTTTGATTTTAAAACCAAAACCAGAAATCTACCATGTGAATGCATTCTTTGCCCGCCCTTGACCGTGGGCACGGCTATTCGAATAGTTTTACACTCTGCAGAGGTTGTACAACTTTACCCACAAGAGATAATTTATCCTAAAAGTCAACACGCTTCCTTTGGCATGAGACCCAGATAAAATATCACAAAGCCTTTACCTTACTCTAATCTAGCTAGATACCACCAGCGAGGTTTCACATGCAGTAGGCTAACCGCCGAACAAAGCCCTCTTGCGCCATATGAGTACAAGAAATCCTGTCCCTCACCGTGAATAACCAGTCCATCCCTGGCATCCACTTTCCACTGGTGGCACCTAAACTAGACTATCGTAAGTTAGTCAGCTAGGTCGTACCCATATAGACTTGTGGTTGTACGGTTAATGCTCAGTTTGGACAAACACAAGCGTCGGTCCTTAATTGACTAGGGTGGAACATACACTTAACAAGTTCTCGTGCTTACTGCACCAATCCAAACCAACCATCCACCCTAATCTAAACCAATTTTCACATTTTAGTTTATTTTAAAAGAACAGTGGCAACTCCAATTACCACTAATTTTCATAAACACAGGGGGGTATTACAATAATTCATAATTTCCCATTTTCAAGATTATCCAAAGTATTAGATAGCAAGACTAAGCATTATACTACCATTCCACTATTCACAAAGATTCAGTAATAATCTCATTATTGAGACAAATGAAATTCTAGGGTGACAAAGGTACATGGCATTCAATTTCAATGGAGGGTATAACAAGGTTGGTTTAACTAACCCTTAAGATTTGAACTAATATTTTATATAAATAGCAATGCACATAATTTAAAATAATTAAAACATTTCAAAATCATAGGTTGAAATGATCAAAGGAGACTTGCCTTGCTCGGAGACTTGATGTTGCGAACCGCCAAAATCGAACTCTCCGGATTAGTCATAGTCTACACGCGAGGAACCAAACAAAATAAATTCAAATAAAACCCAATTAAAATCCAAAAATTATAAAATATATATTGATGGATAGGTTATGATTTCAGATGAATTTAGGAGAAAGAATCAACGGATTCGGAGTTCGTATGAGGATATCGAATATCTGAAAGTTTTGGACATCACATGAAATGATAACAACATTCGAGAATTACTTTTGAATAGTACGGTGTCGATTGGCTACAAGGTGGTGGCGAATGGGAAAAATAGAATGCTGGCAATGAGACGAAGGTGGTGACACGGTATGGCGGCGAGAACGGCGGCAATCACCGCGGTGAGGGAAACACGACGATGTGACGGCGTGGTAGCGACAACGGCAGAGTTAGAGACCGTGTCTGGCGACAACGACATAAGGTGTGGAGAGAAGAATAATTTTCGAGAAAGGACAAGGAGAAGTAAGGTGAGCACGGCCTAGAACGCGCGAGGCGGCTAGAAAAATATCGGCTAAGCGAAAACTCACCGGAGGCGACGCAATCGTCGTTTGAACAACGACGGTACGAAACACGAAAAACTCAATATCTTCGTGCTCGAGAGCGAATCCAAACCGTCAAACGTAGCCACCTGGGATAGTTTGGCGTTTTGACGCGAACGGATTGTGAAAGCATTCCGGACAGGCAGGGATGCGAAGTGCCATTTGCGGCCATGGCAAGGTGTCGGGTCAAAAATTTAGGAAAGGGTTTTGGACAAATGGAAGAGAGCACGGCGTAGAACGCGTCGAGGCCAACTCAGCGGTGCGACGGCTCGCCAGCGGACTAGTGAAACGCGGTGGACAAACTTTTATGTAGCCGACAGGCTGACATGGACATTCCGGGCAAACGGAGAGGAATTAATATGCACGACTTGCGGCGAAACGAAGAGTAGAGTGTGGGGAACGTGATGCTCACCTTGGTTTTGGTCGGGCATGCACATACGGCTAGTGGCGATGCGAGGAACGACGACGCGCTATGGCCCACGGTGGCGACGGTGCTCCGGCGAAGTTCCGGCGAAGGCGAGGTGAGCACCGTGTAGAACGCGCAAAAGCGAAGCTAATGGTGTGGTCAACCGTTGCGGACTCCACTGTAGTAGGCGACGCAAGCGGCAAGAACGCCATTTTGTTGGCGAGAGAAAAATGCCGATTGCGGCGAGGAGAAAGGGAGAGAGGCCTTTAGATTTCAGAGGCTTGGTGAGGATGAGGAGAGGCACCCGGTGCTTCCTTTTATAGGCGTGGAGGTGGACCGGATGGGGAGATCCGCGAGGAATGTCTTTCGGTGCTATGGCATATTCATGAAATGGGCGCATGAAATTGGGGCTAAGGCTGGGAATGGAAAGGTCTTAATGAGAGGATTCAAATGCATTTTGTGGCGCAAGAAATGGTTGAGAAAATCAAAAGTTATGGAAGTTTTAAGAACTCAGCCATGGCGCTCGCGTACGCGCTCGGGAACAGCCATCGTCCGTGAAGAAGAATACTGTAGAAGGAGAGAGAAAATAATAATAAAATAATAATTGTATTTCCGAAAAAAAAATAAATTCCAAAAAATTTAGAAAAATTTCACAGATATCCTTGGAACCCGAAAATACCAAATAAAATAATTTCAGATTTAATTGAAGTATTTTTGTACCAATAAAAATATTTTTACTTTCTAAGCTTTAATTTAATCAAAATAAATTCAAAAACTCCAAAAATTTAAAAATAGGATAGAAATGAATAGATTAGAATTTTATATGAATTTAGAAATTTGAATAGGCTCAATCGGAATTAAAATGAAGAAATACGATCTTTTGGAAGTTTAAAAGGAGAGAAAAAGAATAAACTGATTTTCTGGAATTATTTTTGAACTGAAATGACAGATTATGACATCATCAAGGAAATGATTTTCAGAGGAATTATATTTCTATGAAAAATGGAATTTATGATGTTAGGGTGACGTCAGCAGAGATTTTGATTTTCTGGCCGAATTATTTTTCAACAGGAAAAGGGTTTTATTTACTGACAGGTGGGACCGGCTTTTGTGGACTGGGTCCGTTGACCGGGGAGAAGGGTGAGGTGGCACGTGGCTGGCGTAGCGCTTGCATGGCTCACGACTGCTGAGGTGGTGCATGGGGACTGAGGGCATCGGTGAATGGCGGCGCTGCTGGGGTCGACGAGAGGTGCGCGAGAGGGAGAAGGACACGAGGAGTTAAGTGCACCTTGGCACGACACTCAGAAATTCTCGGTGGTAGCCGGCGACGAGGATGTAGGGGTGGCGAAGTGAGGGCGTTGGCGGCAAGGCTCTTCGGCGGTGGATTCACTCGGTGGAGGGGCGGGGATGTGCGCACGGGTCTGGCGAAGGTGGAGGCAACGAACGGCTATCGGTTACACCAAAGTTAAGGTTGGCGCAAAGATGAGTAAAGCGGGAGATAAGCAGGGTTTAAAGTGGGTAAATGGTGGAGGTTGAATGCGGGAGTGATTAGGCTTTCAATTTGTAGCAAATGCTCAGGCTAACGAGAAGAAACATCCAAATTCAAGAGCTCAGGCGGGGCATTAATAGTGGCGGTGGAAGGTTGAAGAAGGCAAGAAAAAAAAAGAAGCTGACAGGTGGGGTTGGGCTGTCGGCGAGAGGGAAGAGAGAGGAGGAAGAAGTGGACGGTCGGACAAATGCCACGAGGCGAAAGAGAAATCAGGGCCATCGGATTAAAACGAAGGGGTAAGTGAAGGCGGATGGCTGAGATTAAACCGAGCGAGGATGGATTGAATCAGGGAGCGACACGTGATGGCCGAGTAGAGAGGTTGAGGATTAAATTTGATTTTGATTTTGAAAAAAAAATTTAGATAAATCCAAATAAAGTTCAAATACTTTAAATTAATTAATTTGAAACTAAATTTTTCAGAGAGCGAAATTTTGGGATGTTACAGAGTCTCGTGATGTGACATTCTTTGAGCATGTGTTTCCTATGAAACCAAATGAAGTCATTGACCATATTGGTTCAGATGAATACTCTATTCTTCCTAGTGTGGATAACACTGCCCTAGAGTTGGAGTTGAGGAGGAGTAAGAGACAGAGTTCTGAAAAGTCACTTGGCGATGACTTTATCACCTATGTCATGGATGATGAACCATGAACCCTTTTAGAGGCATAGACATCCCCGGATGTGGACTACTGGAAGGAGGCAGTCCATACCGAGATGGATTCCATCATAGCTAACGGAAAATGGGAGATTGTAGATCTTCTGCCTAGTTGTAAGCTAGTGGGCTGCAAATGGATCTTTAAGAGAAAGCGTAGAGACCCGAATATGCAAATCCAGACTCTCCTGTGTATTCTGCACTAGTCCAGAATCACGCTAGTGCACACAGTATAAACAAAGATGAAATATCGAACATATCACGATTTATTAGGAAAAGACTCAAATATTATTAATAACATGTGACGATAACCCAACGTACTAGTAATAAGCATGGCTAAGCAAATTAAACGTACACCCCATGTGACAACTAATATTACATCACTAAGTAATTTCCCATCCTATGGTGACAATAAAATCATGGTATTCAAATTATCAAGGAGGAAATAATCAATTAGATCACTAACTACCAATACAAGGGTTTTATAAGAAAATAGCGATGCATGATAATGTAAAACAAAGTAATACATAATAGATTTGAAAACTGGGTTCAACATGATCAAAGGACACGACTTGCCTTAGCCTTGCTCAGTTAGGAATTCTTGATCTTCGAATCCGGCTTCAGCTCCTTCGAACGCGTGATCTAACGAGATAGAAAGCGAAACGAAACACAAAAACAAATTCAAATAAACTCCAAAAACTGTAAAACTAGAACTAAAAGATAGAGCTCAATTTTAGATGAATTTAGGAAGAAGAATCGGGTCAATCGGAGTTCGGACGAAGGAGAACGAGCTATCTAAAGTTTGTCGGAGCGAGAAAATGCTGGAAATTCACAGATGTTACTGTTCACCTGAGAGCAAGTTTTGAAAAGGAGGCTAGCACTGGCGAGAGGAGGCATGGGAGGTGAATCTAACTAGCAAAATGGGTTGCTAGGGACCCAAGGCACACATAGGAAGCGACAACACATCAAACGGAACACAGTGACGGCTTGGCCGGCTTCAATGGCATGGGTAGGAGAGAGGAATAAAACTCGGGCACAGGACATGGAGAAGTAGGGTGAGCACGGGCTAAAACGCGGCTTGGCGAAGCTAGGAAAATTATCGGCTCGACCAGAAACCCACCGGAGACGGCGCAATCGACGTTTTAACGACGTCGGCAAGGGAAAAGGAAAAACCTAATATCTTGGTGCTCGGTGAACGAAATCTAAAACCACTTGGAGGGTAGCTACTTGGGATGGTTTGGCACAATGTGACGTGAACGGATTGGGAGAAAATACCACCGGATAGATGGGGACACGAGATGCCATTGGCGGCCATGGCGAGGTTCGGAGGTGAAAATTTGTGGAGGCTTTCTGGGGAAAAGGGAGGAAGCACGGCGTAGAACGTGGTGAGGCAAGGTTAAGAAAAATTACGGCAAGGGCTAAAGCTTACCGGAGGCGACGAATCGACGTCGGGAAGCACTCTTCACCTAGATTGAGGAAAACTCGATTCCGGGAGATTGGCTACACCAAAACCAAATTAATTTGGCCAGAAGGTAGATGGGATATGATGGCACAATGTGACGTGAAAGAATCACGGAAAAACTCACCGGATAGCTCAAGACGCGACGAGCAATTTCGGGACCGGAGGGCGTCAGTGCCGACGGCATCCTGAGCTTTGAGGGGACTTGGCATGGCTTGGATGGGTTTAGGGGAGTCAAGGGGTCGTATTTATAGGCTTGGAAGAGGTAGAAACCGACTCCAATTCGCGGATTTCGGTTTAGAGTCCGTTTCAAAAAATAGAAGATAAAAGGCAAACGGATGAACAAAACGGAAAGTGGGCAGTTGGGATGGATTCCTAGCGTGATTTGGCACAACTTTCCTTTTGGGAGGATATTCAAATAAGGTCCGAATTGGAAGTTATAAAGAGAGAGAAAAAGGAAAGAAACATGTACCGAGGTTGACGATAGTACCCATTCTCTCTCCTCTTTCTCTTTTTTTTTTGGAAATTCCAAATTGAGCTCAAACAAACTCCGAAAAATCTCAGAAAATATAAAAAAATTCCTTGTGACACAAGGAACACAACTAAAATATTTTTGGCAAATATTAATGTTTAATTTAATCATTTTAAATCTTTTTAATTAATGAAACTTCCAATTAAACTTTAATTAATTTCAGAAAAATCCAAATGGTGAATTTTATTTTAAAAACTTCAAAAAGGCTCTGAAAATCAGGATGTTACAATCTGATGGTACTATAGAAAAGTACAAGGCCCACTTAGTGGTAAAGGTTTCATGCAAAAGGAAGGATAAGACTATTTTGATACATACTCTCATGTGGCTTGTTTACCCATAATTTAGGTGCTTTTAGAAAGCTGCTGCATACAAACTCCAAGTACCTCAAATGGATGTAAAGACCACTTTCCTAAATGGAGAGTTAGATGAAGAGATTTATGTACAGTAATCCGATGGTTTTGTGGTTGAAGGGAAAGAAAAGAAAGTATGTCGATTGATTAAATCCTTGTATAGCCTAAAGCAAGCTCCCAAGCAATGTCACGAGAAAATCGATAGTACAATAACATCAGTTGACTTTTGTGTAAACGAAGCCAATAAATGTGTCTACTATCGGTTTAGTGAGGGCAATGGTGCCATTCTATGTCTATATGTAGATGACATATTGCTTTTTGGGGCCAACATGGATGTAATCAATAGAACAAAGTATTTCCTCTTCCAAAACTTTGATATGAAAGATCTAGGTGAAGCAGATGTTATTTTAAACATCAAGCTTATAAAGGGTGATAATGGGATTACTCTTTCACAATTCCGTTATGTAGATAAGGTCCTAAATAGATTTGGATTTATGGACTGCAAGCTAGCTACCACACCCTACGATCTAAATGCTAAGCTACATAAAAACACTGGACATATAAAGGACCATCTTAAGTATTCTTAAATTATTGGATCCCTGATGTATATAACTAGTGCAATGAGGCTGGACATCTCAATGCTGTAAGCAAATTGAGTTGTTATGCATCCAATCCAGAAGATGATCATTGGATAGCACTATAGAGGGTGCTCAGATATTTAAAGGGGACCTTAAATTTGGGAATACATTATTCTAGCCATCTGGTAGTCTTGGAAGGATTCAGTTATTCTAATTGGATCAGTGACTTGGATGATATGAAGGCTATGAGTGGCTACGTCTTCACTCTAGCAGGTGGGGCTATTTCATGAAAGTCTTCTAAAAGACTATGGAGGCTGAGTTAGTAGCGCTTGACTCAGCAACTGTAGAGGCAAAATGGATTAGAGAACTCCTTTCTGACCTACCTGTGCTAGAAAAGCCTATTCCAACTATTTTGACCTACTGCGATAACCAAACCATTCTGGTTAAGGCGAAGAGTAGGAAGGACAATATGAAGTCCTCAAAACATATAAATAGACAACTTAAGTTAATAAGGCATGCCAGATAGATGGGTGTTATTTCTTTAGAATACATATAGTCTGAAAAGAACTTGGTAGATCCTTCCACTAAAGGATTGGCACGGAAGGCCATCCTTGCAGCATCTAAGGGAATGGGGCTTATAACCATGTAAAGGCTCACAGTGGTGTTAGCCTATCCTAGAAGACCAGAGATCTTGTTAACTAGACTCTAGGATAACAAACTATGTGAGATTAGAGAGCACATCTAATAGGTCCCATTAGCTCAAGTGCTCTTTTTTGTGTGGAAGGTTGAGCAACATCGTTTAATGAGTTTGATGTCTATATGACTTCAAAAATCGTCCTACAGGATTCCTAGAAGAATTCATCTACTTGAGTATGTTCGTGAGGTCACGATCAAAGGAAGATAAGGGTATACTTTCTTAAGTACCCATGAGCTAGATACATGGATATGACCGTAATGTCCCAACCAGAGAGGGAAAGGGCAAGCTGCCCAGTACAGAATGTGACTTCGGTGAAAATTCTCACACCAAGGCATTGGATCAAGGTGAAGCCCTCCTTTGTCCGTGTAGAGTCGTAATCCTTGTTGCTAGGCTTTGGGTTCGAACTCGCAAGGTACCCATCATCGAATAGCTATATATTAAACAAGACGTATGAACATCTTTATCAAATTGATAAATTGATGGGGAATATTGGACTCCTGAGGGCAATTTGGGAATTTCCCAATTTGAAAAAAAAAGAGAAAGGAGAGAGGTCCCACCTATTGGTGGGACAGTGAAGAGATAAGGCTGCTAGCCTCCTTCTCCCCGCGTGTGCAGATGGGAGAGGCATTCGGCTTGATAGGTTCTCCCGGCCGACCGGGTCCTACAGGGGTGACAGCGGTTATCAAGGTGTCATCGGCCGGATGCTTTGGCATCGGCCGTTTGGTTGCTACCCACCATCCCCTCCCTAGTTCCCTTTAAAAGGTGGTGTAGGATCGGATATGGCAACAGAGGGGGGTGAATGGTGCCTTTAAAAATTATCCCCTAAAAGCATCCACTAAATGAATCCCCTCCGATAGTTATAAAAACTATGAAGGAGAGTTCATATGCTTACTGGAAGCCTAAGCTTTTTGGAGAAAGAAACATGGCAGAAACACGCAGCAAGCAGGGAAGTATTCACTCGAAAGTCTTTTCTCCAAAAACTATGGAAGCTAAGAAGAAGGATTGTTCATGCTTACTGGAGTCCAGAGAGCCAAAACCCCAAAGGAGAAACCAGGGACTAAAAAACAAGAAATAACAGAGCATTGTCACAAGAGTCACCAGACAGAGGCCGGTCTGACCGGTGGTGATGGGCCGGTCAAACCACCCCATTAACGCCGGTTGGACCGCTTGCTCTAGGCCGGTCTGACCGCAAGTCAGTCACCGGTCAGACTGCCCGAGCAATGCCGTCTGACCGCCACACTTAATCCGGTCTGACCGGAGGCAAAAATGCGGTCTGACCACTAGGGTTTTTCAGACCCGAAGACTGCAACTTCTGAAAAACTGAAACTTGCTCAAATCATTGAAATGTGAGATTTTCTTCTGTTCTTCTCAAACCAAAAGAGCAAGAACATGTTCCAAACAGCAGTAAGACTTTAGGGAACAAGAAAACTAATCACAAGAGCAAGAATTTGAGATTTGAGCAAAATACTGAAAGTTGACAGAGAAAGAACCAATTTTCAAATTGCTTGAGATTCCTCCATCCTCTCCACATGAAACTTTGCATTTAGTTAACCAATAGCATGAGGGCATGGGAACTAACATCTGGGCACAATCTTTGAAGGGAAATCACAAGAAATCAAAGTGCCCTGTCATCAAACCCTAGAACAAGCCAAACAGAGGAAATGCAAATGACAAGAAGTAACTGCAAATCAACCACTCTCCTTCTCATATTGATTGATAGGATTACAAAGGAGTCCCCATACGCAGTTGAGAAGAGATTTAATCCATCTCACTACAAGCTTCTCAAGGGGGACTCACACACACACACCCTTCCTATTGAGCCATTCATGCAGTGAGCTCACTACCACTCGTGAGAACACTCTCTAGAGCACACACACTACCTATTTCTTGCTTTGGATCATCTGAATGCTACCTCCCTCTCCACCTTTTGAAGGCACAAGCTCACCCCAAAGAAGAAATTCAGGAAGTGGCATACAACAACCACTTTCCACCTCTCACACACTTGAGGCAAAAAGTCAACAACCAGATTTTGGAGGGAAAAACTAGCCCTCCAACTCATGCTTGAGTCAAATTCCCAATTTGCCCCTCAAGCACCTTCCCGGAAGCTTCCCGCAATCGACACCTTTGACCGTCTGGACCTCGACTCCTCCCTGAGCCTAGTCCCGGTCCGCTCCGCTGCACACGACCGCACCCGGCATCCTGACCGTCTGGACCTCAACTCCTCCCTGAGTCTAGTCCCGATCCACTCGTCGCTGCCCATCGCGTCCACTCGACACAGACCGAGACCTCCGACTCCACCTGAGTCTAGTCCTGGTCTGTTCCGTCGCACACAACCGCAACCGACCTCCAACCGTCTGGACCTCTGACTCCTTCTAAGTCTAGTCCCGGTTCTCTCGTAATCGCCCGTCGTGTCCGTCACCAATAGCTCTAGCTCCGGTTCCTCGTCTCCCGAGTCGCAACCTCCTCACCAACCTCGATCATCTTCGGCATCACCGACCGTCTGGACCTCAACACCTCCTGTGCCTAGTCCCGGTCCTTCTCGCCTCACCATGACCTAGCTCCGAAGTCCTGCAATCACACAGACAAGCAAACCGTCACATAGCACCGCACGAAACAGCATAATTCATATTATCACAAGTAAAGGTACTCAACCCTAGAATACCCAAAACAAACTCAAACTCACTAAACCAACCGTCAATTACTCATCACCAATATGGGGATACCTCCACATGGTCTCTCAATCTCCCCCTTGATGAGTATATTGACAAACACAGAAAAAACATAGAATTGAGTTTGATTGAAAGTCAAACATGGTCCAAGAGAAAAAGAATGATGCTAATGACCATGTTGACACAAGGAGCAAAAGAAAGAGCAAGTTTTCCTCAAAGCTCCCAAAATTCCTCAAAGCTCACAAAACTACCAAAATGGCTTTTTCTCCAACTATTCTCCCCCTTTTGGCAATAAAATCATCAAGTGACTTGGAGGAAAATATAGCATGGTGTGGCTAAATTTTATTCAATGCTAAGCAATTAGAGCCATGAAGATTATCCAAAATGACCATTAAGTATTACACTAAGTCATAATGTATATGAAAGCTATCAATATCATAACGAGATATGCATAATCAAGCCAAGCCACATAAGTACAATCTGAATATTAGAAGCATTTGTTAACATGTCAAGCCATTCAAGATCAAAGTCTAGCTAGAGGTATCCAAGGATGATGCAAGCCATGTCAATAGTCTAAGTGGAACCAAGAAGCTAGAATTGAGTCAATTTAGAGTGCTACAAGTTCAAGAATGAATCATTTGTTCAAGTACTTGATTCTTTTTTATGTTAGGCAAATTTAGCACAATTGACATATTTTACTTTTGAAACTCATGGTTGTTTCCAACCAAAATTTTAGTCATGTGCTAGATCTCAAGCCTTATGCGACCATTTCAAGCAAGAAGCTTAAGGAGATGATCTTGGTCATCCAAAACTCCCCCTGAGTTCATGCCTAGTGCAATGGCAAGCAGTCTCATGAGAAAGAATTGGTGAGATCAGTTCTTTCGCACATAAAAAGAGAGCTTTTTGCTTTTACTGAATTTAGTGCAAGAACAATAAGTTGTAAAGAACTAGCATAGCTCAATCTAAAGCTCAATAAGGATTCAAAGCTCACTTAGCCTATCTGATATGGCGTGAATCATAAAAGGATAACTACAGACATATTAATCTCAAGAGCTAACATGACATGTTTTAATTCAAGTTGAGCAGTTTTAATCAACTTATTATGGCAAAGGCTTGATGACACATGTAAAGTCATGATAAATCTAGCAATTAAGCACAAATCATGGCAAGATGTAATGCATTGTAAACATATCATAAAAAGATAATAGTCAAGGCTCCATGTAGAAATATTACAATGCAGAATGCTGAAATGCAAGAAAATCTAGCTCCCCCTCAACATGTGATGCACTTTTTAGTTCAAGTTGAGTTATGTCAATATTAAGCTCCAGAAGCTCCCAAATGAACTCCCCCTGAACCAAAGCTAAAAACTGAGAAGCTGGCAAAGAAATTAGAAACAGGCAGTCCTTAAAGCATAGAGAAGATATAGAGGATACTATGGCTCAGACTGACTCTCATCTACCCCATATGACACTAGGACTATCAACTGCCATACGAACCCACTAAGGAGCAAACACATTCCCTGTCTACCCAAGGGTGGCCTAACCCTTGCTATAACCTATAAGAAGTGAGTAAGCTCAACCTAATGAGAAGAGAGACAGCTAATAAGCAGCATCCTAGATCACAAGATGAGAGGAAGAAATCTAAGCAACTAGACAAGAGAAACACTCTAATCTATGCTAGGAGGACTAACTCAAATGCACCCAAATGAAAATGCAACAAAATGAGAACAGGAGCATAATATATATGATAAAGTAGTAAAGCACAAAACTCCCCCTCACTACAGTCCATAAGACTAACCACCCCAAGCTTTCCCCGCAAGGCTGAAAACCTAGAGCTATCCAATGGCTTGGTAAAGATATCAGCCAACTGCTGGTCACTCTCCACAAACTGGAGCACTATATCACCCTTCTCCACATGGTCTCTAAGGAAGTGATATCTAATATCAATGTGCTTGGTCCGGGAATGCTGCACTGGGTTCTTAGCAATGTTAATAGCAGAAGTGTTATCACAAAAGAGTGGAACACTGTCTATAACCAACCCAAAATCCCGCAGGGTCGAAGCCATCCAAAGTATCTCGCTGCAGCAACTGGCTGTGGTAACGTACTCGGCCTCTGCAGTGGACTGTGCAACACCGGACTGCTTCCTAAAGGACCAAGAGACAAGAGAAGTGCCAATGAATTGGCAGGTGCCAGAAATGCTCTATCTATCCTACAGCCATCAAAGTCTGCGTCCGAGTAGGCTCTAAGGGAAAGGCAGGAAGAGGAAGAGTACCAGATACCATAGTCAATGGTACCTTGAAGGTTCCGAAGAATGCGCTTCACCGCCTGGCGGTGAGATACGCGAGGAGAAGCCTGAAATCGAGCACAAAGACACACAGAAAAATATATGTCCGGTCTCGAGGCAGTGAGGTACAAGAGGGAGCCAATCATACTTCTATACTCTTTTTGATCAACTGGCTCGCCATCCTCATCTAGGTCAAGAGAAGCTGTAGAAGCCATCGGAGTTGACACCGGCTTACCATCACTCATGTCAAAGCGTCTCAGGAAGTCACGAGTGTACTTGCCTTGATGCAAGAAAGTACCCTCCCGAGTCTGCTTGATCTGGAAGCCAAGGAAGAAGGTCAACTCACCCATCATGCTCATCTCAAACTCGGTGCTCATGACATCTGAGAACTGTGAAACGAGAGCATGAGAAGAGCCGCCAAAGATGATGTCATCCACATAAATCTGAACAAGCAAGAGGTCATTGTCATGCCTACGAATGAACAAAGTCTTGTCTACCTTACCCATCGCAAACCCATGACTCAGCGAATAGGACTTAAGCCTCTCATACCAAACTCTAGGGGCCTGCCTAAGTCCATACAACGCTTTGGAAAGCTTGTAGACATGGTTTGGGTATTTGGGGTTCTCGAAACCTGGAGGCTGTCTCACATAAACCTCTTCCTCAATAAACCCATTGAGGAAGGCACTCTTGACATCCATCTAGTAAAGCTTGAAACCCTTAGAAGCTGCAAAAGCATGCAGGATTCTAATGGCCTCAAGCCTATCTACAGGGGCAAAGGTCTCCTCAAAATCGAGACACTCAACCAGGGAGAAGCCCTGAGCTACCAGTCCGAATAACTACCCCATCCTCACTCTGCTTGTTCTTGAACACCCACTTAGTCCCAATAACATTGTGACCTCGAGGGGGCTCAACAAGCGACCAGACCTTGTTTCTCTCGAAATTTTCCAACACCTCATGCATGGCATTGACCCAAGTCTCATCAGAAAGCGCATGACAAACATCCTTGGGCTCAAAGGAGGCAATGAAGGCAGAATGGAGACAGAATTGTGACAAGCCAGACTTTGAGCGTGTGACGCGCTCAAAGAGGTCTCCAATCATCTGCTCGGAAGGATGGTCTTTTTGGATGTTTCGGGGAGGTCCTGGATGAGATGGAGAAGTGGCCTCTACCTCATGAGCTGAAGAGGTGGGAACAGAGCCACTAGCTCCAGAAGAAGTAGAAGGCATGGGCTGATCTCCTCGAGGTGCGGTGGAAGAAGGCACCTCAAGGGAGGATGAGGGCTGGATCAGTAGACAACCCTCATCTCCATCGTCCTCATCATCCACAAAGATGGTCTCGGACTACTCTAAAGAACACGAGATATCAGGCCTAGTCCCCGGTGGCCTCGTCGAAGGTCACCTCACAGTCTCTACCATTTTACTAGTCTCAGATTCGGACCTATAAGCCCACGAAGAAGGCGAGTAACCTAGAAAGATCCCATCACAAGAGCGTGACTCGAGCTTATCTAGGTTCCCGGACTTCAAGATAAAGCACTTGCATCCAAACACACCAAAATGAGATACACTTGGCTTTCGCACATATCTCATCTCATAAGAGGTGCGATGCAAGTGTGCCCTGAGAAAAACTCGGTTCGAAACATGGCACGCGGTGGCTATAGCCTCAGCCCAAAACTTCCTCAGTGTAGAGTACTCATCAAGTATCGTCCTGGCCATCTCGACCAAGGTACAATTCTTCCTCTCCACAACTCCATTCTGCTAAGGGACGTATGGAGAAGAGAACTGGTGCTCTACACCGGTCTCACCGCAAAACCTCTCGAAGTAAGAATTCTTGAACTCCGTGCTATTGTCGCTGCGGATCGCTCGTAAGGCACCCGGGAGCTCAACAGAAAGCTTACTAAACAAACCCCGAAAATGGGTAAACGTCTCATCCTTCGAGGCTAAGAAAAACACCCAAGAAAATCTCGAGAGGTCATCGACCACGACAAGAACATACCACTTCCCTCCTGCCGATCGCACTCGAGCTGGTCCAAGCGTGTCCATATGGAGCGGTGTCCGGTGCATCGGTCATAGTCACTGTGACCGGAGGGTGAGAAGCGGCAACCATCTTGCCATGCCGGCATGGAGCACAAACTAGATCTTTGACCAACTTGAGTTTCGGCAAACCACGAATGAGGTCGTGGCCACTAACTCGGGTCAAATCCAATATGACCAAGTCTCCTATGCCAGAAAGTAAGGTCACGGGACTCTGAAGCAACTAAACACCTGAGAGGATCACAAGAAGACTCAACAAAATCAGCACGAAAGATCCGCCCATAACGAGAAATCCCGCAAACCAGACTACCCGAAGAATCAAGGATTTTGCAATTGTTTTTCTTGAAGCTCACCTCATAACCATCATCGGTAAGCTGAGAGACTGAAAGCAAATTATACTGCAGCTTACTCACTAAGGCAACATCTTTTAAAATAAATGAAGCATTAACGCGCACAGTACCTTTAGCGAAGACGCGCCCAGACGAAGTGTCTCCAAAGGTGATAATCTCATCACCTAGAGCACGGGCTAAGGAAGAGAACCAACGAGAGTCTCTGGTCATATGACGAGAACAACCGGAGTCTACAATCCACACCTCTCCCTTCCCAGCCCGGCGAACCTGAGTCAAACAGAGAGTAAAGGCTCAGTACTGGGATAAATCAAGAGTGATTTTGGCACCCAATACTGAGTAACACGTCGAGCAGAAGAAGTAGCCACACACGACTGACCTCTATCTACCCTACGCTCTCTGTCGCTCAAAGAAGCAAAAGGTCTACGTGCAGACCTGAAGCTGTCGTTGGATCCAACTGCTACGGAAGACCGAGTCGGAGTACCAACAACACGTTGATCACGCCGCGGGTAGCCATCTCGACGGGGGAAACGAGATCTACCCTCAGAACGGCGGAAGTCATGACCAGGGGCATATGGAGGACGAAAGCCAAAAAACTCAGAAAATCCAAGTCCTTGATGATGCCCAAACCCATCAAGTTGAACAGTCCTAGACCTCGTGTTGGTCTTAGGTGCACTCAAGGTCTGGGGCTGACCCTGAGTACGCCTGAGAGCCTCAACTCGGCCTCTACGCGCGATCTTGACGCGCCTGAAACATCTCTCGATCGAGTGTCCATCCTTCTGACAGAAGGTGCAGTGATACTTCACCTTCTGAGAGGTAGAAGAAGCACGATGAGGCTTTGCCTTCTGAGAGGTTGAAGCAACAGGTGGAATCACCTTGCTGTCAGAAATCCCCTGGACAAAGCCCGCTGATTTGAATTTAACTCTATCAGATCTGGGCTCAATCTCGATCACACCTGCTGCTATGGGTCTAAGAACAGCAGGTGGATGCTTCCTCATATCCTCAGAAAAATCGTATCCTAGATCTTGATTGAATTTGCAAATCTTTGACTGGTCTAGAATAAGATTTAACTTCTTCTTGCCTCCTACAAACCTCTCGAGAGTGTTCATAAGGTACTGACACTCCCGAAAGAGAGAGGTGCAAGAAGAGCAGGGGGAAGAAGAGACAGCAGAAGGTAAGGGAGTAGAAGAAGAACCAATAGCAGAGGAACGAATGGCTTGTGCACGCACAGCCGACTCAGAAGGGACAGTCCTACTGCTAGCAATTTGGTTCACGTCACTAGGCATCTCTACCAAACCCTCATGCTTCTTCCCAACACACACATTACAAGCAGATGATGGCTTCTCTAGAAGGTCCTTAGTCAGCTTCACACATTTTTCATCCAATGCAATCAAGTCAGATTTTAGTTTGTTACAATTATTGCATGGTGAGCTAATAGGGTCCTTAGAAGCATATTGAGCCAATTTATTATTATTTTCAATCATTTCTTGAAACTGTTTGGAAACAGATTCAAGCTCAGCAGTCAGTTTGGGACAATTCAGACATGAAGCAATAGGCTCTAGAAGAAAAGCTTGTAATTCAGCAATTTTATGGTCTGCCCGTTTTAGGTTCATCTTTAAATTATTACAACTTTTACAAGTCTCGGGAAGATCAATAAGTATGGTATAAAGACCTCTAAATGCATTATCCTTATCCTCACAAGAGGTGCAAGATATAGTCTCAGTAATAGTAGATGAAAAAGCAGCTACCCTACTCATCTCTAGTTCAGCAAGAAGACTAATATTCTCCACCTTAATCATATCAAGCTCAGAGGACAGACTATCATGAGAGGTCCTTAATTTCTCCATATCACCAAGCAAAGCACAGCATGTATCACATTCGTCACGGGAGGAAGCAGATATAAGTGAAGTAAGCTCCCGTGACAATCTATCTACTTCCTTCTCCAACTTGCTACACCTAGCTCTAGATCTAGCATGAAATTTATCTAGCTTAAGAAAAGCATCATTAAGCTGGTCGTATGAGGGGTATACCTCGTCGGAGTAGGAGTAAAGCTCGTTGTCGCTCACTTCGCCCTCAAGGGCCATGAAGCACATGCTGGAGAAGTCGTCGCCACCCTTGGGGTCTTGCTCATCCTTCCCATCATCGTCACTCCACCCCTCCACCTCTCTGAGGTCGAGGTCATCGAAGGCAGTGAGGACGCGATGGAATAGCTTCTTGGCTTTGCCAAGGTCGCGGAACTTCTTCTCCTTGCTTGGAGGCTTCTTGTTGCGGTTCTTGTTGGTGTAGACATTCTTGCTCGAACCGCCAAAGTTGTTCTTCCCCTCCAGCTTGGGGTAGTTTGCCCGAATGTGGTTGGGGCCACCACACTCGAAGCAAATCACTCGGCCTCCTCCTCTCTTTCTCTCTCTAACCCTCTTGTAAGCATGCGAGAATTTTCTGGCTAAGAGGGCTAGCTGGTTTTCTGGAAGCTATTCTAATAGGTCATCACTCATCTCACAAACAGCAGCAAGAGAAAAACCAGAAACACCATCGGAGGGAAACTCAGAAGTTGAAATGGGATCAGTGACCAACGTCATCGATTGTGACTTCGACTTACGAGAGACAATGTCAATCTCGTGAGTCTTGAGGCGTGAGTACAACGCATCAAGAGTCAAAGTCGAGAGGTCCGTGGTGTCCTTGATGGTGGTCACCTTCATCTCCCACACACGCAAGTCCAAAGCCACAAGCATCTGACGAGCGTTGTCCGAGTCGGGGTATGTGAGACCGACCGCTCGGAGGTTGCTCAAGATCTTGTGGAATCTCGCAAAGCATTCATCCAAGGACTCTCCAGCGAGCATTTCAAACTTGTTGTAATCTCGCTTGAATTGGTCCTGTCGAACCGTCTTAATTTGGGTGGTGCCCTCATGGTAAGCATCGAGGGTCTCCCAAATGTCGAAGGCCGATGAAAGATGAGAAATGCGGTCAAATTCATTTCATCTCAAACCTTGGATAATAATGTTTCTTGCCTTAGCATTTGCCTCAACATTAGCCATGTTTCCAGCATTGATGTTCTCAACGGCAGGAACAACAAAGCGAACTTTGACCTTGCGCCAAATCGCATAGCCCTGGGCCTGAATGTAGGTCTCCATCCGACTCTTCCAAAAGGGATAGTTGATCCCATCGAAACACATCACAAGAGCAAGAATTTGAGATTTGAGCAAAATACTGAAAGTTGACAGAGAAAGAACCAATGTTCAAATTGCTTGAGATTCCTCCATCCTCTCCTCATGAAACTTTACATTTAGTTAAGCAATAGCATGAGGGCATGGGAACTAACATCTGGGCACAATCTTTGAAGAGAAATCACAAGAAATCAAAGTGCCCTGTCATCAAACCCTAGAACAAGCCAAACAGAGGAAATGCAAATGACAAGAAGTAACTGCAAATCAACCACTCTCCTTCTCATATTGATTGATAGGATTACAAAGGATTCCCCATACGCAGTTGAGAAGAGATTTAATCCATCTCACTACAAGCTTCTCAAGGGGGACTCACACACACACCCTTCCTATTGAGTCGTTCATGTAGTGAGCTCACTACCACTCGTGAGAACACTCTCTAGAGCACACACACTACCTATTTCTTGCTTTGGATCATCTGAATGCTGCCTCCCTCTCCACCTTTTGAAGGCACAAGCTCACCCCAAACAAGAAATTCAGGAAGTGCCATACAACAACCACATTCCACCTCTCACACACTTGAGGCAAAAAGTCAACAACCAGATTTTGGAGGGAAAAACCAGCCCTCCAACTCATGCTTGAGTCAAATTCCCAATTTGCCCCTCAAGCCCCGCAACCGGCACCTTTAACCGTCTGGACCTTGACTCCTCCCTGAGCCTAGTCCCGGTCCGCTCCGCTGCACACGACCGCACCCGGCATCCTGATCGTCTGGACCTCAACTCCTCCCTAAGTCTAGTCCCAATCCACTCGCCGCTGCCCATCGCGTCGACTCAACACGGACCGAGACCTCCGACTCCACTTGAGTCTAGTCATGGTCTGTTCCGTCGCACACAACCGCAACCGACCTCCAACCGTCTGGACCTTCGACTCCTCCTGAGTCTAGTCTCGGTTCTCTCGTCATCGCCCGTCGTGTCCATCACCGGTAGCTCTAGCTCCGGTTCCTCGTCTCCCGACTCGCAACCACCTCACCAGCCTCGATCATCTTTAGCATCACCGACCGTTTGGACCTCAACACCTCCTGTGCCTAGTCCCGGTCCTTCTCGCCTCACCATGACCTAGCTCCGAAGTCCTGCAGTCACACAGACAAGCAAACCGTCACATAGCACCGCATGAAACAACATAATCCATATTAGCACAAGTAAAGGTACTCAACCCTAGAATACCCAAAACAAACTCAAACTCGCTAAACCAACCGTCAATTACTCATCACCAACATGGGGATACCTCCACATGATCTCTCAGGTGGCCTTCCCCTTCTCTCTTGTATACCCGAAAGTAGTGAGTTCACTCCTCTCCCCTTCGATCTCCCATCTTCCTTGGCAGTGCTTCAGTTTTGAGCTTTGAGGGCCACTGCTCTGGTTCTTCCCTATCACTGGCGGCTAGGCATCCTGAATCACTGTTCTTTGGGTTTACCCCATGTGGTTTCCATGTGCCATTCCTTTGGATCTGGCAGTGAGGGAATAGTTGGTTATTTACCTTTAGAATGTAGATTTGGCTGGGTGTTGTGGCAAGTGTTTGAAGGAGAATCAATGACTTGTTCTTGGTGTTCACGGGTGCTCTTTGGCCGGATCTCTTGTCGGTCTTGTGCGGCATCTACCCGGACATTCGACTTTTACTTCAGCTACCCAAGGTTGGAGTGTGGCATTGTATCTCCATTTGCCAACATCTCCTTGCGCAACATAGCAAGGTGCTTGGCTTTCTAAGACAACGCAGCCTATGTGCCTTTGAGAGACCATGTGGATGCGACCCCAAGCTTGTGATGAGTAATTGATGAGTTTTCTGGAAAGATTGAGTTTGGTTTGTGCGTTTTGTGTCATGATGACATTTGGCTCAGTCGGGTTTGGTTAGTCGAACTTGAGACGTATGTTTCTTCCCGATTGGTCGTTTGAGCAATTTCATGCTTAAGTAGGATTTGTTGATGCTAATGAGGATTACTTGTTTTGAGCGGTGCTATGTAATGTATTTCTTGTCTGCGATGGTTGCAGGACATCGAGGCGGAGTCGTGGCGAGGCACGGGATGACTAGACTAGGCGCAAGCGATGCCGAGGTCAAAGCGGTCGAGGTGTGCCAAAGACGGCGAGGACTCGAGGTAGCTGCGAGACTTGGAAGACAAGGAATAAGGAAGCTTCCTGGAAAGTGCACGAGGGGCGTTTTGGTGAATACGCAAAGCTGCACTAAAGGAAGTGAATTGTGGATAAAGCATTGGGTTGTTCAGGCTTAATGGGCAAAGCAAATTGCAAACCCTTTTGTGGAAGACTATATAAAGGAGGGGTGTCTCTGCATGTTGTATGTCTTGTATGAGGGGTTGATGGCTTTAGGCTTTTCTCTTTAGTTGGTGAGGAGTGGGTGAGAACAGGAGAGGAATTCTTGCATGTTGCTTATGTTCTTCCCTTTGTGAGGTGTATGGTTTCTTGATTTCTCTAATCATGTATGGGGCTGTAGGGATTGTATGAGTTGATACTCTGTGTAATCATTCATCTCTCTTCCTCAATATCAATCTGAGATGGTTTTATTTGAGATGCTCCTGCCTCCTGTCTTCTTCTTCGTATTCTTGCTCTGTGTGATTTCTCAGTTTCTGTGATTTGAAGTTGTTCTTGCTGAGAAGGTGCAAAATGGATTGCTCAGGGATAGGATTATATTTCTAGACCATTTGGTCAGCTATTCCCAAGAGCAAACGATGAATTCATTGAGTTATCCTTCTTTTCTGTTCTTTGTCAAAATGCACCCTGTTTCTCCATTTCTAGGGTTTGGTGTGATTTTCATTTTTCCACCAAAAGGATGTGCCTTGATTTGAGTATCTGAGTCCTAAGGCTATTGCTTAGCTTATCTCTCAGTTTCATATTCAAAGGATCAAAGGTTGACCTGGAATTTGGATTTTGGTGCAGCTCTCTGTACTCTTTCAGTTTTTGGTTCAAATATGAAATTCTTGAGTTTCTGTTGAAATCCCTTGTTGTTTGGAGTCTCCATGATGTTTAGAATAGGTGCATGCTCTTTTGGGTAGAGAAAATCAGCTGCAATTCTTTAGTTTGGCCAATTTCAACTTCTTCAGGTTTTCTGCGCGATCTATCGATCTCTTGTCTTGATTTTCAGGAGGCGGTCGTGATTCTCCATTGGTGGTCTGACCGCCCGTGGTGGTTCGACCGGGTGACAACAAGCGTCCGGCCGGCCGTTAATCGCGGTCGAGCCGCCCATGGGCGGTCGACCGCCGCCTCTGAGGTGCTGATTTCTGTTGTTTTTCAAATGTGGCTTGGTTCTTCCTTGTTGTCTGGGGTTTTTGCTCTCTCTTCTAGTTGGTTTTAGTTCCAAGGAGCATATGAACTATTTCTCTTCCTAGTCTCTCATAGCTATCGGAGAGAATAGTGTTTAGTGGATACTTTTGGGGGAATTTTTAAAGACGACATTCACCCCCTCTGCCGCCGATTTCGATCCAACAATTGGTATCAGAGCCGGTTAGCTCTTCCTCATAGATCTTAACCGGTCTCTAGAGCCATGGCGACAGACAAGTATTCCACCAAGCCTCCCGTTTTTGATGGCATCGATTATCCCTTCTGGAAGCGCCGGATGGAGACCTACATCCAGGCTCAGGGTTATACCATCTGGCGGAAGGTGAAGACCCGATATGTTGTTCCTGCCGGTGAGAACATCAACGCTAAGGCGAGGAACATCATAATTCAGGGTCTGAGCAGAAGCGAGTTCGATCGCATCTCTCATCTGATGTCGGCCTTCGACATCTGGGTGACCCTCGATGCATACCATGAGGGCACCACCCAGATCAAGACGGTACGATAGGACCAGTTCAAGCGAAATTACAACAAGTTTGAAATGCTCACTGGTGAGTCCCTCGATGAGTGTTTTGTGCGTTTTCACAAGATTTTGAGCAACCTCCGAGCGGTCAGTCTCACATACCCCGACTCGAATAATGCTCGACAAATGCTCGTAGCTCTTGATTTGCATGTTTAGGAGATGAAGGTGACTACCATCAAGGACACCACCGATCTCTCGACCTTGACTCTTGACAAGTTGTACTCACGCCTCAGGACTCACGAGATTGATATAGTCTCTCGTAGGTCGAAGTCGCAGTCGATGGCCTTAGTCACCGATCCCAGTCTAGTTTCTGGACCTTCTTCCGAGTCAATTTGTGGATTCTCTCTAGCTGCTCTCCGTGACGTAACTGATGATCAGTTAGAGCAGCTACCAGAGGATCAGTTAGCCCTTCTAGCCAGAAAGTTTTCCCACGCATACAAAAGGGTGAGGGATCGGAAAAGGAGTGGTCTGATAATTTGCTTCGAGTGTGGTGGCCCCAACCACATTCGGGCGAATTGCCCCAAGCTGGGGAAAGGAAAGAACAACTACAGCGGCGTGAGCAAGAATAACTACATCGACAAGAACCGCAACAAGAAGCCTCCAGCTCATGTCCAAGGCAAGAAGAAGTTCCGTGACCTTGGCAAAGCCAAAAAGCTCTTCCACCGCGTCCTCGCCACCTTCGACGACCTCGACCTCAGCGAGGTGGAGGGATGGAGCGACGACGATGGGATGGGTGATCAAGAACCCAAGGATGGCGATGACTTCTCCGGCATGTGCTTCATGGCTCTTGAGGGCGAAGTCAACGACAGCGAGCTTTACTCCGACTCCGATGAGGTATACCCCTCCTATGACCAGCTTAATGATGCTTTTCTTAAGCTAGGGAAATTTCATGCTAGATCTAGAGCTAGGTGTAGCGAGTTAGAGAAGGAAGTAGATAGATTGTCACGGGAGCTTACTTCACTTATATCTGCTCCCTCCCGTGACAAATGTGATACATGCTGTGCCTTGCTTAATGACATGGAGAAATTAAGGACCTCTCATGATAGCCTGTCTTCTGAGCTTGACATGCTTAAGGTGGAGAATGTTAGTCTTTTGGCTGAACTAGAGATGAGTAGGATTGTTACTCCTTCATCTACTGTTGTTGAGACTACATCTTGCACCTCATGTGAGGATAAGGACAATGCATTTAGAGGTCTTTATACCATGCTCCTTGATCTGCCTAAGTCTTATGAAAATTGCAATAATTTGAAATTGAACTTAAAAAGGGCAGATCATAAAATTGCTGAGTTGCATGCTTCATTACTTGAGCCTATTGTCTCTTGCACCAATTGTCCAAAATTAACCCTTGAGCTTGAGTCTGTTTCTAAGCAATTCCAAGAAATGGTTGATCATAACAACAAATTGGCTCAGTATGCGACTAAGGACTCTGTTAGCTCACCATGCATTAGTTGTGAAAAACTAAAACTTGAACTCGTTGACTTGAATGAAAAATATGTGAAGCTAACTAAGGATCTCCTAGAGAAGTCATCAATTGATTGTGATGTGATTGCCTCAGTGGGGGAGAAGCCCAAAGGAGTAGAGACGCTTAAGCACGATGATCAAACAGCTAGAGGTAGGGTTGTCCCTTCTAGTCCTTGTGAAGACCTCAATGTTGAGGCGGCTGTGCGTGCACATGCTATTCCTTCTTCTGCTGTTGGTTCTTCCTCTTCTCCTGCTGCTGTCTCCTCTTCCCCTGCTCTTCTTGCACCTCTCTCTTTCGGGAGTGTCAGTACCTTATGAACACTCTCGAGAGGTTTGTAGGAGGCAAGAAGAAGCTAAATCTTATTCTAGACCAGTTCAAGATTTGCAAATTCAACCAAGGTCTAGGATATGATTTTCTTGAGGATGTTAGGAAGCATCCACCTGTCGTGCTCAGACCCATAGCCGCAGGTGTGATCGAGGTCAGGCCCAGAACTGAGAAAGTTAAATTCAAGTCAGCGAGCTTTGTCCAAGGGATTTCTGACAGCAAGGTGAGTCCACCTGTTGCTTTGGCCTCTCAGAAGGCGAAGCCTCATCATGTTACTTCTACCTCTCAGAAGGTGAAGTATCATTGCACCTTCTGTTAGAAGGATAGACACTTGGTCGAGCGATGCTTCAGGCGCGCCAAGATTGTGCGCAGAGATCGTGTTCGCGATCTTAGGAGTATTCAGGGTCAGCTCCAGACCTTGAGTGCGCCTAACACAAACATGAAGTCTAGGGTTGATCACTCTGAGGGTTTTAGGCAGTATCGAGGACTTAGCTTTTCGGTGTTTCTGATTTTTGTCCTCGATTTGCCTCTGCTCGTGATATCTGCCGTCCTGAGGGTAGATCTCATTTCCCCCATCGAGATAGCTACCCACGGCGTGATCAGCATGTTGTTGGTGCCTTGACTTGCTCCTCTGTAGCAGTCAAGCCCAACAAACAGCTTCAGGTCAGCACAAAGACCTTCTGGCTTGTTGAGAGACAGAGAGCGTGGGGTAGCTAGAGGTCAGTCGTGTGTGGCTACTTCTTCTACTCGACGTGTTACTCAGTATTGGGTGCCAAAATGACTCTTGATTTACCCCTGTACTGAGACTTTACTCTCTCGTTAACTCAGGTTCACCGGGCAGGGAAGAGAGAGGTTTGGCTCGTTGACTCCGGGTGTTCTCGACACATGACCAGAGACTCTCGTTGGTTCTCTTCGCTAGCTCGTGCTCCAGGTGATGAGACGATCACCTTCGGAGATGCTTCGTCTGGGTGCATCATCGCCAAAGGTACATTGCGTGTTAATGAGTCTTTTATTTTAAAAGATGCTGCCTTGGTTAGTAAGCTGCAGTATAATTTGCTTTCTGTTTCTCAGCTTACAGATGACGGTTTTGAGGTGAGTTTTAAGAAAAACGCTTGTAAAATCCTTGATTCTTCGGGTAGTCTGGTTTGTGGGATTTCTCGTTATGGGAAGATCTTTCGTGCTAATTTTTCTGAGTCTTCTGGTGATCCTCTCCGGTGTTTAGTTGTGTCTGAGTCCCGTGACCTTACCTTCTGGCATAGGAGACTTGGTCATATTGGATTTGACCATTTGACTCGAGTTAGCAGCCACGATCTCATTCGTGGTCTGCCGAAACTCAAGATGGTCAAATATATTGTTTGCGCTTCTTGCCGACACGGAAAGATGGTTGCCGCTTCTCACCCTCCAGTCACAGTGACTATGACCGATGCACCAGGACAGCTACTCCACATGGACACAGTTGGACCAGCTCGAGTGCAGTCAGCAGGAGGGAAGTGGTATGTTCTTGTCATGGTCGATGACTTCTCGAGGTTCTCTTGGGTGTTTTTCTTAGCCTCGAAGGATGAGATGTTTACACATTTCGAGGTCTTTTCAGTAGGCTTTGTGTTGAACTCTATAGGATCTATGACGGCAATCAGAGGGGGGTGAATGATTGCAGTGCACAACGAAAACCCTTTTCTTTTGTGATCTGTTGTCTCTTGATTTTTCAACCTGAAAACTCCTCAAAAACACAAAAGCAAAAGACAAAATAATAATAATAATAATAATAATAATAATAATAATTTATCGTGCAGATGTCTCGGCTAGCGCAACACTATTTTTTTAAACGCATGCAGCAAACAGATGTCAATCTCACATGCAAATCTCATGCAATGCACACAACTCCTAATCACCTCTCACCTAATCATGCCTTTAATCACTACCAAAGAAAGTAATGCATGCAAACAACTTTTTCACTCAAGCCAACTCACAAATTCCAAAGAACATGCATGCATGCAGTATACGTAATGCAAAAAACCTTAATTAGTCTCACCTAATTACTTATCAAATCACTCACGGCTAATGAACTTGAATGCAAGATTGGTAGTGATTTAGGACTTCACGCTCAGATTTGTTTTCGCCGGAACGACGTGCTAATGCTGCTTCCCTTGTGCACGAGAAAAGTTCGTGGCACCGTGATGCACTGGATGGGACGGATCGTGGCGCTCCAGACGATGTGCCTCCCCGATGACAACGAGAACGGGCCACCGACGACGCTGCAGGACGTGATGCTGGGAAGATGTACAAAGCGCAGGAGAAGACGTCAACACGAGAACGACACGAAGAAAAAGCGTGCCGTACCAATTTCTTCGCTCAAAAACCGCAGCCGCCCTCAAAAAGCAGCGCACGACCAATCCCTTTTTATTTTCTTTCGCTCGATACACCGCAACCAATGCATGCAGCTAATTACAATTTATATCTCGCTCATGGCAACCTCACGCAACAGCCGCCGTCTCCGTATTTTATATGACCGATCGTTTTCTACTCAATCTCTACTTGAAACCCTAAAACAACTCGTCCAACTAAGCCTGGGCTTTTTTACCTCAATTAGATTTTTGGCCCACTAATTTTCAAGGGACCCGACACCCTTCCTAACACGGGTTTTCACACTCAGATTTTTCACTCATCGCGTGTCGAAGCCTCCAGGACCACACCTCCTGTATCTTCTCCACGCATCATCCATCTTTAGTCTCCATGTGCTCCATCGTGAGCTCGACCACTCTCATGACATCCTCGACCGCCTGGACCACAGATTTCCCCCTCCTAGTCCCGGTCTTCCTCGTCACCGACCATGACCGTCTCCACGCCCAACCTGCACATGCAAAGACCAAAGAACGTTTTTCCCGGCACAAGTTCTCACCAACTTGACTGATATTAGTCCACGCACACACGCACACGCCTCGAATAACAATACTAAGCAATTTTGTCAATTATTCATCATCATAAAAATTCTAGACCTAGCCACATGGTCTAACAAGCTCCCGGGTGCCTTACGAGCGATCCGCAATGACAATGGCACAGAGTTCAAGAATTCCTACTTTGAGAGGTTTTGCGATGAGATAGGTGTAGAGCACCAGTTCTCTTCTCCGCACTCCCACAGCAGAATGGCGTCGTGGAGAGGAAGAACCGTACCTTGGTCGAGATGGTCAGGACGATGCTTGATGAGTATTCTACACCTAGGAAGTTTTGGGCTGAGGCTATAGCGACCGCGTGCCATGTTTCGAACAGAGTTTTTCTTCGGGCACACTTGCATCGCACTTCCTATTAGCTGAGATATGGGCGAAAGCCCAATGTCTCTCATTTTCGTGTGTTTGGTTGCAAGTGTTTCATTTTGAAGTCCGGGAACCTAGATAAGTTCGAGTCACGCTCTTGTGATGGTATCTTTCTAGGCTACTCGACTTCTTCGCGGGGGTATAGGGTCTGGAACTGCGAGTCTAATAAGTTGGTAGAGACCTATGAGGTGACTTTCGACGAGGCCAGTCCGGGGACTAGGCCCGATATCTCAGGTTCTTTAGAGCAGTCCGAGCCCATCTTTGTGGATGATGAGCAGGATGGAGATGAGGGTTGTCTACCCGATCCAGTTCCTCCTCCTCTTGAGGTGCCTGCTTCTACCACCGCACCTCAAGGAGATCATCCCATGCCTTCTGCTTCCTCTAGAGCTAGTGGCTCTGTTCCTACCTCATCAGCTCATGAGGTAGAGTCCACTTCTTCTTCTCATCCAGGACCTCCCCGACATATCCAGAAAGACCATCCTTCTGAGCAGATGATTGGAGACCTTTTTGAGCGAGTCACACGCTCAAAATCTGGCATGTCACATTTCTGTCTCCATTCTGCCTTTGTTGCCTCATTCGAGCCCAAGGACGTCTGTCATGCTCTTTCTGATGAGTCTTCGGTCAATGCCATGCATGAGGAGTTAGAAAATTTTGAGAGAAACAAGGTCTGGTCGCTTGTTGAGCCCCCTCGAGGTCACAATATCATTGGGACTAAGTGGGTGTTCAAAAACAAGCAGAGTGAGGACAGGGTTGTTATTCGGAACAAGGCTAGACTGGCAGCTCAGGGCTTCTCCCAGGTTGAGGGTCTAGATTTTGAGGAGACCTTTGCCCCTGTAGCCAGATTTGAGGCCATTAGAATCCTGCTTGCTTTCGTAGCTTCTAAGGGTTTCAAGCTTTACCAGATGGATGTTAAGAGTGCCTTCCTCAATGGGTTTATTGAGGAAGAGGTCTATCTGAAACAACCTCCAGGTTTCGAGAACCCCAAATACCCAAACCATATATACAAGCTTTCCAAAGCCTTGTATGGATTTAAGCAGGCCCCTAGAGCTTGGTATGAGAGGCTTAAGTCCTATCTGTTGAGTCATGGTTTTGAGATGGGTAAAGTGGATAAGACCTTGTTCATTCGTAGGCATAGCACTGACATACTGCTCGTTCAGATTTATGTGGATGACATCATCTTTGGTGGCTCTTCTCATACTCTTGTTTCATAGTTCTCGGATGTCATGAGCACCAAGTTTGAGATGAGTATGATGGGTTAGTTGACCCTCTTCCTTGGATTCCAGATCAAGCAGACTCGGGAGGGTACTTTCTTGCATCAGGGCAAGTACACTCATGACCTCCTGAGACGCTTTGACATGAGTGATGGTAAGCCCGTGTCAACTCCCATGGCGTCCACAGCTTCTCTTGACCCAGATGAGGATGGCGAGCCAATTGATCAGAAGAAGTAGCGCAGCATGATTGGCTCCCTCTTGTACATCACTGCCTCGAGACCAGACATACACTTTGCTGTGTGTCTTTGTGCTCGGTTTCAGGCTTCTCCTCGCATATCTCACCGCCAAGCGGTGAAGCACATCCTTTGGTACCTTCGAGCTACCATTGACTATGGTATCTGGTACTCTTCCTCGTCCTGTCTTTCCTTGAGAGCCTACTCGAATGCAGACTTTGCTGGCTGTAGGATAGATAGGAAGAGCACTTCTGGCACCTGCCAATTCATTGGCACTTCTCTTGTTTCCTGGTCGTCGACGAAGCAGTCCGGTGTTGCACAGTCCACCGCAGAGGCCGAGTACGTTGCTGCCACCAGGTGCTGCAGCCAGGTGCTTTGGATGGTTTCGACCTTGCGGGACATTAGGTTAGTCATAGACAGTGTTCTACTCTTTCGTGATAACACTTCTACCATTAACATTGCTAAGAACCCAGTGCAGCATTCTCGGACCAAGCACATTGATATCAGATACCACTTCCTTGGAGACCATGTGGAGAATGACATAGTGCTCCAGTTTGTGGAGAGTGACCACCAGTTGGCTGATATCTTTACCAAGCCTTTGGATAGCTCTAGGTTTTCACTTCTGCGGGGAGATCTTGGGGTGGTTTGTCCTTATGGACTGTGGTGAGGGGGAGTCTTGTGCTTCAAGCTTTATCCTGTTTATTATGCTCTTACTCCTTTCTGTTGCATTGCATATGGGTGCATTGGGGTTAGTTCTTCTAGCATAGATTAGAGTGTTTCTCTTGTCTACTTGTTTAGACTTTTTCTCTCATCTTGTGATTCTAGGATGCTGCTTATTAGCTGTTTCACTTCTTACTAGGTTGAGCTCACTCACTTCTTATAGGTTCTAGCGAGGGTTGGCCACCCTCGGGTAGACGGGGTACGTGTTTGCTCCTTAGTGTGTTAGTTGATCAACTGATAGTCCTAGAGTAATCAAAGGAATTTAAAGTAAATACAATAAATAGATTGGAAAGCGAACTTCAAAAATGATAATAAATAAGTAATCAAAGGAATTGAGACAAACCCCAAGTAAACTGGCCATTCACTCCAATGAATCACCCACGAACCAAGATTCACATAATGAACCACCAGTGAACTACCCATTCACTTAACTCAACCAAGATTTTAAGAAAACTCTACCCCTCGTGTGAAATCACCGAGCATTGTCCATGACCGAGGACACGGCTATTCGAATAGTTTTACACTCTGTAGAGGTTGTACAACTTTACCCACAAGACATGATCATCCTGGATTGCCACGCAAGTTACACACTTCCTTATGTGTGCGGCGAGGAGATCATGACATGGCGGCCATGGCGAGATTCGGAGGTGAAAATTTGTGGAGGCTTTCTAGGGAAAAGGGAGGAAGCACGGCGTAGAATGCAGCGAGACAAGTCTAAGAAAAATTACGCAAGGGCTAAAGCTTACCGGAGGCGACGAATCGACGTCGGGAAGCACTCTTGACCTAGATTGGGGAAAACTCGATTCCGGGAGATTGGCTGCACCAAAATCAAATTAACTTGGCTAGAAGGTAGATGGGACATGATGGCACAATGTGACATGAAAGAATCACGGAAAAACTCACTGGATAGCTCAAGACGCGACGAGCAATTTCGGGACTGGAGGGGCTCGGTGCCGACGGCGTCCTGGGCTTTGAGGGGACTTGGCACGGCTTGGGATGAGTTTAGGGGGATCAAGGGGTCGTATTTATAGGCTTGGAGGAGGTAGAAACCGACTCTATTTCATGGATTTCGGTTTAGAGTTCATTTCAGAAAATAGAAGATAAAAGGCAAACGGATGAACGAAACGGAAAGAGGCCAGTTGGGATGGATTCCTTGCGTGATTTGGCACAACTTTCCTTTTGGGAGGACATTCAAATAAGGTCCGGATTGGAAGTTATGAAGAGAGAGAAAAAGGAAAGAAACCTGTACAGAGAACTGGATCGAACGCGAGGTTGACGATGTATGAACAGTACCGCGCGGGTACTGTTCATTCTCTATCCTCTTTCTTTTTTTCTTGGAAATTTCAAATTGAGCTCAAACAAAGTCCGAAAAATCCCAGAAAATACAGAAAAATTCCTTGTGACACAAGGAACACAAATAAAATATTTTTGACAAATATTAATATTTTATTTAATCATATTAAATCTTTTTAATTAATAAAAATTCCAATTAAGCTTTAATTAATTCTAGAAAAATCCAAACGGTGAATTTTATTTTAAAAGCTTCAAAAAGGCTCTGAAAATCAGGATGTTACAAACCTCCCCCCTTAAACGGAATCTCGACCCCGAGATTCAGGCTCACTAAAAGAATAGGTTACCAGGTGCGACTTCGGAGACGACGTTGTTGAGACTTCCCCTTGTAGCGCTCTGAGGTATTTGGCTTCCTTGACTTGACGATGTTCCACGGCTTGCCCCTGGAGTTTTGGCAGGGGTACTTCCAAGGTTGAACGGAATTTGAGTGATTGCTTGACGCTTCTGCGGACACTTGCGAGCGAAATGGCCTGGCTCTTGGCACTTGAAACAACTAAATGGAGTTGCATAGCTTCTTTCTCCCTGAGGCTGATTGCTGGTGTTGATAGGGCGTGGTCCTGAGTTATCATGAGGAGGCATTGGAGCTGGAATCCTGAAATCTGACTGTTGCGGTACCCGAGCTGGCTGGTATGTGTTGGATCTGACTCTTTGTGATTGTTGCAATTGAACTCCTTGGTGAATAATCTTCCGCTTGCGAGACTCCTCCATTTCATGCCGAGATTCTTCAATAAGTATGGCCTTATCCACCATATTCTAGAAAGTAACATAGTCATTGCCAACGACCTGAACTTTCAATCCTGGATTAAGTCCTCTCTTGAAGCGCTTTTGACGTGCATCATCTGTAGCAACATCTTCCGGAGCATAGCGAGCTAGCTGAGTGAACTTGTTGAGATATTCACTTACTGACATAGTCCCTTGTTGTAGCTCGCGAAATTCCTCCTTCTTCATCTCGATCACTCCATCTAAGATATGGGCATGGCGGAACGCTGTTGCAAACTCTCTCCAGGTAATGCTCTCTGGGTCCTCATGCGCAGCACAATAGTTCTCCCACCATTCGGATGCAGCACCTTCCAGTTGGTGTGCAGCGTACAACACTTTCTCGCGATCGGTACATTGAGCAAGGTTTAGCTTCTTTTCCACTGAACGAATCCAATCATCAGCTTCCAAAGGCTCAGATGAATTGGAATAAGTTGGCGGTCTAGTCCTCATAAATTCTGCAAATCTGGATGTCAGATGATTTGGCCGAGGTGCAACGGCTGCCTGATGTTGTTGATTCATCATATTGGTTAAATTCTGCATCATTGTGTTCATGTTCTGCATCATGGTGTTCATCAACTGAGTCTGGGCGGCCATGAACTGACTCAAGGTTGGATCTAGACCTGTTGGAGTTGCTTGCAGTCCCTGAGTTGCTTGGTTTGCGTTGCTGCCCTCTAGGTCTTGGTTCATTTGACTGCGTCCTACTGTGCTCCGAGGGTCAACCATTTTTGCTCTGCTCTGAAAGAAACATCACTTGCTGAGAACTGACTTCTCAAGGCTCAGTAGGTAAGAGGGAAAAGCAAAGGTAAGCGGTAAACTCATCTAAGGGGGATAACTAATGGCAACCTAAACTAAGCAAACACTTAGTTGAAAAGGCTAACAAAAGAAGCAATAAACTCCACAAAAAGATTTTTGACATGACTGCATCATAATCCTAGAAGCAAAACTGCAGCTCACATCACACTCAACAGCAAATAAGAAGCAAAACGATCTACACGATACTAAAACTATAACAAGGTTCAAATCTAATGGCTCCTAATCTTCTCGGAAATCTTCAATCTTGTCTTGACATATTGGGGTGCTTCCTTGATCCAAACTTCATAGCACAGCTTGAAGAATTCCATGCCAATCTTCACTTGGATTAGGGGAGACTCGAGACATCTATGGATATTATGGGGATAAGAAGTCAAATTTAGTTTTGAAAACAATATAGAGGAGGTAAAGAGTAAGAATCCTAAGAATGAGGTAAGAATAAAGAATTACTGGACAATCATTTGGTTGATTTGATTTAGAAAATAAATTTTGAAAACTTTACTAATTCGACCATTCTAATTAGGGCTTCGTCCTACAGTCGATATAGCTCTGATACCACCTCTGTAGAGACCCGAATAAGCAAATCCGGACTCACCTGTGTATTCTGCACTAGTCCAGGATCACGCTAGTGCACACAGTAAAAACAAAGATGAAATATCGACCGTATCACAATTTACTAGGAAAAGACACAAACATTATTAATAATTATCAGAGTACGACCTTATGGCCAAGCTTACAATTAATAGCCTGAAAGGCTTAAAGAACTAGCAGCGAAAAACCAGAATTAAACATAGTAGCCATTCGACATGCCCACAGGCAATCGACTGGGGAGCGAAGTCCTAATCCGCGAAGTCGTCAAAGTATCCTCCTTCCAGTAGCTCCTGCTGATCTGGTCCTTCTTCCTCAACTGAGCAAATATGGATGAAACTGTGAGTACATAGAGTACTCAGCAAGTCGTTTGTAACAAAGATGCAATATAGTATGCAAGGCTTACCAATGGATGGCTGAAAGGTTAATTTTGCAGAAAGCAACAATTTAAAGTAAATATAATAAATAGATTGGAAAGCGAACTTCAAAAATGATAATAAATAAGTAATCAAAGGAATTGAGACAAACCCCAAGTAAACTGGCCATTCACTCCAATGAATCACCCACGAACCAAGATTCACATAATGAACCACCAGTGAACTACCCATTCACTTAACTCAACCAAGATTTTAAGAAAACTCTACCCCTCGTGTGAAATCACCGAGCATTGTCCATGACCGAGGACACGGCTATTCGAATAGTTTTACACTCTGTAGAGGTTGTACAACTTTACCCACAAGACATGATCATCCTGGATTGCCACGCGAGTTACACACTTCCTTATGTGTGCGGCGAGGAGATCATGACAAGGCTTTTACAATGTTCAATCTCAACCCAGTTCCGCCTCGCTAAGGTTTCACCGTTGAGTAGGCTACCACCTAGTCGATAATTGCCCCCTCCTGCGCCAGAGTAGATCCATGGCTCCGACCACACCAGACTCATCGCAAGGACGGAACTGAAATTGGAACATCCCAAATTAATTAGCCAGGTCCATCCCATACTGAACATGTGGTTGTACGGTAAGGCTCAGATCAATGGCGCACAAAGTTAAGTCCTTAAGTATTACCCAGGCGAAGCATCTACATCCCAATGTGCAACCTGCACCCCCTTTACTGCACAATCATTCGCCCGAGTAAAAACCAATTTTGTATTACCAACACCAATGACACACCAATGTCATGGCACACAAATTTTATAACTGTGGCTACAACCACGATTCAATATCTCATTAAGTCAAAATTAATTATTTGATCACATGTGATGATAACCCAACGTACTAGTAATAAGCATGGCTAAGCAAATTAAACGCGCAGCCCATGTGACAACTAATATTGCATCCCTAAGCAATTTCCCATCCTATGGTGACAATAGAATCATGGTATTCAAATTATCAAGGAGGAAATAATCAATTAGGTCACTAACTACCAATACAAGGGTTTTATAATAAAATAGCAATGCATGATAATTTAAAACAAAGTAATACATAATAGATTTGAAAACTGGGTTCAACATGATCAAAGGACATGACATGCCTTGGCCTTGCTCAGTTAGGAATTATTGATCTTCGAATCCTGCTTCAGCTCCTTCGAACGCGTGATCTAACGAGAGAGGAAACGAGACGAAAAACAAAAATCAAATCAAATCAAATCCAAATAAACTCCAAAAACTACAAAACCAGAACCAAAAGATAGAGCTCAATTTTATATAAATTTAGGAAAAAAATCGGGTCGATCGGAGTTCGGACGAAGGAGAACGAGCCATCTAAAGTTTGCAGGGGCGAGAAAATGCTGGAAATTTCACAGATATTACTGTTCACCCGAGAGCAATTTTTGGAAAGGAGGCTAGCGCTGGCGAGAGAAGGCATGGGAGATGAATCCAACTAGCAAAATGGGTTGCTAGGGACCTAAGGCACATATAGGAAGCGACGGCACATCAAACGGAGCACGGTGACGGCTCGGGCGGCTTCAATGGCATGGGTAGGAGAGAGGAATAAAACTCGGGCACAGGACATGGAGAAGTAGGGTGAGCATGGGCTAGAACGCGGCTTGGTGAAGCTAGAAAAATTATCGACTTGGCCAGAAACCCACCGGAGACGACGCAAACGACGTTTGAACGACATCGGGAAGGAAAAAGGGAAACTTAATATCTTGGTGCTCGGTGAACAAAATCTAAGACCACTTGGAGGGTAGCTACCTGGGATGGTTTGGCACAATATGACACGAACGGATTGGTGAAAACATCTCCGGGTAGATGGGGGACACGAGATGCCATTGGCGGCCATGGCGAGGTTCGAAGGTGAAAATTTGTGGAGGCTTTCTGGGGAAAAGGGAGGAAGCACGGCGTAGAACGCGGCGAGACAAGTCTAAGAAAAGTTACGTCAAGGGCTAAAGCTTACCGGAGGCGACGAATCGACGTCGGGAAGCACTCTTGACCTAGATTGGGGAAAACTCGATTCCGGGAGATTGGCTGCACCAAAATCAAATTAACTTGGCTAGAAGGTAGATGGGACATGATGGCACAATGTGACGTGAAAGAATCACGGAAAAACTCACCGGATAGCTCAAGACGCGACGAGCAATTTCGGGACCGGAGGGGCTCGGTGCCGACGGCGTCCTGGGTTTTGAGGGGACTTGGCACGGCTTGGGATGAGTTTAGAGGGGTCAAGGGGTCATATTTATAGGCTTGGAAGAGGTAGAAACCGACTCCAATTCATGGATTTTGGTTTAGAGTCCGTTTCAGAAAATAGGAGATAAAAGGCAAACGGATAAACGAAACGGAAAGAGGCCAGTTGGGATGGATTCCTTGCGTGATTTGACACAACTTTCCTTTTGGGAGGACATTCAAATAATGTCCGGATTGGAAGTTATGAAGAGAAAGAAAAAGTAAAGAAACCTGTACAGAGAACTGGATGGAACACGAGGTTGACGATGCACGAACAGTACCGCGCGGGTACTGTTCATTCTCTCTCCTCTTTCTTTTTTTTCTTGGAAATTTCAAATTGAGCTCAAACAAACTCCGAAAAATCCCAGAAAATACAGAAAAAATTCTTGTGACACAAGGAACACAAATAAAATATTTTTGACAAATATTAATATTTAATTTAATCATATTAAATCTTTTTAATTAATAAAAGTTCCAATTAAGCTTTAATTAATTCTAGAAAAATCCAAATGGTGAATTTTATTTTAAAAGCTTCAAAAAGGCTCTGAAAATCAGGATGTTACATATGACATGTTTACAATAAATTACATCTTACCATGATTTATGCTTACTAGCTAGATTTATCATGACTTTGTATGTGTAGTCTAGTCTTTGCCATGATAGGTTGATTAAAATGCTCAACTTCAACTAATTCGTGTCATGTTAGCTAGTAAGACTAGTCTCTCTTTAGTTATCCTATTATGATTCATGGCATGTCAAGTAGGCTGAGTTGAGTCTTGAATCTTTGTTGAGTTTTAGATTGAACTATACTAGTTTCTTGATGAAGCATGAGTTGGTACAATTTTTAAGTAAGCAAAAAGATCTCTTTTGTGCGAAAAAACTGATCTCACCAATTCTTTTTCATGAGACTGCTTGCCATTGCACTAGGCATGAACTCAGGGGGAGTTTTGGATGACCAAGACTATCTTCTTGAGCTTCTCACTTGGAGTAGTCGCATAAGGCTCGAGATCTAGCACATGACTAAAATTTTGGTTGGAAATGACCATGAGCTTTAAAGGAAAACATGTCCATTGTGCTAAATTTGCTTAATTCTACAACAAGACCAAGTACTTAAACAAATGATTCATTCTTGGACTTGTAGCACTCTAAATTGACTCAATACTAGCTTCTTGGTTCCACTTAGCTTATTGACATGGCTTGCATCATCTTTGGATACCTTTTGCTAGACTATAATCATGGTTGACTTGACATGCTAAGAAACTCAATTAATTTTCAGATTGTAACCTTTCGGTTTAGCTTGATTATACATGTCTTGTCATGATCTTGATAGCATACATGTATGTTATGGCTTGGTGTAACACTCCACGATTATTTTGGATAATCTTCATGGCTCTAAATGCTTAAAATAAACAAACTTCAGCCATTTCATCCAACACCATGCTTTAGTTCCTCTCTTGCATCCTTGATGATTTTATTGCCAAATGGGGGAGAATAGTGGAGAAAAAGCCATTTTCAAGGCAATCTTGGAGCCATTTTCAAGGCAATCTTAGAGCTTTTGAGGAAAACTTGCTCTTTCTGTTGTTGCTCTTTTGTCGACATGGTCATAAACTTCTTTAGACCATTTTTGACTTTCTTTCATTCTCAAACTCAACTTTACACTTTTTCTGGGTTTTTCAATATACTCATCAAGGGGGAGATTGAGAGACCATGTGGATGCGACCCCATGCTTGTGATGAGTAATTGACGATTTTTCTAGAAAGATTGAGTTTGGTTTGTGTGTTTCGTGCCATGATGGTATTTGGCTCGGTCGGGTTTGGTTAGTCGAACTTGAGACGTATTCTTCTTCCCGATTGGTCATTTGAGCAATTTCATGCTTAAGTAGGATTTGTTGATGCTAATGAGGATTACTTGTTTTGAGCGGTGCTATGTAATGTATTTCTTGTCTATGATGGCTGCAGGACATCGAGGCGGAGTCGTGGCGAGGCACGGGATGACCGGACTAGGCACAGGCGGTGCCGAGGTCAAAGCGGTTGAGGTATGCCAAAGACGACGAGGACTCGAGGTAGCTGCGAGACTTGGAAGACAAGGAATAAGAAAGCTTCCTGGAAAGTGCACGAGGGGCGTTTTGGTGAATACGCAAAGCTGCACTAAAGGAAGTGGATTGTGGATAAAGCATTGGAGTTGTTGAGGCTTAGGGCCTGTTTGGGACTGCTCTGCTCCAGTTTTTCCAGCTCTGCTCCACCAACTCCACCATGGAGCAGCTCCACTGTGGAGTTCCTGGAGCAGGTGGTTCTGTTTGGCACGCAGCCTAACTCCAGCTCCAAAAATATGATGTTTCCCTGAGAAAGGTCGAATGTGCCCCTGAATGATGTTTGGTGTATGTTTTGATGTCTGCGGAGCATATGTAACTGAATATTTTTTTGTTCTTAATTGAAATATGATGTAAAATATTATAATCACAATTAATTTATTCGAGAAAACCAAAAAACAAATATTTTGGTCAAATAATTCCATCCTTTTGTCCCATAAATTGCAACGTGCATGATAGATAATTAACAAGGTCCATCGTTGAATACAAATAATTGTCCATAGATAACTAGAGAGTAGTTTAAACCAAAATGACTACGAATGCAAGTGTTCCGATGCAAGTGTTCTGATACATAATTGCCCTCTCCAGCTTGAAGAAATAGATGCAATTCCCATTGAACCCTGTGAAATAGATGCAAAACCTTCTGGCCCTCTCCAGCTTGAAGAAATAGATGCAAACCCTTGTGTGCTCTTCTGATTGCTGTGATTGTTCCCGTCTGTCACCATTTTGAACATAAAGAAAGTTTCGTCCATTTGCACAACTGGCAGCTCTGGAACATTACATTTACAAGAATGAGTTCCGTGTATATATACAACTCAATTTGGCAACCTAAACATTAGAAGAACTAGATTTTGCAGAGACTATTAACTATGCTGCCAGATATGAACTTATGTGCATAATTCTCCAGCAGGTTCGACAAAATGGGCAATGTGCACAATTTTCCCTCTACGCTAAGAGAAGCACAAGTATATTTTGTGAAAAAATTCTTCCTGCCGAGAATATTGTGATTGTTCAGGCGATCCTTGGGTAAGACCAGAAAAACAATTGATTCAGATTCAAGAATAACTTCAGCAAGAAACATCTGTGATTCTGAAAATTGTTCAAAGGCGAAAACCAACAATATATGGCGGTTGAAACAGATCCTGTACAACATCATTAAGTGACAAACTTGGTTCTAACACAAAAGAAATGAAATGTAGGCATAATTTACTCTATTTCTGTGGTATTGCAGATTTTAGCTTGCATCAGTTCAGAAACTCATGATTCATATGTAGCTCCATTTGCACTACTGTAAACACTACTAAACTACTAACAAAACACAATTGCACTACTGTAAACACTACTAAACTACTAAACTACTAACAAAACACAATTTCAGCTAAACATTACAATCTCTACCAACTCATATCACAATAGCACTACTAAACATATCACATAGATCACAAATCAACAGGCAAAACTGAGAACAGTAAATGGAGATGGTGGAATGGATTCAACCGAAGTTAGTTCAAGCAGCAGAGGATGGTGTGGCCGTTGGTGAAGTGAAGGCAGAAGAAGTCGATGTCGTGGTCGCCGGTGTCGGTGATGTAGTGGCGGCCGGCGATGGTGGTGAAGTAGAGGGCCCGGTCGCCGAGAGTGGTGAAGAGGTGGCGGTGTGGAAGAAGGCGGCGTCGGTGTCGATGAAGCCGAGGCAGCTGGCGACGGCACTGAAGGAAAGCAGCGCAAGAGGGGAAGAAGGGAGTGACGGCGCGGTGGATCTGGAGGGGCGGCGCGCCGGAGGGAAGTGGTGGCCGGGGAAGGAGCTGCGTCAGGTGGAGAAGGAAGAGAGAGGAGTGGCGGCGCCGGAGTAGGAGAAGAAGGGGGAGGTGGCGCGGTAGAGGAAGAACCGGGAGGAGTGTTTGGGCACGGAGGAGGATCCGGAGGCGTGGGCGGTGAGAGGCGACGGTGGAGAAGTAGCGGCCGGAGGGGTAGGAGAAGAAGGGGGAGAAGTTGTCGGCGCCGGTGGTGGAGATGAGGAGGGAGGTGAAGGCGACGGGAAATGGAGAGGAAGGGGCGGCGCGGCAGAGGTGAGGTGGAGGAGCGGTTGGGAGCGGCGGTGGAGAAGTAGCGGCGGAGAAGGGGAGTAGAAGGGAGAGGCGAGGAGAGAGCACGAAGCACTTCGGCTGCAGGGGCGAAGGAGAGGAGCGGCGCGGGTCGGGGGAGGAGGAGAGGAGCGGCGCGGGTCCGGGGAGGAGGAGGCGAGCGGCGCGGGTGGTGGGGAGGAGAAGGAAAAGATCGAATCGGTACAGAGAGGAATTGTGTAATGGCAGTGGTGGGTAATTTTATCCCAACTCCATGAGAGAGTACAAAAGTCCAAATCCTGGAGTACCCCTTGAGGTGCTCCACAAAAAACGTGGAGTTGGTCCTCAACTCCACCTTTTTCTTGGAGCGGAGTTTTAGGAGCTGGAGGTGTTTGGCAAGACAAAGGTGGAGCGGAGCTGCAAAATCTGGAGTGGAGCAGTCCCAAACAGACCCTTAATGGGCAAAGCAAATTGCAAACCCTTTTGTGGAAGACTATATAAAGGAGGGGTGTCTCCTACATGTTGTATGTCTTGTATGAGGGGTTGATGGCTTTAGGCTTTTCTCTTTAGTTGGTGAGGAGTGGGTGAGAACAGGAGAGGAATTCTTGCCTGTTGCTTATGTTCTTCCCTTTGTGAGGTGTATGGTTTCTTGATTTCTCTAATCATGTATGGGGCTGTAGGGATGGTATGAGTTGATACTCTATGTAATCATTCATCTCTCTTCCTCAATATCAATTTGAGATGGTTTTATTTGAGATGCTCCTGCCATCTGTCTTCTTCTTCGTATTCTTGCTCGTGTGATTTCTCGGTTTACGTGATTTGAAGTTGTTCTTCTTTGAGAAGGTGCAAAATGGATTACTCAGGGATGGGATTATATTTCTAGACCATTTGGTCAGCTATTCCCAAGAGCAAACGATGAATTCATTGAGTTATCCTTCTTTTCTGTTCTTCATCAAAATGCACCCCTGTTTCTCCATTTCTAGGGTTTGGTGCGATTTTCATTTTTCCTTCAAAAGGATGTGCCCTGATATGAGTATCTAAGTCCTAAGGCTATTGCTTAGCTAATCTCTCAGTTTCATATTCAAAGGATCAAAGGTTGACTTGGAATTTGGATTTTGGTGCTGCTCTCTGTACTCTTTCAGTTTTTGGTTCAAATATGAAATTCTTGAGTTTCTGTTGAAATCCCTTGTTGTTTGGAGTCTCCATGATGTTTAGAATAGGTGCATGCTCTTTTGGGTAGAGAAAATCAGCTGCAATTCTTTAGTTTGGCCAATTTCAACTTCTTCAGTTTCTGCGTGATCTATCGATCATTGTCTTTTTCGGGAGGCCGGTCATTGGTTCTCCATTGGCGGTCGACCGGCCCCAGCGGATCGACCGGGGTGACAATGATCCGACCGGCCTTATAGGACCGGTCGGCCGGCCGTTAATCGCGATCGACCGGCCCATTGGCGGTCTGACCGGCCGGCTCCTGTAGGTGCTGATTTCTGTTGTTTTTCAGATGTGGCTTGGTTCTTCCTTGTTGTCTGGGGTTTTTGCTCTCTCTTCTGGTTGGTTTTAGTTCCAAGGAGCATATGAACTATTTCTCTTCCTAGTCTCTCATAACTATCGAAGAGAATAGTGTTTAGTGGATACTTTTGGGGGAATTTTTAAAGACGACATTCACCCCCCCCTCTGTCGCCGATTTCAATCCAACAGCCTTACCTTCTTTGACTGCTTCTCATTGATTTTGAATATCCCTATAACTGTGAGTTTGTCATCTATTTGCTCTTTGCAATTTCACGATATATTTCTGATATTTGTCAGATATCACTGATTGGAAACTATGAAGCACTAGATTCATTTGCTCGGTGATGAAATGACATATTCCTGAGATTATATATGAATGTGAGGGTAGACAGATCTTGAGCTTTCGGCTAGCTTTACTATTTGTATACTCTGATCATTGCATTTGCTATACTTAGCTTGATGCTATCTGGGTTCAATGGTTAAGTTTCAGTTGTTCTTGCTGTCGCTAAACTCTATTGCCCTGTGATAATCAATAGTATTCATGTTATTTGAATGTTAGATTGATTATACTATCCCTTTATACTATCAAGCATCACTGGATCATGATTTGATAGTTTTCCTTAATAGCAAAGCTTAATTTAGAGCTCAAGATCCAATCTACAACTGTCATATATAATTTTGATAATTTTCATTAATAGCAAAGCTTGATTTAGAGCTCAAGATGCAATCTACAACTGTCATATATAATCAAGATTAGTTTTTGTCATGGTAGAGATGGCCAAGAATAAATGTTGTGCAACTAGCCTTCTGAGAGTAGTATATGTCATTCTAAATCTTATTAACATGCTAAATTTGGTCAAACATGTTATGTTTATGCTGGGCATAAGCTTCTGCTTCAACGAATTAGAAAGTTCATATGTTTATATGTTGATTAAGCCATTTATATGCCTTTTATATCATGCTTGTGTCTTTATTGAATATGCTGGAATTAAATATAAATGTATGCTTATACCACATTATTTACAACATGTAGGAGGTGCTGGGGTGTTGCTCGGCAATACAACAGTTTCCTTGGTGCTTGGAGCTTGTTATATTAGGGGGTTTTAAACCCACTGAATATCGAAGCACTTGTGTTCCATGGTAGTGTGAATTTTTGAGAGACCATGTGGAGGTGACCCCGAGTGTGTGATCAGTAATTGACAAAGGTTTTAGGAAAGTCGAGTTTGGATTGTGTGGTTCGGACCATGTCGTTGCGTGGTGCAAACAACTCGGTCGGACTTGTTCAAACTTGGTCGTATGGGCTTAGGACGCTTATTCTCTTGATTCGAATAGGTTTGGGCTCCTTCATGAGTAAGTTGATGACATTTATGCTTTCATGTATCGAGCGGTGCTATGTGATGTGTTTCTTGTCTGTGATGGCTGCAGGACGTCGAGGCAGAGTCGTGGTGAGACACGAGGTGACCAGACTAGACACAGGCGGTGTCGAGGTCAAAACGGTCGGAGGTGTCGAAGACGGCGGAGACTCGAGGTGGTTGCGAGGCTTGGACGACAAGGAACGCGGAAGCTTCCCGGAAGGTGCAGGAGGGGCGTTTCGGTAAAAACGCAAAGCTGCACAGGTGGAAGCGGTTCCGTTCAAGATTTAGCAGGCGTAACGGGTTGGAGACCCATTAGCCAAAGGCTATAAAGAGGAGAGGGATTCTCAAGTGCATGCATGTCTTGTGAGAGGGAGTGCATTGCCTTTAGGGTTTAGCTTTAGTCAAAATGGCCTTTGGAGAGGTTGTTTTGCTTTAGGCTTTAGTTGTTGAGGTTTGGTGAGAGGTGCAGGTGTGTGTCTCCTCTGTGTGTGTGTGTGTTCTCCCGAGCTCCTCCCAAAGCATGTTGTGCTCCTGTGTTCTTGAGTCTTGGGAGAGGGAGATGATGGTTTGATGTCCATTCAAGCATGTATGGGGAAGTAGAGAGGATGTGAGTGGATTCTCCTATGTAATCATGTAGCTCCTTTCCTCAATATCAATTTGAGATGATTTTGTTTAAGTTTGATCGAGCTCCTGTCTCTCTGTTGGTTTTTGCCTTCGATGCTTTCTAGGCTTGATTCTTGAGTTTTTGTGTTTTGGCTCGATTCTTGCTGGGGAGTGGCAAAATGGGTTGCTCTTTGATGGAATGAGGTCTCAAGATCATTTGATCGATTTTTCCCAAGAGCAAATGGAACGAATCAAAGTTTCTTCATTTTCAGCTCCTCTGTTCTTCTTTTCATTCCTAGGGTTTGAGGTGGTTTTTGTTTTCCTTCATGAGAGGCTCTAGAACTTGGTCTTCTAAGTGCTCAATCTATTGCTAATCTTTCTGCAAATTTTCAAAGATTAGAGCTCAATTTGATTTTTGTTGCAGCACTCTGTACCTCTTTTAGTTTTTGGGCAATATTTCAAATTCTTGCTCAGTTGGTGAATCTCTCTGTTCCAGAAGAGCTTGATGCTATTTAAAACATATTCATGCTCTTCTGGATAAGAGAAAACAGAGAAAAACCAGAAACTCCTTTGATTTGGTCGAATCCCTGTTTATTTCAGCCTGCAGTCTGATTTCTGTCTCTACCAAAATTGAGGCCGGTCTGACCGGTACATAACCGACGGTCAGACCGCCCCTGGACCTGCAGTCAAACCGCCTTTGGGCCGGCGGTTAGACCACCGGTGTGCGAGCGGTCAGACCGGCAAGCGCACACCGGTCAGACCGGCAAGCGCACACCGGTCAGACCGGGCTGAGACTTTTTGCAGGCAGTTTCTTCCTCTTTGTTGGTATATTTGATGATCTTTTGTGTTTGTGGTCTGGTTGTATTTCAGTGAGCTTCCACTTCATCTTCATAGCTTAACATGGCTATCGAAGATAAAAGTTGAACATGGGTACTTGTGGGGGACAAAATTTTGAGAGCGACATTCACCCCCCTCTGTCGCCAATCTCGATCCAACAATTTTACTCATCGAAGAGGATTTAGTCAGGTGATTAGGAGTTGGATTGTCAGGAAGTAGTGAATCTCTAGGTGGACCGTTGAAGATGCAGATCTATGATTGGTGAAATCCTTCATGAAGTCTATGACCTTAGTTCTAGTTTTGTTTATTTTGTTGTTCAGTTTGCTAGGAGAACAATAAATTTTGTAGCTCACTATTGTGCTAAGTATGCTTGTACATAGCAAGACTCGCAAGTTTGGTTACTATCTTGTCGGTAGTTCTAGTTCACAGCCTAAGCACTGATTGTATCCAAAAACCTTCTTTTTAATGAAAGTTCATAGCTTCTCTTAAAAATAGAAGATAGGAACAAATCTAAATAAGGGCAAAATAGCCATTTTATGTCAGGACCTGGAATATGATTCTGACCCCCATGTGTGATTGTGCTAGTCCCATGCTCATTTGCTAGCACACACATCTAACATTGACATATCATGTCCATACATGAGAAAATAAAAATAGAGTAGCACATATATAGACAATATCATCTACATGACAGTTTTTACAATAAAGGGGATGACCAGCCAAATAACTCACGACATAGCTTGAGGCAGAAAAGAGAATAAATAGGCACCAAAAGTAGTGATTATGCCTCAGTCCAACCATAGACAACTGACTGGGATTAAACCTTAGTAATCGACATCATCATCATCGAAACCCATGGTGTCAAAATAACTGATGGACAAGCCTTTATCAACATCATCTAAGTTTGTCCAACAAGTAATCATGACTACAAAATTGAACTCCATAAAACTTTTAGGCAAAGTTATATATTATGCAAACTAAAACAAAGGTGGCTTCCCTATCTAGTTTCTTTTGGCACAAAGCAAGTTTTCATTTGTAATAGAGAGTAATAGATTACAATCGATGAGTTGTGAAAGATTTTGACATTTGTTAACAATTACTAGTAAGGCATAAACAACACCAAAAGACAAGTGTCTTGCTGCCATATAATTTAAAATAACAACGAAACACTTTTGTCAAACAAGCTATGTAAGGAATTCCTATCTGATGTGACGATGGCCCGATCTTCCGAGAGGTACTGATAAGTCGATTGTGGAGATCTCGACGTTGATGATCCAAAGGCTCCGACCAAAACAGATCGAACCCCTCGCAATCACTACACCACTGCTCCGTTGGTTATCAACCGTGTCGAACACGATTGACCTCGCCAAGAAGGCTATCTCCTGCAAGCGAATCGAGAACACAAGCAAGAGAGTACAAGATGCAATCTGAAATTGCGAATAAATATTAAGTTCTCAAGTTGGGGTCTCACAAACCGATGAACGGCGAAATTGTTCAAAGACAGATTAATCTAAGCAAAACCCAAGGAAAACTAAAGGGGTGTGACCTCCTTAAATAAGGGAGGGGGAAGCCACACTTATCTAATGAAAAGGGATGTGGTACTATTCCTAGTTACTGTTCACATGCGTGGTACTGTTTATGTGAACAGTACCGGCCCAAATAGCCCAAGTTACAAGGCCCTCGGCCCACTTTGACTCGGACTGGAAAAGTGATGTGGCTTGTTTCGTAGTTTCTGATCTGCTCGGGTGGCGTTTGGAGGTGAGACCAGATCCATCTGAAAGTAGACTCCAAGATCTTTCCAACGAGTACTCACGGGCTCCGAGAAGCCTTCTGGATCAAAAGTTATGGCCGTTTGAAGTTGGCCTGTCAAGCTGAATCCGAATTGATCTGGAGGCCGAATTGGATTCCAAAACCTGTCCAACTTGAACCCTTGCTTCAATTGGTTCCAAAGTGATGTGGTGCTTTAGTTCATTCTTGATATTGGCCTCTATGGTCGTACGTGTTGGTGACGTGGTCACATCACTATCCATGCATTCCTTGAACAATTTTGCAAAACATAAAACTACTAGAGTGGAGGATTCACCAAGTCATCCATAACTGGGGACACGGCTATTCGAATAGATGTACCCTCCGCAGAGGTTACATAACTTTACCAACATGACATAAACATCCCACCATGTCATGCGATACCAAAGGTACCCGATTTGAGAGTTTATGACAAAGCCTTTATGTTGTAGGGGTGGCCCCCACCTAAGCCTAGCCGGCCTGCTTAGAGGGTTGTAAGGCCCAGAATGGGACATGTGTAATGACATAAATGTCCCTGAAAGGGATGATTGAGTGTAGGGGTACAATTGTAAGAGCACCCCCATGTGGATGTATATATACACGGTACAGGCTAGGGAAAAAAGCCCCTAAGCACTTGCTCACCTAACTCTCCACTACCATACTCTCTCTCTCCGTTTGGTCTGTAGCCACAATAGTTGGCGCCGTCCGTGGGGAGCAACGGAGAGCAAGCCTCAAGATCCGAAGAAGGATGGCACCGAAGAAAGCTCCAACGTCGGTGGCAAAGAAGAATAAGGCGGGAGTGGCAGTGTCTCGCGCCAACACCAGAGCTTCGGCGTCGGCAGCCGTGGGCGCGGATAGTGGCGCGGGCACGGCGGCGGCACCACGACGATTGACACCACCCCGCGTACGGTGGGAGGTCCCACCGCGGGCATGACGACAACCGTCAACAGCGCCGACCGAGTGGCCGGGAGCGGCAGCACTGGCGTCCCCGTCGGCACGGCCGTCGTCCCCCCGCCCGGTGCGGAAGCGACGAGCGGCCCCGGCGGCAACATGGGCCTCATCGTCGACTCCGACGTCCACCACGCCACCATGGCAGGTGACCCAGAAGTGCACACCGTTATCCCCGCCGTTTTGACCATGCAGCCAGGTGCATCATGCACTCTGGCTACGACTACGGTGGAGAGCGCCCTGCTGGCGCCCTCAGCACGTTCCAACGGGAGTTGGTGGATCTCCATGGGGCCATACGAGATATGCAGGAGGCTCGGAGCCAGCAGACTCCAGCGGTCACACCGGAGCCCACGCCGGAGCGGGCGGACAGCCGAGACGCCCCCACGTTTGGTCACGTCCCGCTGCAGCATGTCGACTTGGAATCCCCACTCTCCGCGGGCTTGCAGCAGGCGGCGTGGCCGGAGGACTTCAAGTTGCCGAGTGCCATCGAGTCGTACAAGGGTGACACGGACCCACGGGAGTTCGTGCACGTCTACGAGACCGCCATCGAAGCCACCGGCGGGGATGATACCACGAAGGCAAAGGGGCTCCCCCTCGCGTTGCAGGGGGTGGCGCTCTCTTGGTTCTTCACCATCGAGCCGAATTCCATCTACGCGTGGGAGCAGGTCCGTGACCGGCTCTACAACAACTTCCAGGGGAACTACGTCGAGCGCATCAACGTGGATCAGCTCTTTGCAGTCAAGCAAAAACCCTCAAAGAAACTCCGAGACTACTTCAAGCGCTTTGCGAAGGTACGCTGCCAGGTCAAAAGATGCCAACGAAATGACCATCATCAATGCAGCGATACAGGGTCTTCGCCCGAGGCCGTTGGTCGAATATAATGCGCGGAAGCTAATCAAGATGATGGCGAAGCTCTTCGACAAAATGGAAGAATACGCGCGGGCAAAGGAGGATGTGCGAAGACGCGAGGGCGACATCTTCGACCCCACCCCAGCAGAGAAGTGGTCGCAAGAAGCAAGCACGGGAGGTGACTCCTCGATAGGAAAGCGCAAGCCCCGGCGTAACCAACGTAGGTCCTAGAAGGTTCGCCATGTCCTCGGCACAGAGCACGCCCCTGATGACAGACTGCGCACGGAACAGGAGATCATGGACTACGGTCGGTGGTGCGAAGTGCATGGCTATGGCACTCATGTCACGCGGGGGTGCACCGTAGTCAGGGAGCTGCGGCAAGCAGCCGCCAGAACCCAAGCCCTGGAAGCGCAGCCCCCTACCGTAGCCCACGTGCGGCAGCAACTAGGAAGTCCCCCGCAAGCTGTAGCCACGGAGGGGAGCCAGCACCACATCGTTAGCGTCATCTCCGGGGGCTCTTCGCCGGGGACGTCGGCGCAACCACTTCCGGGAATGCCGTGCTGCAACATCACTTTTACGCTGACCGACGGCCAGGGTGTGGAGTTCCCTCACCAAGATCCCCTGGTCGTCCAGGACAACATTGCAGGCTGCGACATCAGGCGTGTCCTCATCGACGGAGGCAGCTCTGCGAACATCCTGGCGGTGGGAGCCCTCGACCACATGGGGATCCCCCGGGGCCGTCTGGAGCCGTCGTGGACCCCGCTTCAAGGTTTCGGGGGCCAACCACTAAACGCCTTGGGTCAGCTATGTCTCCAAGTTTCCTTTTTTCAAGGCGCTAATGCCAGGAGCGAAGATGTGGTCTTCGACATAGCAGACACCCCGCACCCATACAACGCCATACTGGGCCGACCCGCCATCAACTCCTTCGGGTCGGTTCCGCACCATGCCTTCTTGTGCATGAAGCTTCCGGGCCCACGGGGTGTCATCACTATTTTTGGTGACCAGGATCTCGCCAGGTGCTTGGAAACTGGCACCAGGAGTCCACACCGCAAGGTGCACGTCCTCGCCAACAAGCTGAAGGAGGACGCACCATTCGCTCCAGGGTGGACGCCCAAGCCCCGGCCAGATGGCGGGGTCAAAAAAGTGCCCCTCCAGGCCGAAGGGCAATTCATGTCAATCGGCGAGGGCCTTCCCCCGGAGGTGGAGCGAGACTTGCTCCAGGTTCTTCGGAGCAATGCGGACGTCTTCGCGTGGTCCCCAAAGGACATCAAAGGCGTGGACCGCGCCCTCATCGAGCACAACCTCGCAGTCCACCCCGACGCCAAGCCGGTCAAGCAAAAGCTTTGGCACATGTCCTTGGACCGGCAGCAAGCGGCCAAGGTAGAAGTAACGAAGCTCCTTCAAGCCGGGGTCATTCGCGAAGTCCAGCATCCGGATTGGCTCGCCAACCCGGTATTGGTCAAGAAGGCTAGCGGCGCATGGCGTATGTGCATCGACTTCACCGCCCTCAATAAGGCATGCCCAAAGGACGACTACCCTTTGCCGCGTATAGACCAACTGGTCGATGCCACCGTGGGGTGCGAGCACATGAGTTTCCTGGATGCGTATTCCGGCAACCACCAGATCTACATGGCCAAGGACGACGAGGACAAGACCAGCTTCATCACGCCGGACGGTACTTTCTGCTTCGTCAGGATGCCCTTTAGGTTGAAGAATGCGGGTGCAACCTTCACCTGCCTCGTCGCGCTGGCGCTGGCTACTCAGCTCGGGAGGAACGTGGAAGCCTACATCGACGATGTGGTAGTTAAAACCAGACAGCTCGCCTTTCATGGAAAGGACCTCCAGGAAACCTTCGACAACCTTAGGAAGGCAGGCATCAAGCTTAATCCGGACAAGTGTGTCTTCGACGTGCAAGTGGGCAAGCTCTTGGGCTTCCTAGTGTCCGGACGAGGCATCCAGGCGAATCCCGACAAGGTCGACGTGATCCTTGCCATGGAGCCGCCCAAGACGACAAGGGAGGTCTAGAGGCTCGCTGGCTGTATGGCCGCTTTGAGCCGCTTCCTCTCTAGGGTAGCGGAGCGGGGCTTGCCATTTTTCAAGACCCTCCGCGGCTGCAACAGGTTCCATTGGGACGAAGATTGTGCGAAGGCCTTCGACGACGTCAAGAAACACCTCGCAAGCCTCCCAACTCTGGTCGCTCCGGCACCAGAGGCTCCCCTCCTACTCTACCTCGCCGCGTTGGTGACAGCGGTCAGTGCTGTCCTCGTACTTGAAGAAGGTGCTCTCCAGCGCCCTGTGTACTTCAACTCTGAAGCCCTCCAGGGCGCTAAGACGCGGTATATGGAGCTCGAGAAGCTTGCCTACGCGCTGATCATGGCCTCGAGGAAGCTCCAACACTACTTCCTAGCACACCCCATCACGGTGCCATCCTCTTTTCCCTGGCGGAGATGCTGCACAATAAGGAGTCTACAGGGCGAATTGGCAAGTGGGCGACTGAGCTCGCCCCATTCTCCTTAACGTATGCCTTGAGAACGGCGATCAAATCCCAAGTCCTTACGGACTTCTTGGCGGAGTGGACCCCGCCGGCCCAGCCTGCTCAGCAGCCGGACGACCCGGTGTGGTTGCTCAACACCGACGGAGCCTACGGTGTCGCGGGTGCAGGCCACGTAGACAAGTCATATCAGGCCAAGTATCCGGAGCTGGCCAAATACCTAGCGGCCGTAAGAGCAAAGGAGCGACACTTTTTGGGTGTCACCATAAAAGCCATCCCCCGGGCGCACAACGAGCAAGCCGACGTCCTGGCAAAGGCCGCCAGTCAGCAGCTCCCGACTCCCGAGGGGGTGTTTTACGAGGTCCTACCAACAGCCGCCATCGCGCAGGACAACCGCGATGCAGCCCTTGTCCACCAAATCACCCAGCTGGGTGACTGGCGGGAGCCCATCTTTGGTTTCTTACAGGGCATCGCAGAGCTGGACGACCCTGTCGAGATCCAGTGCCCACAGCATCGCGCCATATCCTTCCAGGTGCTCGATGGTATACTGTACAAGAAAGGGGTTTGTGCACCGCTCCTGCGGTGCCTATCGCGTGAGGAAGGAAAGCGGCTCCTTGCGAAAATTCATGTGGGCATCTGTAGCTCGCATCTCGCGCCGAGGTCGCTGGTTGGCAAGGCGTTCAGGCAAGGCTTTTACTGGCCAACTGCCGTCGTTGATGCCCAGGACCTCGTGCGCCAGTGGATGGGACGGGTCATTCGTAGGCCTCCGACAAGCCTCAACCCCATTCCCCCCGTCTGGCCGCTGGCACAGTGGGGCATCGACGTTGTGGGACCGCTTCCCCGAGCCCTAGGTGACCTGCGGTTTGTAGTGGTCGCTTTGGAGTACTTCTCCAGGTGGCCAGAGGCTGTAGCCCTCGCTAAGATAACCTCGGCGGCCATGCAACGCTTCCTTTGGCAGAGCATCATATGTCACTTTGGCGTGCCTAGGGAGCTCACCGTCGACAACGGCCTGCAGTTCGACGACGCCCCATTCAAGGACTTCTGCAACAGCATGGGCATCACGCTCCGCTTCGCTTCGGTTGGGCACACGCAGTCTAACGGTACGGTTGAGCGGGCAAACGGTGCCATCTCCGCTGGAGTCAAGAAGCGTCTTGTAGGGCTGCCAAAGGGCAAGTGGCCAGGCAAGCTCCACAGCGTCCTCTGGTCCCTCCGCACAACGGTGACGTGACCGACAGGATTCACGTCGTTCAAGCTCCTTTTCGGAGATGAAGAAATGACGCCCGCGGAAATCAAGGCCGGATCGAGAAGGGTCCTCATCTAAGCGCCCGAGGAGGAGCACCAATTGTCCCTGGATCTTCTCGATGGAGAGCGACTAAGCGCAACTCAGCATGTTATGAAGTATGCATGGCAGATGGTGCGCGCTCGCGGCCGCTCCGTATACCCGCGAGAATTCCAGCCCGGGGATCTCGTCCTCAAAATGGTGATCCATGCGGAGACGGTCGGCAAGCTGGAATCCAAATGGGAAGGCCCGTACATCATCACGGAGGCTTTGCAGAAGGGAGCATACCGCCTGGCCACATTGGAAGGGCAGACACTCTGCCATACATGGAACGCAGACCAGCTACAATGGTACTATGTCTAGGACAGAAGTGGAAGCATGTAGCAACATCGGCACCTTGCCCATTGTAAGACACTCGCCCGCGCAAACGGGAAATTAATAAAGCCGACCTTCTGCCAGGCTTCCGCCGGGGTCCGCCTCCGCACGCACTCTATGGGGTATAAATAAGACGTAGCGCCAAGGTCCGCCTCCGCACGCACTCTACAGAGTATAAATAAGACATAGCACCGAGGTCCGCCTCCGCACGCACTCTACGGAGTATAAATAAGACGTAGCGTCGAGGTCCGCCTCCGCACGCACTCTACGGAGTATAAATAAGATGTAGCACCGAGGTCCGCCTCCGCACGCACTCTACGGAGTATAAGTAAGACGTAGCGTCGAGGTCCGCCTCCGCACGCACTCTACGGAGTATAAATAAGACGTAGCGCCGAGGTCCGCCTCCGCACGCACTCTACGGAGTATAAATAAGACGTAGCACCGAGGTCCGCCTCCGCACGCACTCTACGGAGTATAAATAAGACGTAGCACCGAGGTCCGCCTGCGCACGCACTCCACGGAGTATAAATAAGACGTAGCACCGAGGTTCGCCTCCGCACGCACTCTACGGAGTATAAATAAGACGCAGTGGGGGGACGCCCCCTCGCGCACTGTACGGAGTATAAATAAGATGCGGATGTTGTCCCTGCGCACTCTACTGAGTATAAACAAGACGCGGAGCTCCCGCGCACGTGCGGGCATTGTCCTCGTGCGTACTCTCCGGAGTATAAATAAGACGTGGTTGATATTCTCATGCACCTTCGAAAGGTAGGGGATGGAGCGCTCGCGCGTCTACCTCGACTAGGTTCCAACTCCGCAGCCACCCCTTCGAAAGGTAGGGGGCGGAGTGCTCGCGCGTCTACCTCGACTAGGCGCCAGCTCCGCTACCACCCCTTCGCAAGGTAGGGGACGGAGCGCTCGCGCGTCTACCTCGACTAGGCGCCAACTCCGCTGTCGCCCCTTCGAAAGGTAGGGGACGGAGCGCTCACGCGTCTACCTCGACTAGGCTCCAGCTCTGCAGCCACCCCTTCGAAAGGTAGGGGATGGAGCGCTCACGCGTCTACCTCGACTAGGCGTCAGCTCTGCTGCCACCCCTTCGCAAGGTAGAGGACGGAGCGCTCGCGCGTCTACCTCGACTAGGCGCCAGCTCCGCTGCCGCCCCTTCGAAAGGTAGGGGACGGAGCGCTCACGCGTCTGCCTTGACTAGGCTCCAGCTCTGCAGCCACCCCTTCGAAAGGTAGGGGACGGAGCGCTCGTGCATCTACCTCGACTAGGCGCCAGCTCCGCTGCCACCCCTTCGAAAGGTAGGGGATGGAGCATTCGCGCGTCTATCTCGACTAGGGACGGAGCGCTCGTGCGTCTACTTCGGCTACTACCATAGGCACGCGGGGTGCAGTTGAGTGTGAGGACCCGAACCTTACATGACACAACCAACAACAAGAAGACCCTAGACAAGTGTTACTTCGTTCATATAAAAAAGGAGTTGCAGTGCAATTGTACAAATAAGCGCGCAGGGCGCACCACACACCCAAAACCACCCAACCTTGGTATTGCGCCTACGGGTTCGTGACGTCTTCGTTGCGCCGAGGAACTTCCTCGAGCCACCGGAGGAAGTTCCCCTCGTTATGCAGCGTTCACTGCAGCGTGACTTTGGTCGCATCTTCCCCGACGTAACCCAGATCCGCTGGTGGAAATTCCGGAGCCCTGGCTGGATGAAGCGGATGGCGTCGGACATCATCTCGGGCTGCGTAGGAAGATCCAGCTGAGGGTTCGCCAACTCTTTGACATGCCTGCACCCATGAGTGTGGAGCATGGCAAGGGCGAGGCAGGCACTAATAAAACCGCAGTGCTTGCCAAAGGATTTGGCGCTACGAAGGGCAACGCTCGATCCCTCTTCGATTAGCCCGAGCGTCTGCGTCAGGTCCTCAGGGCCATACGTAGCATCCGACACGTCAACGCAAAGGCCTCGGAGGGCCCGTTCACCGACACGGACGCAACACCTCTTCTACCCCTTTCCATTCTCTCATAATCTCACCACCTTCGGAGCTCCGACGATAAAGAATTTCTCATTTTCCCGAACGTCGGCCATCACCGTTGATTTGGGAATTCATCATTCCGTTGAAGTTTTTCAACTTTTGCTCATGTCATCTCCTGTCTTAGCATCCAAGCAACTCATCCACCATTTTTATTAAATTTTTCATGTAGCCAATCAGCGGGAATTGAGTTTTTCGCGGAATTGGCTGTTCTTCACTTTCGCCATCAATTCGTCGTCCTCGGTGAGCGCTTTCTCGATTCCTTGCACTGATAGCATCACCACCATCCCCTCAACGTAATCCATAGCTTAGCTTGCTCAATGGTTGGCCGAGGAGCTCTGCCACCATGTACCACCACCATGCCGACCGTCGTCGCTGTCGCAGGCCATTCTCGGCCACCCTCGAGCCAAACCAACTTCGCCATCACATTCACCATGTCTCTGGTGACTTCATGCTCACGCCACTTTCTCCATAACGTCACCGGTTTGCCAGAGCCCCGCGTGGCCGCCGCCGTGCGCCCCGACCACTACCACCGTCGCCTCGCTCTATCTCCGGCTTTGCCACCACCACCATTGGGTAGAGGACCTCTCCAGGGTTCCATTTTGGTAGTTCCCAAGCCGCCCCTCTCTTCCCTTGCCGGCGTCTCCGTCCACCATGGCCACCACCTCCATGCTCTGCTTCGTGTGTTCTTCAACAGACAAGAGTTTGCTGCTAGCTCTTCATTCCTTTGTGTTAGCTCTATGTCACAAAAGAGCATTTGCTCACTTGGTCAACCGAGGCAAGCTAGTGCATTCACTTGTGAGGTCCTGTGTTTGAATCCTGAGCAATGCAAGTTGTTTTTCCTGTTAGCTCTTGGCTATTTTCTGCCTCTAGTCAATGACAAGCGGGACCCACTTATCATGTATTATTAAAAATTCTCTACTCAATGACAGTCGGGCCCCACATGTCATACTCTCAAAAAATTCTAAAATTTCAGCAAAATAAGATGCCAAGGAATATTCCCTTGGTTTTGCATTTTCTGGAATTTCCAATCCGATGGATGTTCCGACCGCTTGTTCTCCGTCATCCGAACTCCGAATTCAATGATTCAAATTTATAAATTTATATAAAATCATAAAATTCCTTCCAGTATATATTTTGTATTTTTGTGATTTTATTTGTATTTATTTATTCATTTGTATATGCCATTTCGTGCGTAGAACCCGACGTCACCGAAGAATATTCTGAGCCGTAGCAATAAGGTCCAGACAACGTGCAAGAAGACAAGTCTCCTTCGATCATCTTGTACCTATGTTTACCCAAAATAATTCTATTATTTTAAATTTAAATGCATTTGCTATGTTACATAAAATAATAATCTCTATTTTAAGGATAATAGTTAAACCGATAATTGTTATGCCCTCATTTGACATTGACAACCATGTACCTTTGTCACCCTAGGTTTCTCTTGTCTCAGTATTGAGATTGTTAATTTCAGAATGGTAGTAATGGCTTAGACAAGCTAGTCGGTCAGTATAACCCTTCAGGTGGAAAAATTGATATGTATGATTTAATCTTTTATTTAAATAATTTAGTGGCAATAAGTATTACTGTTGTTTTTAAACTAAAATAAAATGGTGAAAATTGTTTTAGACTTGGGCGGATGGTAAGATTGGATTGGTGCAGATTTAGCACAAGAAATTGTATTGTGAATGTTCTGCCTTAATCAATTAAGGACCAACGCTTGTGATTGTCCAAACTGAGCAATACCGTACATCCACAAGTCTATATGGGTATGACCTAGCTGATTAACTTGCAAAGGTTTAGTTCAGATATCACCAGTGGTAAGTGGGTGCCAGGGTGTACTGGTTTACTCACAGTGAGGCACAGGGATTTACTGTACTCGTATGGTGCAAGAGGGGGCTTCTGACTGTGGTGGATTTAACCCTTCAGCGGTGAAACCTCAGCAGGTGGTGTCTAGCTAGATCAGAGTAAGGTAAATGCTTTGTGATAAATTATCTGAGTCTCATGCCTAAGAAAACATGTTGGCTATTAAGATGACTTATCTCTTGTGGATAAAATTGTACAACCTCTGCAGAGCGTAAAAACTATTCAAATAGCCGTACCTACAGTCAAGGGCGGGCAAGATGCGCTTTCACATGGTAAATCTTTGGTTTTGGTTTTAAAATAAAAGTTTTGGGAACTCGAGAGTGGATGGAACTCTCGGAAGTGTGTCCTGGCGGATGGAGCCAGTGCAGGTGGATGGAACCCATAGTCTTGAACCTTGGCGGTTAGAGCCGGTCAACTAGTGTAGGTGGATGGAACCTTTACTAGAAAATTCTTGATAGTTTCTGTTAAAGCAATTACTTTATTAAATTAATGTTTTTGAAAATATTTAATGGTATTTGAAATAAAATATTGCTTTGTGCAAAAAAACCATATTATCCTTCCTTTGTTAAGCCCTGCATCTACTGCATTTTTCCCAAGACTTGCGGAGTACTTTATGTACTCACATGCTACACTCAAAACAAATCTTAGAAGATTATGAAGCTCAAGAAAAAGATTACGACTACTTCGCGTGTGGATACGACGAAGGTTTTCCAGAGTACTAGGCTACGTTTCCCCAATCAATTGCCTGTGGCATATTAATGGCTCTTCATCAGAGTTTTTTTTTTTGCTTTCGTTGTGTTTTGTGAGTTTGAGAGGTCTTGAAACCGCAGTTGTAATAAAGAGGCCATATGGTCTGTACTCTCTATTATTGTAATAAAGCGTTATTGGTTATGTAATTATCACTGTTTGACTATGTGCACTAGCTTTGATCTGGGACTAGTGCAGTAATATACAGAGGGTTCGGATTCGGAAATATGGGTCCCGACAGGCTGGGTTGGCAGAGAGAATTTGGCCTGAAGGTGAGGAATGAAAAGAAAAGGGTTCAAACTTTTAATTGTAGGTTTGATTATTTTGAATTTGAAATTTGAATTGATTATTTTGAATTTGAAATTTGAACTTCATGGGGTATTTGCATATATAATGATGTGATATTAGCTATCTATAAGTTTTGTTATATAGGTTTTTGGCTGACATCAGAGAGAGTTATGACACAAGCTCATCAATAAGAACAGACATCACAAAACACCTTTGTATGAGTTGATGTCTTTAGCATGCATCTTTGTTCATGCAAAATTTAAAAGATAGTGACGACCTATGGAGATAACTCCTAAAGTTATTTTTAATTTTGTCTATATATAATATAAAGGATATAAGACAACAGTCGTCTCTATCACTGCACATGCTGTCAGAGGATGGAAGGGGGAAAATATCATAGCCAATCGGAAGGTGCCACCTAGCAGGGAAGGAAAACGGGACTGGGAAGCCGCATCCCCTGTTGGAACAGGCGAGGCTCCAGGAGCGCAAATGGAATACGCACAGATCCATATTCCATAGATACATTCATAACTAGATACTGGTACGGTATTACAAGGTGGGAAACTGAGACTTCTGAAACTCACCGACGAGTACACACAAACGGTATGTACGGATCTATACACACATACATATTACGGTCGTTACACAGGTTCTTCAGGGGTTTCTTGACACATATATACGTATAGATATATATGTGTATATACATATCTATGTACACATACGTGTATGTGTATATATATTATATATATGTATATGTATATATACGTATGTATTACCGTCGTTACTAGTTCTTCAGGGGTTTCTCGACTTTCTTCCCTTCAGTTGCGCGTGAGGACGCCGGCATGCGTGAGGAGAGCCCAGACATGGGTCAGGAACTCCCCTCCTTCCGCGAGGCGTCGCATGTGCCCCTCCACGTTGTTGGACGGCGCGATGTAGAGGAGGGTCTCCGCCCAGAACTCCGCCATGACCTTCCATCGCTGGGCGGGGGCGAGGCTTTTCAGCTCCCTGCCAAGCTCCCTCCCGCGGAAGACGATGGAGGACGCGTTGCCTTCCGCCATGGCATTCAGCCGCTCATTTTTCGCCCCTATTGCTTCCCTTATGACGGTGTAGAAGACGAATTTGGTGTCTGCGAAGTTCCCCGGAAGCAACTCTGGGACGGAGGACATCAGGTACGCGCAGTACCGGGATAGCTTGATCGCGACGTCCCGGTACTCGCGATCTGAAATCAGGCTGTTTTCCTCTTGTTCTGCACTACTACTCGCAGGCGCCGCCGCCTCAGCCTCCTCGTTAGGAAATGCATTCTTGCAGTACTCGGTTGCAATGTGCCAAGTGAGCATGATCTCTGTCTGAGTTTTATTCTCCAGTATCCCTGACAACTGAGTCAACTGACTAACGCCGTTCCTCTCCAACGATGCTGTTCCGTTGGTGATATGAATCATATGATCACCAGCACTTCGTCTTAGCGAGGAGACAATTACTTTCTTCACCGTATCCGTCAGATTAACGGAGTCCAAATTTCGAGGATATACGCACTCGGAAAATTTCTTCACCATGAATTGCGTGGCTGAAACTGCAACCTTGTGTACAACAAAGATGTGGAGGTGCTTGATTTCGGACAGGAGCTCGGGGAGTGCATTGGGAATGAACATGCACCAACCGTCTATTACCGAGTACTGGCCTATCTTGTTCTCCCAGTACCCAAATAATGGGTTTCTATGAAGAAACCCAATGGGCTTATGGATGGCGCTGCAGCAACCTCCTCTGATTTTCCTACAAGCCAGTGATACTATGGCCCAATCTGATCCTAGATACAGTACGGATTGCAGAACTTCAACTATAAGGAATGTTCCAAGAATGAACACTGTGATTGCTAAGTCGACCTTTCCAGTCTCCACCGTAATGACAGGGTTAAGGGTCTCTACCGTTGGCGATTTCAGAAGCACGAATGCCCCAAGGATGAATGTGAAAATGACCTTGAGAATGACCATCAGGAAGAAAGAGATCTCCATCTCAAATATAGAAGCATATTTGGTGTAGAAGAAGTCATAGAGGAAGCCCAACTCTACCTCGATCACTCTGAACGCTCTCGCGTAGCCGTCGTTGGACAGCAGGCCTTCGAAGACAAGGTCGCGCGTCTCTTGGAGCTCCGCTTCAGCACACTGCATTCCGAAGAAACGGCGCTTCAGCAAGTGCGACAAGGCGAATGAAAGGCATACGTCTTTGTGGTCATCGTCGCCGTTGTACTTCTCCCAGATCGTGTCGACGGTGACGATGTCCCCTTTGGCGAGCGGTCCATTCCTGTAGAGTTCCATCCGGTCCCTCTTCGCCGCCTTGTAGCCAGGCCAGTGAACCAGATACTTGTAGCCCTTGAGACTAACAGGATCGGCCTCTTGTACAGCGCAACCTCTTCGACGATCAGCATAGTCTCTCATGTAGTCGGTGACAACTTTGCTGGGATCCGAGTAGTTGACCATCCAGCAAGAGACCACTCTGACCAAATGGGTGAACAAGACGCCAATAAATAAGAACAGGTTAGGAATGATAATGGGGGGCACCCCATGGTAGTGATTCCAGTACTCATTTAGCTTCTGGAGAGAGGCAGCGTGGACGGGCCAGAGCAGCTGGTTTATCAACGTGAGGTACAAGTAGTACTGGAGAAACTCGAGGAGCAACCGCTTCCACTGCTTGTTGTCGTTGAGGTCGTAGGCCGTGATGGAGTTGGTGCAGCCGGCGACGAGGAAGAGCGAAGTGGCCCAGACGGGGTACAGCCCGCTCTTCACGGGGGACGACTGCATCTGGCCGAGGGTGTAGGTGGTGAGGGGGAAGATCAGCGTGTAGGCCACCCACAGGCCGCCCTGGACGAGGATGCCTCTCGAACGCCGCCGGAAGGAGCCGAAGATGAACTGGAAGAAGAGCAGCGCCGCGGCGGCGGCCACGAAGGCCTCGATCCGTGTGATGGTACGATGCGGGTTGTTGAGGTAGGGGGACAGGATCTCCAGCGCTACTGTCGTGTTGATCGGCTTTTGCTGGTCTCCTTGCTCCATGGGTGGATCGGAGGTGATCTTTCGGAGGTCAGATCGATAATCTACTATGGCCAGCTGCTTTTTATTCCTTGGAGCTAGGGAGAAGGATCGCTCTTGTGTTACTGGACAGGCTACTGTTGCTCATGTCAGCGGGTTGGAAGCTCGGTTTTTATATATCGAAAACAAGTCTCCTCCGCACTGGAGGTTGGGCCAAAAAAAACACGACTCGGTTTGTCTATAAACCGCGACTTCAGCTCAGTCAAAAAAAAAAAGAAATTTGGACGTTTTTGGCACTGTTGCTACCCGAAATTCCAGAAATAGCTTCTTCGGAAACGAAATTCCAACTCTAGCCTCCACCTGACCGCACCATTTAACCGCGTCGTGACATATGTTAATGGTGCGGCCGGAGAGTGCACTACACCGGAGTGGTGCGGTCCCCGACCGCACCACTCGGGCGCCGTCACATCACAGCCAATGGTGCGGTCCCAGGGCGCACGACACCGCAAATGGTGCGGCCCCGGGGCGCACCACTCGGCGATTTCCCGCGCAGGCCGACCGCACCATTTCGTCAAGTCCCATCGCCACTGAAAGCCACTCAATTCGGCCGCCCGTGCTGCATGCAGCCAGATTCCCCCGCATTTCTTTATTTCTTGCATGCGATGTGTCGAAGCTGGAAAGCCGGCCCCTACTCCGAACGCTGTGTATCTCGCGATACAAAGGGACAGCCTACGTTGGAAGGCTTCAATCTTTCTGCATTTGTGCTAGATAGAGAAGCAGCAAGCAAGAGAGAGCGAAAGAGAGGGAGCTGATAGTGAAGGCAAGAAGAGCGGAAAACATAGCATTTGGAGTAATTTTGGAAGGGATCTGAAGTTTTCGCAAGTGAGAAAGTTGTAGATCATCTCGTGAGCTTCAAGAAGAGATAAATATCATCTCAATGCGTCTGTAATTTAATCATAGTGATTAGCCTGTAATTAGCGTAAACGTTCTGTAAACGTTCTCCATATGTCTATATTTTATGTAATTATCGTGTTATATTTTATAATTTATGTGAAGAAATTATGCGTTGTTGTTTTATAATTTATGTGAAGAAATTATGCGTTGTTGTTGTCCACTGTAATGTTAAAAGTTGTTTGTGGTTGTAGTGTATTCCATTTATTTGAAAAAATGTTTGTAGTTGTAGCATATTGTATTTTATATTTTATGTAAAGAATTTTTGTACAACTGTTGTGAACCGTAACCTAAAAATATGTTAACTGGATTGTAGCTAGATTTCATTGATGTCATTGTGAAGCACACTGGTAGTCGGAAGGGCTACTTGCGTAGGTTTTGTTTGTATTAATATTTAGTCATTCTTGTAGCCAAAATCACTAAGGATAGTAGATCTTGGTATGCATGCATGTTTGTGAGAGCTTGCTTCCATAAATGAAAGATTATGGAAAAAATACGAAAAGCACACTGCTAGTCGGAAAGGCCACTTGCGTAGCTACTGTTTTTATTATCATGTACTCATTCTTGTAGCCAAAATCACTGAATAATATTAGATCTTGTTGTGCATGTTTGAGAGAGCGTGCTTCCATAAATGAAAGATTAGGGAAAAAATGTAGATGTTTAATTTACATAAGAATTAAGAAGTTAAAAATGATGAGAATTGAGTAGTTGGTTGGTGAATTAAGTAGAACAATAATAATAGAAATTAGGAGAGAAATTTGGAGAAATTGTAATTTATTTATCGCATAAATTAGTGAGTAAATTTGATTTATGTAGGAATTTGTTAGGGCACTCCGTAAATTAATTAAAAATTACATTTACAAATAAAAAAGTACCATTCATATTCGTATGGGATAGGTAGAACAACGAAATTCAGATGAAAATATTACGGTTGTATCTGCTAGGCGGTACCTACCTGCTGTATGATGGTACACTTGTTGCATGTTATATATACTAAGAGGATTCAGTATGGACTTATGTTAGGTACGCCATGGGTTTCAGTATGGACTTATGTTAGGTACGCCATGGATGACATCCAAGACTTGTTCATGTTCTACGAAAGTGGTCTCGTACGCGACGGGCCGTACGGGGCAGACCTGAATAATTGTGATCGGACCGTGATTTAGGCACCCAATCTGAACACCATGAGCCTGTTGGAGCTACATAGATGCGTGCGTTCTGCATTCGATCGGGACACCGCAAGGAACAAATTACGGATCGAGACAGTGTATGCTGCTGTTGGAGGTGCTGCAGGGGAGACAGTGTGGCAACTTATAAAGGTGACGAGCGACGCTTCATGGGCGAACTACATGGAGGTCGTGTGCAACCCAGACGCATTGATATATGCCAGGCCAATGGTGTATGTTCAATTCGTGGAGAGGACAGAATCATCCGCCATGGGTGGCTCTGGTGGTGCTGGCGGAGATGTAGAGCGTGCATTACTCTCGGCGGTCATGAAGATTTGGTGAAGGAGGAGTCCATGAGTCAATGGAAGATGGTGACTGCAGAGGCGCGTGGAGAATTTTCACCGAATGAAGGTGCGAGAGGTGGTGGGTCGCGTGTTGATCATCACGAGTACCTCGAGAACCAGTGCAGGAAAGTGAGGAGGAGGACGATGTGGAAACAGAGAGTTCAGGAGAGGAGGAAGAAGGGGAACCTGGCGGGAGGTGTGTTAGGTGGTGTTGTAACCACGGAGGTTGCGTGACGTGCCGCCAGATTGGACGACATTGCAGTGGAATCCCCACCGCACACGCAGGCGGAGGAGGCAGAGTGGGGATTCAATGAAGGCACACTCGTTGTAGAGGCGAGCTTCAGAATAAGAGTGCCGCACAAGCTATTGCCACATACGCCGTCAACATCAGCCGGACATATCGGGTGCACAGGTCCAACCCTGACACCTACATTGTAAAGTGTGTGGACGGCTCCTTGTCACATCCCAAAAATTCGCTTTCTGAAAAATTTAATTTTAAATTAATTATTTTAATGTATTTGAGTCTTATCTGGATTTATTCGGATTTATTTGGATTTTATTTAAAATTTTAAAAGCAAGAAAATGTATTTAAAATATTTTGTTAAAGCCAAAAAGAGTTTATTTTATTTTTCCTAGCCTTCCCTAAATTTTTAAGTAATTTTAGAGAATTTTCTGGAATTTAAAATCAATTTTCAAAGTTAAAAAGAATTTTATAAAATTATAAAATTCAAATCTGAAATTAAAAATATTTTTAGTAAGTCTAAAATACTTCCAGGAATATTCTATGATTTTTCTGGAATTTTTAGGCATTAAATATCAATTTTCGAAGTATTTATGAAGTTTCTAGTAATTTCTGAAATTTAATCCGAAAATAAAAATCCAATTAATTTTAGGCCGCCACGTGTCACACCCGGATTAAATCCATCTCCTTCCCGATCTAATCTCAGCCCTCCACCACAACTTACCCCTTCACTATCTTTTTCTCACCGACGGGTGGGCCCCACCCGTCAACTCTTTCTTCTACCTTCCTTTCTTCCTCCTCTAGCCCTTCTCTCTCTCCTCCATTGATGCCGAAACCAAAGCTTCAATTTCGGCCGTTTCCTTCGCTATAAATCCCCGATTGATTACGCAATAAAAGCCCTAATCACCCCTCCACTAATTGCCGGCCGTTTCATCCCGTTTACTCCCCCTAATCGCGGCCGCAAATCACGCCGGGGAGCTCCAAAAACCGGCCGGCCTCCCCTCCTCTCCCCTCCTATAAAAGCCCCCTTGGGGGAGCTCTTCCGCACCGTCTCTCCCCGCCGCCCCTCCTCCTCTTCTCGGCGCCTCCGGTGCCCCACCGCCGCCACCCAAAACCCGCGCCGCCTCAGCGCGCCGCCGCCGCCACACCCTGCCGCCGCCGCCGGTAGCGCCGCCGCCTCACTCGCCGCCGCCGCCGCCCGCGCCTCCGCCGCCGCCGGCCACGGCAGGCCACCGGCCGCCAACTCCGAGCCGGCCATGCGCTGCGCGCGCGTAAGCCGCCACGTCGGCCGGCTTGTCCGCGTGGCCGCCCGCGTGGCCGCCACCTCACTGCCGCGTGGCGCCATGTGGCCGGTGCGCCACGTCGGCAAGGCCCGAGGTCCGTGGGTTCGGTCCACGGTAGACCGGACCCACCCGTCATTCAAATACATTTTCCCGCTCAGCAAATTCGAAATTTGATGACGTCATAAATGGCATTTTCCAGTACAAAAATAATTCCCGAAATCGGCATTTTCCTTTTTCCCTCCCATTTAATCTTCCGGAAGCCATAACTTTCTCATTTTAACTCCGATTTGAGCCGTTCAAATTTCTAAATTTTTCTAAAATCATAAACTACCTAAATATGCACTCTTTTTGAATTTTTGAATTTTATTTGAATTTTGGTTGAATTTATTCGTTTTGTTTGTCCGTCTTTTCGCGCGTAGATTCCGCCGTCGCCGAGGAACTCGTCGAGTCGCAGCAAGAAGACCCAACCAGCGTCCAGGAAGGCAAGTCTCCTTTGATCATTTTGAACCCATGATTATGAAATGTTTTTAATTATTTTAAATTTACGTGCATCGCTATTTACATAGAACCCTAATTTTGCCGTAGCAAATTAGTTAAACCAAATGTTGTTATACCCTCAATTGAATTTGAATATCCTGTACCTTTGTAACATTAGGATTGCCATTGTCTCAATATCGAGATTATTATTTAATCTTTGCTAATATAAGAACGGTAGTATAATGCTTAGCCCTGCTATTTAATCTTGTTATAACTTTGAAATGGGAAATTATGATTTATTGTATACCCTTGTGTTTACAAATGTAGTGGTAATTGGAGTTGCCACTGGTCTTTTAAAATAAAATAAAATGTGAAAGTTAGTTTAGATTAGGGTGGATGGTTGGTTTGGATTGGTGCAGGAAGCACGAGATCTTGTAAAGTGTATGTTCCACCCTAGTCAATTAAGGACCGACGCTTGTGTTTGTCCAAACTGAGCATTAACCGTACAACCACAAGTCTATATGGGTACGACCTAGCTGACTAACTTATGATAGTCTAGTTTAGGTGCCACCAGTGGAAAGTGGGTGCTAGGGATGGACCGTTATCCACAAGTGAGGGACAGGATTTCTCTGTACTCATATGGCGCAAGAGGGGCTTGGTTCGGCGGTTAGCCTACTGCGGTGAAACCTCAGCGGGTGGTATCTAGCTAGATTAGAGTAAGGTAAATGCTTTGTGGTATTTTATCCGGGTCTCATGCCAAAGGAAGCGTGTTGACTTTTAGGATAATTTATCTCTTGTGGGTAAAGTTGTACAACCTCTGCAGAGTGTAAAACTATTCAAATAGCCGTGCCCACGGTCAAGGGCGGGCAAGGAATGCATTCACATGGTAGATTTCTGGTTTTGGTTTTAAAAATTAAAGTTTTGTATTCCGAGAGTGGAGGGAACTCTCGGAAGGGTATCCTGGCGGATGGAGCCAGAGAGGGTGGATGTAACCCGCAGTATTAAACTTGTTCAAGTTGTTAGCTAGTGTTGGTAGACGGAACCTTCACTAGAGAATTAATGATAGTTTTGTTAAAACAATTAATTGGTTAAAATGTTGCCTTCGAAAATATTTAGTAATAATTGAATTTTAAAATGTTGCTTTGTGCAAAAGAACCATATAGCCTTCCTTTGTTAAGCCTTGCATCTATGCATTTTTCCCAAGACTTATGAGTACTTTATGTACTCACATGCTACACTTAAAAATAAACCTCAGAGGAACATGAAGCTCAAGAAGGTGATTACAACTATCGCCGTGCCTCGTGGTCGTGACGGATTCTTCCCGAGGACTAGGTCGCGCTTCTCACCAATCGCTCGTGGCAAATTGATGGGTCCATGTTGAGTTTTCTTTGCTTCATTGTGTTTGGTTTGTGCGAGGTCTTGAAACCTCTAATGTAATAAGGAGACCTTGTGGTCAGTACTCTAATTATTGTAATAAATCGTCGATGGTGATGTTTTCCATTCTGTTTAACTGTGTGCACTAGCTTTGATCTGGGACTAGTGCAGAAATACACAGAGGGTCCGGGTTCGGAAATCCGGGGGCCCGACACTCCTGCCCTGGCAAGGTCCGTGCGCAGCGGTTCAGAGGTGCTGCCATGGACTTCCGGATAACGGTGTTGAAGGATCATACTTGTGAGCTTGCGGCGCCACTACCTAGGCACCGCAACATGACGTCGTCATATGTTGCAGAGCTGATAAGGCATCTTGTGGCTGCAAATGTATCCATTTCTCCCAAGGTTCTCATGGCGGAGGTAGCGAACACGGTGGGGTTTACTGTGAGCTACAAGAAGGTGTGGCGGGGGAAACAGAAGGTCATGCGGAGTATGTTCGGGACATATGAGGAGGCATATGATCTGGTCCCGAGAATATTGTGTTAGATTGCAGCAGCAAACCCAGGCACGTACATTAACAAGTACGAGCGGGTTCATGAGACGGAAGGGCCGAATTGTTTTGTGCTTGACAGAGTGTTCTGGGCCTTCCATCAGGCAATAGAAGGCTTCAAGTGGTGCCGTCCAGTGCTAACGATGGACGGCGCATTCCTATCTGGCAAATACAAGGGTACAATCCTGACCGCGGTTGCAGCAGACGCAAATGACCAGTTACTCCCAGTGGCATTTGCAATAGTAGAGAATGAGAGTACGGATAGCTGGCTGTGGTTCCTTGTCAATGTGAAGCAGGCCGTTATACAAGATCGGCCCGATGTGTGTGTTATCTCAGACCGCAATGCAGGCTTGCTGTCTGCAATGCGAACGATGCAGAACGGGATACAGCCTCCGTTCCAGTGGAATGACATGAAGAACCGGTGGTGCATGAGGCATCTTGCGGCAAACTTCCACAGAAGGTTCCATAGCAAGGAACTAATGAAGATGTTTAAAAAGCTTTGTATGCAGAACCAGAAGAGGAAGTTCGATGCCTTATGAAGGCACCTTGATCAGGAGACCAGAAAGCATGTGAGGCGTCTTGAGCAGGCTGAAGCGGGGGCCATGGAGGGAGGCTCCACGAGACTTGGGGAGTTCACACAATGGGTGCAGTCCAATGAACCTGACCTGGAGATGTGGTCTCTACTGCATGACACCGGTGGAGCAAGGTACGGAATCATGATGACAAACATGTCCGAGGTGTACAATGGTGTTCTAAAGGGCGTGAAATCCCTACCTATCACTGCAATCGTTGAAGAGACCTGGAACCGTTCAATTAGATACTTCGTCAATAGAGCCATGATGGCGAAGCAGCATATGGACGAAGGCAAAGAATTCTCCGAGGTAGCGTGGGCCTACATGGACAAGAAGATGGAGAAGGCTCGTTCGCATATTGCTCAGACCATGGATGGCTTACGCAGGAAGTTTGAGGTCCGCCTCAGACAGAAGTACATGATGGGGCAGGCTAGAGGATCGTAGCGTGTGTGCACGATTGATGACAGAGCATCTTACACCTGCAACAAGCCGCAACTTCTACACAAACCATGCTCCCACGTGTACGCGGCATGCGCGTTATGGAACCAGGCGCCCACGCATTACATCTCAAAGTACTATGACATGAAGCACCTGTTTGAAACCTGGAGCACGGAGTTCCATTCGTACGGGGTGAACATGCATTATAGGGAGCTCTGGCCAGGGCAGATCAAGTGGGTGCCGAACGATGCACTGAAGCACGTTGGTCGTGGGCGAAGACAGAGCCGTCGCATTCGTAACGACATGGATGATAGCCAGCGTGGGGATCAGGTTCGGCGCCCGAAGTGCAGACTATGCAAGACGGTTGGCCATTCATTTAGGCAGTGCCCAAACATGCCAACATCAAGTAACGCTCCATAGTATGAAGCACATGGTTTGTTATTGTGCACTGCTGGTTCCGTGTTTTGTAACTATAGCGGGCCTTTGTTGTGATGTGAGCACAAGATCGTGCATCCTGTAACCTATGCTGAATGTATCTTACCAAATTATTTCCGTGTACAATTTGTTTGAGTCATTTCTTGCAAATTATGTTATGTTGTGACTTATTTGATATTTCGTTATCATTTGTTGTCGTTCGATGCAAATTACGTTTGTTCATGTTATGTTGTCATTTATTTCATGATGTATTATCATTACCTACAAATTATGTAAGTTGCATATTCTCATGACAGTGCGTACTGACTTGTTTTCAATCATCGGCAGGAGATGGCGTACGAGTTGCTTGAGGCCCGTTGGGATGACCACCACCGATGCACAGCGTGGGCATCAATGCCTGAGGGCCCTCCGTGTTTCGTCCTTAGGGGCCCCCGAGAGCACTGGCCTCTAGACGAGCGGTACATCCCGCTGCTGCGAGACACCGGTCTTTTGCCCATTGCTCGCATGCTGGATGTTCCGTATACGTTGTAGTTCGATGCGGCGTTGCTGTCCGCACTCGTGGATCGTTGGAGACCGGAGACTCACACCTTCCACTTCTGGTGGGGCGAGATGACTGTTACACTTCAGTACGTGTCCATGCTGACAGGTCTACCCATCCGTGGTGCAAGAAGAGTGCCACCCCGTGGCGCGGTGGAAGGATGCCCTGGGTGCCCGATTCGGTCTCCCGATCCCAGACAACATGTCTGGTGTGCCACACTCGTGGCTACAAGAGTTCATGACTTGCCCTGTGGACGCTCCTGAGGGGGTCGTGCGGACGCACCTCATGGCATACATCCTTTTTTTGTTCGGATGGGTCTTGTTTCCTACGACCACTGGAGTCTCCGTGCATCCGACGTACATACACCTTGCGGAGTCCTTGGCGGATGCCTTGCCCGGCGAGGTGCCGCAGTACAGCTGGGGATCTGCAGTCCTTAGTGCCACGTACCGAGGCTTGTGTGATGCCTGTCAGCGTACTGAGGCCAGCAAGCCGGTCTTGGCAGCGTGTTATGTGCTCCTACAGTACTGGTCTTGGGAGCACTTCACGGTTGGGAGGCCTAAGATCGAGAGGGCCGTGCACCCTTACGACCTCGGCCCGGAGTTCTACGGTCAGGCTGGTGGCGATGACCCCATAGATGGGCCGACTATGGGGACTCGTTGGACACATGGTCAGCTGCGGTGGGCTAGGGAGAGACCGAGGCGTGTGTACCCAGATTTCCATAACCACTTCGAGCGGCTTCATGAGAACGAGATAGTCTAGTTCCCATGGGATGCAGGGTTCATTCAGCTCATTGCCCCCTACGGGTTGTCATCTCAGTGCCACCAAGACCACACGTACTGGTTGACGACCTGTCACCTCGTCTTCTCACACTTCGTCGAGCCATACAACCCGCAGAGAGTGCTGAGGCAGTTTCACCTCCACCAGCACGTGCCACCCCTCCCAGGACAGGCACTACCACCAAAGGCCCATCGGTAAGCCATTGCACGATAACTGTACGCAAGGTAGTAATGTGTTGATAATACTAATTGTACAATATGTGGACTAACTTGCAGGCAAACAAGAAGAGGGCACCGGGGTGACGACTGGATAGCCACACAATGGCCGTGATGCGGACTGCTGCGTGACTCAGCGAGCACAGAGGTTGTGGACGAGACTAGGCCACACGACATCGCCACATACGGTGCGTACCTAGAGTGGTACATTCCACGCACCCGCAGCAAGATTACTGGGCCTGCCCCACCCCGTCCTTCAGAGGTCGCGCACGAAGATGCCATACAAGCCGGCCCAGACCGTCATCGAGCAGCACGTCAGGACGAGGCGGTACGTGCACCTCCAGTACGTTTGTACTCATTGTTTCTTTACGTATAGTGCGTTTTAACTCATTTGTTGTTTACCTACAGTGCGAGCATATGCATCGTGCTGAGCACGAGGCTTTTCAGATGCTGCAGCTTGGGGAGGGCGGCAACCGGGTTCTTACTTCGGTGCGTACCATCATCAGTGAGCTCAGGACTGCGATCAAGGCCATGAGCTGTAGTCAGCACAGGGATGATGTCCATGCACGACGCCTCCGCAGAGAGCAGCCTTCAGCGCCGCCGTCGGCACCACCTTCAGCACGTCCGTCGCTGTCCGGCGGTCGTCCGTCGTAGTCCGGCGGTCGTCCGTCGCAGTCCGGCGGTCGTCCGTCCCTGTCCGGCGGTCGTCCGTCGCTGTCCGGCGGTCGCCCCAGCTGCGCTCCCTCGTCCTCACAGCGTTTTGGACTAGCGGTACGACATTTGCCATCAGTTCGTTCGTCCACTCGATTGCTAGTTATTCATAACACACATTTTTCCTGCAGCACTTGCGAAGGGATAGCACGTTGCTACAGCCGTCGTCATCCCGGAGGGCGGCAGACGAGCTTGCAGATAGCGACCCTGACTCGCAGGCACAACAGACGATGACGTTTGACACATTTGCGCCTGGCGGTCAATCCACCTGAGCGGACACGCAAGGGCGGTACGAGTGGTTCGGGTAGACGTACCAAGGTTACACGGCGCAGGAGTACATGGGTGATTTCGCAACGTCATTGTCATTCCGACAGCCGCATGCACCGGTATGTACGCATGTAGTAAACATAACACATGATATAAATAATGATTACAAAGTTTTTTGTATTTTCCATTGCCTAATTAAGCTGTACCATCTCAGCAGGACGTAGACCCCTCCTCCGATTGGCTGAGCTCTATTATAGGCCAGCAGTCGGAACTCCCCACAGAGATGTACCCACCACTGCCTCCGACGCAGACCTCGCACTACGACCTTCGAGATGCACCGCGCTCCCCTAGCAGGTTCACCTTCTCGGAGGATCAGATACGTCGTCCGAGTCGGCGACGACGAGATGATGAATGAATTTTTGTAATTGTGTTGTTGTGACATCGCATGGTTTCCTGTGTTTCGCATGGCTTATGCAAATAATTTCAAGTACAATTAAGGCTTCATTGCATTACATTGACATACACGAGCAGACACGATAGCAACAAACAGAAGGTACAACATACCACACAACATTACCAACATACACGAGTACCTCCAGCACTACAACTTGAGGATAACAATAAACACAAGAAAGAAAATAGCACACAACATTAAATTTATCTTCCACTCCAATCTATTGAAACGATGCCGCATCCCGACGGGGTCGCAACCCCCCACGACAACTCTCTCCTGGCGAACATTGTCTGTCCTAGTGCCCATTTCATCCTCCCATACCCAAAATCGGCAACCACCGGGGGCTTCCTGCGATTCAATGAGAAGAAGATTTTTAAACATGCCACCACGATTTGAATGAACCCGAAACAATCTTACTCACCGAGTGATAGGGGCACTTGTAGTAGTGCCTCCCAAGATTCGAGGCCGTCTGTGATGTCCTACGTCTAACAACCGTGTTGCATTTCGGGCAAATCACCGTGGGTGTATGCGAAGAGCTGCTGAGCTAACTCATTGCCTAGTCGGGGGGAGTTAGCACGGAAGAAAACTACACAGATTGGGAACAACTAATTCAGGAGGTGAGTGAAAACAATGCAAGGGACTAGGTGAGGAATGGCTCCCTTTTATAGGCTGTGGGGGGCAGGCTCAGTAACACAGGCCAGCTTTCCGCAGTGACATGACAAAAGATGCAGCTTTGCTCAGTGAGATGACTAAAGATACCAGCTTTTCGTACTGACAAGACAAAACCGTCCAGCTTTGCCCAGTGAGAAGACAATACCGGGCAGCTTTGGCCAGTGACATGACAAAAGGGGGCAGCTTTGCCCAGTGACATGACAAAAGGGGCAGCTTTGCCCAGTGACATGACAAAAAGGGGCAGCTTTGCCCAGTGACATGACAAAACGAGCCCTTTTTGCAGTGATATCACAGCACCCCTATTGGCCACAATTCCTGTATGGATTGTTTGGACATTGTGGACCATGATAGACTTGTGGTAGTTTAACCTGTATGGACTGTTTCCTGCAAACGACTGAAAAGGCTACGTTGTACCAACTACATTGAATGGTCCAAGCTCTGAATTTATTACGAGACTACAGGCTCTGAAAAGCCTTCATAGGGCCATTTATTGCTACACTGGTATCCTGAAAAAGCGAAAAGATTCCCATGTCGTCTGCATCCATGGCCTATGCCCACTGCACCAGATAACCTGCCTACATAAAGGCCTCCTATGTCTTCCATACCACATCTCCTCCTCAAGCCATCACAAGACTACTAAACAACAATGTCTTTCTGGAGGTCCGACCCATTTGGAGTGCCGGAGTGGCATGAGCGCCCGAAGTGCCAATGCGGCTTTAGGACGATGTTGTGCGTCTGGACGGATCCAGTACAACGAGCCAACTACGGCCGTAGGTTCTTCAAGTGTCCAGACCTGGATGACGACTTCATGGTAACGATGACAACTAAATCCTTTGTTTCTCATTATCGTTTTTCAACTTGATCCATGACATCTACCACGCCACACATAGCCTTGCGAGTTCATCGAATGGGTGGATCGGGTGCCGCCGACATGGCCACGAAACCGGCCAATGGAGGTGGAAAACAAAGGACAATACTTTGTCAAGATGACTTAGGCTCGCGAGGTGGAACGACAGATGCGGCTTGAGCAAGAGCGCCCCTTGAGGGTGGACCAAATCCGTCTTAAGGGCAAGGAGGATGAGCTGCAAAGGAGGCGGGAGCAGTTAAGTCTGCGTGAAGCAGCCATCAAGCGTCAGGAGGAAGAGCTTCAAGCTCGTGAGGCAGCTCTCAAGACCAAGAGTGACAGGAAGAAGGATGCAGCGGAGCCATCTTCAGGGCGCGAGAAAAAGGGGAAACAACCACGCTACACCCAGTAGACAAAATGTAATAGACCCAGCAAGTTATCTCGTCTTCTCGCACTCAATGATTCCTACGTGTTCAATATCACTTTCCTTCCTTTCGTCCAATTGTTCATATCACAGTTGTGCTCAAAAAAATTTTCATTTAATTTCTTCCAATAAAACAACATAACATTATCGAAAAATGTTATTGCGGTTCAACATATTTTTCACGGTCAAGATTGTATGCGAAAATCACAAATACACTAATCGTTATCGTACTCTACCAACCAAAATTCTTAATTTTCATAAATGCAAATAAAATTACACTACCAGCAAACTCCACTCCACATCAAATACATATTTTTTTCAAACACCATTAACAACGTACCAAAATATTTCAATAATAAAAATCTACACAAAAATAATTCATACATGTATTATCCGCAATAAATAACGAATTTTTAAAATAAACTTCATATTTTTTTCATCTCCTATTCTATATTATAAATTTGCTCCACACTCTTACAAAATATATTACATGTGTATGCATAATATTTATTTTTTCTAACTATCTAATCAAAACATAAAAAACAAATTTACAATTTATTTTGCGCGCAACCCTAACCCTAGCACCACTCAAATGGTGTGCTGTACCACCGCACGACCAAATGGTGCGGTCGGGGTCCGCACCACTCCGGTGTGGTGCGCTCCCCGAGCGCACCATTGGACACATGTCACGCCGCGGTTAAATGGTGCGGTCAGGTGGGGGCTAGAGTTGGAATTTCGTTCCCAAAGAAGTTATTTCCGGAATTTCGGGTAGCAACAGTGCCAAAAATGTCCAAATTTAAAAAAAACGAAAAGAGGAAGAAAAAAATGACTTCACAACCTAGTCTTCAGTTGGCCATTTTCAAGACTGTCAACATTAATTTCCAGGTTTTAATAATTATCATTCAAATGTTTTCTTTCAAACAATCATCCAAATTTCTAATCTTTGAATATGCGCAAAAATTCGTGTGCCTCCACCTCTACCTTGTTCTCCGGCAACCCCTTCTTCCTCCTCTCCGACGATCCTTTCTTCCTCCTCGTTGGTGAGCCTAAGAGGAGAATCCCACCGCTCACGTCTAGGGTTCACCGTTCCTCCTAGGTATAAAGGGAGGCTAGGGGCGGTGAGGGCGATAGGCAGAGTAGGAGGGTGGTGGGCGGTGCCGGAGTGCAGTGACAGCGGAAAGTATTAGTTATTAGGTTAGACGAAGGTGGCACGACGGGGAGGGATAGGGGACAACACTATATCACATTGTTCTAATATGGGTAAAATATTTAGTAACTTTTATGCTTCAACTGCACTACTCTGATTGCCTATGTGTGGCAAAAGCTAGCTTATGCAAAATATACAAATTTAATTCAGCAAATTTGTCATATATATATATATATATCATAATCTCCTATCAAATTAAATAAGTGCAATCATAAGTAATATTGATATTTTTTGCCCATGAGTGACACAATGCTAGCTGATGATGCAGCTGTAACGGTGCCCTGTCTATTCTAGTCCATTTCATAGATTATTGCCGTGGAGCCACCGTATTCATTCCAAAAGTACCCGCAAACATCGGATGTGTTTGACGTGTCTGTTGTAGGTCCAAAATGAGTACTGTTGTGATGATGCCGTCTATTCTAGTGCATTTCAGAGAGATCCACCATATTCATTCCGAAAGGACTTGCAAGCATCAGACGTGTTTCATGTCTCTCTCGTAGGTCGTCAATGAGTACTGCCTTGTGAGGATGCCGTCGCTCGTCAATGAGTACTGCCATGTGAGGATGCCGTCTCTCGTAGGTCGTCAATGAGTACTGCCTTGTGACGATGCCCTGTCTATTCTTAGTCCATTTCAGAGATTATTGTCGTGGAGCCAGCATATTTATTCTGAAAGGACTACTTGCAAACATCAGACGTGTTTCACGTCTCTCTCGTAGGCCCTCAATGAGTACTGCCCGTAGCGATCGAGTTCGGCGCTATGCTACTAGCAAGTCCGTCCTGTGCTGTGCGTCAAGTTCGAGATACAGGCATGATTAAGCCCCAGTACACGCACCTACGCGTACCTGTGTACGGTGTACCCGCGGTTCTGCTACCCTGCCGAGCTAGGCAGCGGGGCAGAGATATATCTAGGACTGTGCATTCGGTTAGTTCGGTAAAATCGGTTCGGTATATACGGTATATACGGTAAATACGGTATTATTAGTTCGGTAGTATATGGTATTTTTGAAAATACGGTTCAGTATCGGTAAATTCCAATTTATTTCGGTGCGGTATCGGTAAATATCATATTTACCAAAGTTGACGCAAATTGCAAACGATATAGTGACTAGTGAGACGAATAGATGATAATATATATAATACAAGACGTCACAATGCGCCTGCCAGGAGCCCAGGATAAACTATTCACTGTACTGATGAGAAAACGAGAAATTACGCGGTCCAAAACCTGCTTATCGAGGATGAAAAATGAAGGCCGGAGTAAACCTTTGTTGCGAGTTGAGTAATCAATTACTATGCCTTCAATTCATTACTTCCGACATGTTTTGAGTAACAACAGTCAACAATACAATGAGACTTGAAGAAGGTGGTACAAATCCCAGTTGGTTAAGGCCTAAATTGAAAGTGTGCGGGGCCCACCTCAATCGCGCATTACTCCTCCTCGTCGATCACCCAATGCCCGCAAGAAATTTTTGGTAATCGCATCGGATACAAGATTCGGTTCCTTCGGTATTTTCGGTTTTTATTCGGTTTTTCCCAAAAAACCGAACACAAAAAAACCTAAAATATAAAAACTGAACTAAATACCGAAAACCGGTCAAACCGAGTTGACCGGTTTGGTTGTTTTTTGGTACGCTTTTTGATGCGGTATAAAAGCGCATGACCCTAGATATATCGCTTGGCCGCATTGTCAGTAGGAGGAGAGCTAAATTTATTAAAAGAGAAATACTAGCCTTTGGATGTTTGATCCGGACGTTAGCTTTAAATATTAGTCTGTAATATTTTTTGCTATGTTTATAATATTTTTATTTATATTTGTAATATTTTTCTTTCATATTTTTCTTACAATATTTTTTATTTTATATATGCAACATCAACTTTTGCATCACATATTTTTGTTGCACATGGTGATTAAAATTATTGCACACATTATTTAAGAATGTTATATCAGAGCGTACGATAAAAATGCTCACATCATTCTTTCTTTTTTGTTGTATATATGACTGAGAAATATTGCAGACATGGACGAGAAATGTTGCGGATGCTTCTTTTTTTGTTGCAAATATGAGCAAAAAATGTTGTAAACATGGCTAAAAAATATTGCAGCCGAGCGTCTGGAGTTGGACGTCCGGATCGAACGTCCGGGCCATAACATTACCCTTATAAAAATGAATACGTCAATATGAAATTTATAAAAAAAAAATTATACTACAATACCAACATACAAGTAGTTCAGAAAACGAGTTTAGGGAAATTTTGCAACAGTGGCTCCCTTGGTTTTTTTTTTTTTTTGGCAGATTTGGCCCCCGGCGTGAAGTATTTGCGCGATTGGCCCCTCCCCGATCGCAAATGAACGCGCTAGCGACACATGGATTTTCCGCAGCCGAGGAGAGCGGCGCCGCGGAACGGAAGTGCGGGCTTCTGGTGCCTGTCCTAATGCGCGCACAGTGGTGGGTCCCGCCGAACGTCCGCGGTTCCCGAGCGCGGGGCACAGGCTGGAATTTCCGCAGCGCCAGAGTGCGGAGGCTCGATTTTTTTAGAAAAAAAATTCGAAAGTACCTTTTGTAAAAAAAATTGTATAAATAGGAAATGAGGTTAATAAATAAATAATTTCTGTAAAGGCATAGTAATAAAGTATATTTGATTATGTAATTTTTTAAATTTGAAACATTCAGAATTGCCATCCATAATTTATTTATGTGTACTATCAGTACAAATTTTGTAATGTTGAAAACGAGGTCAAAATATTTTAAATTTTATTCTCAAAGCTGCTTATGCAGTGTACTTCGTTATGTTTTATTCTTGGAATTTTACATGTTGTAAAATTCCTTTGAAAATTGAGGGTTTGCATCTCAAACAGATTGAGGTCAAAATTGAGTCACGTTTCAAAAATTAGGGTTTGCCGATTTCATGTGACTTAGAATATGATAGTTCCACTAGAGTAATTTCCCCCAGCACGTATTTAGGGAAATTTTTATTACGTAATTTCCTCCGGTGGCTTAGACTTAAAGAATTTGTATGGGTCTCTGCACCAACAGAGAGGCGGTGTCTCCCCCTCGAGCGGGTGTTGGGGCTAACGCTCGGTTAGAACATTCAAGACAGACATGCTTCTATAGGGGGCGTCATTGCAGAGGTGTGACCTCGTGGCACACTCTGCTTTTTTGGCCCAAGCCACAATAGGCTTTGCTCGTTCGTCGCGGGCCACAACAAATCTTGCTAGGTCGCGGGTCTCCTTCTATTGTCTCATCATCTTGTCTCATTGATTCTTCTACCTCTTGTCCATCCCGACGTGGTGAAACAAGCTCTAGTATAGTTTTGGGTTTGATTGTGTAGTGTTCTATCTGAAAAGTACCTGGCAAGGCAGAGAGTTCATTGCGCAATGCTGCCCCATCTGGTCTTGTCACTTCACAAAGCTGCCTCTTTGGTCTTGTTACTGCATAAAACTGCCTCGTCTGGTCTTGTCACTGTACAAAACTGCCCCATTTAGTCTTGTCACTATGCAGAGCTGCACCCTTTCGTCTTGTCACTGTGTAAAGTTGGCTCATCTAGTCTTGTCACCGCGCAAAACTACCTCCTTTGGTCTTATCACTACGCAAAACTGCGCTGCTTGGTCTTGGCACTGCACAAAGCTTCACCGTTAGGTCTTATCACTGCACAAAGCTGCACCATTTGATCTTGACACTGCGCAAAACTGCACCGTTAGGTCTTAGTCACTGCGTAAAGCTGCACCGTTTGATCTTGTCACAGTGTAAAACTGCCCCGTCCGGTCTTCTCCCTTCTCAAAGCTATCCTGTTAGCTATAAAATGCATGTCCCACTCCATGAAAGTAGGAGCACTCAACCCTGTGAACCGTACAAAGAACTACCTTCTTCGGTGTATCGTAACATACCATGGTAGACGCCAAGGGGCCAGTTAGAGTAGGGTCGCCAAAGGAAGACCTTCCCCTAGAAAGGAGGGAAGACTTCAGCCCTAACTACCACTTGATGGCAAATAGGCATGCTCAGCTGGTATAGCCGAAACGCAGACACAGGGAGTACATAGTCGTACTGGTCGTGAAAGGTCATTTCGATGGGGGGACGTTTCTTCCGATGCCCACACTCCGGGGTACAATTTGCTAATAATTTACTTTCTCTTACTAGTAATAAAGCTTCCATGTTAACCATCTTTTCCAGCAGATAGCAAAATGTGACTTCGTCTGCTGGATCGATCCTCCCCATGAAAGGTATATTGTGAGGTACATAGATACATTGTGGGAACGAATCTTAGAGTTGGAGGCACATATCGACAATCTCAAAGAGGAGAACAATGACATCCGTCAATAGATGCAGCGCGAGAGGGGCAACGAGGAGGTCGTCAACATAGAAAGTTCATAGGATCCCACATGCTACTGCGTGAACCCTAATTGCATATGTGAGTGACATTACAACAACGGCTAGCCACGTCTGAGGTGGCCCCCTCTACAACACTTCATGTAGGTAGCGCGAGGTACCTTCTACCAGTAGGCACGCATCATGGGGGTAACGACCCTGTGGAGATGCAGCATCATTTCGACAGGTTAGAGTGGAAGATTAACTTAATGTTATATACTATTTTATTTCTTGTGTTCATCGCTATCATGAAGGTGTAGTGCTCGGAGTGTTGTTTTCATTCGTGTTGCTACCTACAGTGATTTGTGTGATATATCTATGTGTAATGCATATTATTACCGATTCAATGTATTCGCATCATAGTAACTTGTTTTTTGTCTGTGAATGGATGACTACATCGTGTAAGGATGAAGTGCAATTTCATTCATGCATTTTCGCGTCCGCAAAGTAGTGGGCTCGAGGAGGTATCATCATGTCATTTCATGCTGGTCGGTATAAAATTATTTTTTGCAAAAATAAATTTGAATTATTTTTAAATTTTACATTTAGGAGGTCAAAATATTTTGATACTCACTACGCAAAGTTAGTCCATTTGGTCTAGTCACTGTGCATAGGTGCAAGGAATTTGAGATGCACATTCTGATGAGAAGATTATTATTTATATGCATTACACACATGTACATGATATAAAGGAGAGTTGGTAACAACGCGACACTACCAAAGATGGTATACATTAACTTATTGTGCATCGGCCAGCGCTTCCTTTGACGGCGTATGTGATCCTCAGAGAAAGTGAACCTGATAGGGGAGCGTGATGCGTCCCAGAGGTCATACTGTGAGAGCTGCGTTGGAGGTGGGGCTACGGACAACTCCATGGAGAGTTGCGATGGATGGCCAAATAAGGAGGTCACCTAGTCGGTTGAAGAGGGGTCCACATCCTGCTCAGATGGTACAAGTGGGTTAGGCCAGACATTGCAATGTTTATAATGCATGCTTGGAAGACATCATGTACCTACGGAGTCGGAAGTGCAGACGACGAACCTTGGCCTTCGTGTCCAAGTTGCTCTACGCAAACCTGTAGAATTTATGCTATGCGTTAGTATGTTGCAGCGTACACACATGTTTTGTTTGCTATGTTACAGTGTACTAGTGTATGTGACCGTGCAAACGACGATCCTATAGGCAAATCGCTCATATACTGCTGCACAGTGTACCCTTGGTACGTCTGGCTGAACCACTCCTACCACTCATGTAGGCTAGACTGAACGCCTTGCGCAAACATGGGCAACGCATCCTCTAGACGCTGTGGCAAGTCCGAGTCACTGTTAGGAGTTGGCCCCCTTAGGCAGGTGAGGATGTTCGGTCCTGGGTCGCCCTCCATGGTGACAACGGCTGAAGCAAGCTGATGTCTCGTCGCAAGTGTTGCAAGAAAAAGTGGTACCGGGAGATGTTGCAATTGAGTGTATGAACAAACAACTCAGAACTACCGTATCCCTTGGCCAAGGCACGTGGAGGACGAGCGACCGTAGCTGGGATGACTACCGGACTACGACGAACGTGTTGAGGGAGGTGCGGAGGGAGGCTATCCTTGGTGTCCACCTGGCTGTATGACAATATCATTGTGGCGACCACAACTGATGATCCTCATTCCTTCCAACGCATCATTATACATGGCACGTATAGAGTCCAAGAGGCAACCGATTGTGTTTGACCTCCCACATCGTAGAGCATCACCAACCTCTTGTGGATACGGCGAAAGTGGTCGTACTGCAAGGGAACCAAGTATGTAGCTAGAGATGTGGAGTCGTGGAAGTAAGTAGCATAAAATATTTTACCTTCTCATCCTGGGATGTGGCTCGTTGTCGATCAGGACTTGCTCGCACAATGGCCTCATGCTTGATGTCCTCTGGATGCTGCGGTGCCGGGCTTGTCAGCCTGCTCCTCGTGCACAGGATGTACCACCACAAGTATGTAGTGTACATACCCACGTTGTATGGTCATGCTTCATAGAGAACATCTGTTGTCGCCCTCTCGGCCCACAGCTGCGTCCACGGTGGCTGCATCTGCCTCCAGTCATCGCCCTTATGCGGTTATGCCCTCTTCTCATTTGCCTGCAAGTAAACTAGTATGTTAGACATGTGAAAAAAAGATGTACATATAATACGTAAATGGATTAAATGAGATGGCGACATACCCGTGGGCCTGCGGTGGAAGGGGTCATCTCAGTGGTATTGGCACCTCGTGGTACAGGCCAAACTGTCTCATTACCCATTGCGGGGAGTAAGGTTCGACCATAAATGAGAACACCAGGTGGCATGTTGTCATCCAATATGCGTGATCCTATCCGCACTGAGAGGACAACCCAAAAGGGGCGGTGCACTCAATGAACTCTACAGCCCATGGCCACCAGACGATGTCATCCTCATGTAGAGTCTCGAACTAGTTGTGGAACTCAGGATACACACGCCTCGGCCTCTCTAGCCCACCGTAGCTGACCACGTGTCCAACGGGTACCCATTGTGGGCCCGTCAACTACGCCTACACCGTATAAGTCAGCCGTTAGCTAAAAAGGGTGCATCATGCTCCACCAGTATGGCCTACCACCAGGAAGTGCTCCCACAACCACAGCTATAGGAAGATGTAACACACCGCGTGGACTAGCTCCTCACCCATACTGACTGCGAGGCATCACATAACCCTCGATACATGGAGCAGAGCACTGCAGAGCCCCAGCTGTACTATGGCACCTCGTCTGACAAGGCATCTACCAATGCCTCAGCGAGATGCATGTAGCCAGGGTACACCCAATCAACCTAGGTGGTAGGAAACAAGACCCACACGATAAAAAAATAACAAGTACGCAAGGTAGTGCGTCCACGCTAACTCCTCTGTTGCATCCACGGGGCAGGTCATGTACTGCCATAGCCACGAATGTGGAATACCTGATATGTTCTCCAGGAGTGGCTGACCGAACCTATACTCCATGCGCGCCCTCCAATCTGCTAGCCTAGGAGGTGGCACTACCGCAGTACCCCGTAGTGGTAGACCGATGAGCATACTGGCATCCTGAAGAGTAGTGGTTATCTGCCCCCACCGAAAGTGGTAGGCGTGAATCTCTGGTTACTAGTGGTCCACAAGTGCTGAAAGCAGTGACGCGTCAAACTGAAAAGCTTGCAGCAGGTCTAGCATGCGGGCCAATGGTAGTATCCCAGTGTCTCGTAGGTGTGGGATGTACCAGTGGTCTAGAGGCTAGTGCTCTCTAGGGCCCCTCAGGACAAGGCTCAGAGGGCCGATGCCAGACAACCATGCCAGGCATCGGTGTCGCCCATCCCAACGTGGGTCCAGCAACTCATACACGATGCCACCTGGAGGCTGTGGCATCTCCTGAGGAACATATGAGACGAAGTTAGTCTTCAATGAATACATCAGGGGCAACAAAGCAAAAATAAAGTAAAGCATTTCAACATTGCGAAAAATAAAGTAAGTTAAAAAACCATGGACATGTTCGATGCATTTCAACATGACAACAAACAACACAAGTACATCAAAATGTATTACAACATCTGGAGAACATGACATCACATGCAATACAACATGGATGCTACGGGGCATTGCTCGAACTAGCTCTGTTTGGGCAATTGCCTATAGAGTGGCTGACCATCTTGTATAGTCTGCATCGAGGGCACTTAACCCGTTGATCATGCTGACTCTCATCCATGTCATTACGGATACGACGAGGCTGCCATCTTCCACGGCTTGCCTACTTCAGTGCATCATTTGGCAGCCATTTTACCTCTCCTAGCCATACGTCCCTGTAATGCATGTCCAACATGTATGAATTGAACTCAGCACTCCATGTGCCGTAAAGGTGGTAGATGTTGTAGTACTCAGAGATGTAAGGTGCCGAGGCCTGCCGCCACACTAAGCATGCTGCGTACACATAGGACCATGGCTTATGAAGAAGTTGAGGCTTGTTGCACGTGCAGGACACTTCATCATCGATGGTGCAGACTTGCTTTTGATCCCCTCTAGTTCAACCCATGATATACATCACCCTCAAATGGATCTCAAATTTTTCCATGGTCCTGGACAAGGGGCGAGCACTATGGGAACAAACCTTCTCGATCTTCTTGTCCATGAACACCTACATCACTTCGGAGAATTGCTTGCCTTCCTCTAGATACTTCTTCTCCATCCTAGCTCTATTAACAAAGTACCCGACGGTACAGTTCCAGGTCTCCTCGATAATTGTAGTGATTGGTAGGGATCGGACACCCTTCAGGACCCTGTTGTACACTTCTGACATATTGCTCGTCATTGTTCCATATCTTGCACCACCGGAGTTGTGGAGGAGAGACTATTTCTGGGACTGCAGAGCCTCGACCTACGACTCCCTCAATTGCCTTCGGAGGTCCTCTAACTCCCGCTCCACCTCGCGAACATTTGGAAGGTTAGCCCCCTGGGAGGACGTGGTCTCACCGATGACCTAGGCCTCCGTGGAGACGTCCGGCTGCACCTTCGACCTCGGGGTGGTACAGGCTGGGATCCGGCTCGACTTCAGCCTCAGGGGGGTCCACAGAATCACATAACCACTAAGTGTATTCAATATGAGTGTCTAGGGTTACAAAATGGCATGCCCCTCTCCTATTACAAGGGACC